>OZ017740.1:257984558-259184558 GCA_963969285.1 Odontomyia ornata | reverse complement strand
TTCAGATTCCCAAAGCAAGAAAAGAATAATTGTAACGAAGTTAGACAGGAACCAATGGCACACATGAATCGAATAGAAGAGCAACGGATATCCAAAACGGTATTCGTTGGGAAAAATGAAGGGTAGAGATCAGTGGGGAAACTGAGGAAACACTGCTCGAATTTCAAAATTGGAGAAAGCTGTCAACGGACCGAGACAGTTGGAGGCGCTATTTGCAGGAAGCAAAGGCCCGATAGGGGCTGTAGTGATACGAAGATGAAGAAGAAGAACTAGCAGCTCAAGATGCGGTGAACCGAACTATGTGTATCATCACGACTGCTTGCGGTGCATCTATGCCCCGTCGGAGACCCCGCACGGTAAGCTGTCAGTGTACTCGTGGTCGACTGAAATCGTTGAAAAGCGCAGGGAGTGCTACAATTCCGATGTGAGGCTGAACGAGTATGACACCGTGACAGTGTGAACAAGGATCCGTGAGTCTTGTCTTTAAGCTAGTTATGAAGAGGCTTGACGCCCAATGGACGCCTAGGATACATGAAGTAGAAAAGATAGACGTTTCCCCGTCCGTGTTGACGCTGTCCATGATGAAACAACAATCAAATGCCCATCTTAGCACAGCCGGAACTGGAACAGGCTGTCCTATCATTAAAAACAAGGTAGCCTTCAGGCCCTGATGGTGTTGCAGCTGAGATGTTTCAACTTGTCTATCATCATTGTCCTGACTTGCTGCTCAGAAAATTCTACGCTTTCCTACAAGATGGGGTTTTTCCGATGCGATGGAAGGTGGCGGGACTCATGCTGATGAGAAACTGATTGCCATCTGCATACCACCCGTTATGCATGCTAGACACGGCTGGGAAAGTGCTAGAGAAACTCATCAAGGGAAGACTCACTGACGAAATTCGAGCTGCTGGGGACCTATTTCCACGGCAGTACGGCTTTAGAGCATGACGCTCCGCCATGCATTGATTGCAGGGGTGGTAAGTGCGGTCCAAAAGGCAGAAACATAGTTGCACTAAGCGACAGATTGTTCTGTTGGTGACATTCGGCGTTGGGAACACCTTAGACCCTGATAGATAGGTGGATACTCTGGATACGCTTAAAAGCTCTTTTCAAGTTCCAGAATATATCATGTGGCTTTTGAGGGACTATCTGAAGGACCGGAACCTGCTTTACGACACGACATAGGGCCAATGAAGGACGGAAGCAACATCGGGTGTTGCTCAGGGGTCTTTCCTTGGTCTAAGCCTGTAGAACGTGTCTTACGACGGGCTACTGAGACTCGAGATCCCAGATGAGTCGCGCTTGATCGGCTATGCCGATGATATTGCGGCTATAGTCGCTTGACGTACCATTGAACAAGCGCAATTTAGACTAGGTATACTAATGTACTGAGTGAAGGACTAGATGACTGTTTGCGAGTTCGGTCTAGCAATGGAGAAACCCGATGTGGCTATATTGATAGAGAAGAGAGTCCCTAGAGTAAGGACGATGAGTATTGGAGAAATATTAACCGACTCAAAGCCAGGGGTGAAGTACCTGGGGCTACTGATCGACTCGACGATGAGTTTCTCTGAGCAAATCAGGGCAACGGCTGAAAAGGCTGCTTCGGGAGTATCGGCTCGAGTTATGGCCAACGTAGGGGGCCCAACCCATCAAGAAAAAGCCTCTTGATGAGTGCTGTAGTGTCAGTGCTATTGTACGGAGCAGACATATGGGGTAACGCTCTCAGTAAGGAGGTATACCGAAAACGCTTGGCAGAGAGGGGAGCACTAAGAATTGTATCTTCGTGTCCAATAGCCTCTGATTCGGCGGTGAGAGTTATTGCAGGCGTGATACCTGTTGCCTTTCTTGCGAGGGAGTGCCACGCTATTTACTTGGACGCTATTAAGACGGTTAGCCACGAGGAGGGACAGCGCTCACTCAACGATTGGCAGTAGTCTTGGGTGAGTTGCAAGAAGTGAAGATAGACTGTGCGCCCCATCCTGGATGTGAGATTGTGGCTTAATCAAAGGGATGGTAACCCAGCTTTTGAGCGGGCATGGCTGTTTTCAGTCTTAACTGCACAAGATTGGAAAGCCACGGTCCCCGACAGTTGATTTCACTTACGAGTGGGAGATGACGCCTGCCACACATTTTTTGCGTGCAAAAATATGGAACAGGCTGCGATGAGAACTCTGCAGGGAGATGAGAGAGTTCACTTCTGATATTAGAGTGGCAGTGATGCTTGGAACGGTTGACAAATGGAATCATGTGGCCCATTATGCTCAGGCAGCCCTAAAAGATAAAAGGGACTCACAGCAGCCGGGGACGTTTGGGCCGGGGGATTGGTTTTCGGCGATTTCACTTCCCTCCCGCTCGAGAAGGGATCCCCCAGCTTGAAGGGGCCTTACGGCGTAACAAAACTGGCCCGAGGTAATGTGTCAAACGGTTCAAAGCTACGCTCTCAGGTTGATAGGGGAGGTGTTTAGGGGGTAGTCCAGTCACTTATAAGCATGTGAGCCCCACACTTAATTACCACAAAAATAAGGCTAGTGTAATAAAAATTTTCAATATCCAAATAATTATGATAAATTAAACATAAACATTATTTTTGTTTAAATGATAAAACTAGAAATGAAATTATAATAAAATGAAAACAAAGATTCAACATTCTTCTCTATTTTATCAAAATGTACTTGTTTAGGATGTACTTCTCTGTTAAGTATTCTAAAATATTTTTACCAATGGAAAGTTCCCAAAATATTTGATTATACTCGTAGAATAAATTAATAACAAGTATCTTAGCTTTCCTTCTTCCTGTCTTTAGAAATAATAAAAACAAATCGACGCGATAGATTTGTTTACAATCAAAATAGATAAAAATATTCCATGGGTATTACCTATTCACCGACAACATATACTGACCTACCGTTCACAATTTTAGTTTGTCGATATTATTGAAATAGATATGTATTTAAGTGTACAAAACATAAATAAACCTGCTTAGCTTTGCCCAACATCATCATAAAACATATAATTAAAGACGATGATCAATGAAAAATAAGTATGTTAAATCATTTTTTGCTGGTGGATAATCACGTTTGCCAGACGTCTCGCCTAACTTTCAGACAAATTCGTAAATGTATGGATAAATTTAGGCTTTGGAATGTACGCATTAATTTTTTTCGAATTTTTTTTTATTTGTTTGGATAGGTTATGCTTATGTGTAGTGGCTCATTGATTGATTAGTTTTCATACAAGTGGACTTAATATCTTTTATTATAATACCCGTTAAACTCAGCCTTGCTTTATGGTTAGCCGTGCAAGTCATCATCACTAAGATATAATATACTATGTATGTATGTATGTTTAAGATTCTAGAATAGTTGATTGCGGCTTATACTTCAATAATAATTGCGTAGCAGTTAAAAAATATTTCAAAAATCTAGCCGATCAAAATAAAATACAAAGAATGCTGAAACTATGATGGCAAGCAAAAGGGATTAATATAATTTAACATTTTAATTTGCAATATTTGCAGCTCAGTTTATAGATCCTCTACGAGATTCCCTAAAAGCTTTTGGCAATATAGAAAGCAACGCGCCTTCGTAGACATGCCTGGATAATTCAAGTTTTATGGAAAATTCTGGCGAACCAGAATCTTAACATTACGATAGGCTCGGATCGTAATCTTTTAATAATCTTATGAAAGCATTAATGTGTAGCTAAACAGACAAACAAGTTTTTTTAGCCGTATCATAAATTAAGTATCGTTGATTAGCCTACGATGTCTTTTGTAAAAAAACGTGTAGATAATAGAATTGAATTACTTGCAAGCACTTTTTCAATAACTTTATTCTTAATCACACATATCGTTGGCCAATCAATGGCACTTAACTTGCAGCCCATAAATACATACATTTTAGCAATGCACTTACCAGCAATGCAATGTTCACCATCATTAAGGTATCGTTCTCTCTGCGTTCACCAGATAATTCCTGATCAAATACTAAAGGATGTCTTGGTCTTGAGGATAGTGTGTCGTTTTCATTGAAGATGATATCGCCATGCTCCATTAGTTCTCTGTTGAAAGAAATAACAATAAATTAGTGAGAAAGAACTTATCGTTAGTTAATTTAATATTTGCCGAGATATTTCGTAAAATAAAGAAAATAGATTGAACAGTACCAATGAAATAAAAGCAAACAGATTCTTACTTATAAACATATGGTCCGACTTGTTCTACACGAAGCTTCTCTCGTCCTGCCATGAATTCGTCCGCGTTTGTGATGTTGAAAAGATAGATTTTAACATAGAGATCAACTGGTGGCTTTTCCCATAAATTGAAGATTTCACCACCTTCGCCGAAGACGAGTTTCTGAAAGAAGACGGAAAGACAGAGGGTTAGTTATGAAGTCTTCCCTACTCTGGTTGAATAGAAGTGAGGAGTGTGATGTTCAAAAGACATTGTCAATATTATATGAGTTTTTAAATAGGACTGTTTAAGACCATGATTTATTTAAAAATGCCTAAGCTCCAGACCTCAAATTGTCTTACAAATTTTTCTTCAAGTCTGTTAATTTGAAAAGAAAAAAAACAAGTTGAGTAGACAAAAGTATACTACTGTCAGGAAGGTTTTGCATCAGTCCATGATATGCAGTAACTTTCGCTACGCTGAATTCAAAAATTGCTTCCAAGATATCCATATTAAAGGGACAACTTAAAGGGTTTCCAATAAGAGGGGTTATTTTGAATAGCCCGCTATTTCGGTAGATGTCACTTTTGAAGCTGTCATTTTTTGACATTTGACAAGTAAAAACTACGCCATTAATAAAACGGAGCGATACACGCTTCAACAACGCATTGAAATTATTAAAATTCACTATGAAAATGGTGAAAATTTGGCAGAGACGGTTCGTAAAACTCGAACATTTTTGGGTCGTCGTGAAGCAGCTTGTCGGACCGCAATGCAGAAATTAGTGGAAAAATTCGATCTGTTACAACAACTTAGTGATGTGAAGAATAAAACCCGTGCACGTCACTCAAGAACAGCCGAGAATATTGCTGCTGTAGCCGAAAGTGTTGAAGAAGTTTTGTCCATTCCTCGTCGTTCCTTGGAATTAGGCATTCCATAAACGTCATTACACCGCATTTTGCATAAAGGCTTGGGTCTTAAGGCTTATAAAGTTCAGTTAACACAAGAACTCAAGCCGGTCGATCATCAACAACGTCGTGTCTTTGCTGATTGGGTCCTTGAAATACATGAAAATGATGCGGAATTCCAAATCATATTGAGTGATGAGGCTCATTTCCAAAATTATCACTCGGAAAACCCAAGAGTTATTCTTGAAAAGCCTCTCTATCCTCAACGTGTGACTGTTTGGTGCGAAGTCGGAGTCATTGGACATTACTTTTTCGAAAATGAGGCTGGAGCAACAGTTACGGTGAATGGATTGCGCATCGAGAGATGATTAATGATTTTTTATGGCCGGAATTGGATGGTTTTGATCTGGGCAACGTTTACTTTCAACAAGACGGCGCTACGTGCCACACAAGAAACGAAACCATTGATCTTTTACGAGAAAAGTTTCCGAACCTCGAAGAGGTGATCACAATTGGCCACCGAGATCTTGTGATTTAACTCCTTGCGACTTCTTCCTTTGGGGCCACGTGAAAGAGAAGGTCTACGCCAACAGCCCACCGTCGATTCAAGGATGGAGTTCGTGAGGCTATCGAGGAACTAGGGCAGCCACTTTTCGATTTGGTTATGGAAAATTTCATGAAAAGGATATGGTCCTGTAAGCATGGTCTTGGTGGTCATTTGCCGGATGTTATTTTCCACTATTAAGGACATACCGATAGTGGAAGACATAACGATAGTGGAAGAGTTGTTAAAAAATTGGATCGTTCGACTAAGCAAATTCTCATACTCATCTCCCATAGTACTGGTTGGCAAGAAAAACGGCAAGGGCCGACTTCTGTTGATTTTCGAAAGTTAAATTTGATCACTATCAAGCGGGGTCGAAGAAATGTTGTCGCAGTTGGCCGGCTAAAATCGCTTTTATACAATCCTTGGTTTAGTACGAAGAGTAATATGAGTATAACAGAATGCCTTTTGGACTGGTGAAAGCTCTGTGTATTCAAAACTATGATAAAGGAACTACTATCGAAAATGGGGAAGAGAGAACCAATGGGATATATTGATGATATCGTTACATCGAGTAAACCTGTTTAGCAAGGATTACAGCATTTGGAGGGATTTCTTTAGATCGTCAAGGAAAACAAATTTACATTTTGACTCAATAAGTGTCTATTCTTGCAGACGGAGATTCATATTTTGCGACACCAAATAAATGAAAACGGCATACAAACGGGAGAAGTAACGTTGTCATCAATCATGCCGTTCCCTACGCTGGAAAATATCCACGATGTGCGCAGATTTCAGGGGTTGAATAGATTTTCCCGGGAATTCGTCACTAACTACGCAATAATAGAACAACCACTAACCTGTGGACGGATAAACGAAGCCCCGTAGTGTGACTTCATCGCCACCGTCGAAAATGCTCGGAAACAGAAGCGGATAACCTCTCGCAACAAAGGATGCTGTGAAGGACGATTGCGAACCAGCGACATCAAGAAGAAAGGCTAATCCGAAGAGTAGGAGTTGTTCTTAAAAGAATAAAGTCAGCTTACGACTCTCCAAAAATCAGCAATGGTGTAAAGAACGGACTCCTTGAACTAGAGGAGCTCCTATACCACAAAAGGCATTACCGGAGGAGCTGGTTAAAGGCCAAAGAGAACAAGAAGGCCGAAGAAGAACAGAAGGCTAAAGAAGCGCTGCGGGCTGAGCCAACTGGGCACGCGCAGGTAGCTCCTGCATCAAACATCGACAAAAGAATGGCTTCAGGACCAATCGAGGAAGATTGGGATAAAAGAAGGAACGAAGAGACACTTGATGGGTTCCAGACAGTGCTGACATAAGCAGCAAAGAAAACCGTAAAGAAAATCCTTCAAAAAATGACAGAAAATAAAGTTCGAACAGACACCAAGCAAGAAGGAAGACGAGAAGAGAAAAAAGCCACGACGAAAACCCCGGCAGCAGAAGTATTGTGGTATATATGGTATACGCAGAAGTATTGTGGTATATCCAAGGAAATGCAAGGCCCCGATATACCAGCACTGCTATTAAAGCAATACGACCAAACTAATCGGACCACATACTGGTCGAATTTTGAGTAAAGGCCGGCAATAGGGAAGCATTTTGCGACACAATAGGCAGGTCTCCGGCAAAAGGGCATCTGCAGCCTCTCACGAGCCGATGGCGACGATCAAAATAAGAGAAATTGACTGTCTGACGGACCTGGTCGAGGTAAAAGGATCGTAGTGAACCTGACACCAGAAAACCATAGGGGGAAACGCATCGCCATAATTAAACTTGACTGAAAAGGACGCCGAACAATTTCTGAATGAGGGCAGAGAATAGGGTTGGTCACTTGCGGGATGCAGCGAAGAGCAGGTTCCCTTCAATGCTTCAAATATCTTGGCTATGCTCACACCGCACAAATATGCAAAGGACCCGATAGGAGTTTCCTAAGCTACAAATGCGGTGTAATGGGACATAAAAGAAAAGAGTTTACGAAGGAGCCACACTGTCTCTTTTGCAAGAATGCTGATCCAAGCCCAGATCAGAATCAGGCAAATGTCAGATTTTCCAAGAAGCCATAGCCAAAGCAAAATGAGAACTTTGATGACCCATATTCTGCAGGTAAATCTACACCGCAGATCAAATGCCCAAAACCTGCTAGAGGGGGACATGAAAGCCGATTTTTTACTACTGAATGAGCATCACCAGGATAGAAGTTATGCATTATTGTATCTTGATGAAACTGGTACTTCTTATGTTGAGCAGGAGGCACTCCAATCACAGATTTCTCAATGGCTGATGGATGCAGTTATTCGACCATCAACATCGCCGTACGCTAATAGAACAGTCATCGTAAGGAAGAATGACGGATCGCCGCGAGTTTGCGTCGACTACAGAAATTGAATAAGAAGGTTATTAGAGAAATTTTCCCGACTCCGTTGATAGAGGACGTCAGTGACATACTGCAAGGCGCTCGTGTGTTTGCAACAATAGACTTAGAAAACGGATTCTTTCCTGTAGCAGTCGATGAATCAAGTATTGGATATACGGGATTTATCACCAATGAGGGGCATTTCGAGTTTATGTACGCGCTGTTCGGATTTTGTAATTCACCAGCTGTGTTTTTGCGATTCATCAACTTTATTTTCAACCCGCTGATTCACGAGGGGATCGTGTTAACGTACATGGATGACGTCATAGTGTTGGCCGAAGATGAAAAAGAGGGCGTGCGGCGCTTGAAGTACGTATTGGAAGTGTGCATGAACCACGGGCTCCGAATCAAGTGGAAAAAGTGCCAATTCCTGCAGCACCAGATCGAATTTTTGGGACACCGGATAGCAGATGGATCCGTCAAGCCAAGCGAGCAGTTTTTTCGGGCAGTAACAAAATTTCCATTGCCACAAAATATTAAAGCTGTGCAGTTCTTCTTGGGATTAATCGGGTACCTGAAAAAGTTCGTATTAAATTATGCGGTGATTGCTCGTCCGTTGTCGAACCATTTAAGGAAAGACATGCAATTCTCCATAGAGTCGTCGCAAATAGATGCAGTAGCACAGTTGAAAGCTGCTATTACTAGTCGCCCTATTTTACAATTTTATAGACGAAGAGCCGAAACGGAGCTCCATATGGACGCTTCCGCTAGAGGATTTGGAGCTGTATTGTTCCAGCGAAGCACCCTGTATTCTATTATAGCAGCAAAACCACTAGTGCTGACGAGAGTGCTGCTAGTAACTATCTGGAGGTCAAGGCTGTCTATTTGGCTTTCAGAAAATTAAGACACTATCTATTGGGAATACATTTTAAGTTGGATCATGATTGCAGTGCTTTTAGGCAGACGAAAGAAAAGAAGGGTTGTCGCTGGCAGCCACGAGATGGGTGGTATATATTCAAGATTTCGACTTTGAAGTGGGGCATCGAGCTGGACGTCGCCTCGTGCACGCTGATGCATTAAGCCGACTTCCCGCGATGATATATTTGATGCGAGATGAATTTATAGTCAGGTTGGAGCGAGCGTGAGTGAGGGATCCGCATATGAAAGCTGATAGAAAAATACTCGAATCCAATCCAAATTACGATGGTTATATGTTAAGGGGATTATTGATGTTCAAAGGAGTTGACGGAAGAGAGTAGTTATGCGTACCGAGAGCGATGGAATCAGCAGTGTTTCGAACAGTGCATGAACGGAGTCATTTTGGCGTATGAAAGACTCGGTTCCAAGTTGAGAACAAATACCACATCTTGAGTTTGAAGAAGAAAGTGGAGAGCTGCATTCAAAACTATGCGAGGTGCATTCTAGCAAGTCGTAAAGCCGGAAGGCAAGAAGGGTTGCTGCATTGTCTAGACAAGGGTGATAAACCAATAGACACTCTTCACGTAGATCATTTGGGGCCGATGACGCCAACAGTAAGTCACGCTGCTAAATTTTCGCTGTTGTGGACGCTTACTTGAAATACATTTGGCTGTTTCCGATGAAAACGTTGTTTACTGATGAAGTCTTGAGGAAGTCTGCCGAGATCTAGAGACGCTTCCGAAAACCGAGGCGGCTAATCAGTGATCATGGGGCTGCCTTTACGTCCACAGCTTTTAAGGAGTTCTGAGACCGGGAGAACATACATCATGTGTTAAGAACCACCGGAGTGCCGCGTGGAAATGGGCAGCTTGAACGAGTCAACGTTAATATAGTGCAAGCGTTAAAGAGCTGGTTATCGAGCATCCTGAGAAATGCTTCAGGCATGTGGACCGTTTGAAATTTACGCTGAATACGAGTTTCCATAGAGTTGCTAAAACCACGCCGTTCGAGCTACTCTTTGGGGTGCGAGGCAGGGGTGTAGGGCATACTGACATTCCATAGACGATAGAGGAACTACACGTGCACCATTATAATGCCGAGAGAATCCAAAGACCAAACGAAGCCAGAGAACACATCCAGAAAATCCAAGAGAAGAACCGCCAGCAGTACAATAAGAGACGTAAGCCAGAAAACTTCTATAGGGTGGGGACCTTCTCGCTATCAAAAGAACGCAGTTTGTTGTCGGTAGAAAGCTAGTCAGTGTGTTTTTAGGTCCGTACAAGGTAACAAAGGTGAAAAGAAATGGGCGATACTATGTTGTCAAAGCCAGCGCAGTCCAAACATAACTTGTACAAGTGCTGACCACATGAAACCGTGGCACCCTTATGCCGAATATGAAGTTTCTGGTGGTAGCGTGTCTTTTGCTCTTTCTTCTTTTATTTCCCTCTGTTCTTTCTCCCAATACATATTCATATTCATATTCTTTTCAACTTGTCACCTTCTTCTTTGTCCGCATTGGTGGCACTCTCATCCTTTGTCAAACATGATCCCCACCATTCACAGCTCGCTATTGAGCTTGCTATCACATCTTCTCGTTCTTTGACGAATTCCTCACCTTCCCGCTTAAATTTTTTAAAAGCCGATTTACCGAGCATGGAAGCTAGCCTTAATGCCTTGAATTGGTATTCCTTCTTCAGCAATCTCCACACTGAAAATTGTGTTGATAAGCTTTATTTGTTTCTTTTGTCCTTAATTTCGCAATTTACTCCTGCGTTTCCAGCAAGAAGACCTGAAGATGCTCCTTGGTTTAATTCAGATATTGCCATTGCAATTAAAGCTAAAGATACTGCCCGCAGGAAATTCTTATCCAGTGGTCTTTCAATTGACTTCGCTGAATTCAAAGAGCGTCGTGCTACGGCCAAAAAAATTGCCACCTCTGCACTTCATGCATATGTTAACAACATTGAAACTACGTTAGTGTTGAATCAAACTCATGCGTTCTGGTCGTACGTAAAATCTTTAAGGACCTCTCATCATACTTCAGATAATTTTATTCTAGATGGCGTGACATCCTATGTCCTGGATCGACAATGTGTAGTCATTCTTAACTCTTGCTTCTCTTCTTCTTTTCACCCCTTTTCACTATTTTTAACTTTTTATCAATGATCTGCCTTCTGTTATCACATCCCCCTGTCTCCTTCAAAATTTTTCGAGGTGAACATTCCCGTTTAGACGTGGATATCCTTCAAACCGATCTTCAGCGTCTTAGTGACTAGTGTGAATAAAACCATTTCTCCTTAAATGTTTCACAATGCTATCAACGTATAGGCTTGTTGGTATCCCTTTAAGCAATGTAACCTCCTTTCAGAATCTTGTTGTGCTTTTCGATTGTAAACTGAAGGTTAAGAAAGCCTCTCGTCATTCCACCATATCACATCATGTATGTGTCTTTACTTCTCACTAGTTTTTTTTTGTGGTAGGGAGGTGAATGCTATTTATGTACAGAGTGTGGGACTCCCATGCTCACAAGAAGGCAACTGAACTACCCACTAAACACCTCCCCTGTCAACCTGAGAACCCAGCCTGGAACCGTTTGACACATTACTTCGGGCCAGGTCTCGTTTTGTTACGCCGTGAGGCGCCTTCAAGCTGAGGGATCCCTTTCCTAGCGGGAGGGGAGAGGGGAAGAAGAAGTGCTAGACAAGCGATACCCCAGCCCCAACGCCCACGGCTGCTGTGAGTCCCTTTTATATTTTCGGACTGCCAGAGCATAAAGTGCCACCTGGTTCCATTTGTCAACCGATTCGTGCATCACCGCAACTAAATTATCCGGGGTGAGCCCTCCCGTCTCCCTGTAGAGATTCTTTCGCAGCCTGACCCGTTTTTGCACGCAAAAAATGTGTGGCAGGCATTATCCTCCTCTCCTGGGCAATACCGACAATCGGGGGACCGTAACTTACCAATCTTGTGCAGGTAAGACTGAAAACACTCATGACCGCTCAAAAGCTGGGTCAGATAGAAGTCAGTCTCACCATGCCTTCGATTTAGCCACGGTCTCACATCCGGGATGAGGCACGCAGTCCACCTTCCCTTCGTGCAATTGACCCAAGACTGCTGCCAATCGTTGAGAGAGCGCTGTCTCTCCTCGCGGACAACTGTCTCCCTCACATCCTCGTTTCGGCGCAGGTGAATTTACTTCTCACTAGTACGTAGTAATTTGGAATATTGCTCCCAAATTTGGAGTCCGTATCACACGATGCTCTTGAGTCTTGCGTCAGTTCAACGCAGATTCACACGGTCTCTATTCTTCAAATTCAACCTTCCATACTCCCCTTATGATGACGACTACATATTTTGAACCTTCCTACCCTTGAGTCCAGTCGATTAACCCTTGACGAATGTCTTTTGTTCAAGCTTCATCATAGTCTTTTACCTCAACATGTATGCAGGCAAATTAATACATTCGACGCTGCTCGCCCTAATAGATCCTCGCTTCAATTTCAGGTTCCATATGCACGTACTACCACCTCGTATGCACAACCAGCGAAGTCTTGGTTCTCTACCACAGTCTCTTGGCGTATTCAAAACTTCAATGAAAAATCAAATTCATAAATACGCCTATAAATCTTAATTTTTGATATAGCTGATTTTTTTAAATAAATAAATAAATAAGACGAAGCTTCTTGATCCGAGACGGATGAAGTTCAGGATGACCGAATATGGGAAACGAGCAGTGCTGGCAACCCGGAGCGAGTGGCATGCTAAATGAAACAGACGAGATGACGGGTGGGTGAACAACCGGTTGGTGATAACAAAGAGCGTAGCAGACTGGTGTTTGCGATGATTCGTATCGAAGACGTCGTGATAAACAGTTTCGCAGAGAGCCGTTATATTGAATTTTGTTATCATTAAAATCCCGCATAAACATCACTATATTAAATAAATATCCCGTTATTGAATCAATATCATTGTTATTATTACAATCGCACATATATGTATTTATATATATAAACATAAAGTGAGCTCCCCAATTAATCTCAAGAAATTTACTTACAGAGATCCTTCTTAACCGTATCACTCGTTCACGATTATTCGATACCCATTGCCTTTGTTTTCAGTTAATTATCGCACATCGTTTTCATGAAAATGATGTCCTATAGTTAAATGGAAACTCGATTATGCATTTTCAAGTTCATCTTTAAAGTTATAGAAGGAATAGTATCGTCTTTTTAGATCGCTATTCTTGTCGATCTTTGGTATGGAAATCATTTGTTTTAGATTTTTGGGCATGTAGTGTAAAATAATATCTACAAAGTAACGTACCAATTTCAAATGGCGATTAACTCTATAATTTGCAATCATTCAATCCTTATTATTTTTTCGGGGAATTCCTCGAATCCTATGTATAACGTCAAAGTCAAAAGCGCTTTATCCAATACCAATCGTTATAAATTTTAAAAGACTATAAAGCAAATTCCAAACAAACATACATACAAAAACTTAATGGCCCAAGTGGCTCTCTAAATTTATACGCTATCAGTTAATCACATTTTATCAAAAAAACTATAACAAATTCAAATTAATTAAGATTATTACATATTTTATGACTTGATTGGAAAAAAGAGGAAAACCAAACTACACTATTCAAAATTATTTATAATTTTAACACAACAGTGAACTTTGATCCTACACTTAATATGTTATAACCTAATTCTAATAAAATTCAATCATAACAATCTTTATCTTATACTAAAAAATTCGGTCACAATGTTCCTCACCTAAGCGTTTATCATTACCACTAAACCGTATAAAAAAAAAAACATAACATATACCTAACCTATCCCTAATTTTTAACAAAAATAAACAACAACACTAAATGTAGCAAAAATGAGCTGAAACTCAAAAACTAAGTAACGAAAAACACAAAATCTGGAAATAAACACGAATAATTTAGACATTGTCATTCAGCCACAATACCTAGATTGCGCCGTCTCAGCTCGGAACGTGGAACGGCTGTGAAATCCAGGGGTTTTCACTCATAGTTACAGATCTTGCGATATGATTCCGAAGAAGTTTCAATATGAAGATATTGACTCTAGTCACTTGAGCAGTTTGATAAATTCTTCTATTCGATATATAATGCTTCCAATCCATCTCAGGCTTTCTGTACAAACCAGCACATGCACGACGACATTTCCTTTCGAAAACTCTTAATTTTTCCATAGTACTAGCACCCTGGTTGTACCAGATCTGACATCCATATGTCAAAATTTATCCAACCAGGGTCTTGTAACAGAGAACTTTGACCTTTTGATCAATGTATTTGGAATGAAAGGGTCGTCGAAAGGCCATGACTACTTTTTGTACTTTACAGAGCATAATTTTGACATGTTCAGTATAGTAGAGATACTAATTGAGATGAACACCGAGGTATCGAACACAGGATTTATGTGACACCCGTTCTGAACTACCCTCAACAGCTATAGTGGAAATCCTTCCAATTACGTATTAGGTCTTGACTGGCCCCCTGCAGCGTCGCCCGAAACGAAATTGTTTCGCACTTCTGCGCATTAATTTTCATTCTCCAATTGTCAGTGTACATCATTGAACATTTTTTGGAGATTGCTCTGAGCTATTGTAGCTTTTTGGTCAGCCGTATAGATGATCAGATCATCAGCAAACGCTACCAATGATCGCGTTGGCGAGACGTTAAAATCAAAGCCATTAAATAGCTGCCGAATGAATATTGAGAAGAGCAGAGGCGCAGTAACTGTTCCCTGCTGAAGACCATTCAAGACCTTGAATTCGTGCATTGTCGTCAGATTTGCATCAGTTCCAATAAATGATTTCCCGTATAACATATTGCACATCATGGCGACAAGGTATCTGGGGAACTTATCCTGAAGGAGTTTAAAAACTATTCCATCTAACCACACCGTATCGAAGGCTTTATCCATATCAATGAGACACGCTTTAACACATTCTCTATTGTTTAGCTTCCAACAGATATCTGAGGTTACTTTCGTTATTGCATGTGTGGTCGAATGCCTGGCACGAAAACCAAATTGGCAATTCGGAATCAACTCATATTTCTCAATGTGGGCGTTTAATGCTCTGTTGAGTATCACTTCAAACACCTTGCTGATGTTAGGCAGCAAGGTGATTGGGCGATAGTTTTCTACTCATTTGGGAAATATGAATTGCTCAACATGTTGTTGAACAATATGCAATAATTCCTAATGGCAACCTCAGGTAAATATCGGAGAACTACATTTGGAATACCATCAGTACCACATGATTTTTTGTAGTTTATCCTGCAAAATATGAAACACAAGTCTTCATACCTGATAAAATAATCAATAAAATTCAAGCTCGGTATGAGGTCAGACTTTAATGTTTGATTGAAATGAAGAATTGATTCACCGTTCAGGCTTGATTTGAAGTTGGAAACTTTTGCTTCAACGACCTCTGAAAATGTTTCATTGCCTCTCTCAGGGTTTGGTAGATGAACCAATTCAAAATGTGTTCCAATCAGGGCAAGTTTATGCAAATCCTCACATCTAATTCTGTTTCCATTTTTACCCGGAGTGATACTATCAATTTCGATACCAGCCCTATCGAAAAGATTTGTCTAATCACCAACGACTTTAAGATTCGATACCTTCAGTCGAGACTTCTTACAGAATATGCTATTCACTTTTGAAAAAACGACACATGGGTCCTGTGGGCTAATACCCCTCAATTTTTTCGCCCATTGATTGCTGACCTCACTCCTAAAGTATGAATGGATTAAGTTCCGGACACTCTTCAGGTGTAATTTCAACAAAGCCAACGAGGGATGGTTGTAGTCCGAAAATTGCCGATAATTATTGTTGACGCATGTGAGAAGAAGGCTTTTCAATCTTTTCGACCTTGCAATGGTTGGTGTTTCATATCCTTCCATATTGTTTCGATGTTTAATCTTGGGAACTACTTTCTCAATCGTTTTCAACGTCAGCTTCTCTAAATTCGACAAATAGAGATCTATTTCATCGTTAGTTAGATTCCTGTCATTAGAACCATTGAGCAAGCGTTGCCATCATCAGAAGGGAGACATTGCTTCTGTTACTCCCGATTAAACTTCTTTTGAAACTTTCCCCAGTCTGTTTTTTTGAAATTCAACCGATGATTTTCATGTTGAACTGGAATGAGGAAGAAATCATCCCTTTGATGATTGATTTCCATTACGATTGCGTTATGGTCGCTATCATAAGGAAGCACGTGCAGGTTCTGTTGAGGACTATTAAAGCTGAATTCAAGTCTTGCGTCAGTAATGCAGAGGTCCAAATATGAATTTGTCCTAGGGTATGTTGGGAACTCCGACCCATATAGATTGCATCTGTATTCAATTTGGTTCTTTGTTATCTACGATTTTAGGAATACACCTCTTGGATTATTGGTGGCGTTCAGCCATGATGTATGCTTGGCGTTCAGGTCACCAGCAAGAATATAATAAGTCTGCAGCCTGTTCAATTTGAGTATTTCAAACAAGGAACTGAGCTCCTCCTTGAGCTTGAGAACAGTTCCACCAGTTGCATAGGCAGAGATAACGAAGAGGTTATACCCACCTGGCAGTGAGATTTTGATAACGGACACTTCAAGTGATTCAAAGCTTTTGAATTCGACTTTTTCAATATTTTGGAAACAATAGGGGCTTCTAACTAATATCCCGGTGCCACCTCCCCTATCACCTATTACCCTATCGTTTCTTACTAATTCAAAATCCTTGAATGTCATGGAGTGCTATGAATTGAGGTGGGTTTCAGTGGGAAGCATGATCTCAGGCTTTTGCTTAACAATGAATACAAGGGGATAATAACACCGACGTATAGTAACAATGGAGTTAGCGTTGACCGAGACGAGGCGAATACTATCCATGGGAATGTGACTGGATGGCAAATTATTTTGAGGGATTTGAAAGCACTGAACGATGAAAAACAAGATTAATTTTTGTATCTTGTTCATCGATTCTTTCCGATAAAGAATTTACATTATTTACCGCATTTTTCGCTGTTCCTCTAGCGGCTTGTGCAAATGATACTCTCGGAGCTAAGACACTGCGGTGTAGTTATGTTTGCTTTGGGACAAATTTTACTCTCGCATTTGATATCGGGAGCATCCTCGACGCGATGCCGGGTGACCAAATACATCGCAGTTAACACAGTATAATTTCTCTTTTGGCTCCGCCTGAGCCAATTTGCACACACCGGGAGCATGCATGTCCTTGCATTTGACGCATCGGTAATGCATGGCACAGTTGACGGCCGAATGCCCAAATCGTTGACACCGATAACACTGGTTGACTTCTCTTTTCTGGAGGGGTTCCCACCTCACCACTCGGAAGTTTAAGTACCTTATTTGTTGAAGAGTACTTGGACTGCTCTTATTTAAAATCTGCACTAAATAAAGTGTTAAATATTTTTTCCTACAGTCAACCTTCTTGTCTCGAATGTTTTAACGGAGATAAATTCAATTTCCTTGAGCACCTGAAGAAGATCGACGGTATCTTCTCCGTAGTCGAAGCCCTTCAACAAAAAGGTCTGGTTCTTCTTACTTTTCGGGGTATATGTGAAGTGTGGAACCTCCCCAGAATTTGAAGCATTTTTAGCTTTTAATCTCGAAATTAGTCAATTTATTTTCGGCTGCCAATAGCCGAACCATATCTTTTCCGCTTTGACCGAACACATTAATTGGCGGATCTTTCTCTGTATTTTTGGCAATTTATTGAGGAGGAGCAGCAGAACTGCGAGCTTATTTTTAATTTTTAAATAAAGGATAAAATTATCATTTTCTTCACTAACATTACCTTGAATACTTTCGTCAACGTCCATTTCTTGTTGGAGTCCGTCCAGTGCTGCATAGTAGTTCTGGCTGTCGTTAGCGCCTCCAGCACTTAGTATTTCTTCTGGGCTGACTTGTTTGCCAGCTTTCTTTGCCTTAGTTTCCGTATTTATTGGCCTTGCCGGTTCTGTATCTTGAGTTTTCCTCCCTCTCTTGTACATTTCTTCGAACGTTTTCAGTCGTAGTTTCAATTCCTGTATTTCAGCTTGAAGTCGACTGACTTCTTGTTCGTCTTCGAATACTTGAGTCTTACGGCCGCCATCTGCGGAGTCTTGGTTACTCGTGTGTCTTCTTTTATTGACGCTTGCCGCCAATTTCACATTGCTACTCTCCCCGGGGCGCACCAACGGAGCAGCCCCGAGTTAGTCTTTGGCTTATTTGCTTTTGTTAATTTGGGTCGATTCCTTTGACGATAAATGCTTTTTCCAATGAAATTCAAAATTTGCCTTTGACTGACTTACAAAAACTTAATTTAATTTTTTAAAGCTGACTTTTGTGAAAAATTAATTAACTTTTAAAATTAATGACAGGAACGATTAAAAGCACGTCTACACGCAATGCGTGCTAGACGTAGAATCCCCTATGTATAAAGTTTACGTCTAAGGATGTAAGAAGGATCTTTTAATAAGCTCGCAAGTAGGTGAAGAATTAATGCAAAAGAGAAAAGAATCCTGAAATTTTCTCCAATGAAATTGCTCTAAATCACGTTGAATTCTATTTATGCTGCATTTAGAATTAATTTATTATTTATTTCCGGTAGGAATGATTGATGGAATGTAACCGTTTATACAGAAAATTAAGGATACAGATTATTTTTATTTATTGTCACCAAAGGATTCGGTATCTCCATCAAATCCTTTAAGGATGCAAAATAATTGACATTTTTCATACGAAAGATCATTAAAATTCAATTTCTCGACATCAATGCGCCATATTGAATTGTTATTATCCACAAAGTCCTTGAAACGATTACAATTCTGTGCAACCGCATTTTAGACAAATATGTTGTCCTTGATTTGAAATTTCAACAATCAAAATCGTTGCACGCGTCGAACAGTTACGCTGAAAAATCGGGGTGAAAGTCGGAAATTTTTGAGTTTCTATGGCTTATGAGTTTTTGTCTGGGACCTAATAGTTTTTGAATGGACTTAATAGAAAGAAAGACGTATCATTTACTGAAAACAGGACTCTTCTATCAATCTTCTTTCTAAATTTATGTGTGAACATACAAAAACATAAACAATATAAAAATATACGTGATAAACTGATAACCTTCTTTCCTTTCAAAGTCGGTTAAAAATCTTACCCAACGAAATATCAAATCATAGGGATGATAAACTTGAAACAGAATTCCAGTTGCAATGGCCAATAATCCACCAGTTACCAATAAAAAAGTATCTGTAACAAAAATAACCATCGATTAATAAAATGATAAAAAATTTAAAAAGTTTTGGGAATGATAACTTAATATGCTGTCCATATGAATGATTCCAACTAAATAATTTATCAATAAAATTCAACCAGGTACACATATTTAGTTTTGGCTGAACAAGATCAAAAGTTAACACAATCTGATAAGAAACCCTCCTACAAGAGGGGTTTCCTCCTCTTGCAGTTATGAATGGATTAAATAAATAAATTGCAATTTTATTTGGGCTATTATATGATGTATGTTAAAGTCAGTAAGATCAGCAAATTGATTGACTATCATAAAGCTTTTTATTAACCGTTTATGCACAAAAGGCCACCAATAATTTCAATTCAAATCTAATCTTGAACTACAATTATTAGTGACCTATTGTGCGTAAACGGTTAGTAAATAATTTTATGATAGTAAATTAGTTTGCTTATCATATTGACTTTATCATACAGGAAGGATATTATAGCCCAAATAAAAATGCAATTTATTGATTTGAGCCATTCATAATAGCAAAAGGAGGAAACCTCTCTTGTAGGAGGATTTCTTATCAAATTGTATGATGTAACGTAATCAATACCTCACCTTTGATTGTGGTACAGTATTTTGTCAAAAATTAATTTGTATTCTAATAATTCTCTGAAGACATTCAGTATCAAAATATAAGAAGATAACTTCAAGCCCTCTAATATAGCAAATGTATAAAAACATCCATTGAAACACGTCCTGCCAATATGTGTTATGGAAAACTCAATTGAAACGCACATGTCTTGTTTATTTGCTACTCTACTGATTCATATAAGTACATAGTCATTAAAAAATAATTCACAACTAAAGATAATACTCGTATAAATCATTTCACTTATACCTTCAATCGATCTCTGGATTTTTAATTCAAGTCACAACAGAAATCTACCCAGGAAAGCGTTCTGAATGCACAAAATCCAAGTCATATGTGTGTCTGCATTGTTAGAACAATAGCTCAACAAATTACCAACAATAACAATTTAATCATATTAGGAGTTTTATTCTTCTTTGTGGGTATTAACACATGTGAATCATAGCGGCTAGGATTTACATGAATAAAAATCTTCACATTGTGTACTTGCTTTGCAGAATGAATTAATCTCGGCTACCGTACGGTCTTCTGCAAATCGGCAGACCAACTTGAACAACATTTACATTAATGTTACGAGTCACGTAGCTGGTAATACCTCTTATCTAAGTACCTATCGAAGAATAACAATGTTCACATATGCATAGTTTCTTCGGTTGCCGTAACGTTCAAGTTCAAGTTCTGCCTCCTTAAAGGCACTAACATACTATATCTTGACATATTTACAATGCAGAATATCAAAAGTTCTTCACAAATAATGGTTGAATAAATCTTTAGATTTTTTCCCCTCAAATAAACAAAATAATTGACTAAAAATCTTTAAATGGTCAAATTTCATGTCAATGTCGGTCGCGCTTCAACCGTCAAATTACATCTTGCCAAATACATTTCGCTGATTATATTATCTTAGCGCATATAATCAACAGTTGACGATCTGCTTCTTAACCTCGAACTATAAACACGTTATAATTATTTATACCTGTCAGCGATTATTTGCATGCATTTTATATTTTTTATTGGATTTTTATTATTTTTTATGAATTCATTATTACTATCCAAACATTAGCAAGGAAAGCGTCTATTTATAATTTGAAACCAACTGTTACATGTCTGTTTCATCAAAAATTTGCCATTTTTCCTATCGCTCCATGCATAGTTTTGTCTATATATAACTATACTAGCGATATTGTACGCGGTATCAATAAAAATATTTTTCTTCAATAAAAACGGTCATCGGACTTATTCAAATTGAATGGATACCATGACATAGACATTTAACATAGTTAACCGGTCGAGGAAGTTTTATGCTGAAGGTAAAGTGAAAGATAGTTCTAGAAATTTCTTAAATATTCGTAAGATATAATTTGGAATTAAATTTTCAAAGAAAAAAAATTAACACAATACAACATTACAAGGTGATGACACATATGTGAATGTTTGTGGCTATCTTTTATCCACTTGCTTGAATGGTATGATGATGATTTACTGGCTGATCATCAATAGGAGTTTGATTGTCCGAACAAATATTCAAATTGGATTAATCGTAGCATTGAAATGAGATAACATGAGTAGTTGACATTAATTATAATGTCTTTCTTACATGTAACCTCTCTGTTTTTCCCAGGTATAGTAGAGGCAAGTGTAAGTTCCTGGTTACATATGTTAGGTATTATAATAAGACTTCGATTCAAGGTTTCTTATATTATTGTTGTTAGATGGCAATTAATTGAAGTGTTAAATGGGTGCACACTTAATGATCGAAGGACTTTTAATATAACTCAATGAATCATTATTAACTATTTAATTCTAGAAAGATGAAGAAATTAGTCTGTGTGGTCTAGTGGTTAGAGCATGAACACATAAGCCAAAGGTCCCAGGTTCAAATCTCGTTGGAAGCAACGTGATTTAGTTCAGGCGATTTTTCGAACAGACTAGGAGTGTTCACTCAGTGGTGATATGTACTGATTTAATCAGATCATATCATAGCTAAGCAAGCACACGGGAGCGTGGTACAGATCAAATCAACTTCCGAAAAAATCAATACGGTCATAAAAAATAAGATACTTTAACTGTCTCTAAGCGCAGGCCCGAAAGGGGCTGTAGTGCTACAAAGAAGAATTCTAGAAGTATCCCTCAAAGATACTTTTGAGAATATTTAAAAAATCCCCGTGATCAGCATCAGTCAGAAAGGAGTAGGAGCCTAAGTTCAAAACGCAAATAATAATTTCATTCGCCGCCACTTTGAAAATTACACACTGTTTTAGAAAAACTTTCTGTCGTATAAAGCCTTGCAATCTAAGCCATATCATATTCAACACTTCAGTTGCTGCAATAAAAACGAATTTCGCTTACTTGCTGACCTTTAGAGGCCACCATTTTAAATTTAGCGTTTAATTTTGGATTATTCTAAAAGAATTCTATCTTAGAGTCTCATCACCAAGTATGCCAAATCTTGTTCAAATCGGAGTTTAACTCAGAACAGAACGAAAATGTTCCTTTTTTTTTTAATTCCATCTAAAAATATTAAGTTTAAAATTTTGGACATTTGTATTTATTGTTCGATTTTCATAATTTTTTTGTAGAATGAATGAACTTGCTCTAATAATATACAATTCTAAGTTTGACCAACATTAGTTGAGGAGCTAGAAGACCACGAAAAAATCTCATATCTAAACCCCAGCCGTTTGGCAACTTGCACCTGGATGACCACGTAAATAACAAGAGCATTATAAAGGGTTTTCCAATAAGAGGGGTTATTTCGAATAGCCCGCTATTTCGGTAGATGTCACTTTTGGAGCTGTCATTTTTTGACATTTGACAAGTAGAAACTACTGAAAATAGAAAAAGACAGCTTCCTTTTAATTTAGTGTATTTTATTTTTATTTTTCTTCTCGAAATCGATTTTCGACCGTAATCGTTCGGTCTTCTTCAGCGATTAATTATTTTTACTCACATTCCTGCTTATATACTAGCTTTGTTTAAGGAAATTTACTCTAGATCATTAAAAGGTTATTAGGGAAATTTGCTTAAGCTAATAAAAGGTAGGAAAGGAAATTTACAAAAGGGGTGGTTATAAAAATATTGTTTTTACAAGATTCAGAAAAGATATTATTTAATTAATTTAAACAGCCATGATCTGCAGTTTCCGTCATCCTGATTCATCAACTTTTTCCTTTCCCGGGTAATTGCCAGGCTTTCCATCACATCCAATCCACGTATATCTCTAGCTTCCCTGATGACTACAGCGTCCTCCATTGTTATCTCGTGTCCCTTCGTGATAATATGTTCCGCTACCGCCGGCTTGAAATTCGAAGTTCTTTCTTTCTTTCTTGCTGCCACTGCTTCGCCTAGATGCTACGTGATTCGCGTGCCGATGAGTCTCCTCGTTTGACCTATGTACACTTCTATAGTAATCTAGGAGCTATGGCTCTAAAAAGCCAGCGCTGACACAGGCACACAGCATGAACGCAATTTAACAAGGATTCAGTCGATTCAGTCACCTTCCCCATCGCAATACTCGTTTTTTTTCTTTGCATGGAAAATAGGTCCAGAAAATGTCTTTTGTACTTAACTCCCGGGAAACAAAATTCTAAAACTGTTTAATATTTTAATGTGTAGTGATTTTACTACAATATCTTTTGAATATAATTTAACAAATTGCGGTGTAACGCGGGATACAAATGCTTAGACCGAAACGGTTAACCTTTTTAAATTATATGAACGCTAAAATCATTGTATCATTTAAACCCCTTAAAATTTGTCTAATTCTTCCGATTTTTCCCACTTAATTACGCCTAATCATTATAAACGAAAATTGCTCTCAATTAATAACTTAAGCGAATCTACAAAAGACGACTTAGAATTTAAAAACAACCGAAACGAGTGTGTGAAACTTTGCGCGATTTTCCATTGCTGTTTCGTTGCTCGATGGCTCGGCCCCGCCAATTTGGCAACTTGGAAAAAACCGCAGGGAGATCGCGAGTGGGAAAGTTATTTCGGGAGTCGGCAGCAGAGAAGCCATTATGGCTGAAGGTAATTGGACAGTCAAATACGACAATCAACGCTAAGTCGCGCATTTGTTCCAGACACTTTGAGCCAAAAGATTGGATAAAGGTTGGAGACAGAGTCGTTTGCTGAGCCATCCATCCCTATTTGCTGCATCCCATATATGCCCGATTTGCTGAGCACGGCGCGTGGTGATAAGACGGTGCGAATCTAAGACGTGCATGCAGGCAAGTGTGCTACAATTAGTAACACAAACGGTGAAAACAAGACCATTGCAGTTGGCAACGAAGAAGACTTAGTGACCTTCATTGATACCAGGGCGCATAAAATTCGTGCAGAAAAGTAATGTAATTTTGAGGTTAGTGCAATAGCATGGAATAATACAAGTGATTTATTTTTCCTTACCAGTGGCCAAGGATGTGTTCATATTCTAAGTTACCCCTCATTGGAGCTCCTTCATGTATTAAAAGCACATCCGGAATGAAGATACGTCGGGATAGGGAGTGTGTGTGCAATGCGAAATGTGGACTTTACTGTTATTTGTATGGCAACTTTTGTGAGTATTGATTTTCTTTATTGTCGCATCGTTGCGAACAATTGAAAACGTAATTAGTAACTTCGAAATTTGATGGAAATTCCGGTTGCGTTTGTAGTGCGGTCAATATTTTGTTATTATTATTCAAGCACACTGCCACAGTCACCTTACCCAAACGGCATATAAAAAGGGGTACTCTAGATATTGGAACTAGTGTTGTTCACATCGATCAACTCCCTTCTCCCCCCCACAATTTTCGGTGTAATCAAAGCATTAAATAGGACAAGGACAGGAAAAATTCGCTTCAGGGGCATGATTAGTGACATAGAGTGGACGGTTAAGTGTCGTCTATGGCCGATCCCGTTAACAATCAATTGCTCTCGGCAGTGACGGAGGGGCATCGTAGCAACACGACCACGGCGCCAGGTTCACAAGCTTCCAGTAGCCATTCACATTACAATAGCCACCAAAATAGTAGCAAAAACACAAAGCGGGGAAAAACTCTCGAAGTCTACGAACAAAATCGACACATAACGAAGCCAACACCGACTCCTTGTGTAACGTTGGCAACACAGCGACGTCGACAACAACGCCCCACGACACCGCAATGCTAGCCTGCCAGCGCATTCACGCGTCTCCGGACGAGGGCATTCTAGGCAGGAACCAACACCTTCCTCTGCCGAGGCAGCAGAACATCGCTGCAGTCCTTTACGGACATTATGAAACTTCTTAATTCACTACACTTCGTCACAAGTGGGACATTCTATGCAATAGATACCAGATTTCTGGTGTGGTTCGCGCTTGTCTTTCGTTGATCCGAGAACGTTTTTGAGCTGGTTCTTGCTGCTTGATTCGATTAACCGTACAGAATTGAGCTGATTTATTCGCCTCTTGATCCGATTGCTGATGCCTTCGTGATAAGTTAGAGCCTTCCAGTACGTTCTTTCGGTATTCGCATTTGATAATGTTGATCGTCCCTGACACTGTCTATTAATCTTGATCTTTTGTGCCATTCTCCTAATCGTCGAGCCCTTGAAGCCATGTAGTCTAGCTATCTCAACAATGTACCTCATCTCCTTTTCCTTAGCTTCCTTGATTAGCGGCAAATCGAGCATCCTGTGGATCATGGCTCTGTACGGAGAAACCTTGATTTGCTGCGAATGATTGCATTGGAATACACAAAATCAAAAGGAAGCTATCTTTTTCTATTTTCAGTTGGAGTATTTTGTGAAGGCGAAAATGAATTCGATTACAAATATTGAAGTAGAAACTACGCCATTAATAAAAATGGAGCGATACACGCTTCATCAATGCATTGAAATTATTAAAATTCACTATAAAAATGTGAAAATTTGGCAGAGACGGTTCGTAAAACTTGAACATTTTTGGATTGTCGTGAAGCACCTTGTCAAACCGCAATACAGAAATTGGGGAAAAAATTCGAGCTGTTGGGACAACTTAGTGATGTGGAGAGTAAAACCCGTGCACGTCACTCCAGAACAGCCGAGAATATTGCTGCTGTAGCCGAAAGTGTTGAAGAAAACCCAGGTTTGTCCATTCCTTGCCGTTCTTTGGAATAAGCCATTCCACAAACGTCATTACACCGTATTTTGCATAAAGATAAAAGTTCAGTTGACACAAGAACTCAAGCCGGTCGATCATCAACAACGTCGTGTCTTTGCTGATTGGGTCCTTGAAATGCATGAAAATGATCCGGAATTCCATTGAAAAATCATGAGGCCCATTTCCACCTCGGTGGCTTTGTAACAAGCAAAACTGTCGCATCTGGGGCTCGGAAAACCCAAGAGTTATTGTTGAAAAGCATCTCTATCCTCAACGTGTGACTGTTTGGTGCGGTTTATGGTCTGGCGAAGTCATTGGATCTTACTTTTTCGAAAATGAGGCTGGAGCAACAGTTACGGTGAATGGATTACGCTATCGAGAGATGATTAATGATTTTTTACGGTCGGAATTGGATGGTATTGATCTGGACAACGTTTACTTTCAACAAGACGGCGCTACGTGCCACACAAGCAACGAAACCATTGATCTTTTACGGGAAAAGTTTCCGGACTGTGTTATCTCTCGAAGAGGTGATCACAATTGACCACCGAGATCTTGTTATTTAACATCTTGCGACTACTTTCATTAAAGCCACGTGAAAAAGAAGGTCTACGCCAACAGCCCAGCGCCGATTCAAGACCTTAGAGATGGAATTTGTGAGGCTATCGAGGACATAGGGCAGCCACTATGCGATTTGTTTATGGAAAATTTTATGAAAAGGATATGGTCCTGTAAGCGTGGTCGTGGTGGTCATTTGCCTGATGTTTTTTTTCACTATTAACGGCATACCTTCATCTTAATAATGAAATAAACATCCGATCATTTATATTAAAAAATGGCATTTTTTTAAATATCAAAATAACACCTCTTATTGGAAAACCCTGTAGTTTATTCTTCTTCGTAGCACTGCAGCCCCTCTCGGACCTTCGCTTCCTTCAAAAAGCGCCTCCAACTGTCTCGATCTATTGACCGTGTCCTCCCATTTCGAAATCTGAGCAGCGATGACCGCGTCGACCGAGTCAGACCAGCGTTTTCTCGGTTTCCTCACTGGTCTCCGACCTTCACTTCTTCGAACAAGTCCCTTTTTGGGTATCCGTTGTTTGCTCATACGATTCATGTGGCCAGCTCGTTGCAGCTTCTGCAGTCTTACAATCGTTGAGACCTTCAGCTCGTCAAAAATGTCATACAGCTCATGGTTGCGTCGAATTCGCCATTGATCCTCGTCTAGTTTTATTTCAATTATCCGCCTCAGGCCTCGATGCTCAAAGGGGCTGTTCGCTGTCGAGTTTCAGGAAGAGTTCTTTGGCAGTTTTTAATGACTGTGACAAAATGTTGATGTCGTCCACATAGTCTACTACTTGTATCTAATGTATCTCGTGTATCGACAAGTCGTTTTCTAATGATTACGGATAATGACATCTACCTTATTATCAAGTTTCACGAGGGTTGAATGAAAATTGTATATTTTAGAAGTATTCGAAATCCCCGAATTTCGAAATTTAAGATCTGACTTTCAATTTTTTTATATGGTTCCCTAGACACTCACAATTTCTATCATGCTATCAATTTCTGCATTGCACAGCAAAAATAATTTTTTGTACGTTTTTCGACCTTTGAATGGCCGCCATTTTGTATCAGATGGTTATTGTGAACAATGAATCCCCACACAACATTTCGCCCAAATGGGCGTTATACTTTGCCGAGAAGAGTATCACGAATTTTCATCTAAAATGGCCGCCATTTTGTTTTCGCTCGGCCGATTTGGCTGCTTAACGAGTTTAGCCGTAATATTTTGTTGTAGACTACTTTTGAAACGCGAACTATATTCCGCGCCAATTGGTAATTAGAGCTCATTCCTTTAACTGTGTGAAGCCAAGGATGACCGGCCAACCAGTGAAGACGGGTCGTGGGATCCCACGCGCTTGCTTTGTTTGCCACTGGTGTTGCCTGAAGCGCGATTCTTCAACCAAGGCCGTCAATACTATGTCATCACCTGTTTTCCTGCGAAATGGAAGAAAACCACCGCTTCTCACCTCCTGAAAAATAAAACGAAAAATTTGAAAACCACCGCTTCTCACCTCCTGATAGATCAAAATCTCCCCACACCTCTCCGAAAGTTCGTCTCTCGATCCCTACTTTGCCACTAACCATAGACTTCGAGGCCACTTCTTGGTTCCTCGCACAAATTACCAATATTCCATTTGCACGACTAACAATTTTGTAAATAGAATCAAAGTTCAAGCCTCCGGTCCATTTTACAATTACTCGTATATTCTGAATTCGTACCGTTAATTCAAATAAATTAAATCACTTAATAATCTAATTCTAGATCACACACTAGGAAGAGCGCACACTTTTGAAAAAAATTAAGGTTTCAACTTGGCTCATCAAACTTTTCCCTAATTTATTTATTTAATTTATTTATTAGAAAATCCTATTTACAAATACTTAATCCAGTTACAAAATAGGCGAAAATTAAGAAGAAAAACAAAATTTAAAAGAAAGCTACGCTAATCATTAATTTTTTTGTGGTTGGGAAGTGAATGCCCATTTACGCACAGAGTGTGGGACTCCCATGCTCGCAAGAAGCCGACTGGACTACCCACTAAACACCTCCCCTGTTAACTTGAGAACCTATCCTGGGCCCCGTTTGACACATTACTTCGGGCTCGTTTTGTTACGCCGTGAGGCACCTTCAAGGTGGGAGATCGCTCAGCCCCAGCACCCCCGGCTGCTGTGAGTCCCTTTTATCTTTTAGGACTGCCCGAACATAATGTGCCAGCAGTCATCCAGTCTCACACTCGGTGCATTAGCATACCTAGCCTAAGTTGCGCTTGTTCAACTGTGCGTCCAGCGACGAGAGCCGCAACATCATCCGCATAGCTGATCAAGCGTGACTCACCTGGCATCTCCCGCCTCAGTAGTCCGTCGTAAGACACGTTACACAGGTCCGGACCAAGGATAGATCCCTGGGCAACACCCGATGTAACAGCCATCCTTCGTTGGCCCTGTGTCGTATCGAAGAGCAGGCTTCGGTCCTTTAGGTAGTTCCTCAAAAGCCGCATTAGATATTCTGGAACTTGAAAAGAGTTTTCTAGCGTATCCAGAATATCCACCCATCTAACGGAGGTGAAGACGTTCCTGACGTCCAGTGTTACCAACAGGATGATTTGTCGCTTGGTGCGACTATTTGCCTCTGCTTTTTGGACCGCGCTCACCACCTCTGCAATCGTATCAATGGAAGAGCGTCCTACTCTAAAGCCGCACTGTCGAGGAGATAGGTCCCAGCAGCACACAAACGGATTCGAGCCTGTTCATTTTTCGAAATCTATCGAACTTTAACAAATCAAACCGAAAGTAAGCTGAAGTGCACGGAATGCAGTATTCTTACACCCACCTTAGATTATCTATGGTGGCAATTCACTCAATATACCTTTCCTGAAAATTTGGTTAAATTTGAAGCAAGATTGCGAGCTCTAGCGTGGTCATAAATTTTGTTACACTCCACGTATATATAGGGTTTTCCATTAAGGACATAACAAATCGATTGCGAGGCGTGCTGTGTGGCAAGTGGCACCGTCTTGTTGAAACCACATATCGTCGATGTAAAGTTCATCCAATCCTGGCCACGAATAATCTTCCAATATAACACGACCGCACTCTCTATTGACGGTATCATAACGGTCGTTTTCATCCACGAAAAAATACGGCCCAATCACACCTCCCGCATGAAAACTGCACCAAACGGTAATGTTTTACGACTGCAACGGTGTCTCGAGAAGCATATGTGGGTTTGTTGCTTACCAATACCGCATATTTTGCTTATTAACAAAGCCATTGAGCCATAGATGAGCTTCATTGCTGAAGATGATTTTTTCGATAATAGTAATTAATAGTAATTTCCAAACGGAACTTTACCATGGTGAAAATGTTAACTTTAACTAACGTTTTGATATTGACAGTTTATTAAAAAAGTTAAAGGGTGCATTCATATGATGATACAGCATTTTTAATGTCCCTATTGCAAAATCCTATATATGTATATCCAAAATTTTTAAAAATTGGAAGTGAATCCCCGCCATCAGGGAATATAATTTTTCGTCCATGATGTCCACCTTTCATAATGTTTTTTTTTCCTCTTAAACACCCAAGCCAATAGAAGCGACATCAACTTAGACGTAAATGGTGAGAAGCCCGGCTTCCATCACTTGTATTGCTTGAATAACAATTTTTGCTACTATGCATATTTCAACCTGTTTAATCGACAAGTTTTCTGAAGTCGGTTTGTAGGCCAGTTTTGTTTGGAGCTAATCTTGCAGATCATAGTATGTTGATATAGTAGTTTTACTCAAATAAAGCTCCGAATAAATACCAAACGGCGTAGCCCATGTGCTCAGCATATGGGTGAGACCATCGATGCATGGGCAATTTCAGATTCAGACTTCCTATCACTCATACTCACAAGGACTTTGCCCGTATTTTATTTCTAGAAACACGTACTATTGCAGTTTAGAAAAACCATATTTATTTATTTATTTTTTTTTTGAGAGAAGCTTAAATTCAATACAACTTCCGTAAAAAACTGGTGTATAAAATATATTTACAGGCAGTAATTATTATTTCAATCCTTTGACGTACCGTGAAGGCATTTCAAAAGAAACGCTTAGGCGTTTTAATTAAAATGCCTAAAGTTCTAATTAAAACATTTTTCTCAGGCGCCTAAAACATTTAAATTAAAACACTTTAGCGTTTTAATTAACACTTACAAGGGTGGCCCGATGAGTACTTCGACTATAAAAGAAATTTTGGAAAAGTGGCAATTTGTTTCTCAACAAAATCTCCTCTTAGATCTTGATGCAGCGATGCTCTAACTTCTTTAACCTTTCTGACAATACATTTTCTCGGTCGGTAAAGTAGGCCTCCGTGGCGGCGATGACTTCTTCATTCGACTCAAATTTCTGCCTGACTATTGACATTTTCAAGTTTGGAAACAAAAGGAAGTCGTACGGGGCCAAATTTGGAGAATATGGTGGATGGGGTAGCAGTTCATAGCCCCATTTTGCCTGGCAACGGCAGAGGTGTGAGCCGGTGCGTTGTCATAGTGGAAGAGCACTTTTTTCTTCGCCAAATGAGGCCTTTTTCTATAATTTGGCGTCGAACCGGCCCAATAATTCGGCATAGTAGAGCACTGTGACTATTTTGCCGTTCTCTAGGTAGTCGATGCAGATCACACCTTGTGAATCCCAGAAAATGGTAGCCATCACCGATAGAACAATCTTCGCCATCTTCGGAACACGTTCGTCGGGTGAAGTTCACTGTTCTGACGACTCCTTGGCCTCTGGTGTGTACCAGTGGAGCCATGTTTCGTCGACGGTCACGAGACGATACAGAAACTCCTTTGTATTGCGCTTAAACAGCATCAACACTGCTCCGAAGTGGTCTCACGTGCGTTTGTTGTCCGGAGTGAGCAAACGCAGCACCAATTATAACCACAGCTTTCTCATGCCCAAAATTACATGGAGGATATGACCCATGCGGTCTTTTGAGATGCCTATTATCTAAGCTCTCTCGTGCACCTTCAACCGGCGATCTGCCCATACGAGCTTGTGGATTTTGTCACGCTATCCTCCGTAGTGTGGAGCAGTAGATTAGGGCACACTCCGCTTGCGCAGCAGCTCTCAAGCTCAAACATTGGTGGCGGCATCGAGGTTGAGGTTTTGATGCTGCTGTCGGACTATCAGCCCACCCAGCTGTGATGGGTACTAATTGCAGAATTAGGGAAAAATTACATGGTTGGGCGTGATATTGGCCATATCACCTCGAATCACGTTACAGTCATGGAATGAGATACCCTAGCAACAACATTTCAATGCCAAGGTTTGGATTTGGACTGGGGCACCTGGACGTGGCTTATCAAAAACAGACGTGCGATCACGTTGAAACTCGTTGAACTAATTTTCTACGATTGCAGGAGCAGGGTCACCGTATACAACATCCAAGCGCACTTCGCCTTCATTGCACGATTTCCCTTGCAAAACGAAAAATCGAATCACTGACTGATCATTCAAATAAGAGTCAATTTTTCCAATGTGTATTGATTGAATAAATAATTAAATATTTTTTTTCCTTATAACATTGGATAAATATTTATTTAGTATAGAACGCGTTTTCGACTACTAACATATTTGTAGTCTTCTTCAGTACAATGAACAATTTCAGTTTTAGGTATCCTATTTCCACATGCAACGTTTGCCTATTCTAATGCTATTTTAATGATTTTATTGCCCCTAATTACTCTACATTTCAACGTTCTATTTTATTACGTTAAACAAGACTGAGTTACAATTTCCTTGATCCGTATTCATTCTAAGTGGGTCAGGTACCTGCATAATTTTCATTTAATCAATAGCGTCAAGATGCCATGGGTTTTCCACTCGTCTTATCATCATCACATTTTCGTCGCCAATGTGGCGGTTTTCCTCGATCATATGCCTTGCGACCGTTGATCTGATCACTGTTCTAGGATTCCTCTGAGCAATATCCGCTTCCCTGAAGTGTTCTCTTGCTCTTATCAAGATCAACCGTTTCTTTTGCCCGACGTAAATTTTCGGGCAATGCTTCCATGTTATTTTATACACTCCACTCGATTCACCAAATGATTTCGGGTCCTTAGCTGATCCTAGCTTTAATTTTAAGGTAATATTCCGGCTTGTTGCAATGATGTCAAATCCGTTTCGTTTCATTGTTTTTCCAATTTTCCTAGAAAAGAAAGAATTTGTTATTATTACTCACCTTAAGTCTCCTGGTTGTTGCGTTAGTGTCGTTAACTTTTTTCTTTGCAGCCTTGCTTCCTGTTTCCTTATGATTTGCTCAATCGTTGTCGGTTCGAATCCATTTATTATGGCGGTTTGCAGTATGAAGGACTTTTCTTTTTCGAATCTTTTTTCATTCAATGGTATGCTGCCATTTTGTGCGCGTAACTATGGAAGGAATCATTTGTGATTGTACGTTGTGTACTCGTTGGTTTGCGGTATATATCGAATTCTAATATCCCATTGTTTCTGATGATTTTAATGTCCAAGAACGGTATTGCATTATCTTCCTCTATTTCCATTGTGAAACTAATTCTTGGATGGATTTCATTGATTTTCTGAAATGAGTCGTCGACGTATCGAACCCTAAATTGTGGGATCAATCCTTCTTGCTCAATTATTTCTGCTATTCGCGCCATAAATATCTCACTTATTAGTGGTGAAAGTGGATTGCCCATTGCAACTCCCGATTGGTTTTCGGAATATCTATTTCGAAACATGAAATGGTTTTCTTGCATACACACGTTTCTAGTTTCACGGATCACATCACTTTTTCTCTCCTCTCTTTAGCATGATCAATTTCCAGCAGCCATTCTTGAAATAGATGTATTGCTTCTTTTACTGGGACACTAAGGAATAATGATTTCAGGTCGAATGAAACCATTATCTCATTTTGGCGTATATTTTTGATCTTGCTTAGTTTATCGATCACTTCTCCTGAGTTTAATACTATCCTCTGGCTCATCTTCGCTTTTATTTGTTTGATTTCCGTTATTAGCCATTTTGCTACATTATATGTCGGAGAATTTGAGTCCACTATAATTTCTCGAACTTCATTGTTCTTTTTGTGAATTTTTGGCTAAATTTTGATGCGAGGGAGCGCTGGATTTGGCATTCGCAATGTTTTTATTTTTATAAGATGTTTAAATTCTTTTAAAGTTTTTTTCACTCTTTTAATCGAGTCCGGAAGTGGATTACTCCTTAGCTCTTGACACTGCCCGCTTGCTAGACGATTGATCACCCTCTCGTCGTACATATCTTTATTTAGAACCACTATGGCATTGCTTTTATGAGCTTTTACATAATATGCAGGTTTTGATATAAGTTCCTTGATACGTTGTTCGTATTTTGTCGTGTTCTTTATTTCGCTATTAATTAATACCTTTCTGAGTTCTCTCCTAATGTTATCTCTATTTTCCTCGTCTACTTGTTTGATTGCGGACTCAATTCCCACTACAATATTTTCCAGGGGATTATTCGATGCTAAAGGAAAATTCAATTCAATTCAGTAAATTTAATTCTTCTTCTTTAATGTGATATTTGATTTATTGATCACGTAGTTGAGTGATATTTTTGGTTTCAGTTGGTCTTTCGTAGGCTGTGATTTAGCTAGGTTAGCTAGTTTTTTTATCAAGAGTTTGTCGTTTTCTCATTTTTTTACGGTAAAATGCAGTGTTTATTTTACTGATGGTTAATAATTTTGACAATTTAAGATGACTACTATATGCATTCACCGTTACATAATCCAATTTTTTTGTATAGGTTATTTATGCTTTTTTGATAAGGGTTCGCTCAACTAGATTTTTCTCTTTTCCCGAACTGTCCAAATGGGTTTTCAATACAACTCTATGGGACTTCGGAATAATATTATGTTTGAGGTAAATTTTCAAAAATCTTATATCTTCAGATATCCTCGCAATTGACTTTTTCCATTTTAATAATTTATTATATTCGGACTGATGTTGCTCTTATTCCATTTTTATAAAATCCGCGGACACGCCCGCTTCCACACGCGGTCAAAACAAAACTACAAGTCGTATTCGGCTGGAATTTGGACAGCAACCACCTACGAGAATGTACCACACGATAATGAATCTCTCTTGCGAGAGTGGCGCCATCGGGCGGTGAGGCTAAGTACTTATCGGACCACCCTCGAATTATGATTTTTTCAATAAAACGGTTTAAGCGTTTGAATTGTAAACGGTGTCTTAAAAAAATGCTCGACGCAGCAGTCTTCATTATTACCAGTATCTTTAAAAAATTCTTAAAATTGTGTTTGTAAAATTGTAAATTAAAGTGCTAAATTTTTTACGAGTTAATCACGAGGCTACTATTATTTAAAGAAAAAATCTTTTAATTTCCCCTAAAAACATCCAACCTTTAATTAGTAACTTTGTAAACTCTCTTTGAAACTATTTTTTAAATATCAACCGCTCGATATGCATGTGTGATAGCCAATCGAATACATAGAAAATAGAAAAATGTGAGTCTAATAAAAACACCATCCGCTACACCGTACGAACAAACACGTGACAAAAAATGTGAAATATGCATTTTGAGCTCAATGCCAAAACTCGTATGATTCAAACTCTTCTCGAAGTTTACCAGACGTTGCCTCTATGTAATAATATAAAAGTTTGATATAAAGGTATTATGTAGGTAGTGTAAATATTAAAAAAATTTTCTTTTGTGAGCAACAATGTATCGTCTTTAAGCTGACATCGACGAAAAATTCCACAACTCAATTTTTTGTTAAATATTTACGCGCTACAATTAATTCATCGAATTGATAGTGACCTTTTCAATGTCGGTTGAGTGATGTTATGTTTTTCTTTTCTTTAAATGGTTTGGCTTGGTTTATTGAACTAAGCTTTTCAAGAGCACAGCCTGAAATGGAATAACAGAAATCAATCATTCGGTTCATATGAACATACATTATATACTCGTATAATGCATGTCCACCGAGAAAGTTCGATTTGTATCGAATGCAAATAATTATTTGCATACATAACTTATGTAAATAGGTATTTATGTTAATCAAATAATTCTTTAATGGATCAAACCTAGAGAAGCTCTGCGCTTACTACTGTTTAGCAATGCAACATACATACTGGCCTTCCAAAAGCTCTGAGTTCAACGCAATCTACGCCTCCATGTGTATCTTTGCCGAAAACTTCTTTAGTACTTCTTGAACTTCTTTTTACTATGCGCTGCCGCATTTAATTATCTTGATTTTTTACAGTTAGGAAACTTGTTAAGAACAATAAGATTTTAGTATTACAAGTTTATTCTTTGCGGTATCTTTTGTTTGACACAGATTTTGCATGTGCGAGCATGACTCGTCATATTTTTCCCATGATTTTTTTTGCTTCGATTACACGATTAACAGCACTTTATATTCAAAACTAAATCTGAATCGATAATTCTATTGGTTTTTTTCTCAAACGCAATTTGAATTTCTGATGGTCGACATTCTGGCTCATAATCCTCGGACCTACCGCTAAGACATGAATTTGTATTTAAACAAGTCAATAAAAAGTGTTTCGTCTTTTAAGATACGAGTATAATAATGGATTCTTTTTGTCTCAGGAAGGTGGTTTGTAGTGTTTTTATTTAAATTGTAGTTTAGAATAAATATCAGTAGGGAAGGCCAATCAGATATTCAAGGGCGTACCTAGATAGAAAAGTGTCTATAAAAAGATGTAGAGTTTATTGGAAATGTGTGAAAAAACCTTTCAAGGAATTGCTTGACTACTTACTTTATTTTTCAGAGCAAATCCGCGAAACAAGGAACAGAGTGGAGATTACGTTACAACGGTGAGTTGTATGAACTATTTGATGAACCACCTGTATCTGCTTGCGTAAAGTTACGCAAATTGCAAACTGCGGGCCATGTAGCAAGAATGGAAGAAAACTGACTACCTAAAAGAACGTTAAAGTTTAGAGCTAAGGCAGGCATACAATAATAAGACCGAGGACTCAAAGGGAAGACACGATAGAAGCTGATAGAAGGTCCTAGTTGGGAGTGATCAACTGGGGAATGACGTGATGATTGGAGGAGATTAATCCTAGAGGCCGCGCCATAGATGAAGATGATTTATTTTCCTCTACCAGGAAATTCTTATTGAGTGTGAATAGTATGCTAGTAAATTTTTTTAATTATAAAATTGAATATTAATTAAAACCGTCAGGATTAGATTCATGTAAAATTCATCCAGAATTGGATACGTGCTTCAGAAAGCCATTCGGTTAAACGGGTTTAAATACAAGAATGAAAATTTTGAATTATGTATATTCAAGGAGTGTTTATAATTTGTATTCGGCGGGATTATCATCGCCTCCTTGGAATATTGGGGGTGCGGAGTTGGTGCGATTTAGCACTCCCTTATGCCTGTGAGCACTTCACCTTAAACCATAGTAGTTACAGTTATTATAAAATTTTACAATATGGGACATTTTGCGTGAAACCGTTGCCTTCATACTCAGGCCCGAAACCGGAAACACTACGACATGTCGCGAACTTACCTCTGCGAGTAGCCTCATCAGCACCATCTAGTGCTGTTTAAATCAAACAAGTTTTCTATAAAATTTAGACAGTTCCTATGGCTGTAGTTTGAAATTTTATCAGTACTATGTCAATGATTTATTTTAAATATGAGGCGTCGAAGACATTAGCGCGCAAATGTATGTATTTCGCTCTCGTTTGTATCATTTCGGTTAAATTTCATTTGAGAGATGTCATATTTGACAATCTCAAAAGCCTACTTTTGGCCTACTGAGATGCTGCTTTCAAGTTGTCTGGACAGCTGTTTGTGGAAATTAAGGGGTACTGAGCAGCTATTTCCGGTACTAGAAGTGACGTCAGGTACGTTAAATGATTTTCTTATGGGCCTGAGTAAGAATGCAACGGTGAAACGGACAACGAAAAAATATCCGATTTTGGATTTCGTTCATAATTAGGTTAATGGTACTTCTAAAGGACCTGAATAAATGTACATCATTTATTTTCTTTGTCGAGCCTAGTTGACCATTTTTACAACTTCGATGGTTTGTATAAATTGAATGAATGCTGTCAATCAAATAGTTTGAATAATGAGTAAATAGTGATTTTTTGTGAAATAGTTTTTCTTAGAAATTTATTAAAATTTGAAATCGATTTGATATTTTATTTTAAGCTCAAATTATAGCTTATAGCATAGAAATATTATGAAAACAAGTTTAGAATGGTATCTCAATTGGTTTAGAAAATATAAAATATTGAATAGTCTAAAAAGTATTGAGCCTTTTCTGTCACTAGATGGTGTTCGTTGTCATATATCGGGCAGTCAAACTGACATGCGTTTGAAAGTTGACATTCCAGTCTACAATTTTCATATCGACAGTTTTGTGTTTCGTCATTCGTGTCAAAAGTTGTATTCATTTAAAAATGAGCGAAATTTCTGAAAAAAATCGTTATATTTTACAATATCACTACGATTAAGGTGAGAATGCATCGCAGGCTCGTGAAAAAATTTGTAGTGTCTACGGTCAAAATACTTTATCAAAAGCCACAGCCAAGAGATAGTTCGCTCGCTTTCATTCTCGATAGTTGGATGTCAAAGATGCACCTCGCTCAGGTTGACTAATCACTGAAAAAGTCGACGAAATCTTATAAAAAATTGAAGAAGACCGACACATAAGCAGCCATGATATTGCTAAGGAACTCAATATCCATCACCAAACCATTTGCGTAAGGTTGGATACGCAAAGAAGCTTGACGTTTGAGTGCCGCATGAATTAGCACAAAAAAATCTGATTGACCGAATTTCCATTTGCGAAATGCTAATAAAACACAACTAAATCGAGCCAATTTTTGAAGCAAATAATTAAGGCGATGAAAAATGGACAAGATACGAGAATTTCGTTTGAAAAAGATCATGGTCAAAAAAGGTAAATCATCACAAACGACTTCAAAGCCAGGATTGTCACGAATAAGATTATGCTGTATGTATGGTTGGGTTGGAAGGGAATTGTTTATCATAAGGTGCTAGAATCTGGCCAAACACTCAATTCGGCTCTGTACTGTCAGCAATTAACCAGATTGCCACAAGCAATTAAAAAAAGGGCCTTCCATCATGACAATGCCAGATCACACACATCTTTGATGACCCGGCATAAATTGATAGATTTTGGCTCGAAAGTTTTGATGCATCTACCGTATAGTCCAGACCTTGCACAATCAGACTACCATTTTTTTCGGTCTTTGCAAAACTTCCTTTATGAAAAAAAATTCACTTCAAATAGGGACTGTGAAAACCACTTGGCCAAGTTTTTCGCCGATAAACCACAGAAGTTCTACATAGATGGAATAATGGCCCTACCCAAAAAGGTCATTGATAATAATGGACAATATGTACTTAAATAAAATCCATTTTAAATAAAAGAAATATTCAATCGAAAAATGACAAAAGAGGCACAATACTTTTTAGAATATCTATAAAAATATGTGAGCTTGGGTTTTTAATGTTAACTTCCGGTTTACTAAAAACCCAATATCGTATTTTAATGAATTTCTAGAAGAACATTCGATTTTCTTAACAAAATATAATTATTATTCAAACTATTTGGTTAACTACATTAATAGCTTTCGAAAAAACTGACTCAAGTGTTTTACCTTTTGTCATCTGGTAGAAAGCAGAACTACTGTGGGGTAGCGTCGGTGGTATAATCTGTTTTTAAATGAGCATCCAATTTTACAGCTAAGTTTTCTAAACTTAATGAGACGGTATAAAGAGGATAAAAGTCTTTTGCAGTGTTCTTGTGTATTGTTTCCATAAGAGCCTGTTGTCAAATATTTGTCCAAGGTGGAGCTTGTTGTTTTTTCCTTGTAATGAAAAGAACTTGAGTTTTGTCTGAATTAATCTTAATTTTCCATTTACAAAATTATTCTAATAAGATTTTTATTGGCCATCGCAATTTTGAAGTGAGGGGTCTAGTTTTACTCTTGTAGGCGCAGTAAGTAGTACGTGAGCAGTGCAGTAAATGAGGAACTTCAGCATCAACTGGCATCAGGCTTGACAGTTGCTTATCGATTCTGACACGAAATGTTCTGCCTTCTAAAAAGGAGCCAATAATTTGGGTGAGCTGACGTGGCATGTTGAATTGATGCATTTTGAAAATTAGTCCTGCATACTAGACTTTGTCAAAGGCCTTAGCTATGTCAAACATAACTAGGCCTGTTGAGTTCCGATTTAAGCCTATTCTGATACGTTGGATCGCTTTGACTAACTGAAAATCAATTAAATGCGTGGTTCCAAAGCCAAATTGTTCTTCCGGAATGATGTCTTTATCAGGTATAACCTTATTGAGACGATGTAGAATTTTTTGAGAGTGACAATGGGCGACTTATAGGTCTTCAGTTTTTCGGAAATTATGGGTATTTTCGGAGAACAATAATAAACGCTAGTTTCCATACTTTGGGATACCTTTGCAAACGTAGGTATTTGTTATATGTTGTCCAGTAGCCAGAAAATTGTTGTGTTCATAATGGTGTCGTGGCCAGATGATTACCGTTAATTGTGCTTCGGTATAATGTTCCTAAGTTCGTCGGAGTCCATTGGTTCAACCCTGTTTTCGGAGTGAATGTCATCTCTCAGGAGCCTGCCGATCGAAAAAGCAATTCTATTCTTGGTTTCAGAGTCCTCCTTGTCCAAAGAATTGTCTCAAAAATGCATTTCTAGAGAATTCGCAAAAGGCTCAGGCTTACCCGCATCGTGGGATTGTATCCCATTTAGATCGTGTATTGGGGGCACCACAATTTTGTTATAATTTTTTGGCACTTTCTAGAAACTGCCACACCCATTGCTCGTTTTGGAATACCCTTATCTTGTCACGGATTTCATTAGTTATCCAAGTAGCGTTTGTGGGCACCGTATGGCCACCTTTATACCTAGCTCCTCTCTGAACTTGATCCCTTCTCCTTGTCAGTTGTTTGATGTTCTGAAGGAGTTCATGAGGATTCGCTTCCCTCCTCAAAGTTAAGATCGTATGGTCCACTTTCACTTACATGATTTTTTCGGTTGCTATCAATGATGTCAATGTTGTCAGCCGTTTCAGATGATTGGAAATTAATTTCTTTGACCAATGCAACTTTAAACGCTTTGCAGTTTGCTGTTTTCTTTTGCTACATAGAAACATCAATAAAAAATTCCTTTTGAACAGGAGGTTGTCATCATCCGGCTACCTTAAAAAAATTTCTTCTTGGTTTCGTCCAGCCAACCACATGCTCCATTCGTCAGGTGCTGTCTTAGTAGCATATGGTCAGATGGGAACAGCATGATCAAGTAGCGAGGTGTTGTTTGTTGTTCGTTGGCTGGACGAAACTAAGGGGACATTTTTAAAAGGTAGCCGGAAGATGGCAACCTTCTGTTCAAAAAAAAAAATTTCAGCAAACATGGGGCCCTCGAGTCCTCTTAAGTGATGGATAAATTACCATCCAATGGACAAAGTCCTCTGCAAGTGGCAGAGGACAAGAGGAACGGCAACAAGTCCGAACATTCTTATCAATAGAGAAATTTTCTATGAGGATAAGGACTGGTTTGTGGTCCAAAGACAGTGCGTTGAGGACATTTAACTGTACATTTTATGCGAAATCTTTTGACATTCCAATGTTCAGTGCAAAGCCTTTTCATGTTCCATGATGGGTTGGTTTATTCGGGATATGCAGGCAAAATTATAAAGCATCTTTTTCCCATAGGCTTGTATACAGAAATCACATTGAACTCCAAAAAGTCAGTTCACGACTTGATTGCTGTGGTCTCTAATCGTTGAAGTGTGGGTGCATTAATGAGATAGTGACTCACATTTTATCTCACAAAATGGCCGTTCCACTCCCTCTATCTGTCATTCTGTCATTTCTTTACACACTGTAGGTAGGGATGCGGAATAGTCTTCCAAGCTTTAAAAAAGTTGCTTTGATTAGTATCATGTCTCAAACTTAACATCAAATATAAATTGATTCAATACACCATGTGCTGATACAAGGAATTCGCACTCCTCTTTCGAACTGAAATGTGGCTTACTAAACTCATTAATGTTTAGTGTTGATGACGTTCAGGGGTGCAGAGAACATGGGTTGGATCATGTTCGTCATCATATATTGCTTCATGCTTTGAAATTTTGGCAAACATATGGGCCATTGGCAGGTGGTTGAATATTTCGTAGTTTTTTTTTGATTGGGTATAGGTGTGTTTATGAGTTGATTGTCATTGAGCTTGTTGTGTTGATTGAGCCGGACGACCTTCTTACGTTCTAGAAATTTTTGGGGCATCCTCCATAGCTTACTGGTCACCGCCACAATTGACACATTTCGGCTCTTTTTTGCACTGTCATCGGAGAGTCCAAGAAATGTTGGAGCAAATCCTATTTAACGCATCAAGGCTGCACATAGCAATTCTTGGAAGAGTGACCAAATTGTTGACAATTGTAGCACATAAGTCAAAAGCGCTTTATTCAATACTAAACGCTTTATTCAATATTCTGCTCTGTACGAGGATGCTGTTCATTCACGGTGCACATAAGTTGGCAAACGGATTCGACATTACAAATTCTTGTTACTGGTTTTTAAGGGAGGGCCTTGACTAAATTAGAAAGTCTTTCTCTCATTTTAATAAAGAAGACTTTTATAGGGTTGAAGCCCTGAAATTGAAGGCCTTCTTTAATTTCTTCATCTGAAAGGCTATGCAAGCCTCAGATGACAATATTCGGCTGTCTACCATCAGATAAAGAGCAAGTGTGGTATTGTACATCGTTATCAGTAAGTGCTTTTGGCAGACTTCTAAGATCTTAAGCCATTGTTGGTGTAATTTCGACGTCAAGGTAAACTTTGTTGGCAGAAGAGCATGAAATATGTTGTGTTTCCATTATGTTTAAATAATTGGAACGGTTTTGTGTTCTTGAGTTTTAGGTGTAAATAAATTAAAATGAAGAAAAATTCCGATTTTCTTTTAAGATGGGATTTTTTATTTTATTGTACCTATACATGTAATTTCGACATCAGTTGCGCCCTTCCTCAGCAAAATTCTAAATTTATCAAAAAAGCCATGAATCAATCCTTATATGCCTGCAGTGGATAATAAAAAAAGTTAATTACTTTTCTCCCTATCAACTGCTTTCCCAAATTATTCTTTTCTAGTTAATTACTTAATTGTGACCCTTTAGCTATCCCTGTAGGTAAAATTTTGAAAAACTTTTCTTTATTATCGATTTCAACAGCTTCGACTTTACATTTCTCAGGCCATTCTTCAGTCTTTGGTCTTCCGGTTCCCTGAGAATTGCAATTCTTGGGCGTCCATTAACTCATGAACGATGAATACATTGTCTTAAGTGATGTTGTGTCCATTAAAAATCATATGATTTTAACGCTGTTGGATTTCGTCCACTTTTTCTTTCTAGTTCCGCCTCCTCCTTCCTCTTCTGTCACCAAGATCAGACACTTAGTTTGTCCAGTGTATGTTTTTGGACAGTTCGAGCAGGAAACCTTGTAGATTACGCTGACCCAGTGCTTCATTTTCTTGTCTTTCGCTGGCCCTAGAATATTCTTCAGTTAATGATTTATGCTTGATAAAATCACTTCAATTTGCAGATTTTCTATCAAATTCTTTATTTTTCTGAAACCCCTGAGTATGTTATTGGTACTCGTTTCAGTGTACACTACATAATGCCTTTTTTTTCCATGCGCTTGGCCTTTTTCCTCATCAAATTTTCTATTAACGAAGGCCGATAGAGATAGAGAGGGAGCAGGGAATAATCTCATCCTCTTTATCCCTGCTGTTACCTATATAGTTTACATCGACCTCAGTTTCTGACTCATCACTATCTTCTAAAGGGGCAGCAGATTTTTTTACTCTTATAGCTAATAAGTAATTGGGTCAATTTTGCATCTTTTGCAGATAGTAGCTTATTTTTGCTTCGCTTTGGCCAGCTAAGATAGGTCTTTGCAAGGGTTTCTTGTGTTTGTAATAAGATAACAAAGCTTTCACTAGTTTTAACATAATTTGGTGAAATTTGGCGACCAGCGAAATAGTTTGTTGATTTATGAGTTATACCATGTCCAGGAACCACGCCACTATCGATTGACATCCTGTCTGCCAAAAATAGCTATCTGTATATTGGAGGGCACTTCAAATAGTATTCTGAAATCCCACTAAGTATTTACAATAAAGCGAAGCAAAACGACTGAAACTGACCTAAGTCGGCAGCCAAAAACTGGAAGCATCCAGCCAGAGTTCTTGATTTCTAATTTTTTCGCTATCTTCCATCTTCTATACAAAGAAATGCTCTATCTTTTTTCTTCACTTCGGTCACTCGTCTACCTTCTATCCTCGTCCCACTCTAATTAGATTTTCCTATATCACTTCTTTCGAAATCTTCACTTTTTCTTCTTCTTCCTTTCCATCTGTTTCTTCTTTCCTCCTCTTGTACCTTTTCTGTACTTCTTTCTTCCTATTACCCTCAACGGGAGATGCTCAACGTCTCCAAAAAGATTGTTCGCCGCCGTGATTATCATTAATTTAAATTTGCCTTGAACATTTTTTGGACTTTGTAAAAAAATATTTGCAAAGAGCTACTAGTCTGTCCGTCCGTCTGTCGGTACATCATAGCAAGTTTCCTCAGAAACTATAGCAGCTAAAAAGTTCAAACTTTGTCCAAAGATCCAAAGTGGTGATCCCTCAAAAACTTAGGTTTGATCAAACATTTCAAAATTTTTTAAGCAGGGTCCCTCTTTATAAAGAGCCCCTAAACAATTTTTTAAATGGTAGTCGAGTGGGATATCAAATGAAAGGTCTGGATTATAACTTTTAGAATCTGAAAAAAAATTTTGTACATCAGGTGGTCCAGGGTGAGGCAAAATTTGTGTCCCCTCCCTCGCGATTGGACACCATTGAGCCAAAAAACGGAGAAAAATTACAGAGGTAGGTCTTTATGAGTACAAGAGTGACAAGTAAAGTTCTTAGAATTTAATAGGTATGTAAATTAGTATAAGTTCTTTATGCTCACAAAATTTCATGAAAATCAGATCATAATCAAGCATGGAATTATAACCACATTAACACGTATTCATGGTTGATACATGTTTCAAATTGACCTAGGCACTCTTATTGGCTTCGGATTTTCATGAAAATTTAAGGTATAGTGTTTAATTTGAATATATAAAATTGGCCGAGCGTTCAGAAAAATTATTTAAGCCAGAATTAAAATGGTGGCTGCTATGTATTTATGAAAGAAACTCAGCATCTTTAGGATTAATTTGAACGATTTCTTATGCAAGTATGTTATGAATAATTCAAGTCATCGATTCATGCTATCAAAAAAATTTGTTTCGAGCCCTAGGATGTTACAAAGCTCTTCTGGTAAGAGCAATCTTCTGCCATTCAACTTGCTTTTTAATTGTTACTACAAAAACTTTATATAATGAATATTTGAGTTTTTCAGATTCAACTGAGATATATGAGTACATATTAACATTATTAAGAATGCATCTGGGAGACTAATGCACAGCCAAATGCACTCCTATACGTTTTATTTAAAGAAACAAAATGCAGGTTATCTACTTTCGTTCTCGTTAACTTGTATACGATCCTTTTTTATGGGTTGGAAAACTAACAATGAAATCAAAAAATCAAACGGCATTTAAACGAATTGCTAGCAATCAATTTTTCTCGCATTGATATGTCGACCATCAAGTTTAAGTCGAATCCCAGGATCAGGAAATCAACGTACTAAAAGAATTCGATTACCCTAATTTGACAGCAGCATCTAAAATATTTCTACCAATATTGCAAAAACAGACAGGGAAATTAATTTCATTGATCGATGATCAATAATGAATGAACTTGACTAGAACTTCCTTTTCCATCTTGAACTTTTTGCAAGTTTATTGCAAATAGGTGGATTATACAAGTAAGCAACGTGGTGTAAAATATTCAAATCAGTATGGTGATCAATTAACTAAGACTTGATAACTTCTACTTCCACTTTCCCATGGCATTCAATGAATTGATTCATTGAATTTGATGTTTTTTTTCACTAACGATTAATCATCTTGTAAAACTGGTTAAATAGGCGACAAGTGATTTGAATAAAAGAAGTGTAAAGAACTCTATAAATGTCTGAATACAGTGGATTTAACATGCGTAAAAGCAAAATAAAACTAAGAACGCAAATCGGAAATAACGTTAACGTCGTAGACGGATTATTCAAAGTATACTATCGTATTTGCATATTGATGTGTGATTTTTTGCTAGAATTTTCTTCAAAAAATTCCCTAAATTTTACAGGTTTTGCATATATAATCATTTTTGAAAGATAAAAATAGAATTGAAACAGCTATAGTAGAAGAGCGGTGAGCTTTGATATAGTGACGTTGGAGGTGATTGGCAATGGAGACTAGATAAAGCGTCTAGCTTACTAAGCCCCCAGGGAGAGTGAAGGAGGTAAATTGGTTGTCTGCGAATATTTTTTCGGTTTTGAATGAAATAATTTACCTGTTTTTGTTACTTATTAATTTAGCCTTAATCTAACCCGAGTCAAAATATTGAACCTCTTTTCATGGTATTTATTTCTATTTAAATCTATTATGATATTTTTCAGTACTACAGCTTCTAATTTGAAGCCTCAACTTCAGTAAAATTCTGTTTAACGATCACAAAAGCCTTCCCGAGTCGATATTTTTGGCCAACATCCTATTGATGATAGGCAAACAGAATCATAATTTTACTGAAGAGAAGTTAGGTTAAAACATCTGAGAAATCTTCTACTGCTGTAGAAGACAATGCTGAGTTAGAAGTAGACATGGATTCTGATCACTCAGACAGACAAAAAGAGGACGATAATTTCCACAATTTCCTTTCCCTTCGTCTACCAAAATCGGCTGTGGAATTGTCACAAATGGCCATAAGTCCACTACCCAATACCACTGCATCTGTACAATCTTCAACACAAATGAACAAAATTGTTCTAGTCGTTCTGAGGGGACCCACAAAATGTTACCAAATACTGAGCATATTAAAGATACAACATATATCTTATACATACGCTAAAATTCTGGATCGAGTCAAAGAGGTTGTATCTGAAAAGCATATCATCGCGGAAAAACTATTTGGCTTCAAAGCAATGCACTCAACTGAGCTCCGGTTAGCTAGAGTGGTCCACCACATCAGATCGCGTTTTAATCGAAGGAACTACACAGATCTAGTAATGTTTGATATAGCTAAGGCTTTTGACAAAGTCTAGTATGCAGGACTTATTTTCAAAATGCAGCAATTTAATACGCCATTGCAGCTCACCCAAATTATTGGCTCCTTCTTGGAAAGTAGAGCATTCCGTGTCAGAATTGACAGACAACTCTCACGCCTGAGACCAATTGAAGCTGGAGTTCCTCAGGGCTCACTCATCTCACCGGTCCTTTATAATATATTTACGGCAGGTTTTCCTACTCTGCCTCCAAGAGTAGAACTATCTTTATACGCTGATGATACTTATATATTTGCTACACGACCAGCAAGAGTCATCACTTCAAAATTGGCAGATCTCACGTGTTTTTTGTTACTAGGAAAAATGACCAACTCCACAGGTGCTTATAATTGACAACGATACAATAGTTTGGACGCCGACAGAGAAATATCTTGGACTTACTTTTCAAAAAAAAAGACTCTCTTGGAGACAACAGATTCAAAACAAACGAGAACACTGTATAGGACTTCTATCCACTTTATACCCTCGTATCAAAGCTAGAAGGCTTAGTCTTAAAAATCAATTGCTCATTTACAAACAGATTATATAACTGATGCTACTCTACGGTAGTTCTGCTTTCGACCAGACGATAAAGAAATAAAAAAGCACTTAAGTCCTTCCAAAATAGAATCGTGAGAAAGGTCGTAGGAATTCCATGTATACTCGTAATACGACATCTGCAAGGGCCTAAGAATTGAGACCGTGGAAAAATACGTACGCGACAAATCACTCAAACTTCTCGATACAATCGACAACCATACTAATACCACCACAACGTTTCTAAAAACTTTACAACACAGCAAAGACCTCAAGTATCCAATCGTCTAGCAAATAATAATGTTAAAATAAAATGTTATATCAAAATTATAAAAGATTTGAAGCAGGCTTAGGTTTGAAGGTGGGTACTAAAATATTCACAGATTTGAGTGTGCTAAATTCCAAGGAAGGTAATCAGTTATCAGAATTAACTATTAGTGATAGCTGGACAGAATTTTTCGCATATGGGACTGGGTTTTGATTTTGTATGTTGGTCCCTATTGATCCATAGAGAGGATACTATTGACCTCTTTAAGCTTTTTTGCCAAGCCTGCATTTACCCTGCAAATTTGTTAATTTTATTATTTTGCTTCAACATGTGTGGATGATGTAAGACGAGTAGTGTATGAACGAAAAACGTATTCTAGGCTTACTAAGAGTGACTTGAATCTCTGAAAGGCTAAAATTTTGTCTTAGATCGATGTCCACACTAAGCAATAAAGCTCACTGTAGTGCAAAAAATTATCTTATACGTTAAATTGATGTAAAAAGGGTCGAATGATGAATTTAAAGATTAGTAAAGTCCTCTGAGATTCTCAACGGAAGTCAAAATTGACGTACTATTTTGTGCCTGAATATGGGAACAAGCGAGATTGATCCCACTTTTAGTCAGTAAATAGGGTTTTGTTTAACTTTGGCGTCAGACCTACTTTGATACTTTTAACTGCTCACTTTTGGTGAGCAAATAAGGTGCATTATTTCGACTCGGGAATACACAACGACCACTATTATCTATGAAGAATTTATGTAGAAATCTTCCTCCTGGCCATTAAAAAAGTTCTGTATAAAGATTCTCTTGAATATTGAATTCCCTTCCCTGTTGTCCAAGAAATACAGGTATGTGCTTGGTAACTTCAACTGTTTGTTGTCCCGCATTGTGATGGTGAAAGATGGTTCTGTGCCGATTATCGAACATTTGTTAGTGAAGCTGCTCAAATCGGTATTAATACAAGCCTACCGTTAAAATTTTCTTTGGCTCCAGAAGCTCCAAATACATCACGCCTTAAGAATTTCATCAAACAGACACTTAAACTTTCCGTCGATGCAAGCCTGCTTCTGAAGTGGTTAGTGCGTTAGACTGCGGAAGCTTCAATGGGCTAGCCTCGTGAATCGTATGGACGAATAACGGATAACCAAAAAGGTATTCGTTGGGAGAACTGAGGGGCGGAGACAGTGGGGAAACCGAGGAAATGCTGATTTGACTCGGCCGACGAAGACAGTTCATCGCTGCTCGGATTTCGAAATTGGTGGACGCGGTCAATGGACCGAGACAGTTGGAGGCGCTATTTGCAGGGTGTGAAGGCCCGAGAAGGGCTGTAGTGCTAAAAAGAAGTAAAACTGGTGGTTAACCTTTCTTGCAAACTGTCTCGTATAATTTCTCGTTTTTGTCAAGAGCTAGAAAAAGTCTATGTTCACCTGCTATCAATTAGTTTGTAACTTTAAAAAATCAAAAACAAACAAATATTTTCCAGATTTTGTTTTACATATTTATTAAGTATTTCTTACGTATTCGGGAAGATAATATTCATCAGTGAAAAGGGTTATAAATAATTTCAAATCTACACGAGAACTCACATCCAAATCTCGTCGTCCATCAAAGTTGTCCTACCGGGAAAAATGACTTATCGTGTCATTAGTAAAAAAAACAATGGCTGACTGCATTCTAACTAGCAACTGAAGTCAAGGAAAAATTCAACAAAAATATTTGTCCAGATACTGCTAGTAAAACCCTTAAAAAGGCTTGATACCACGGACAGGTTGATCGGAAGAAACCGTACATTTCACCGGTCAACCGACAAAAGCGTCTAGCATTTGTCAAGCAGCACATAAATGAATCAATAGAGTTTTGGAAGAATGTAATATTTTCAGATGAAGGTAAATATTGCATTTTTGGCATAAAAGTACGCAGGTTAGTATGGAGGAACTTTGAAATAGCGCTCCAAAAAGAAAACTTCCTACCCACTGTAAAACATGGTGGTGGTGGAGTAATGGTGTGGGGGTGTATGGCGAGTATTGACGTTGGTAATCGAATCGAGGCAGAGTGCCATTAAACTGGGCTTACGTTCAGATTTTTGCTTCCAACATGATTATGCTCCGAAGCATACAGCCGAGATAATGAATCTTTGGTTACCCTATCATGTCAAAAAACAGCTACATACAATCCCCATCGAACATTTATGGGATTTGTTAGAGAAGAAAATTTGACAACACTCAATAACAAATAAGAAAATGTTGAAAACTTTTCTGACAGAGGAGTGGCAGAAAACAAATGCTGAAGAGATAGCGAAGCTCGTCAATTCGATACCAAAAAGGCTCCGTGAGGTAATAAAGAACCGGCGATGCCCCACCAGTTACAAACTAATTTAAATATGTTTTGCTATTTTCTATTTTATTATTTTTATTAGAAGTGAACGCAGACTTTTTCTGCCTCGCTTTTGTACGTTTTTTCTTAAAAGAGCCGTTATCTCAAAAACTGCAAAAGAGAAATAAATGAACTAACATGTGTCAATTACGTAGGAAATGCTTGATAAATATCTGGAAAATATTTGTTTGTTTTTGATTTTTTAAAGTTACAAACTGATTGACAGCAGTGAACGAAGGCTTTTTCTATCAAATGTATGTATTCCTGACATAGACATACCTTTGCACATGCCTCAAGACGGCTAGATACGTTACGAAAATTATTACACACACACACATACGTACGATATGTATCGTACAGATGGGTGAACTGTAGGACCCAAAACTGACGATAGATACAAGCCATATGGTAGCAATTTGCATATGTACTAGTCGGCCTACTATGGACAAGCTTCCGGTAGCTGTCACCCAACTGCGGCATTAGCAAATGCTTATATTTCGTCATATATACTATGTTCCGAATAAAAAACGTGCCGAACGCATTCCGTGCATGCTTTAAATTCACCTTGTATAGCCCATTGTGCTCCTAAACTTTCCAAGACGAGCAAATGAAGCACACGTTTTGCACCTTCGACTGATAGCTCAGCGTTGAGCTGTAAACAAACTCCTATAAATTCACTTTGGAAGGCGATATAAACTAAACGGGTATATGAACTGAAATAATTTTCACTTCACTAGGAGCGCTATTGTGTTTTCCGCGGATCATCTGGATTTCACTGTAGAAATCCGTCTCTAAACCGTACAAAACCTCGAATTTTTGTTGGCACCTCCACAATTCTTCATATAACGCCATGTAAGTTCGCCAGCAAAGTCGGCCTACTAATGGTCATGTGTGTGGTAGTAAGCGCTGCTGCCATATGGCTTGTATCTATCGTCAGTTTTGGTAGGAGCGTTTAAAAATGAGAGCATCGGCGGAAAACCGGGCTTACGCCCTTTTTTTTTTAACGTCGCGTACAAAAAACCCCATTTGTAACATAAAACGCATGATCATTGCATAGGGCAAATACGCTAAGTCAAGAAAAAATTAATTAATTTTTCACAAAAGTCAGTTTGAAAAAACTGAATTAATTTTTTACAAGCCAGTCAAAAGCAAATTTTGATTTTATTGGAAAAAGCATTTATCGTTGAAAGTAACCAGTAACCAGGACTCCGCTGATGGTGGGCGTAAGACTCAAGGAGTCGAAGACTAATAAGAAGTGAGTCGATTTCAAGCTGAAATACAGGAATTGAAACTACGACTGAAAACGTTCGAAGATATGTACAAGAGAGCGAAGAAAGTTCAAGATGTAGAACCGGTACGACAAACAAAGACGGAAACTAAGCAGAAGAAAGCTGTCAAACAAGTCATCCCAGAAGAAAGCTGTCAAACAAGTCATCCCAGAAGAAATATTAAGTGCTCGAGGCGCTAACGACAGCCAGAACTACTATTCAGCGCTGGACGGACTCCAACAAGTAATGGACGTTGACGAAAATATTGAAGGTAATGTTAGTCAAGATAATAATGATAAGTTTATACTTTACCGTGTAGCTTTGTGCTTAGAGCACCGTAAGCCGAAGCTCTCTGGTTCGAGCTTCGTTGGCGTTAACGAGATTTAGTTCAAGTGATTCTTCAGACGGACTATAAGCCTGTTTTGTTATGATACGCGCTTGTTTAGAATCAGAACGTATCGCAGCTGGGTGGACGAACACACGGCCAAAGCGTGATAATGATCGTATAACCTTGTGGAGTGCCGATACATTCGATCATGACGATGAGATACTCTATCTCTAAGCGAAGGCCCGAAAGGGACTGTAGTGCTACGACAAAAAAAAATACTTTACCTCAAAAAAAAATAAGGAGAAACCAGCTCGCAGTTCTGGTGGCCCTCAAAAAGTTACCAAAAAATACAGAGAAAGTTCCGCCAATTAATGTGTTCGGGCAAAGTGAAACCTCCACCTCCCCAGGAGAACAAAGTGCAAAAAACCAGATCTTTTTGTTGAAGGGCTTGAACTGCGGAGAAGATACCGTCGATCTTCTTCAGGTGCTCAAGGAAGCAGCACCAAAAATTGAATTTTCCTCCGTTAAAACATTCGCGACAAGAAGATCGACGATAGAAAAAAAAATTACCACTTTATTTGGTGCAGATCTCAAATAAGAGCAGTCCAAGTGCTCTTCAACAAAAAAGATACTTAAACTTCCGAGTGGTGAGGTGGGAACGCCTCCAGAAAAGAGAAGTCACCCAGAGTTATCAGTTTCTACGATTTAGGCATTCGGCTGCCAACTGCGCCATGCATTACCAATGCGTCAAATGCAAGGACGTGCATACTCCCGGTGAGTGCAAATTGACGGAGCCGGAGCCAAAAGAGAAATTATACTGCGTTAACTGCGGTGTTTTTGGTCACCCGGCATCATATCGAGGATGCTCCAGGTATCAAGATGCGACAGTAAAATTTATCCCAAAGCCAACACAAGTACACCGCAGTGTCATCCCCGAACTTCATCTAGCCCGGAATATAATTTGCACTCGCCGCTAGAGGACCAGCGGAAAATGCGGTAAATAATGTTAATAATGTAAGTGGCAATAATGAGCTGCTTTTCAAAATTTTACAGCAACTAAATTCTTTATCGGATAGAATCGATAGACAAGATACGAAAATTAATCTTGTTTTTCATCGTTTCGGGGTTTCAAACGCCTCAAAATAGTTTGTCATCTAGTCACATTCTCATGGATAGGATTCGTCTCACCTCGATCAAGTCAACTCCATTGTTACTATACATCGGCGTGATTATCTCCTTGAATTCATTGTCAAGTAACAGTCTGACATCATGCTTCTCACCGAAACCCACCTCAATTCATGGCACCCCATGACATTCAAGGATTTTGAATTCGTAAGGAACGATAGGGTAATAGGTGATGGGGGAGGTGGCGCCGGGATATTGGTTCGAAGACCCTTTTGTTTCCAAAATATTGAAAAAGTCGAATTCAAAAGCTTTGAATCTTTTGAAGTGTCCGTTATCAAAATGTTACCGCCAGGTGGGGCTGACATCTACGTTATCTTTACCTATGCAACTGGTGGAACTGTTCTCAAGCTCAAGGAGGAGCTCAATTCCTTGTTTGAAATACTCGAATTGAACAGGCTGCATGATTATCATATTCTTACTGGTGACCTGAACGCCAAGCATACATCATGGCTAAACGCCACTGATAATCCAAGGGGTGCATTCCTGAAATCGTGGATAACAGAGAACCAAATTGAATACAGGTGCAATCTATGTGGGACAGAGTTCCCAACATAGCCTAGGACAAATTCATATTTGGACCTCTGCATTGCTGACGCAAGACTTGAATTCAGCTTTAATAATTCTCAACGGAAACTGCAGGTGCTTCCTTATGATAGCGACCATAAACCAGTCGTAATGGAAATCAACCATTAAAGGGATGATTTCTAACTCATTCCAGTTCAACATGAAAACCATTGGTTGAATTTCAAACAAACAGACTGGGGAAAGTTTCAAAAGAAGTTTAATCGGGAGTACCAGAAGCAATGCCCCCCTTCTAATAATGGTAACTCTTGCCCAATGGTATCTAATGACAGGAATCTAACGAACGATGAAATAGATCTCTGTTTGTCGAAGTTAGAGAAGCTGACGTTGGAAACGATTGAGAAAGTAGTTCCCAAGATTAAACATCGAAACAATATGGAAGGATATGAAACACCAACCATCGCAAGGTTGAAAAGATTGAAAAGCCTTCTTCTCACACGCGCCAACAATAATTATCGGCGATTGTTGGACTACAACCATCCTTCGTTGGCTTTGTTGAAATTACACCTGAAGAATGTCCGGAACTTAATCCGCTCATACTTCAGGAGTGAGGTCAGCAATCAATGGGCGGAAAAATTCAGGGGTATTAGCCCACAGGACCCAGATGTCGTTTTCGCAAAAGTGAATAGCTTATTCCGCAAGAAGTCTCGAGTGAAGGTATCGAATCTTGAAGTCACTAGTGATGAGATAAATCTTCTCGATAGGGCTGGTATCGAAAGTGATAGTACGACTCCGGATAGAAATGGAAACAGGATTATTTGTGAGGGATTACACAAACTTGCCCTGATTGGAACACATTTTGAGCTGGTTTATCTACCAAACCCTGACAGAGGGAATGACATATTTCCATAGGTCGTTGAAGCAAAAGTTTCCGACTTCAAATTAAGCCTGAACGGTGAATCAATTCTTCATTTCAATGAAACATTAACATCTGACCTCATACCAAGCTTGAATCTTATTGGTTATTTTGTCAGCTATGAAGACTTGTGTTTCATATTTTGCAGGATAAACAACAAGAAACCATGTGGTACTGATGGTATTCCAAATGTGGTTCTCCGACACTTGCCGGAGGTTGCTATTAGGAGTTATTGCATATTGTTCAACAATATATTGAGCAATTCATATTTCCCGAATTAGTGAAAAAAGGCTAAGGTATTGCCGATCTTGAAGAAAGGAGAAGAATCTTCATGTCCTAGATGCTATCACCCAATCAGCTTGCTGCCAAACATCAGTAAGGTGTTTGAAGTGATACTCAACAAAGCATTAAACGCCCACATTGAAAATATGAGTTAATGCCGAATTGTCAATCTGGTTTTCGCGCCAGGCATTCGACCACACATGCAATAACGAAAGTAACCTCAGACATCTGTTGGAAACTAAATGATAGAGAAAGTGTTGGAACGTGTCTCATTGATATGGAGAAAGCCTTCGATACGGTGTGGTTAGATGGACTAGTTTTTAAACTCCTTCAGGACAAGTTCCCCAGGCACCTTATCGCAGTAATGTGCAATATGCTATACGGAAAATCATTTGTTGTAACTGATGGGAATCTGACGACAGTGCGCAAATTCAAGGTCTTGAATGGTCTACAGCAGGGAACAGTTACTGCGCCTCTGCTCTTCTCAATCTTCATTCGCAAGCTGCTGAACGGTTTTGATTTTAACATCTCGCCAACGTGATCATTGGTAGCGTTTGCTGATGATCTGATCATCTATACGGCAGACCGAAAAGCTACAATAGTTCAGAGCAATCTTCAAAAAATGTTTAATAATATGCAGCTATGCACCGACAATTGGCAAATGAAAATTAATGCGCAGAAGTGCGAAACAATTTCGTATCGGGCGACGCTGCCGGGGCCCAGTCAAGACCTGAAACGTAATTGGAAGGATTTCCACATTATGGCTGTTGAGGGTAGTTCAGAACGGGTATCACATAAATCCTGTGTTCGATACCTCGGTGTTCATCTCAATTAGTATCTGTACTATACTGAACAAGTCAAAATCATGCTCTGTAAAGTACAAAAAGTAGTCAAGTCCCTTCGACGACCTTTTCATTCCAAATACATTGATCAAAAGGTCAAAGTTATCTGTTACAAGGCCCTGGTTGGTCCAGTTTTGACATATAGATGTCAGATCTGGTACAATCAGAGTGCTAGTACTATGGAAAAATTAAGAGTTTTCGAAAGGAAATGTCTTCGTCATGAACTGGTTTGTACAGAAAGCCTGAACGGATTGGAATCACTATAGTATATCGAATAGAAGAATTTATCAATCTGCTCAAGTGACAAGAGTTGATTTCTTCATACTGACACTTCTTGGGAATCACATCGCAGGATCTGTAACTGTGAGTGAAAACCCCTAGATTTCACAGCCGCTCCACGCTACAGACGGGTATATGGCGACTTGCCTCGCTACTGGCTTCGTTCTCCAAAAGCATTCGTGTATTTGGACATGAATCGATATGTTTTTGATTTTGACAGTTTTCCAATCATATATCACAGATATAGACGGGCCACCGATAAGAAGATAAAATATCCTCCGAATTTGAGTTCACGAGACCAACAATTCCAATCGAGATACTCATTTGCTTGATTCGTTGAGGCTGGTCGGGCTGCGACGAAACAACCTAGGTATTGGTGGCTGAATGACAGTGTCTAAATTATTCGTGTTTATTTTCTGTTTTGTGTTTTTCGGTACTTAGTTTTATCTCATTATTGCTACATCTAGTGTTGTTGTTTATTTTTATTATAAATTAGGGATAGATTTCAGTATAAGATAACGTTTTTTTTTTAATTGAATTTGTTTAGAATTAGGGTGTAACATACTAGGTATCGGATAAAAGTTCAGTGTTGTCTTAGTAATATAAGGAATTTATGAATGCTGGTTGGTTTTTCTCCTTTTTCCAATTGAATAAAATAATATGAATGAATTTGCTATCGTTCTCTTTTTCTTTAAATGTGTTTCATTGATGACGTATAAATTTAGAGAGCCATTTGGGTCATTAAGTTTTCGTAGTTTTATTGTTTTGAATTTGCTCTATATTCTTTTAAAATTTAAATTTGACATTGTAATGTGTTAGAAAATTTAGATATTCTCAAATAAAGAAAGAAGATTTTGAAAGCATTTAATAGAAGCATTTTGTGTGAAGCAGTGGGTTAGGGCACACCCGATTGCCCAGCAGCCCCCAAGTTTGAATCTCGGTGGCGCCATCGAGTTTGAGCTGCTGTCAGACTATCAGCCCACCCAGCTGGGATGTTATTAAAAAATTAGGTAATAATTGCATGGTTGAGCGTAATATTGACCATATTACCTCGAATTCCGCTACTGTCATGGAATTAGATACCCTGACAATAAATCTTAACCCCAAGGTTCGGATTCGGACTGTTGAGCGATGGATTATTATTATTATTAATATTATTAATGGAAGTACTAGAATTATTAAGTACTAGAATTATGAAGTATTTTGAAATTAATCACCTAATGTAAGCACATACGCGTTTTGAAATATCACATTACGATTTAGAATTATATGATTAGGATGCGATTTGCACCGCAGCCAGTAAAACAACCCAAAATCCAATGCTAAATCTTTTATGGTGTGATAATTTGATTAGGATTTATTTGGCTTAGAGTGGTATAAATGGTAAGTATGGGGCTTATCCATATCGCAAGGGGAACCATAAAAATTTCAAAGTTTTTTCTTTTTTGAAACGCCGTTGGGCATTGCTTTTTGAGTGAGTAGATGCGGATGTATGTGTCCACACATCTTTTAGGCACAGAAGATAACTCAAAATTGTCGAAATGCGTCTTCACACTCAAAAAAGTGAGACCCGACGGCTTTTTAAGAAAAATTAGAATCGGCCTCCGGATATGAAATAAACAAAATAATTGACTAAATTCTAAAATGTTTATAAATAAAAATAAAAAAATCCAATAATATAGTAAACTGATTAAGAAGTGTCGAATTAAGATGAGCAACGCACAGTTTGAAAGAAACTGAAGAACAGATATTTTTTGCAGAAATAAAATGTATACATTCGGCCTGTAGCAAGTTTCGATACAAAACAAACTTAATTAAGAAGCTAGTTTTAAAAATTATTGATAAATTTTGGTTAGAGTTTTTTGTAGCTGATGAATGACACGCGCATTTGGGCGACATTAAGAAACCGAGAACTTTCTACAGAATCTATGTTTTAATTGGTAACCAGTTTGATCCAAAAACAACTTTTGAAAATTTTGAGTAATATGTCAGTTTACTTTATAGGATGAGAATTATTTGTGGAACATGGATCAGTTTTAAGTGCACACTTGAAACCGCTAAAATAAGTAGATTTTCTTACTTTTAAAGCATATCCTGTTAGAGTCAATAGTCAACCAGCATAATAATCCATATTGAAACCGATGTACTTAACGATTGCCATGATCATTCTGTCTATTTACTTTTGACCGTATTAGGGATTACTAGATCCACAAAAATTGGCGTTTGAAATCATGTTAGGGCAAATCAAACTTAAAGCCCGTTTTCATCGTTCATCAATCCAAACATTTGAAAAGCATTGAACTAGTTGTTCAAAATTCATCAATAAAGAAACTGTTAATATATAAAAACTATTCAATTAAAAATTTTATTCATAAATATGCAAATCGTTGCAGTAGATTGAAATTAATTCAAAGGTTTGACCAGAGCAAAAAAACTTGTCACAAATTGTGTCCAAAGCCGCTTGGGATCACTCAGCAGCTTATTTAACAAAAATGTTTGCTTAAAAAGCAAAAGTTTTCACCAGGTGTATGCTTTGTCATTTGGTTAGCACTAAATGAACATTCTAGAGAACTAAAGATTGATCATTTTCATGCTATTGAAATATGTAATTTAACCTCATGTGTAAATGGTTGAATTTATAATACATTATAGCACGTTAACTATTTATCTTTCTAAATTAGTATCGATTAACATTGACTCTTAACTATACAAAGTAATTTGTATTTAGTAAGAATCGCATGGCAGGAAGGAAATAGCTGATTCTATTATACATGGATGAAAACTTACTTAAATATCTTCGTACACTTTTGTCCTTTTTCTTTTCATCACAACACGAGTCAGAAAAAGAAAAATCACGACTCAAACTTTTCCGTTTTTTAGAACATTTTTCAAGCCACTTTTCATCTAACGCGACGCAATCATCTTTTTGACTAACAGCACTATAACGACGTGCAAACATATTGGATAGCTCTTTCATCGTTTATTTAAACTCAATATGACAAATTTCTTTCCCGATTAAATGAAAAAATAACACTGCACAAGATTTTTGCAAAAATACTTCAACCACGAAATAAAAATCCACTTTTAAGGCTTTGAAGTCGCGAAAATCGAAACTAATTAAAATCAACGCAACGGTCTCACTGTTTATATTTTTACCTTAAAATCGATCACTGTAATAATATCACAATCGTCCATTAAATTTGCGTTTAATAATAATATTAAAATTTAAACTGAACTCAAATTTTCGAATTTTAACGAATGAAATACAACACAACCGAATTAAATTATCGTGAAAGCATTTGTAATATTCGCGGTAAATTTCAAGCAACATTCGTCCTTTCGCGACGTAACGTTTCTTGGAAGAAGACCGTGCGATCGGTAACAATGTTAAGGTATGAATGAGACTAAAAGGCGTTATCCGTCGACTAGACTATTTGAATGGTTGTAAGTCGAGATCTACTAAATCGAGCAAATCTAACGAGTGCTGATTATAACACTACTTACCTATTCATTGTAGGTGCATGTGTTTGAGTGCGAGAGTATCTTTAATCAAAGATACGATGCACGATCTATTATGCGGTGGCTAGTGCGGCGAACTTCAATATTTAGAAAAACTTTAATCGAAGGAATCTTCTCAGAAAACAGGTAACATTGCGAGTATTGGCCAGTGATGTTATGACGTTTTTCTTCATCTCTCGATTTTTTCCATGCATTTTTCTGTGGAATGATGGGTTTTTGCGGAAAATCAAATAGATTAGCAGAGCCAATGTGATTATGATGAAGAAATATGGGATTGGCTTGATGATACTTGTGGTTGATCCTCATTTGTGAGAATTGGTTGTGAAGCTGTTATTGTAGATTCTCATTGAAAGATTGGTACATTTGAGGAAGTTTGTAGGGTAGCACAGTCATACAGATGTTCCTTGGAGCTTTTCCATACAAAACAATATTGAAATTTAGCAAACTGGTTTAGAAGCGTTTTTGAAGCAAAGTATAAGTAGGTACCATTGTCTAATTTCCATCATTAAAAATTATCTGTGTGGCGATAAACGCATTAGATTCAGACAAATTCCGCTTCATCATGATGAAATGCGAAATGAATCCGATTGATGGAATTGTATACGCGGCTTTTTACAGGGTCAATTGATTTGAAGACAAATGACTGACTATTATTGGAAAAATATTTAGATACGCAAAGGATTGTATAATTATTAAATTTATCTGAAAAGTCAGATATCTGTCCATTTTTAGGGTTTTGTACTAAAATACAAAACCCTATTGCAATCACGACCTGTGTCCGTCTGTCCGTCCGTCTGTATGTCACAGCACTTTTTCTCCGAAACTATAGAGGCTACAGCAATGAAACTTTGTGGAAAGGTCAGAAGTGGTGACTTCTTGAAAGTTCAAGGGTGGAAAAATTTTTCAAAACGGTTTAAAGGGGGTCTTCCCATATAGGGAGGCAACCTCACGAAAAAAAAAAATGGAAGTCGGGTAGGGTGTCACTGGAAAGGTCTCAATGAGATCTTTTCAAAACAAGTCTTAAAATTGCCTTATGAGTACCGAGGGGGCAGGGGAAGGGGAAATGTACGAATTTTTCGCGTACCACCCCCCCCCCCTCGCGATTGGACACCTTCCATCCGAAAAATCTGAAAAAAATCATGAATGTAGGCCTTTATGAGTATAACAACAACAAATACATGAGAAGTCGAAATTCACTCAACTTTGTTAGTAATAGTATGTTTTATAGATTTTATGTTTTCTTGAATAAAATCCAAGCGGTACCCTTAAATTCAATAAAACAAACAGATGACTATTTATAAGATTGATCTTTTCTGAAAGTTTCATAAAGATCGAATAGTATTTGAGGAAGTTATAGCGATTTGAATTTTCCTGTATTACTATGGAACAATGTGCCCTGTATTACTATGGAAACATATTTATTTTATTTATTTATTGAAATATAAACGGACAATTGTCCTTATAAATTACAGTTACTGAGTATATGGTAGCTTAGCACTAAGATAAATAATATACAAACTAATTTAAATTCTAAAAATAAGAAGAAAAAGAACTTAATAATTTAAAGAAAAGAATGATACATGTGTCAAGTGGAACTTACATTCAACTAACAGGATTCAAATTTATGTAGTAATCGAGCAGTTAGTTAAATTTACTATCTTTTTTTTTCTTCTTTCTCTTTAAATTATTGGATAAATTCACATAGAATTCAAATTTTATTTATGTCAATTTATAGATTTTTTTTCTCTTATTTTATTTTTTTTATTTTTTTTTCCGCACAACTAAAACTGCTCGATTATTCGGCGCCGGCAAAGGGTTAAAGGAAATTCAGGCATAATATGTCCCAGATCAACTAATCAAACGAAAAACCAGCTGCTTTGTACAACATCAACATCAATTTCCCTCCAATTTGATCACAACGAACGCAGCCCTTTAAGATTAATCTGGGACGATTCGAGATTTTGACAGGGCGCGCATGTTGTGGTATCCGCGTAGAATGGACTTGGGCGGTCGGAAAGGAGAACCGTAACATTTTAAAAAGGGAATGAAAGGTGAAATTTTGGTAGTGGCGATTATAATTTGGGTTTCCTTTTGTAATTTGCATGCTTGCAGGGATGGAGAGTTTATAGCGACGCGAACGGAGCGAGAGCGGTTCTAGTGTGGGTGAATCAAGTGCTTGGTGAGGAGAAGAGATTGGGGCGGATTGCAAGCAAGGAGGAGTAATTGGACAGAAAGAAGTGTTTTCAAACGGGGGATCATATTATTCTATTAAAGGCATTCCATATGCACATCCACCAACAGGGAAACTAAGATTCAAGCCTCCAGTTCCTCTAGATAAATTCCCTGAAGCAACTATTGATTGCAGGAATGAAAGAAATAAATCATTTCATAATGATCCAATAGTATCCGACTTTGTTGGATCTGAAGATTGTTTGTTCCTTAACGTATATACTCCAAAATTGAAATCAGATAAGCCACTCTTTCCTATCTTTCTATGCGGGGAATATCTTAGTCGGAGTTTTGAATATCACAGTGTAATGATTTTCACCCTTTTAGGTTCGAACGCGGAACCGACCTCTCATCGGTTCTAGACGTTAAGTCTGAGTAGTGCCAACGGATGGTACCAACAGGTCAACCAATCCGTGCACCGTAACCCATTCACGCGGTGGCTGCTTGTCGGCCAGCTAGTTCGGAGAGGATTTCGGTCGCGGGTCTCCGAATGGGTTACGCTCAATTACAATATTTTCAGCCACCTGAACATGCCCGTTTTCAAAACGCGTTATCAAAACCAAACCATACGGAGAAGAAACCTACTTTACGTTACTCCGTATTTCTTCATTCATCCAGTTAAGAATACAAAATCTAATTTTCATTTCACGTTTCCGAAGTTCCGACGCGGTACCGAAAAATATGCTACTCGAAATTAACCCGACGAAAACTACTCTAATAAAATAACAAAACAACAAAGGTACCGCGTACCACGCGCGACGCGAAACCGACCTCCGCGGATTTGGCGAAACCCTACCCTCGCGACGGCATACCTACCATGGACTCATTTTCCCGCTGAAACAAGAAGAACCACCGAAAAAGAAAGTCGTGTTTACTTTTAGCAATTCATGTTATATTATTATTACTTTTAAAATTAGATGTAACTTGAAAATTAACAGTCTATTTAAAGAATAATCTGTTATGTTGGCAACATGATTGAAATTGTTCATCTATAGGGTAAGTTACATTTTGTTTTGTCAATACTTTTAATAGGTTTTGCTTACAATTATTTAGCTTAGTTTGTAAATACGTCGTTTTTCTAGTTACAAAATAGTGGATCTGAATTTTCAACGATTTTGTTTTCCGGTTTTCAAAAGTGTGCTAATAATAACATGATCTCCATTATCGCTTTTGTTTTGACTTGTTCTATTTCTAAGAACCTATATTTTTAATATTTAAGTTTTAATTTAATAGTAGGCGTCACAACCATTAGTTATCGACGATATTTCAAATTTTTTTCTAATATATTCTTCTTTTACCTTAGTTGCTATATATACACTATAATTATCGATTCTACATATTTACAGAATATTAGTAGTCCAATTTTTGCAAACCAACTACACAAACAAAGCAAAACACAAATAAAACCAAACCTTCTCTTAATCAAACCAACCAAAAATCAAGCCAAACGATAAATTAGTCAGCAGTTGAAAATGATCTTAAATCACGTGTAATTCTTGGTTTAGGTTTAGTTGATATATTAGTCATATTAGTAGCATGCTCATCATGACCCCAATTCTCATCCTCAACATCCTTACTACTATTATTACTATACATTAAACCTGAACATTCAGATTCACTTTGACTTTCATCGATACTGTTAATTTCACGACTAAAAAAAAAACCCTTACGAACAATATTCATATTATCGTTCATATAAGTTATATTCATGTTATTAATGTTGTTGTTATTATTGTAATTATTTGATATAGGCGAAGGCGAAGCCGTGAATGAAGAAGCTGTGTTTGTGATGAAATTATTGGAATCGATTTTGGCATTGGTGGTTGAATTAATGTAGTAGGTAGTAGAAAAATTGGTAGTGATAGCATCAGCGTTGCCATTAATTGTGCTTATGCTATTATCAGCAGATAAATTCATATTATCACTTATTGTTGATGTTGTTTTTACCTTATTTCGTACGAGCGATGGATGCTTTTCGACTATCTTATTCCATTCACGTGGTAGTGCCCATGAATGTGGACTTTTCGAGTAGTAAATTAATCGTTCGTATTCGTGAACGATACGAGCTTCGCCTTTGCTTCCGGCGCAGGGCTTCACTCTGTGAGATCAGTCCCCGTTGTCAATATATTTCTGGCTTCTATCCGCCCGTCTTTGATGTTTGTGCTTCTTATCAGCGTCACCATCTTCATTCAGTGAATCATTATTTGCGGATAAAGTGCGCGTCCGCTTTCGCTTTGTCACTTTCCTATTTTCAATACGGTATTATGACTATAATCTGCGTTACATTCAGCTTCACCAAGCTGATGGAGAGATGTCTTTCCCTCTTCAGCTTTCACTCGTTTCAGTTTCTTATTCATGAAATTTTTAGTGAATTTGACGTGACAGATTTTTTTGTTGACCACTTGGTCCAGGATAATATGATCATACTGAGGTACGACTCGCTCAAACGGATGCTCTTCATCACTGGAATCGTTTTCAGAATGGAGATTTTTATAGGGTTCTACATCGTTGACCCACCAACTAACATGGGACCTTATAATATTGGCCCCTTGAAGAGGATCCCGTAGCCTAGAATTGGACAAGTACTTTCTAACGATACTTAGCTGGGCAATTAGGATCCTCCACAGCCTCCTACAACGGTACACTAGGTGCATTTGCTTCCACAGTCGTCGAGTTTTCCAGCGATTCTCCACTTGATACAGTACTGCCAATTATAACATGTGTAGCCAGCTATCAGGAAGGAATCAGTTCTAGTGTAAAGGTTTCAAAAATAATTCACGTGTATTTACCGTTGTGCCTGTTTCATATGTCTCCGGATTTAATTTTGTAGGTAAAACCAATGACTCGCGACGATTCGTAGTTCCATTAACATTACTTACTATCGACATTTATTAGCACTTTCGCGATGTTTTCATTTAACACAGTCACACAAGACGCGATAATTAATTCCTCGCCATCTTTATTCTCAACACTCTTCACTTGTCAAATTGACTACTCTGTTTTTTTCATCGGACAAAACAGATGTGTGTGGAATGGAACGCCACATGGCGGCAATGTGCATCTCCATTTGTCGCCAGTGGCATAGTTTTTCGATGGCCACGGTGGAGGGGGCATTCCCAGATGGATATGTCTCGAAATGTGTCGGGGTTTGGATTAATTTTATATTTCGAATATTTATATCTACAGATCTAAATATTTGGAAAGAAAAGAAATATTTTCTGCGCAACGATATCCGCACGACAGATGAAGTCCGCTGGCACTTCGAGGACATACCCATCTGGCCGGTTGCAAGGGTTCGGGATCGGAATCACTTCGATTCCCGGGCGTAGGCGTCACATTACAACAGTCAACGAAAAAAAAAGGAATTGTTTAGCCGAATCTGATTTTCATTCCGTGTCCATTAAGTGATCGGTTTATGGTTCGTGTAGTTCAGCGATAGCACAGTGTTCGCCTTCAGGTGATAAGTCTTATTTGCCTTTGGCGCAGATTGACGGTTGGAAGTGAGTGGAACTATTTTCTGCAACGCAAAAACAGTCGGCTGATTGTCTGCAACAATAGTGTTGGGCCCTTATGTAAATACTATTGTTAAAATTTTGGAAGCCTGGATATGCAATGAATTTTCTACTCTAATAATTACTTTAAACAACTTATCAAAATAATCGAGACGATTAATTTCCACAAATGACTTGTTTAAATAATCGATAGAATAACATTTACCGTACAGCAAGAGCGCCAGGAAGTTATTAAGACGGATCAACTCGTAAAACCTGCAAAATAGGTAGCTGTTTTTCGAAAATAAGATTGAACAGCAGCGTCAGCCTGGACGCGGACAGGGTTAACCAGCTGTTTTTTTCTTGCATTCATTCAATGTTGTAAATGCCTGCTTTAGGACGCAGCCGACGGGCTTGCTAGCTGTGTAGTCGAAAAGTAGCTATAACGGAAGTGAACAAATTGTGTATAAGCACTCGTAACAACCTTAAAAGAAAAAATTTGAATTTCAGGACCACCCACATCATCAGCGGGCGCCCGACGAGGATGTTTGGGTGAGTACCCTTTTATTTTGTTATATATATATTTTTTTTTTTGCATATTTTGTTATATCTATATATTTTTTTGCATATTTTGTTAGATACATATTTTTTTGCGTATTTGGCTATATATATATATATATATATATATATATATATATATATATATATATATATATATATATATATATATATATATATATATATTTTGTTGCGATCAGTTTTATACATATATCTTTGCTTACAAACGTTATTTGAAGTGTAACCAGTTAATTTGTGTCGGAAGAATATTATTTAATTTTCTTATCGGAATATTGACCACAGATTATATCTAAAAGAAGAAATAATTGTGAAGAAACATAAACAAAAATGAAGTGCCAATTTTTTAAAAAAATCGGTCTTTCCATTTTTTTCCCTTTTCCCCGGGTATAGGACCCGGTACGGTGGCGGGCTGCCCCCTAAAAACATGAGCCAGCCGCCGGGTACAAACTAATTCTTCTTTGTTTCAGGTGACATCGTGGGTTGAGTGGCCCAAGCAGAGTTATGCAATCGAATTGTATAATTCTATGGCATAAATTGGTCACCGGGGTACTCCCCTTCTGATGGGAAAGTTTATACAAATCAAGTTGTATGAGTTTTCCACTCAGAAGAGGAATACCTGACCACTGCAACAAAAATATGGATTTATTCCGGTTGGGTGGTTGCGAAGGGGCTCCATCACCACCCGGTTGCCCTTCTTTCATTTGTGGGCCATGAGCTTCGTCGGGTAATGACGAGGTTACCCCAAGTCCGCCTTTTTTTTCAGGTTCCACTTGTTCTCGGAACAAGTACTTTCTCCCTCGGTGTAGTAATCTACACTTTTTGCGACTTCGGTCGCCTCTTGATCAATTGACCATCAAATTCGTGAGTGCGAAATTTTCTTGTAGTGGGTCCTCGTGCTGGGGAAATGAACCCGCCCCACGACACCGCAATGCTAGCCTGCCAGCGCATTCACGCGTCCCCAGACGAGGGCGTTCTCGGCAGATATTTTCATCTTCTTCTGCCGAGGCAGCAGAACATCGCTGCAGTCCTTCACGGACTTTTGAAATTCGTATATTCACTACATATACCACTTCTTATTTTGCTCCGGTTTGTATTGAAGAAATCAACTTGTCGACAAAGATGATTTCCGGTGCTTTCCAAACGTTCAATAGGAGACTACTGACTGTAGTTCGTTTTACATTTTCGAAGCTTGAATAGATCATTTGATCTCGTGTTTCGTGGTGGAATTCTGAATGAAATATGTTGTAAAAGCTCAGGCACATCAATATTGTTGTTAAGTGAATTGTATAAAAACATAGCATCAAAATACATTCTTCTTGCTTGAAGTGTTTTCATGTTAAGCAAGGATAAAATTTGGCAATAATCTAAATTTTCACGGGGGATGCAAAGTTTGTAGGCAACGAGTCTTAGAAATTTATTTTGCACCTTCTCTATACGATCAGAAAAAGATTTATAGTGGGGATTCCATAAAACTGATAAATATTCCAATTTACTCCTCACAAGTGAGAAGTATAGCGCTTTAAGCGCATGAATATTGCTGAAAGTTAAGGTATTTCTTATGATAAAGCCTAACATTCTGCGTGCTTGCTCCGTTATATTGTTTATATGTGCATTAAAATTCAACAATGAATCAAACATTATACCTAAGTCGATTACATTATCAACTCTCTTTAAAGGGATGTTATTGTAATGAATCAGGCAACGCCGCTGGGTGACCACCAACAACACACCTTGCTGCTATGTGGCTTGTCATCTCATGTTGGTCCTGACGGTTGCACATCCCACGTCAATTTTGTCGTGGGATATCAAAGGAAGATGACAGCCACATGGCAGCCGAGTTGACGTTTGTTGTAAAACGGTTCATTTCTACCGCCAAACGAGCGACATATGTGCGGTACTTAAAAACGCCATGGAGTCGACCTCGCCGCCTGCCAAAAAATCTTCGAGTACATTGAAAAGATAGAAAACGAAAGTCTCAAGCAAATCATTCGGGACGGCGTACCAAATGACTCAATAAATTCATAGCATCGCCAGCTGATGTGGAAACTCTTCGAATATTTATAATTTGGCCTTTCTACCACGAACTTGTAAACGCGAAAAATTATTCAAAGTTGCATACTCCGTTTTCGTGTTCAGTGTTTAATTTGCTTCCTATTCCTGAGAAAATAGTATGTGAATGGTGGGCAACGTTGCCGTGTGATATTTATGAAAGGATTGTGACATGTTATAAAGGTGTCGTATGTACACAATCGATTTTAACTAAGCTAAAAACGAGAGGATGGAAAAAGGCATGTAGTCTATGAACCACACCTGGTAAGTGCTTTAAATTTTCTGCGTTTGCTGCACCGGATAAACTATCTTCAACGTAAGACAGGGGTGCTGTACAGCCTATTTTACATTCCGGAATTGAAAGATTTCATCGACCTCCAGCTGGGGATATCATTCAGGTTTTATCGGCCAACAGGAATTCAAGAATTCAATTGGCCATCTGGTATATGTTGCGATGATGATGGCAATATAATTATAGCAGATTCTAAAAATCAACGAGTCATTGTATTTACGGAGACCTTAGAATACATGTGAGCCATCGCAATTCGTCCATCGCTTAATCCCCACTTGCCATCGACGGGTTTAGTATATGTATAGCATACACAAAGTATCTTTTATACCTCAGCTTTCAAAGAATTTGATAAACAAGAAACAGAAAAGGATTGCATACAAAGGGTATTAATTAAATCAACTTAATAGAAAAGTTGAGACTTTCTAAACCGGCAGACTGAATTGATACAAAAATTAGGTAAATTTTATTAAGACTGAAAGTGTAACAATTTTAGAAAAATTTGATGTTTTTACATTTTTTTCCGAAAAAGTGGAAGACTTTTTTGCGCTAGCGAAATATTGATTAAGGTATTAGTGTAAGTAGGTATTGGCAATGATTATGATATTCTAAGCTGAAATTGTGTTCGAGACTGAATAAGATAAATTATAGTTAATTATATTTAAACATGTAAGCTCGATGACATTATGATACTTCTTAATTGAAAAGTCTGTTAAGGCTTTGATTTCTAAATGCAGCTCGATCGTAGTGGCATGAGGGTAAGTGTTATAAATTCGTTATCGTGAAGTCCTTATGAACATTCAATTAATCTGGTTTTCAAACACAGACCTGCTGACGTCATGAGCAAATTAAGCGACTTGTCTAAAATTCGGTATTTTAGACCAATTTTCTTCCAGGAAACCTACTGAGGTCTCATTTAGTATGAGATTACTAACATTCATCGCACTCTAACGAAGTATAAAACTACTAACAATGATTACGCTCATATTGATGAGCGGGACTAGGTTCCATGCCAGCATTTTAAGAAACTAGACAAATAATTAATATTAATTTGACACTATTGCCTCGTACGTATACACCTAGAAAGAAAATATTTCAAATATTTCTTCTACAAAAAAAAAAAAAATTTCAATGCTGTATATTTATAAAGCGGTCTTGAATGCATTAATAAAAAAAGATTAGAATCCATCAAAACTCAGTTGACAGTGAAATGAAATTTAAGATACATCCCAGATAATTCCGTTTTGCTATCCAGCACTTTATATGATATGAGAAAAAAAGTTGACATAGCATCTCTATGGTAACTGAAACGCCGAATATTTCCACAAAGTTTTTAGGTAGATGATTCTAATTAGCTCTTGTTCAATTGCTAAAACATTCACCAAGAATAAATTCACTTCAGTTACCTTTAAATTAATTTCCAGTTTTCGATTGCATAGCGATAATGGTTAAATAAATCTTTAATTCCTAGAAGCATTTACTCAAAATATTCACGTTTTAATAGAAAAAAAAATTTATGTATTTTGCTCAACATTCCACACGCTTTCGGAAAATTCTATGTGATTTTAAATTGTTTTTTTTTTGTTGATGGACATTTTCACTGCGCATTTCAGAGTTTTTGATAAATTTAGGCATCTCAGGGATTATATAAGCTCTTTATAGCTTAGAGTAAGTATTAATGGATATGAATAATAATTTTTTTGGATTATATCTCACAAATGAAAAAAAATATAACATGAATTGCTAACGCTAACAACAACTTTCCTTTCCAGTGGTTCCCTTCTTTCAGCGGGAAATAGAGTGCATGGGAAGTATGCCGTTGCGAGGGTAGGGTTTAAGAAAATCCGCTGAGGTCGGTTTCGCGTCGCGCGCGGCACGCGGTACCTTTGTTGGTTTTGTCTTTTCATTAGCGTAGCTTTCGTCGGGTTGAGTCAGCGGAGTATATTTTTCGGTACCGCGTCGGGAAATTCGGGAACGCGAAGTAAAAATTAGATTTTTGTCCTTGACTGAGTAAATGAAGAAATACGGAGTAACGTAAAGTAGGTTTCCTCTCCGTATGATTGTGTTTTGTGACGCGTTTGGAAACGGGCATTTATTGGTGGCTGAAAATTGTAGATGAGCGTAATCCATTTGGAGACCCGCGACCGAAATCCTCTCCGATCTAGCTGGCCGACAAGCAGCCACCGCGAAAATGGATTACGGTGCAAGGATTGGTTGACCGGTTGGTACCATCCGTTGGCACTACTCAGACTTAACGTCTAGAACCGATGAGAGGTCGGTTCCTCGTTCGGAATGAGACAGTAAAAACATTACATTATCCATGCTATAAATATGGCTGTGTAGTTTTACATCTGTTAAAAATAATATATTGGCACTTGCTGGTGTTAAGAAACAAACTATTCTGTTTAGCATAAGAACAAAATTGATCTAAATTTGATTGAAGTGTCAGTATATCATTATAACAAGCTACGGATTTAAAAATTTTGCAATCATCCGCAAACATCAAGAATTCTACATCATGTAGAGTTTGACAGATATCATTGATGAAAATTAAAAATAGGAGTGGTCCTAGGTGAGATCCTTGTGGTACACCTGATGAAGGATAAAACTGTCGGGAGTATTGGCAACCTACTTTAACTATCGAAGATCTGTTTCTAATATAATCATTCACCCAATTCAAAATAGCTCCACTGTAACCGATGTTTGCAAGTTTCCTGATCAGGAGATCAAAGTTAATTTTGTCAAAAGCTTTTCTGAAATCAGTATATATCGAATGAACTTGAAGATAATTATCTAGGGATTGACATATGTATTCATGGTATGATATAAGATTAGTTGCAGTCGATTTACCAGAAACGAATCCATGTTGATTAGCAATTATAATAGGCCTTAGTAACGGAGTTAAGAAATCTGTGACGAGAGATTCAAACGCCTTAGGAATAGCGGACAGTATTGAAATGGGACGATAGTTACTGATATCTGCTTTGTCACCAGATTTGAAAATAGGCATTACATAACTAACTTTCCACACATTAGGAAAACATCCTGATGATAGAGAACTGTTGAATAGTAAAAGTAGTGGAAAAGTTAAGCTATAAGCACACGACTTTAGAAAGATGTTTGGGATGCCATCAGGACCAGCACTTTTGGTTGTGTCTAACGAAAGTAGCTTATCTATTAGAGACTGATATTTAATTTTGTGATGAGAAATATTTAATGCATAATTTGGTATTGGTAGCACGAACGTGTTAATATCAGTTGTGTAAACTCTCGAGAAACTATTAGAAAACATATTAGCTATTTCTACTTCGCTTGAACTCCAAACACCATTCATAATTCATAAAGTCAGGCAAAGTATAATCGTTTTTGAGAGAGTTAATGTGCCTCCAAAAGTATTTTAAGTTGCTAGGAATTTGAGATTCTACTTTCCTAATGTAACATTGAAAATCAAGTTTTGAACGTCTTTTGCATTCTGATCTTAAATTGGAAAATATTTTATAGTCATCTAAACTGCCTGTGCTTTTAAATTTTGCATGAGCATATTTCTTTTGAAAAATGATGCGCTTCAAATCAGGTGAAAACCATTTAGGAAATTTATCACTTTTATAACAGACTGTAATGATCAGGGGATGCATCCGGTGGCAGGTAGACGGTAGAGAGGATTATTTTCATGGGTTTCGCATCAATATAAACGATGAGCTGTTCGACATCATTGTGTTCGCATTTCAACGCCTTTGACTTTATTGTTTTCCTTACACCAATGATAACACCACTGCCTTTCTGTTTCGTTGATGTTAAATTATTGCGGTCGCATCTGAATACATTGAAATTTTCCAGTCCTAATTCAGTAGTGAGAATATTCGGTTTCAGCCATGTTTCAGTAAATATAACATGAAAAATGGACACCCGTGATCTAAAAAATCTGAAAAAAGTATCAAGCGAGATATTTATGGCTATAACTTTAACAAATACCTCAGAATTCAAAATTCTTTCAACTTTGTTAATAATAGTATGATCCTCGAACATGACGTGTTTCTTGATTTTACAGGTATTCGTTGCTGGTTACTGCATTTTGTAAGTTGAGTACAAAACCCTTCTGACATGAGCATAGGTCTGTCTTCCGAACTTGTTGTGTTACTTGAACTAGGATAATCAAACTTTATAGACAATGTAGTGCTTTCAAAGATGTTTAAAAGCCTGTTGAGGACAGCAGCGGTGGTCTGCTAAACTGGCGAGCCCGATAGAAGCGCTCAGCCAATGCCCCCTCACACGGGTCGAAAAGTGGAAGCATGACATCACAAAACGCATCAGGCTTTTAAACGTTATTACCGAGTCCCTAGCTGGCCACCGTTATATTGGGGCTACTCCGGCTGAGGCTCCACCGACCCAAACTAACTCACCCGAAGATGGGCATGGGCGCCACTCGTTCGATCCTCCGAATCTCTCAAGGGGTCGCCCGAACGAGAAGAAGACCGTCCGGAACGAAATTAACAATTATAAAAGGTTTAGAGCTTGAAAAAAAACTCTGCACGTAGGACGGGTTAAAGTGTTTCACCGCCTGTTACGTTAAAAATGAGGGGCGCTACGCCGCAACAAGCGATTCCGGTAGGGGGTCTTGGGGTCCCGAATTGCCCGTGGAGATGAGGTAGATAGCGCCACTCGCCAACCCTAAAATTGCACCCAGGAGCCAATTGGCGAGCTTGACGCTCCCCGGAATAGTTTTTCCACCAGGATAATCTCTGGTGGCCCTTATTCGGCTCGTCGAGCCGCGTATCACCACTTCCGTAGAGTTCTCCTATCACAGGATAATCACTGACTTACAACAAGAAAAAAAAAACCTGAAGAGAACTAACGCGGATTGAGGTCCTAGACGGAAGGATCAAAGCTAAGCCTTTGGTCAACACTGCGCGCTCCACGCGCAAAAGCACTGCTGTAACACTTGCACGACACATAATTTTATTTAAAAAAATCCAATTCTAATTGAAAGTAATTAATGCAATCATTATTCAACAGTAATTTAATACAAAATTAATATTCAAAAATATTTATCAAATCTTTACACTTACACTACGTTGGCGGCCCGCCGATGATCGAAGTCCTCGCTTTTCAACTCAATCTGCCTTATCCAATTTAATTCGTCGGTTGTCTCGAGCAGTTTTTCTTTTCCTTCTCCCAATGGGTTGATCTCTTATTTGACAAATCCCAGATGTGCACGATGTTTGCTTTCTCCTCCTGAGAATAGGTTGTTCGCTCCCTGTTGGTTCGCTAGACGTCCTTCGTTGGCCAGAAATCAGTGAAAACAAGTTGGGTGAACAGACCTACGCTCATGTCAGAAGGGTTTTGTATTCAATTTACAAAATGCAGTCACCAGATTGAATAAAGTCAAGAAGCATGTCAATGACGATTTTATTGGAGAAAATATAAAATTCGAAGATCATACTATTATTGACAAAGTTGAACGAATTTAGACTTTTGAGGTTTTTGTTATTGTTATACTCATAAATATCTCCCTTGATAATTATTTCAGATGTCCATTCGTGAGGGAGGAAACCACATTTTTCATGTATTTCCCCCCCTGTGCCCCACTGAAGCAGAAACTGACAGTTTAAGAACTGTTTTGAAAAGCTCCCATGAAAACTTTCATTTCATACTCATATCGGCTACGTTTGATGAATTTTTTTTTCAGGGGCCACTCTCCTGTACTGTTATCATCGATTCATGGCCATTTTTTCGAATCCTAGAGTTGTTACAAAGCCCTTTTACTAGGAGCTCTCTCCCGCCTCCTTGACTTGTTTCACTTACGAATAATAATTGTAGGTACTCATCTTCAGTCATTCATTAAATTGAATCAAGTGTTCAAAGCATGGACCTTGAACGTTGAAGTTGGGAAAAAATAACTCCAAATTATTCAATCTGCGCATTTAAAACAGCCACCATTTTGTTTTACGATTACTGATACCACTAGCTGAACCGATTCTCAAAGATATACATGACACCTATCATTCCTGAAATTTTCATGCAAATCCTAGCAAAACTGTTGTGGCTGAGTCGTTAAAAAGCGCATGTTGTTTCATAGCCATATGTTGTCATAGTAATACATGCAGCGCATATTGTTCCATAGTAATACAGGAAAATTCAAACCGCTATAACTTCGCTAAATTTAATTCAATCTTTATGAAACTTGCAGGGTAAATCAATCTTATAAAAAGTCATCTGTGTACTGAATTTCATTGAATTTAAGGGTACCCTTAAGATTTTATTCAAGAAAACATAAAATCGATAAATCATACTATTATTAACAAAGTTGAGTGAATTGCGACTTCTCACGTATTTGTTGTTGTTGTACTCACCAAGGCCTACAATCCTGATTTTTTTCAGATTTTTCGGATCACAGGTGTCCAATCGCGAGGGGGGGGGGACACAAATTTTTCGTTTATTTCCCCTCCCTGTGCGCCCCTCGAAGCAAACTTTGCCAAACTAAGACCTGTTTTGAAAAGTTCTCATCAAGACCTTTCATTTGATACCCATATCGGCTACTTTCAATGAAATTTTTTTTTCGGGGGGTCACTCCCCTATATGGGGAGACCCCCCTTAAATACCTTATAAAATTTTTTTGTAGTTGAACTTTGAAGAGAGCACCAGTTTACACCTACATACAAAATTTGATGCTTCTAGCTTAAGTAGTTTCCGAGAAAAACTGCTGTGACACACGGACGGACGGACGGACGGACAGACAGACAGACGGACAGACGGACAGACAGGACGCGATTTTAGAAGGGTTTTGTAAAATTATTTTACAAAACCCTAAAAAGAGACCGTTATCATCGTCGCTGGCTCTTTTATCGACTTGGCCCAACGGCTCTTTTACTTGAGTTGAAGAACCCAAGTTCAAGGCCACAACATTCATCACGGCTGCACAACCTTGCAGCGTTTATCTCGGGCGCAAACCCATTTTTTTTTTACTTGGTGGCCACTATACTGTATTATCAATAACAACCTTACCGATTGTTTTGATTGAAATGTCAGTTGTGTTGACACTTGTGATTTCCTACGCGTATGTTTACATTCGACGCGAGTTAATTTTAAGTGATTGTGTCCGCCGTAATTGTGTCCGCGAAGGGATGTGTTGGCGATCAGCCCGAGAATCTCGTAAGTATATCATATTTCGATAAATACTCTTGTCCTGCACTCAATTGACGTAGGGTATTCTACTTCATTTCTGATTTTAGCGATTCTCCAGCGTTGGAAGCTTTAGCACGGGTGTTTGGTCGTGAGGATGAGTTTCGATGTAAAGATGGAAACTCGCATCGATGCCAGATATCAATGCAACGGCCACAACGATTGCCTCGATCATTCGGATGAAGAGAATTGCGAGGAGCGAACGTGATCAGTTCCAAAATCATCCCCTGTGGCAAATAAGTTCTCATCAATCACATACAGCCTATAAATTGCCGTATTATGTGTGTTGTCGTAAACTTTAACTTTCCAGTCTCTACATCTGTCAGCATTACAGATTTATCCTTGGAGCAAGATAACAGTAATTTGCCGACAGTGCTAAACTCTATATCGCGACATGCTTTGATATGTACTTCAAATGTGTTCAAAAGAGTGTTTTCCTCATTTGCATATTTGTATAGAAGAATACCGCCCGTTATACTAGCAATTGCTAGAATATCCTCTTCAACATGAAAACTAATGTCGGTTATGAAGTCGTCAAGTTTGATTTCAGGCGGATGAGAACGTGGTTTTCTTATTGCAGCAATAATAGCTTTTACCGTTTAATCCTCTTCTTCAACTTCGTTTAAGGTACTTGGATCGGCTCCACTTGATCCAGCTTGAGGGTCATCAAATTTAGTAGCTTCGGGCACCTGTACATCAGAATCATCTGAATCTGGATCTGAAGGATTGAAATCATCATTGCTACTATCATCATCCTCTTCAAATTGTTCTTCGAGTACAACATTGTTAATATATTCTCCGCCCATTACCTCGAGCATTAGCTCAGTTTCATCAGCGATATCAATTGAACTGCCCGAATCTTTTATAGGCAATCGTACATCGGGCAAAGCTGCAGGTTGGACTGGAGCGTCTTCAACGACCGCCTTCGAACTACTTCTTGTACATCATAATTTATTTTTAATTTTATTTACATGCTTGGATGAATTGTTTCCATTATTGTCTACATCATGTATGGGCGGTAATTTATATTCTTTCTTATCGTTTTGAAGTTGAACACTAGCTAAACGCTTTCATTGATTCATTCTACTGATTTCTCACGCTCTTTCCGTGCTACGATGCTTTTAAAGCCAGAGTCTGATGAAATGTTTGGCACTAATGATGCCGATGAAGACATTAAGGAAGGTGCCGCTGTAGATTGTGTTGCCCCTGGCTCTGCAGTTTTGCAGGCTTCACATTGTTTTAAATCCATCTTATTTCTTATCATACAAGCCCGACATTCCCATGTATCCGAATTTGGTTTTGGAAATTTCATTAGCTGAAGTTATAGAAGAAGCGATCCAGCTTACCAAGAAGGGTTTGCATTATTTATAAATAAGGCAAATTCACTAAAAAGCCATTCATATGACCAAAGTGGCATATTACAGGGAACGTACAGACATATAGCGCAAACTTGAAGATTAGTAGAACAGTTTATTTGCACTGCGAAGCTTTTTACAGGCGGAAAAATGTCCAAATCATAGCAATGTGAAGTCTGAAAGCTATTGTTGACCACTATTAGCACACCCCCACCATTTGATTTGTCAGATTATTAGGTGATCCCTATCTTGTCTAAAGACTGCATGAAGAGGAAGAATTTCTTCATCCGTCAAGTCATTTGTAAGCCAAGTCTCAGAAAAACAGATTATGTCATCATTGGCAATGTAAGATGCAAGATTTATTGCGTCAGCTTGATCCTTAAACCGCGAACATTTTCATAAATGAAATTGAGAGAAAATAACGAATCAAGGCGACTTAATTTTCCGTTGAGACTTGCCTAAGGGACGAAAATTTTTTCAGAGTCTGCTCAAAGCGTTTTGTTAGATGGTGTTGAATTAAGCAAAAGAATTGGTCTCCCACAGCCCCACGTTAGGCGCCGTGTTAGATGACGTTGAATTAAGATAAACTAATTAGGACCATCTAATAACTGCATGATGGCATTTGGATTTTAAGGAACAAAAAGGTCACCGGCTAGGTCACCTGCGCGGGTGGATTTTAACACCACAAAAGAATCAGTTGAAGGATGGAAAGACACTGGTCATCCTTTCCACCAACACGCGCACACTCTAACATTTGGCTCTTACATCATGATTTGATATCTTAGCTTACCGAACCATTACTTTTTATCCTTGACAAGTTCCATGCTCACAGGGAAGAATATCACAAAGGCTGCATCGAGGATGACTACACATTCGTACTTCGTATTTCCAAAACAGGTCAATGGTCCGAAGTCGTAGACAAAACTGGACAAACGATGTTCGTGTCACACGCACAAGTGGTTAAATGTAGCCCTTCCTTGATACATTATGAAAGTCACAATGTGACAGCAAACCAGAGGCTCAGATTTAAACAATATGGTGGCCAGTATCCCAAACACGAAGACATGCAAAGGAAACTTCTCTACGCATATTCAACCAGTCATTGGAGTTTCGCTTGCATAGATTTTCTTTAAAAAACATTTTTTTTTTTCAAAGGTCCCACAATAAATTCGCGGCGTGCACTTTCAAAGTGTTCGAACTTGAAAACTCGTCAATACCCTGGATACAACTACAATGAAAACTTCACTATTTCACACATTAAGTTTACTCATGACACTCTTTTAATTCTATTTCACACATTAAGTTTATTCATGACACTCTTTTAATTTTGTTTAACAATTCAATACAATCCGACTTTCAACCTTTGGCACATTAGATTTTTTTCTTCTCAAACAATTCCGCACGTCCGCCGTGGACGAGTGCACAAAAATCAACTTTTTTTCGAACAAAAATTTTAAACTATCTTTTTTTTTTGTTTTTTTCGAACAACATTCAATAAATGTCCTTTTCAGCAGAATCTTCAAAAACTATTTTACAATAATTCGGCACCGGCATCACATCCGCCGTTGCCTAGCTCCAAAAATCAACTTTTTTTAGAACAAAATTCTAAACCAGCAGCACGTCCGCCGTGAATGAGTGCACCAAATCAATCTCTCTTTTCATCCGCTTTTTCCTTCCAAAAAAAACCGCGTCCAACATTCGCGTCTCCAAAAACACTATCTTCCCAAAAAATCTTCAGACAACAAAAAGCATTCATCCTACCAAACGAAAACTCTGCAATCTCCAGTCTATTCACGTGCCCGACAAAAAAAAATTTTTCTTCTTTCTTTTTTTTTCTCGTCAATCGCTCGGGCGCATCAGATCTCGTATCCCCAACATATCTCCCGTGCAAAAATGTCTCGGTCCCGGAAAATAGCGAAATTCGTTATTTACGTTTGAATTTTTATCATCTCCATTCAAACTGGCCGAGACACACTTTTGCTATTTTCCAATAGCTCGCCAATCACCTCAACAACAACAAAACGCATTTGGACCGAGAAGTACATTGGTGGCGCGAAATGCTTGCGCGTTCATCGTCCAAAAAGTTCACCATCGCGTTGTTTATATTAACCGCGCGGGATAGAGTTTTCGGTCGAGATGATGGAATGCCGCACAAAAGGAAAACATGAAAATGTGTGCAGGCTAAGGGCATGCACCTACTGCAGCCAAGCGGTGATTGAAATGCTGCAACCTAAGGATGGGTGCGCATGTACTGATGAGAAAAAGATTTTCTATAAAATTGATTAGGCGATATTTTCCTTTAAACGGATACGACAAAGTTACTAAATTCAACCTCTAAGGTTCCGCAAACGTAACAGTTTTACTTAAATACTGGGAGGCCAGAAGTCTGGATTAAGTAAGAATGATGTGGACGGTCGTCACGCGTTAATTTAATACAGTCCAAATTGCGGAGAATGATCTGGTCTAGCAGTAATGTATAATTTTAATTCTTCGATAGGAGTGTCCGAAGCTACACGGGAGACCAAGAGCGATAATGGTGGAGAGACGATCCTGATTGAGGGTTAAAACATCAGCTAAACTGCCGATATTTTCATTGGCACAGCTCCTAAGAGATGGGCTTTCTGTAGAGTGTTGAGCATGGCTGTGACTTGGAAGATTATCTTTCACACGATTGTTGGCACTAGGGGTATTTACCATCGGTTTGCTGCTGCTGGTATGAATTATACGGTTAACGTCCGATGTAAATTGAGTCGTTCCCGGTCTAACAGGTTGATTCGATTTGCTTCTCGTCATAAACATCGTTGCAGGAGAGTTAGCACATGCAGCGATTAGCGAGTTTAAATTGCTGTTCGATTCCGCAAGATCCATATTATCATATGAGCCAGATAATGGTAAAGGATTCGATAGGCCGTGATTTAGAGGCACCGTAAGCGGTAATAGCAGCTGATCTTTAATGTCCTCAATTGAAAGAAGTTGCAATATTTCCTCCTCCCCATTACAAAGCATCTCCTTTAATTTCAGCATAGAGGATGAAAGTGTGTCCACAGTTGATTTGTTTGCAGTGGTCCAATGCAGACATCAAATAACAGCGATGATGGTTATCCCAAAGATGATGATCGTAGGAAATTTTCTCATTCTTATTTTTTAAGAAGACTCAGTAATGGTGAAACTCAATATCGTCGCTGGCTGGTTTATTTTAGTTATCAAAACAAAGTTTACTGTTTTCTGTGCAGACTTTTTAGAAATTTTCAAACTCAAATTGTTCAGGAAGGATGCTGTGAGTGGTAACACTAACAAATATTTTACAAAGACACGAGAATATCAGAGAACATATGTCATTAATGTTTCAATGGCTAACATTTGAGAAGCGAATTAAGCATAGAAAAACAATAGATGAAGAAAACGAAAGGCTAATTCATGAATCTCAAAAACATTGGTAAAATTTATTTGAAAGATTAATTGGCATCATTAACTTCTTGGCCTCACATAATCTGGCATTCAGAGGGCAAAGAGATTCTCTTAAAATAGACTGCAGTGAAAATTCCGGTATCTTCATAGACTTATTCAAATTGCTTTCTAAATATTATCCCACGCTTTGAGAACACATGAAACGTATTAATGACCAACAGCTTGTAACTTGGGAGTTGATAAGGCTAATGGCGAAAAAGTGACCAAAGATGTGATGCGAAGGGTAAGAGAGGTGAAATATTATTACATATTGCTTGACGGCACAAGAGACTATAGTCAAGTTGAACAAATGTCTGTCGTATTACGATTTTGCAACATAACAGCCGCTAAACTAGAAGAACATTTTATTGGGATTCTTGTTGTCGCCGAGTCCATGCAAATAATGAAATACTTGAAGAATTAGGTAAAAATGGACTAGATATTCATAATTGTCGTGGCCAAGAGTACGACAATGGTGCGAATATGGTAAGAATAAAAAACTGAGTTAAAACTCGAATTTTGAATACTAATCCGCGGGCATTTTTTCCACCTTCTGGTTTTCATAGTTGGAACCTGCTGTTAGAAGATGCAGCTAATTCTTCCGAGGCAGCAAAAATGTCTTTTGGTTTTATTCAAAAGGATTATTTGTTATTTGCAAGGTCAAGCAAACGCTGGGAATTTATCAAAGGCAAATTAAAAGTTACTTTAAAATCTTTATCAGACACAAGATGGGAAAGCAGGATCGAAGCAGTTAAAGCCATATTATTCCAGTTTGATGATGTTGTTGAATGTATCGATAGCTTAAAAAATCACACAAAAGAATCCGATACACTCAGTGATTCTGATTCAGTTCTAAATGAAATTATCAGCTTAGAATTTATTACATCGTTACATTTATGGTATGCAATGTACTCGCGAGTGAATATCATAAGCAAATTATGGCAATTCATAGAAGCCCATTTAAGCATTGCCTTTGATCATTTGCATACGTTCTGTGACTGGATCAAAGAATATCGTCGAATTGCATTCGAGCAATACTTATCTGACGGTCATCGATTTATTGAAAAAAAGAATTTAAAAATAAAAGGGTAGCCGAAAAGAAAAGGATGGTTGATTATAACAGTAGTGATGAACCCTTGGTTCAAAACAGAGTTCTTTATTACTATCATTGATTCCATAATGAGTAGTATGGATACAAGATTTACATCTCTGAATCAAAATTTTGCAGATTAAGTTTCCTCTATGAGTTAAGCAAACTCAAACATATTCGAAAAGAGCATTTATTAAAACATTGTCAAGACTTAGATACAGTCCTACGAGAGGTTGAGAGCAGTGACATCCAATCTTATGAATTGTACAAAAAACTGCTAGCAATTATGCCGAATTTGCCGCCTGCATCGGAGATGTAAAACGGCTGCTTCAATACATAACCGAGAATAATTTAAAGGAAATTTAACCAAACATTTATATTATATTTCGAACTTTTATTAACTATACCTTTAAGTACAGCTTCCGCTGAAAGGAGCTTTTCTAAATTAAAGCTTATTAAAAACTTTTTAAGAAATACAACGGGTCAGCAAAGACTTTCAGCGTTAGGAGTTTTATCCATTGAGACTGATATAGAATCGAAGTTGGACTACGATGTAATTGTTAAGGAGTTTTTTTTTGTGGTAGGGAGGTGAAGGCATTTACGCCCGCCGAGTCTGGCAGTGTGGGACTCCCATGGAGGATACCCTTGGACTACCCACTAAACACCTCCCCTGTCAATCTGAGAACCTAGCCTGGAACCGTTTGACACATTACTTCGGGCTAAGCCCCGTTTCTCTACGCGTTTAGGCGCCACCGGGCTACAGGGATCCTTTTTCCAGCGGAAGGAGGGGAAGGGAGAGGGATTTCTAGAAAAGAGACCCTTCCGGCCTGGACGCCTCCAGGCGCTCATATATTTTCCTTTTTATCTTAAGGACTGCCCGAGCGTAATGCGCCACACAGTTCCATTTGTCAACGGATGTGAGCATCTCTTCAGTGAGTTAATCCGGAGAGAGATCTCCCATTTCTTCAATGAGGTCACCGCGCTGCCTTTCCCACCTCTTGCATACAAAAAATGTGTGGTAGGCATCATCGACCTCTCCAGCACAGAATTAAGGAGTTTAGTAAAGTGAAAAGTAGAAAATTTCTATTTATTTAATTTTCACTGTTAAAGTCTAGTCAGTAAGTGGTATCATCTTGAAAGAGCAGGAATAGAAAAGTCAAATAATAGAATTCCGTTCAGAGATTTTTAAAGTAGTTCACAGTGTCCAACTAATGATTTTTCAATTTTAACTCACATTGAGAAAACACTTCTGACGAGACTCTGATTTATTTATGTAAAAGTGAAAATGTGCGCTTCTGTACGAATTAAAAAATCTGTTTAAATTGACTTCCACGATATTCTTCCAGCTGTGTCATTGTAGAGCCTCGTGGAGTTTATCTTGCCAACATAAATTTTTGGCCTTGCACCGCCGCTGAACCTGAATGCTCGGCATACATCATAGCTGAACGCCACTTATAATCCAAAAGGTGTATTCCTGAAATCGTGGATAACAGAGCACCAAATTGAATACAGGTACAATCTATATGGGTCGGAGTTCCCAATATAACCTAGGACAAATTTATATTTGGACCTCTGCATTGCTGACGTGAGACTTGAATACAGCTTTAATAGTCCTCAACGTAAACTGCAGAAGCTTCTTTACGATAGCGACCATGACGCAATCATAATGGAAGCAAATCATCAAAGCGATGATGTCTTCCTCATTCCAGTTTAACATGAAAATCATCGGTTGGGGAAGGTTTCAAAAGAAGTTAAATCGTGATTATCAAAAGCAATGTCCTCCTTCTGATGATGGGAACTCTTGCTGAATGGTTCCTAATTACAGGAATCTAACTTTTGGGGTTTGGCTAAATGCCATGCGCGTTCCCCGTACAAGGCGGAAAGAATAAGTTAAAAAATAAATATTAACTTTATTAGCAAACAAAAATATGAACTGAAATTAACATGTCGAAAGTTACATGATTACGCGTTTTACTTTATGGATGTTACAATTCAAGTGATTGCTTGATTGACAGGAGTGGTGAAACTCATTATATCAACTAAACGACTGAAGTTGCTACATCTCACCAACAGATGCACTACGATCGCTCGAGTGTCGCCACAATATCCTCCCCCAAATAACACAGTTAACTTGATTTTTGACAGTCAGACGAAGTCTGTTTAGGAGTTTGCTGAGTTGCGAATCTGACATTTTTAATGCGCGAATATGTCCGAATCGACTCGGGGGTATTTGCAAATGATGTTGCTGTTGGTGCGGATGTTACTGATTCCTCATTTTCGGTAGCAACTGCATGTCTTTCAACATATGCCGGCTTAATTCTTTCGGTGCAAATTGTTTCTGACTTTTCATTCCTCTTGATGCGAAAAACCCGATTTGACAGTCTTTCTTCTACTTCAAAAAGGCCATCGCATGGTTAATGAGATGGAGTTTTACTCGAATCAACTCAAACGAAAACGTGGCTACAAGTTTACAGATTCTTGAAGGCAAAAGCTTTTGGATGGCTATGGTGAATTGTAGGAGTTGGCTTGATTTCTTTCATTGAAAGTTTCAATTTCCTCGCGAATCGCGATGTAGATCGTCGAAAAAAATTTCACCTGGAATTTTCAATGTAATCGCATAAACAAGTACGGCAGCTGTTGCTTTAATATCGGGTTTGAAACTGGTCCTCAATCCTGAAAGGATGAACGGAAGAACATCAACCCATTCTCTATTCCGATGACACATGATAGATGCTTTTAAAGACCGATGCGATCGTTTAATTAATCCATTAGATGCCGGATGATATGCTGTTGTCCAGTTCCTGGTGCAACCAATCAATTTTGTAAATGAATCGAAAAGTTGTGATTCCAGGTGAGAGCCTCGGTCTGTTGTTATCGTTTCTGGTGCTCCAAATCTCGAAACCCATTGTTCGAAGAAACCAGTTGCAACTGTATCAGCGCTCAAATCAATGATCGGTATTGCCTCGGGCCAACGCGTAAGCCAATCAATCATTGTAAGGCAATACTTAAAGTCTTTTGATGGTGGCATCATGATTATGTCCAAATGTACATGTCGGAATCGGTTCGAAGGAAATGGAATCAACTTACTTTTTTGACATTCCAGACAATTTCTTGTCCACACTTGAATGTCCTTATTCATTCTAGGCCACACGTATTTTTTGCTGATTATCCGTTTTGTTGCTCTTCCACTGGAATGTGACATCAGATGGAATAATCCATAAATGTTCCTGCGCATCATTCTTGGAATGAAGATACGAGTAGCACCTGCAGATACGTCACATTAGACAGGCGTTACACAGTTTCCAATCCGCACGGGGGTTAGTCGCAATGATGAAGATAATGGCTCCTTTAAAATGTGCTACAGTTCTTCATCAATAGCTTGTTGATCTGCGAGTTCTTGCAAATCGATTGTCGTTGGCCGAGTTATTTCTTCCACGATGTTATTTTTGCCCTTGACATACAGCAATTTTGTTGTATATTGTCCTATGAAATGTAATTGTCGCTTATCGGATTTTTGTAGAAATGCATACGTAAGCAGCTTATGGTCGTTGAAAATTGTTAAGTTATGGCCTTCCACGAAATGACGAAAATATTTAACTGCCTGATACACCACAAGAAGTTCGCGGTCGTATGCGCTATATCGCTTTTGCGTTCAGTCTAATTTACGTAAAAAGAACCGTAGTGGCATTAATTTTCCGTTGATTTCCTGCTCCAATAGCCACGTCTGCGGCATCGCAATAAAGAGTAAGTGGAACGTTTCTGTTAGGATGTGCAAGTTAAACTGCATTTGCCACCAGTTCTTTGGATTTTTCAAATGTTGTTTTCGCTTCCAGGCACATGAGCCGCATGCTCATTTGGAAGCAGGTTTGGTAGAAGTTGTTTGTGCCAATAAAGCAACGTACTTCTTCGGCAGATTTTGGTTTTTCAAGTTTATTTAGAGCTTAAATTCTGTACTGTGGAGGTCTGATGCCTTATGCATTGACATTGAATCCTAAATATCAAAGCTCTTGCTGTCCAAAACACATTTTGCCACATTAATGTTTAAACCATATTCTTGAAGACGTTCAAAAATGGCTTTTAAATGGTTGCGATGTTGCTGAGGCTCTTTGGAGGCGATGAGAATGTCGTCTACGTAACAGTGGCAAAAATCCAATTGACGAAGAGCAGTGTCCATTAAACTTTGAAACGTTTGCGCCGCATTCCAGAGGCCGAAAGTCATCACTTTGAATTCAAACAGCCCAGATGGGGTGATGACGGCTGTTTTTTACGATTCTCAAGAGCAATGGGAATTTGATGGTAGGCCCGATTGAGATCCAGCGTTGAAAACATTGTACAGCCAGCTAACTGGGTCGTGAAATCGCTCAAATGAGGTATAGGGTATCGGTCAGGGATGGCGATACTATTCAGAGGACGATAATCCCCGCAAGGCCGCCATTCACCTGTTTTCTTCCGGACTAGATGCAAGGGCGACGCCCATTCACTGGCAGATGGTTAGCAGATGTTCTTTTCCAACATAAAATCAAACTCCTTTCTCGCAGCTTTAAGCTTCTCCCCAGATAGCCTTCGAGCACGTTCTGCGATCGGTACACCTTGGGTTATAATGGGGTGCTGAATTGAAGGCGGTACAGATTTTTGTACATTAGTCCGTGTTATTTGGTCATACTCTGCCAAAAGTAGATGATATTCATCAGTTATGTCATACATGTGGATTGCTGGCACTTTCATTGCGGCTACTGATGCAAAAATCTCTAGATGTATATTTTTATCCACTAGCTTTCTACCTTTTAAGTCGATTCCCAGGCCGTGATGCTGGTTCCTAGGATTTCTTGTGTGACGTCAGCTATTACAAAAGCCAAGATAAATTTGCGCCTGAGTCCTAATTCTTTTGATCCGTAGGTTTTTATAACTGAGCCGTTTCAAATCAGTGGAATGTTGCTTGTTGCACAAAGATCTGGGAATGACTGATATTTCCCCTCCCGTATCAATCAAGAATTTATACCCGGATTTTTGTCGTAAATGGAAAGACGGCTAATTTTAACATTTCGACATGCGTGCGCCAATTCGCATGCCGTTGAAACTATTTTTTTGCTGCTCCGATTTCATGCAAGGCACGACATTTTCTTGCTAGCTCACCAAACCTGGAATGGTTAAAACACATACCATTTTTCTCGAAATTTTTGTTTCGCGAAGATGATCTAAATTTAGATCTTGACTGTGAACGTCCACGCTGTAGATGCTGAATTTTGCGAGACAGCCTTCTTTTGTAACGTTTCATTTGTATAGTCGTTTTTTCGTTCGATGCGGTTGTTAATGTAGCCGATATCGATGGACGCGAAATTTCCATTATTTTATCGGCCTGCGCCGCTAATTTGGCAATATCCGTTACCTTGCTGCGCACTAGGATCCCACTAACGTACTCCGGCATTTGTTCAAGGAACAATGTCTCTAAAACCGCGTCGTTGAATTGGTCACCGGCTAAAACTTCGTAGTTTTTGTAAGAAAAGAGACGGTGTTTCTTCTTTAATGTCAACAACAGGCGACGCAATTTCACTTCACTTGAATCCGCGAAAGATTCGAGAATTTTCCTTTCAATCGCGCCATATTTTCCATACTCGGGCGGATTAATAGCGATATCTAAAACTGCTTGCAAAACCGTGGAATAATTAAAAATGGCGTCACTATTTGTGACACTTCCTAGTGTCACTATAACTTATATTGTCTTTTTCCTTTTTCGCGCGTTCCTTTTTCACTGTGGGGTTTACCTTAATGCGATGCGCGTTCCCCATACAAGACGGAAAGATCAAGTTTAAAAATAAATAATTATTTTATTAGCAAACAAAAATATGAACTGAAATTAACGTCGAAAATTACATGATTACGCATTTTACTCCATGGAAGTTACAATTCAAGTGTTCGCTTGGTTGACAGGAGTTGTGAAATTCATTGTATCCACTAAACGACTGAAGTTGCTACATCTCACCAACAGATGCGCTGCGATCGCTTGAGTATCGCCACAAACTAACGATGAAATAGACTTCAATTTGTCGAAATTTTATTTTTTTATTTATATATTTATTTAATTCTATTCAAACGATAAAAAAAATCCAATTACAAAACGGAAAAAATCGAATTTAACAATAAAAATGCAAAGAAAATAAATCAAAAAAAGAAATGTGGCGTTTTTGATGGAAAATCAACAGAAAAAGGTTAATTTGGAAGCACTGAAGATGGGAAAACACGAATTTTATAAGGATTGATCGTAGTAGTCTTTGCGTATGGACGTCTTTAAAATCGCTCCTGTCAAAAGTTTTCAAAAATTAAATTAATTTTTTAAAAACGTTAGTACGAAGTTAATTTTTATCGGAAAAAATCTTATATTGTCGAAGTAATCGACTCCGGAAATTTCTATCGAATATTTTTACTTCGATTGGTAACGAAAAACAAATTCACAAAGAAAATTTCGCCGCTGGTATGGAGGAGCCCGACGGCTTCCCACCGTTGGGGCAACCTGGGGAAACGACGAATACGAAACTGGCGATAATCACCAAAAGAAAGCATAACGAAGAAAACTCCGCAGATGGAGGGTGCAAGCTGCAAATAATAGCGGACAATCAACAAATGGCCAAATTGCAGAAAGAAAATGATGAACTAAGGCAACAGATACAGTCTCTCAAGGATCTTTTCAAGAAAGGGATGAAGCCTCAAAAGACGCAGCCACAAAATCAATGGAAACAGGTAACAAAGCCGAAAAAAAGTGCAAAGCAAGTAAATCCAGAGGAAGCTCTAAGTGCTGGTGGCACCAACGAGAGCCAAAATTATTTTGCAGCGCTGGAGGGATTAACCGAAGATATGGAAATCGAAGAAAACATCGGAGGTAATTTTAATCAAGATAATGACGTTAATTTTATTCAATATTTAAAGAACAAAAGAAAAAACCAGCCTGCAGCTCTGCTGGTTCCTCTGAAAAAGCTTCCAACAAGAAAAAAAGGTCCGCCAATCAACGTGTTCGGACAAACCGGGAAGATATGGTTCGGCTATTGGCAGCCGAAAATAAACTGGCCAATTTCGAAATCAAAAGAGTTAATGCCGAAAAATTAACTATAAGGACGAAATCACTGGTTGATTTCAAGTCAGCCAAAGATGCGCTGATTTCTGGGGAGGTTCCACACTTCACCTATACCCCAAAAAGTGAAAAGAATCAGACCTTCTTGTTGAAGGGTTTGGACAGCGGAGAGGATACGGTCGATCTTCTTCAGGTGCTCAAGGAGGCTGCACCAGATATTGATTTTGTTTCAGTCAAAGCCTTTGCGACAAGAAGGTCGACCATAGAAAGGAAGAATTCACCACTTTACCTGGTACAAATTGCAAATAACAGCAGTCCAAGTGCCCTTCAACAAATAAGGTACTTGAATTTCAGAGTGGTGAGGTGGGAACGCCTCCAGAAAAGAGAAGTCAACCAGTGTTACCGGTGTCAAAGATTTGGACATTCGGCTGCCAATTGTGCCATGCACTATCGTTGCTTTAAATGCAAAGACGTTCATACTCCCGGTGAGTGCAAATTGGCTCAGACGGAGCCTAAAGAAAAATTATACTGCGTTAACTGCGGTGTTTTTGGTCACCCAGCATCTTATCGAGGATGCTCCCGATATCAAGATGCAAAAGTTAAATTTTCTCCAAAGCAAACACAAGTACACCGTAATATCATACCTTCCAACTTCGTCAAGCCCGGAGTATCATTTGCACTCGCCGCTAGAGGACCAGCAGAAAATGCTGGAAATAATGTAAATAATGTAAGTGGCAATAATGAGCTGCTTCTCAAAATTTACCACCAACTTAATTCTTTATCGGAGAGAATCGACAAACAAGATTCAAAAATTAACTTTGCTTTTCAGCGTTTAGGTCTTTCAAATGCCTAATAATAACTTGTCATCCAGTCATATTCCCATGGATAGGCTTCGCCTCATATCGATCAACGTCAACTCTATCGTTGCTATACATCGACGTGATTATCTCCTTGAATTTGTTGTTAAGCAAAAGCCTGACATCATACTTCTCACTGAAACCCACCTCAATTTATGGCATTCCATGGAATTCAGGGATTTTGCATTCGTAAGAAACGATAGGGTAATAGGTGATGGGGGAGGTGGCACCGGGATATTGGTTCGAAGACCCTATTGTTTCCAAAATATTGAAAAAGTCGAATTCAAAAACTTTGAATTTCTTGAAGTGTCCGTCATCAAAATTTCACTGCCAGGTGGGGATAACCTCTTCGTTATCTCTGCCTATGCAACTGGTCAAAATGTTCTCAAGTTCAAGGAGGAACTCGATTCCTTGTTTGAAATACTCGAATTGAACAGGCTGCATAATTATTATATTTTTCCCGGTGACCTGAATGCCAAGCATACATCATGGCTAAACGCCACCAATAATCCAAGAGGTGTATTCCTGAAATCATGGATAACAGAGAACCAAATTGAATACAGGTGCAACCTATATGGGTCGGAGTTCCCAACATACCCTAGGACAAATTCATATTTGGGCCTCTGCATTGCTGACGCAAGACTTGAATTCAGCTTTAATAGTCCTCAACGGAAACTGTAGGTGCTTCCTTACGATAGCGATCATAACGCAATCGTAATGGAAATCAATCATCAAAGGGATGATTTCTTCCACATTCCAGTTCAACATGAAAACCATCGGTTGAGTTTCAAAAAAACAGACTGGGGAAAGTTTCAAAAGAAGTTTAATCGGGAGTACCAGAAGCAATGTCCTCCTTCTGATGATGGCAACGCTTGCTCAATGGTTCCTAATAACAGAAATCTAACTGACGATGAAATAGATCTCTATTTGTCGAAGTTAGAGAAGCTGATGTTGGAAACGATTGAGAAAGTAGTTCCCAAGATTAAACATCGAAACAATATGGAAGGATATGAAACACCAACCATCGCAAGCTTGAAAAGATTGAAAAGCCTTCTTCTCACACGCGTCAACAATATTTATCGACGATTTTTGGACTACAACCATCCCTCGTTGGCTTTGTTGAAATTACACCTGAAGAATGTCCGGAACTTAATCCGTTCATACTTCAGGAGTGAGGTCAGCAATCAATGGGCGGAAAAACTGAGGGGTATTAGCCCACAGGACCCAGATGGCGTTTTCGCGAAAGTGAATAGCTTATTCCGCAGGAAGTCTCGAGTGAAGGTATCGAATCTTGAAGTCGCTAGTGATGAGATAAATCTTCTCGATAGAGCTGGTATCGAAATTGATAGTACGACTCCGGAAAGAAATGGAAACAGGATTATATGTGATGGATTGCAGAAACTTGCCCTGATTAGAACACATTTTGAATTGGTTCATCTGCCAAACCCAGAGAGAAGGAATGAAATATTTTCGGAGGTCGTTGAAGCAAAAGTTTCCGACTTCAAATCAAGCCTGAACGGCCAATCAATTCTTCATTTCGATGAAACATTAACATCTTACCTCATACCGAGCTTGAATCTTATTGATTATTTTGTCAGCTATGAAGACTTGTGTTTCATATTTCGCAGAATAAACAACAAAAAATCATGTGGTACTGACGGTATTCCAAATATAGTTCTCCGACATTTGCCTGAGGTTGCTATTAGGAATTATTGCATATTGTTCAATAACATGTTGAACAATTCATATTTCCCAAATGAGTGGAAAAAGGCTAAGGTATTTCCGATCTTGAAGAAAGGAAAAGAATCTCCATGCCCTAAAAGCTATCGCCCAATCAGCTTGCTGCCTAACATCAGCAAGGTGTTTGAAGTGATACTCAACAGAGCATTAAACGCCCACATTGAGAAATATGAGTTGATGCCGAATTGCCAATTTGGTTTTCGTGCCAGGCATTCGACCATACATGCAATAACGAAAGTAACCTCAGACATCTGTTGGAAACTAAACAACAAAGAATGTGTTGGAGCATGTCTCATTGATATGGAGAAAGCCTTCGATACGGTGTGGTTAGATGGACTAGTTTTCAAACTTCTTCAGGACAGGTTCCCCAGACACCTTGTCGCCATGATGTGTAATATGTTATACGGGAAATCATTTATTGTAACTGATGGAAATCTGACAACAATGCGCGAATTCAAGGTCTTGAATGGTCTACAGCAGGGAACAGTTACTGCGCCCCTGCTTTTCTCAATATTCATTCGCAAGCTATTGAACAGCTTTGATTTTAATGTCTCGCCAACGCGATCATTGGTAGCGTTTGCTGATGATCTGATCATCTATACGGCAGACCGAAATGCTACAATGATTCAGAGCAATCTTCAAAAAATGTTTAGTGATGTGCAGCTCTACACCGACAATTGGCGAATGAAAATCAATGCGCAGAAGTGCGAAACAATTTTGTTTCGGACAACGCTGCAGGGGGCCAGTCAAGACCTGAAACGTAATTGGAAGGATTTCCACATTATGGCTGGTGAGGGTAGTTCAGAACGGGTTCCACATAAATCCTGTGTTCGATACCTCGGTGTTCATCTCGATCAGTATCTGTACTATACTGAACATGTCAAAATCATGCTCAGTAAAGCACTAAAAGTAGTCATGGCCCTTCGGCGACTCTTTCATTCCAGATACATTAATCAAAAAGTCAAAGTTATTTGTTACAAGACCCTGGTTAGTCCACTTTTGACATAAGGATGCCAGATCTGGTACAACCAGAGTGCTAATACAATGGAAAGATTAAGAGTTTTCGAAAGGAAATGTCTTCGTGCATGTACCGGTTTGTACAGAGAGCCTGAGACGGATTGGAAGCACTATATATCGAATAGAAAAATTTATCAAACCGCTCAAGTGACAAGAATCGATATCTTCATATTGAAACTTCTTCGGAATCATATCGCAAGATCTGTAACTGTGAGTGAAAACCCATGGATTTCACAGCCGTTCCACCCTGCAGACGGGTATATTGTGACTTGCCTCACTACTGGCTTCGTTCCTCCAGAAGCATTCGTGTATTTGGACATGAATCGATATGTTTTTGATTCTGACGGCGTCCCAATCATATATCACATATATCGACGGGCCACCGATAAGAAGATAAAATATCCTCCGAATCTGAGTTCACGAGACCAACAATTCCAATGGAGATACTCATTTGCTAGATTCGTTGAGGCTGGTCGAGCTGAGATGGAACTATCTAGGTATTGGTGGCTGAATGACAATGTCTAAATTATTCGTGTTTATTTTCTGTTTTGGTGTTTTTCGTTACTTAGTTTTTTTAGATTCATCTCATTATTGCTACATCTAGTATTGTTGTTTATTTGTATTATAAATAAGGTATAGGTTTCAATATAAGGTAACGTTTTTTTTTGATTGAACTTATTTAGAATTAGGGTGTAACATATTAGGTATAGGATATAAGTCCATTGTTGTGTTAGTAGTATAAGTAATTTTTGAATAATGCTGGTTGGTTTTTTCTCCTTTTTCCAATTGAATCAAAAAATATCTAATAATCTTAATTAATTTAAATTTGCAAGTGTATTTTCTTCAATAAATGTGTTTAACTGATAACGTATAAATTTAGAGAGCCATTCGGGCCATTAAGTTTTTTATAGTTTTATTGTTTGGAATTTGCTTTATGTTCTTTTACAAATTTATAACGATTGGTATTAAATAAAGCGCTTTTGACTTTGACTTTGACTGACACGAATTTTATAAAGAATCATTTTAATGTACAAGAAAAGTTACTATTTTTATATAATCTTATTATTTGTACGATCTATTTAAATTTAGAGTGTCCTTGAGACTATTAAGTTTTATGATTTATGTGTTCTTAAATACACTCTATGACTTACATAAATTGTTATCGATATTGTTAATAAAGCAAACTAATCAATGAAAAAATAAATGAATATTCAAAATACAAAAATAAAAGGGCACCGCGTAGCAATCATTTGCTCCCTTGATTTGAAACATCAAATGCCTATGAAAAAAATGTCTGAAAAAACTGTTTTTCAGTTTAAAACACGTGTGGGTCTTATCAGTTTTATGGCAAGAGAGTTCAGCTTAATTTTGTTCTTAAACGTTCAATATTCTTTCTAGTTTCGGGAGCGTGTCAACTATCTTATCAACTTCTTTCCTTACATGATAATTATTTTGAATATATCACAACTTTGAACTTCATCATCATTAATTAGAATTTCTATTCACATGTTTAAGTTTGTAAAGAAATATTCTAATACGCTGCAGACGACCACAATTTGATCCAATTTCCCAGTTTTTAGTTCCTCGCCTTCACATCGAGTATTGATTCGCTTATGCTGGTATGTTCAACCGTGAACGGTTACTCCAATTAACAAATTTTCTTCAAAGTGTTATAACTTCAACCACGCAAAACAATGTGGTAATTCCAGTCATTAAAATAATTCAAACATGAAAAATCGATATTGAAGGGAATTACTCAATTTCGATGGATTCTATGAGCGGCTACTCCAGTTTCCATGGTGTCAGTCTGTCTACCACTTTTTCTAGCGACGAACAAAATACCGTTGATTAGACAAATTGATTTACCATGAACCTATTAATCGTAAACTTGTAGGTTCATATGCAGATGCATGATTGCCCTTGATAAAAGCTTACGTATATCGATCTCCACATGTAATTATTTATATGTTTATGCCGCTACGTATGAGCTAGGAGTAAAAGTATTATGGTTGTCAAGTTGCATTATTTTCCAAACGGTTTTTTAGCCAATGAAAGGGAGTAAAATTTCATCATATTAAACATTTAGATGAATTGTGGTTGGTGTAGGTTTATTTTGGTCGCCCAAATATCTCATAGTATTTCGTCTTTCAAAATGATGGTAAACAAACAACAATTTGCATTTTGACATACATACATATGTACATTCAAATTGATATTCTACGGTATAAAATAAAAAAAAATCATTCATCACGTATAGCAATTGTTGATTTGGTATGTCCTCCTTAAAATTTCCACAATAGAAAATTTTTCAAAAATAATCGTCAACCTGGATTATTAGAGACGACAAAAAATAACCCAATTTTGGTATTAAAACCGCCTCCGGGGAGCATGCCTGCCTAGTCGCTTAATCACCATCTCATTAACTTCCAGCCTGCCATCTTCACAGTCACTAACCTCAACAAACAACTTTGTAGGTAAGACTATTAGCGGTTCGTTGCGTGCCTGCGTCATGACTGGCGTAATTATTCTCAGTAAATATCAGGTACTTGTTAAATATGTAGATATAAACAATATTTATTTGGAAATCCCCAAGTAAGAACGCAACGATCACGAACCTTGTGGTAATCTTCCATGTCGGCTGGCAGATGAGCATTTATCGCGTTAAAACAGTAGATATGCAATCTACATGACTATCGATATCTGCATTCTAGAATTCAAGTCCAAAGAAAAAGCGTTTCTTCAGAGTTTAAATGCAAATTCCTAGAAAACTTCTAGAGAGCTACACCGGTATGCCGTGGTAAAAAGTGAATGGTCACACATCGATACGCAGATTTACGCTGGAGACATGCTGTTCTAAGACTTCTATTTTCCTACATGGAAATTTTTATATTGTATTTTCAAGAAGAGCAATTTCCTGATGCATGTGAGAAGAAAACTTGAATTTGATTTTCTCATTAAGCTTCCAAAGCCCTCCGCTAATTATCATAGATTTATTAAGGACTTCGATCTGTAATTATTAAGGGGTAATTTCCTTGCTACGAAAGAATCGGTTAAATAATTGATTCAGTTGGAATGCATTCCGTAGGATAATGGGCTGAAACAGTTTTTACTTGGGAAAAATTAATTCAACATTTGTATCACACCTCATTAGGGAGCTATGCAACAGATCAAATATTTAATTGGTGCGATTAGCATTTTTCCTGACATGAGTTGCATCTTGCACATGCGGTTACGCCATTTGCAAGATTGTAGTTACAATTGAATAGCCAAAGAAATTTATCTTGGGACTTTTATATTGTTACTATGTTCTTGAAGAAAAAGCTGTAATGTACGAAATTATAATAATAATATGCCTTATTTAAATCATCCTTAAGAATCAACAAACATAAATCGAAGTTATTGCAAAACTTAATGGCCCCAAAGGCACTCTAAGTTTATGGATGTATGATAATAAAATTAAATTTTACAAATTTTTTTTTTTTAACATAAAATTGATGGTAAATATGGGAAAGGACTAACCAAGTGTATAGTATAAAACATATATAAATATGAAATTTTATTTTTATTGTACTTACAGATAAATTGTTAAAGAGATTCTTCTTATTGTACTAACAAAATTTCAGCTATGCTAATGTAAATTTACAACAATCTTCTTCTTCTTAGCACTACAGCCCCTCTCAGGCCTTCACTTCCTGCAGATAGCGCCTCCAACTGTCTCGGTCCATTGACTGCGTCATCCAATTCCGAAATCCGAGCACCGATGAACTGTCTTCGTCGACCGAATCAGACCAGCGTTTCCTCGGTTTCCGCACTGGCCGCCGGCCTTCATTTCTCCCAACGAATACCTTCTTGGGTATCCGTTGTTCGTCTATACAATTCCAGCCCATTGCAGCTTCCGCAGTCTTACAATCCTTGAGACCTCCGGCTCGTCAAAAATTTCATACAGCTCATGGTTGTATCGAATTCGCCATTGGTCCCCGTATAACTTCGTTCCGATTATTCGCCTCAGGACCCGTCGCTCAAAGGCGTTCAATATATTTGGGGTTGCTTGGGTTAGGGTCCATGTTTCACATCCATAGCATAACACAGGTCTTATCACAGATTTGTATACTTGCAGCTTTGTTTTCCTGTGTATGCAGCTGGTCTTCAAGATTGTCAATACTGAATAAAATATTTTATTTGCGAGCCATATTCTTCGGTGTATTTCGTCTCTTTCATTGCCCGTTTTCGTTATTTTGGCGCCTAAATACACAAATTCGCTAACATTTTCGATACTGTATTCGCCAAGTGTGATATTTTGTGTATTTGGGGTATTTTTCCTCGACTGCGTCATGAGCTTTGTTTTGTTTTCGTTGATTTGTGGCCCTACTAGTTTTGCTTCGCTGTCGAGTTTCAGGAAGAGTTCTTATGCAGTTGTTAGTGACCGTGACAGAATGTTGATGTCGTCCACATAGGCCACTACCTGGCTCGACTTGCATAGTAATCCTTACTTTCCCCTTATTCAGAAATTGTTCGGGGTCCTTTTCCGTCAAATAAAAATGCTGTGCGTTGTCTCCTATGGTTTTCTGGTGTCAGCCTCGCTGTGATCCTGCCCTCAGTAGGAAGCTCCCTTTTGATGGCCTCTTCTACCTCGGCCAAGTCCGTAACGCAGTCAGTGTCTCTTATTTCGGTCGGTTCGAGCGAGTCTACAATTTGCTGAGAACCTTCTTTATTGCGCCGCGAAATGCTTCTTTATTGTCAGCCTCTGCTCTAAATGTGACCAGTTTGTCGCCCGATTGTGTTGGTCATACTACTTTAATAGCCGTATATTTCCTCTGACATCCCTAAATGCTTCTGCATAGAATCTGTCATCTTGGGGTTTTACGAACAGTGCCTTTTGACGGGATCTTCATCGTGGCTTTTTTCTCTCCTGTTTCGCGTCAAGACTTTTTTCTTGCTGGGCATCCACGCGAACTTTATTTTCTGGCACTTTTTAAAGAAGTTTCTTCGTGGCTTTCTTCGCTCCTTTTGTCAACATTGTCTGGAACCCCTGATCTAGCATTCCACAAATTCGACCAGTATGTAGCCCGACCGGTTGGTGGTACTGCTTGAATAGTAGTGTTGGTGTCTTCGAGCCTTACATTTCCCCTGATATCCCAAAACACTTCTACGTAAGATCAGGCATCTCGGGGTTTTACGTGCAGTGCCTGCTGCCGCAGTCTTCATCGTGACCCTTTTCACTCCTGTCATGCGCCAGGTCTTTCTCCTCGCTGGGTGTCCGTGCGAACTCTTTTTTTCTGGCCCTTTTTGAAGAAATTTCTTTGCGGCTTTCTTGGCTCCTTTTCTCAGCACTGTCTGGAACCCCTGATCTAGCATTCTGCGTCCATCAAGTGCCTCTTCCTTCCTTCTTTTATCCCGATCTACTTCGATTGGGCAAGACGCCATTATTTTATTAATGTTTAATGGTGGACCTATCTGCGTATACCTTTAAGGCTTAGCCGTCTTTATTTCGCCTTCTGGTCCTCATCGGCCTTTAACCAGCTCCTCCGGTACTGCCCTATGCGGTCTTGGAGCTCCTCTAGTTAAGAGAAGGCTAATCTTTACACCTTTGGAAATTGTTGGTGAATCTCGTGCTGATTTTATTCTTTTCAGAACATCTCCCGCTTTTCGGATTAGATTTTCTTGTTAATGTCCCTCCATGGCTATTGTGCACTGCGACCTAATTTCTGGGGAGAGGTTATTGACTTTCGTTTTCGGGTACAGTACTTCAACCACATTTTCGACGATGGTGGTCACTCCTTTCTTTTTCTGCCGTGATCATTTTGTGGACTTCAGGATGGTTTGTTATTATTTAGGTACCCTTAACTTTCTTAAGATTTTATAGTTATCTAGATTAATATAAGGTCCTTACGCTAACAAATTTTTATGGAAATCAGGACATAGACAAGTGAGTCAGAGCCATGTCGATTGTATGCAATTACAACAACCAAAGCACGTGTTGATGTTTCAGACATATTTGAAATCGTCCGAGGCGCTCTTACTTTCTTCGGATCAGCATGAACATTTGAGGAATTGTGCTTAATTTAAATATGTTCGATTGGCTGAGCACATAGAAAAATTATTTAAGCTCTGCAAAATGTCAGCTGTTATGTTCTTCTGAAAGAGGCTCTCCATCTTTTGGAAAAATTTGAACGATTTATTATACAAGTACTATATTGGATGAATAATTCATCGATTCATCCAAACAGAAAACTTTTTTGAACCTTAGGATGGTTATAACATCCTTCTGCTAGGAGCATTTTTCTGCTAGCCCGACTTTTTTATGAATAATGTACGCATAGTATGTAAAAATTTTTATTAACGGCTTGAATTAAATTTAGATTAGTAAAATGCATAGCTTGTGGTCTGGTTGCGGATGCAGCGAAATCGTTTCACTATCCAACCATCAAGATGAGCTCCGCCAGGGAGTGGAGGGCCTACAGCCAAGGACTTGGAGAACTCAACTATGAGTACCATCATAACTGCTTGTGAGTCTTCCATGCCCCGTCGGAGACCCCGACACGGTGAGCCTCCAGTATACTGGTGGTCAAACGAGATCGCCGAACAAAGAAGCGAGTGTCACAAACTTCGGCGAGAGGCCCAGCGGGCGCGAACACGGGAGGAGGCAGACACTAGGCTAGCAGCATACAGGTCCGGCAGGAAATATCTTCGCAGGCTTATTAACAAGAGCAAGACCCGATGCTGGCAAGATCTCGTGGACGATGTAAATAGGGATCCGTGGGGCCTAGGTTACAAGCTGGTCATGCGAAAACTTGGTGCCCAACGGAAGCCCTGCTTACATGAAGCAGAGAAGATGGACGAGATCGTACGGACACTATTCCCCACGCACCCTGTCCGTATCGATTCAGCTCATGCACAAACACCAATAGAATGCTCACCTTTCACAATGATGGAACTGGAGCAGGCAATTCTATCCATGAAAGCAGGGAAGGCACCGGGACCAGATGGCGTTCCTGCTGAGGTTTTGCAGCTTGTCTACAAGCTTTGTCCTGACTTGTTGCTCAGTATGTTCAACGCTTGCCTTTACGAAGGTGTATTTCCGGAACGCTGGAAAGTGGCGGGGCTCGTACTGATCAGCAAGGGGAAGGGAAATTCCGAGTTGGCGTCTGCATACCGCCCGTTATGTATGCTAGACACGGCTGGGAAAGTTCTCGAGAAACTCATCAAGGGAAGACTCGCTGACGCGGTCCGTTCTGCTGGGGACCTATCTCCACGGCAGTATGGTTTTAGAGCAAGTCGCTCCACTATTGACGCGATAGCGGAAGTAGTGAGCGCGGTCCAAAGAGCGGAGGCTCACTGCCAGTCAAACAAAAGGGTTGTGTTGCTCGTGACGCTTGACGTCAGTAACGCCTTCAATTCCGCTAGATGGGCGGATATTCTGGAAGCACTGGAAAACTCTTTTCAAGTTCACGAATATCTGATGCGGCTTTTGAAGAACTACCTGACAGACCGGAGCCTGCTCTATGAGACGAAGGAGGGTCGGCGGAGGATGGAAGTTACATCGGGTGTTGCACAAGGCTCCATCCTTGGCCCAGACCTGTGGAACATCACGTACGACGGGCTACTGAGAATCGAGCTGCCGGATGAGTCACGCTTGATCGGCTATGCAGACGATGTCGCGGCGCTAGTTGCGGGACGCACTGTTGAACAAGCGCAACTCAGACTGGGTATGCTAATGCACCGAGTGAGGGACTGGAAGTAGTCATCTTGACAAAGAAGAGAATCCCTAGAGTAAGGATGATCAACATTGGGGAAGCACTCGTTGAGACCAAACTAGCAGTGAAGTACCTGGGCATTTTGATCGACTCGAAGATGCGTTTCTCCGAGCAAATCAGGGCAATAGCTGACAAGGCTGCAGCGAGTGATCCGGCTTTCAGCCGGCTAATGGCCAACATAGGGGGTCCCACCTCATCAAGAAGGAGACTTCTGATGAGTGCAGTACAATCGGTGCTGTTGTACGGATCGGAGATATGGTGTGAGGCCCTCAACAAGGGGCTGTATCGAAGGCGCTTGGCACAGGTGCAGCGACGGGGAGCGCTGCGGATTGCATCTGCATATCGGACTGTCTCAGAGTCAGCAGTGCTGGTCATCGCAGGAGTGATGCCCATTGCCCTCCTTGCCAAGGAGCGCCGCAGAATCGACCTGCGGAGGAACGAATGCGACAGAGATGCTGTCGCCCACGAAGAACGAGAACGCTCACTCAGCAACAGTCCTGGGTGAGCGATACAAAAGGTAGGTGGACCGCACGCCTTATTGGTGACCTGAGGCCGTGGCTCAATCGAAGGCATGGTGAGACTGACTTCTATCTAACTCAGCTACTGAGTGGACATGGATACTTTCGGTCTTACCTGCACAAGATTGGTAAGTCACGGTCTCCTGACTACATATTCTGTGCTGAAGAGGTCGATGATGCCTACCACACATTTTTTGTATGCAAGAGGTGGGAAAGGCAGCGCGGTGACCTCATTGAAGAAATGGGAGATCTCTCTCCGGATGAACTCACTGGAGAGATGCTCACATCCGTTGACAAATGGAACTGTGTGGCACATTACGCTCGGGCAGTCCTTAAGATAAAAAGGAAAATATATGAGCGCCTGGAGGCGTCCAGGCCGCAGGGGTCTCTTTTCTAGAAATCCCTCTCCCTTCCCCTCCTTCCGTTGGAAAAGGGATCCCTGTAGCCCGGTGGCGCCTAAACGCGTAGAGAAATGAGGCTTAGCCCGAAGTAATGTGTCAAACGGTTCCAGGCTAGGTTCTCAGATTGACAGGGGAGGTGTTTAGTGGGTAGTCCAAGGGTATCCTCCATGGGAGTCCCACACTGCCAGACTCGGCGGGGGTAAATGCCTTCACCTCCCTACCACAAAAAAAAAAAACCATCAAGATGTTCCGGAATCGGAGCCCCAAAGGAAACCTTTTCATATGCTGTAAGCCAAAATAACCTCCTCAACGAACGATTGTTCATCAATTGTCCCCAAGATTGGTCCACCTAGGCATTCGTGGAGTTAGTGCAATTTAGCACCTTAACTCGCTCATATCTGTGAGTACTTATCTACCTTCCTGAGCCAGTTTCAGTCATGATATGATTTTAAGAAACAATTTTGACACAGTTATTTGGTGGATAGTCGGGAACCTTAATTCATCCCTGTTTCGTAAAGTTTGAAAGAATGCCAGGGTACTATTAGTATGGTTGTCAATTGTGTCAAAGAGTTTCAGTTCCTTGTTACGTACGTATTTGTCAACCGTCTCAAGTCTTAGGTCCTTGTGTATGTCAGTGTTTCTATTGTTCCATGGAGTTCTTAAGATGTTTCTAATAATTCTATTTTGGAAGGACTGGAGTGCTTTTTTGTTAATCTTTGTTGTCTGGTAGAAAGCAGAACTACCGTATAGTAGCGTCGGTCGTATAATTTGTTTGTATATAAGCAATCAATTTTTAAGGCTAAGTCTTTTGGTGTGGAAATAGAGAGGGGAGAAGTTCAGTGTAGTGTCCTCGTTTATTTTGAATGTGTTGTTTCCATGTGAGGCTTCTGTCGAATGTGAGTCCAAGGTATTTAACCGTTGGTGTCCAGTCTATCGTTTCATTGTCAACGATAAATCTCTGTGGAGTTTGTAGTCTGTTCCTTGTAATGAACATGGCGCGTTTTTTTCAGAATTAATCTAAATTTTCCATTTACGAAAGTATTCCAATAAAATATTTATTCATCGTTACAAATTTGAAGTGATGATTCTTGCTGGTCGTGTAGTAAATATATAAGTACCATCAGCATATAAAGATAGTTCTACCCTTGGAGGCAGAGTGGAAAAGTCTGCAGTAAATATATTGTATAGGACCAGTGAGATGGTGGTGGCTGAGGAACTCCAGCATCAATTGGTGTCAGGCTTGAGAACTGTTTGTCAATTCTGACACGGAATGTTCTTCCTATTAAGAAGGAGCCAATAATTTGAGTGATCTTCAGTAGCATATTGAATTGATGCATTGTGCATATAAGTCCAGCATACCTGACTTTATCAAAGGCCTTAACTATGCCAAACATAACTAGGCCTGCGATTTAAGCCTGTTCTCATGTGTTGGACCACTCTAACTAACTGGAGCTCAGTAGAGTGTTTAGTTTTGTAGCCATATTGTTCTTCCGGTATAATATCTTTGTCGGATACAACCTCATTAAGTCGATGCAGAATCACCTTTTCCGCAATTTTTGACAGGACTGAGAGGAGACTGATGGGTCTCCAGTTTTGTGGAAGGTGTGGGTCGTTTTGGGGTTTCGGAAAAACAATAATAACCGCTGATTTCCATATTTTGGGATACTTTTGCAAACGGGATATTGCATTGATAATGTCAGTAAGTGTTTGAAGAATATTGACCGGTGGCCAAGAAATCATTGTGTTTGTAAAAGTGTCATGTCGATGTGCTTTATGTTTATTGAGTGTCTGTTTAATGTTGTTGATCCCGTCCAAGTGCTTTGGTTGAATCTTGTCTTCATAATGAATGTTATCCATCAGGAATCTGTTGACAGAAGATATAATTCTTTCTTCAGTTTCAAAGCCCTCCTTGCCTGAAGAATTTTCATGGAATTGCATTTTCAGAGAATCTGCAAATGCTTCAGCCTTACCTGCATCGTAGAATTGCATCCCATTCAGACCACGAAAAGCCAGTATCACAACTTTATTGTTTATCCAAAAGTATTGTATTTGGATATTCTCCAAAAAGTACCATACCTAGGCTCGAGACTCGGTAAAAAGCTCTCCAATTGGTTGTTTTGGAATACCCTTCCCTTATCCCTGATTTCATTTGTCATCCGAGTAGCGTTTATGCGTAGCGTAGGGTCACCTGTATACCTAGCTCTCCCCCGAACTTGATTCCTTCTCCTTATCAGTTGTTTGATGTTCTCAGAGAGTTCATAGGGATTCGTTTCCCTTTTCGTTATCTGGTTCACGTTCTCAATAATGTTGTCGATGTCGTCAGCCATTTCCGATGATTGAAAATTAGTTTAATTAGCCAATGCGACTTTAAACGCTTTCCAGTTTATAATTTTCTTTTCTGCATAGGAACATCAATGAAGACGTTTTCTATGAGGAAGAGGACTAGTTTGTGGTCAGTTCGTCGGGGAAATTTAACCGAACATTTTGTGAGAAATATTACGATATTCCAATATCCAGTGCAAAGCCATTTCTTAATACGTAATGTGTTGGCTGATCAGGGATATGTAGGCTGAAATAGTTGGCTGTGTTGCATGTATTGAGCTCGATCCCAGCTTCTCACGCTCCCCAAAGGCGGTGTGTGGCATTTAGATCTCCTGCATTGAAAGTAAGGTCTTCAAATGCAGCAAGTGCTCTAAGACTTTCTATTTCCTGGGGTGTTGTAAGCAGAAATCACAATGAACTCTAGAAAATCAGTTCGCACCTTGATTGTCGTAACCTCTAGTTTTTGAAGTGTTTGTGTATTAACGAGATGGCCGTTCCGCCTCCTTTACCCGTCATTCTGTCATTTCTGTACATAATGTAGTTAGGGATGCGGAATCGTCTTCCAGGCTTCAGAAAGGTTTCTTGGATCATTATGATGTCGAATTTATGATCAAATATAAATTGTTGTGGTTCACCAGTATGCCGAAGCAAGGAATTGGCTTTCACATCAGAATTGTAACGTGTTTCATTAAACTTATTAGTGTTTAGTGTTGGCGATATTTTGAGATGCAGTGAACATGATTTGAATCTTGTTTGCCGTCATCTATTGCATCATGTTTTGGAATTGTGTCTGTATTTTGGCAAACAGTTGGTCCAAATTGTGAGGTTGATTTTATGTGCGTGGAAGTGCCTTTGCCGTAGTTGTTTGTTTTTGTGCTGGTTGTGTAGGTTGGGCCTAAGCAACCTGTGCGAACGTCCTTCTCACGTTCTTAGAGAGTAATGGACGGGGGAACGGGTTCGTTTGGGTTCGGTGTACAAGGACAACATCGTTTAATGTGTACCTAACGCTAAACGGATTGATTTCATCTTTCTAAGCCAAGCTCAATGCTTTGGAGAACGCTGTTTCGAACGCAGATGGCCACGCGCTCGTTGGGGGAGACTTAAATGCTAAAGCAATTGAATGAGGCATGCTTTAAACTGATCCACGGGAAAAATAAATCATAGAGATAGTAGGCTTTCTTGTCCTCATCACCGGCAATACGCTGAAATTTCGCCATGTGCGCTGTGAAGGAGTTCCTAGTACGGAGCGTACATAATTGAAGAGTATTAGAGAATTACTAAGACAGTGGTCATAAGTAAATTTAGCTTGAGATCTGTAGGGCTATCTCCCAACGCCCACAATTGGCTGGAACATTAGGAAGCTGGATGTCAAGAAGCTCGTTAAAGTGCTCACTGCGGTTGCACTATTGCTGGAAGGTTCGCAGGGCACTCAACATCTAGTAGCATCATCACAACTGCTTGCAGTGCTTTTTTGCCCCATTAGAGACCCTGGAACGGCAACCTTTCAGTGTACTGATGGTCTACTGAAATCACTGAAAAGCGTAAAGAGTGTCACAAGCTTCGACGTGAACCACGGAGCAGCATGCAACCAATAAGCAGCATTTAACTCAGGCAAGAAATGCCTTCGCAAAATGATTAGCAGCTGTAAGGCTCCTTGCTGGCAAGGTCTAGTGGACAGTGTGGACAGAAATCAGTGGAGCCTCGGCTACAAGCTAGATATGTGGAAGCTTGGTGCCCTACGCAAGCCCTGCATATATGAAGCAGAAAAGATGGACGAGATAGTGCGAGCACTTTTCCCGCTCATCTTGTCCGTGTTGACATTGCCTATGAAAAACAGTAGTCGAATGCCTACTCTTCACGTGCCAGGAACTGGAAGAGGAAGTTCTGTCATTGCAAGCAAGGAAGGCTCCATTCAGATCCACATGCCATCCCAGCTGAAATGTTGCATCTCGGCTACCACTATTGTCCTTACTTACTGCTCAGAACATTCAACGCTTGCCGGCAGAAAGAGGTTTTCCCAGGACGTTGGAAGCTAGTGAGGCACATACTGACCAACAAGTGGAAGGGGAAACGTGAGTCAGCATCTGCATACCACTCGTTATGCTTACTAGACATGGCTGGGAAAGTGATGAAGAAAGAGAGGAGTCACTGACAAGATTCGTGGTGTCAGGGACCTCTTTCCTTGGCAGTAAGGTTAGGTTAAAGTGGAGCAATTCTTCTTCTTCATAGCACTATTCGCAATCCAAGAAGCGGTGAACTGTCTTCGTCGATCGAGTTAAACTAGTGTTTCCTCGGTTTTCCTACTGATTTCCGCCCTAAAGTTCTACCAATAAATACTTTTCCGGGTGTCCGTTGTTTGTCCACATGATTTATGTAGCCAGCCCATCGCAGCTTCCACAGTCTTACAATCTTTGAGCTCCAGCTCGTCAACAATTTTATACGAGTATAGCCCATGGTTATATTGAATAAGCCATTTGTCCCCGTCTAGCTGTGCTCCTATCATTCGCCTCAGGACCCGTCTTTGGAAGGCGTTCGATATGTTTGCGGATGCTTATGTTTGGGGTTCATTTTTCACACATATAGCATAGCCCAAATCTTTTCACTGATTTGTATACTTGGAGCTTTGTTTTTCAGTGTATGCACCTGGTTTTCAAGATCGTTAAAACTGAAAAAAGTGTTTTATTTATACAGCTTGTATTTTTCGGCTTGTTTCTTCCCTTTTATTATTATTTATATTCTACTCACCAAGTGTGATATTTGGGGTATTTTTCCTTGATTGCTTCATGAGCTTTGCTTTATCCTCAATGGTTTGTAGCCCAAATAGTTTTGCTTCGCTATTGGGTTTCAGGAAAAATTCTTTGGCGGTTGTTAACGACCGTGACAAAATATTGATGTCGTCCATATAGGCTACCACTTGACTCAGTTTGTGTAGCAACGTACATCTTGTATCAATAGGTTGGCTTTCTTATCAAATATTCCAGAGCCAAATTGAATAGCAATGAGACCAGCTCATCTCCCTGCTTTAGTCCGATTTGTTTTAAAGGCGTCGGTGACTTGGTTATTGATGCGGACTTGGGAGGTTGTTGACGTCATCGTCATTTTGGTAAGACGGACTTATTTGGCTGGGATTCCAAAGCAAGGCATTATTTGGTAGAGTACGTTACGAACAATACTGTTGTATGTTTGCTTAAAGTCAACGAAGAATTGGTATACGTCTATGTTGAGCTCCCAGCATTTTTCAATCATCTATTTGACTGTAAACAATTGGTCTATTGTCGATCTACCTGCTCCAAAGCCACCTTGATACTCCCCAATAATACTGTTTGCGTATGATCTGATTTTATTTTCTAAGATCTTTGAAAATATTTTGTACGCCGTACAAAGTAGTGATATACCTCCATAGTTTTCGTACTGTAGCTTGTCACCTTTTTTGTGGAGAGAGAATATAATTGATTGGTTCCACTCCTTTGGCATACTCGTATATTTTTGCTACCAAGTAAGCTGGATGACTTTATGGATAGCTGTCTGAGTACGGCTGCCACCGTATTTAATGAGCTCAACTGGAATCTTGTCGATGCTCTTTGCTTAATTATTCTTTTGGGCCGTAATGGTGGAACAAACTTCATCCAGAGTTGGTGGGGCAATGGAAGTTCTCCAGGAATATCAATAGGCTCCAGTGTTTTGGAGCTGTGCAGTGGATTTAGGAGGTTCTTGAAATACGGTGCGCACGTTTCCTTAGTCTTGTTTTCATCAGTGATCATGTGGCTGATATCATGGCAGAGCTTAGTCTTGGGCTGATAACCTCGTTTCGGACTTTTCACTACTTTGCATGCTTGTCTTGTGTTGTTGCTCGCTAGACATACATCGGTGCTTCTCAATTGGTCGTCATAGTATTTTCTCTTCTTGATTTTAATCATCTCATTCGCTACTCTTCTGAGAGTTTCATAGTGTTCGGCCTGGTTTTGCTATCCAAATATTGTTTGTACACCTGATAAATTTTGTCCAACGCATTCTTGTAATTGCAGGAGGCACACAGTCATATCAAGCGACGGATGGTTCTGTTGGTGACATTTGATGTTCGGGACGCCTTCAATTCCATTCGATGGGTGGATATTCTGGACACATTAAAAAACCTTTTTCAAGTTTATGCCTCTTTTGAAAGACTGCGTAAAGGAACAAAGCCCTACTGTATGATACAATGTATTACGGAAGGATCTATCCTGGGTCCAACTTATGGAATATATGGTACAATGGGCTACTGAAATTAGAGCTATCAAATGAGTCACGCCTGATCGACTACGCGGATAATGTTGCGGTGATAGTTGCTGGGCGTACCGCTGAACAGGTGCAATTTAGACAGAGTATGCTAATGCGCCGGGTGGGAGACTGGATGACTGCTCGTGTGTTCAGTCTAGCACTGGAGAAAACTGAAGTGGTCAGCCTAACAAAAAAAAGAATCCCTATGTTAAGGACGACCAGTCTTTGGTAAGTACTGGTTGAATCGAAACCATCAGTAAAATACGTCGGGTTACTGATCGACTCGAGGATTAGTTTCTCTGAGTAAATCAGGCCAATGGCTGATAAAGCTTCCTCAAGCCTAGCAACTCTGAATAGACATATGGCCAACATGAGGCGACCCAACACACCAAGCAGGTGGCTTTTGATGAGATTCGTAGAGTCGCTGCTACTGTATGGAGCAGAGATATGGGGTAAAACTCTCAGCATGGACCGAAAATGCCTGGCACAGGTATAGAGAAGAGGAGCACTGAGGATTACATCTTCATATACGATAGTCTCTGATTTGGGGGTGCTTATCATCGCAGGCATGATACCTTTCGCCCTCCTTGCTAGAGAGCGCTGCAATATTTTCCTATGTCGGAACGAGGTCGCGAGGGAGATAGTCGCCCACGAGAAAAGACAACGCTCAATCAATGTAAACAGCACAAAAGGAAGATGGGCTGCGCGCCTCATCCCTGATTCGAGATCGTGGCTCAATCGAATGCATGGTGGGAATGACTTCTACCTGACTCAACTCTTGAGTAGACATGGATGTTTTCAGTCTTACTTGCACAAGAAAGGTAAGCCGCAGTCCCCGGCTATAGGTTTTGTGCTGGTAAGAAAGATATGCCTGCAACATATTTTTTGCATGCAAAGGATTTGGCAGGGTGCGCCGAGACCACTACTAGGAAACAGAAGAGCTTGCCGCTTATAGTCTAATCGGGGAGATGCTTGAATCGGTTGATAAATTGAACCATGGCGTGCATTATGTTTGGGCAGTTCTAAAGGATAAAAAGGGCTCACAGCAGCTGATGATGTCCGAGCTGGGGGTTCGCTTTTCTAGCAATCACGCGTCCTCCTTCCCCCCCCCCGCTAGAGGAGGTATCACTGGCACAACAAGGCTTAGTCGGAAGTAATGTGCCAAACGGTTCTAGGCTGGGTTCTAAGGTTGATAGGGGAGGCGTTTAGTCGGTGGACCAGGCGAATTGTGCATCTAGCAGCCCCAAACTAATGGCGGAAGTGACTTTCACCTCCCAACCATTAAAAAAGATTTTATCCAAGGCTCTGTTGCAGATTTGGAAACAATGTAGAGTTATTACTTTCGATTCTGTTATCAGGCGTGGAAGAATCACCTTCACTCTCTTACGTTAGCCGTTCATAAGACGTAATAGTTACCAGGTAAACCACAGACTATGTGTAAGTAGGGTTTTATAGCAGCGCTGTTGGTATATTTGAAGTTAATGGTGTTATGCTATATACAACGTCGTCAATCGTCTAAGCTCCGCCAAGTGTATACGGCCAAGCGCATACGCCCATTGTCATTAAAACATGTACTTGTCGACCAACGGCAAGCGTTAAGTCTTCATAATCCATACCATTAGCGACGACGACCATGTACATAAGAAGCTTCGGGGTGTGCTTATAGAATTATCGACAAGCTACGCCCATTGTCATCAAAGCATGTACTTGTCGACCAACGGCAAGCGTAAAGACTTCATAATTCGATCTACATAAACCACAACATTAGCGACGACAACGACCATGTACATAAGAAGCTTCGGGGTGTGCTTATGGAAATATCGACAAGCTACGCCAAGTGTTATACTACATAAGCCACAACATTAGCGACGACAACGACCATGTACATAAGAAGCTTCGGGGTGTGTTTATAGAAATATCGACAAGCTACGCCAAGTGTTATACTACATAAGCCATAACATTAGCGGCGACAACGACCATGTACATGAGAAGCTTCGGGGTGTGTTTCCAGCGGAGTGACACTGTGCTAAACCCTGACTTCAAACCATTTCTCAAATTCGCCGCAAAGCTTCACCATGCGAGAAGTGAGACGTGCGCGGAGGAAGAAGTTTACGTGGAACGAGAACGCACGTTTCAACTACTCAGCGAATTTAGGGCGAATTGAGGCCGCATGAATCGTTTAAAAGACAATTGATCGAGCGAGAAACGGCGAGTAGTAATAACAGCGGTTACAGAACTGTACGCGAGTGTATTTCGCCGCGAAGTGATCAGCGAAGCCAAAAAGTGCATCTAGTTCCGGTGCAAGCAGGAAATCAACACATCAGTTAGATGGTGAGGTGTAGGCTTGAGCCGCGAACCTCATTCGGCTTGGATGCGTTTTTACGCTGTGTAGCCACCATCAACTGACTTTACTTTCTTCTAGGCATCCTCCGTCCGTGAAGACACAGTATGGAAAGATGTTAGAATAATTAAAGAAGTGTAAAAGTAATTAATTTTAAATATAAAATAAAACTAAACTGTTTAATTATGTAACTCTCGTCTTCTTGTTGATTTAGTGAAAATGGACAGAGTAGCAGGGAAGTGGTGTTAATAGGAGTTCTTTCCCCGGGAGCTTTGATGATGTATATTGGATACACATCAAATGTGCTCCTAGTTCATACCAGTATACATAGGGTATACTGGTTTGTAACAATGGCATTTAGTCCCTAACAGTAAGCCAAATGTGTGAACCAAGACTATTTACTACCATTTGGTAGACTTGAAGTCAGTTTACGTGTTAATTCTTCTAATTAACACTTCGACGTCAGTTTGCAAGTTAACTTTTCAGGCTTATATCAGAGCTATTTTATTTTATCGTTTTAATTTTATGAGTCACTTCTTATGAATTAAAATATATATAAATATATATATATATATATATATATATATATATATATATATATATATATATATATATATATATAAATAAATAAATATATATATATATATATATATATATATATATATATATATATATATATATATATATATATATATATATATATATATGCAAACATATTTATATGTATATATATATATATATATATATATATATATATATATATATATATATATATATATATATATAAACAGATATATGTATTCTATATATATATATATATATAAATATATATATATATATATATATATATATATAAATATATATATATATATATATATATATATATATATATATATATATATATATATATATATATATATATATAAACAGATATATGTATTGTATATATATATATATATATATATATATATATATACAAACAGATATATATGTATATATATATATATATATATATATATATATACAAACAGATATATATGTATATATATATATATATATATATATATATATATATATATATAAATATACAAACAGATATATATATATATATATATATATATATATATATATATATATATATATATATATATATATATAAATATACAAACAGATATATATGTATATATATATATATATATATATAAATATATATATATATATATATATATATATATATATATATATATATATATAAATATACAAACAGATATATATGTATATATATATATATATATATATATATATATATATATATATATATATATATATATATATATATATATATATATATATAGATATATATACGAGTATATATATATATATATATATATATATATATATATATATATATATACGAGTATATATATATATATATATATATATATATATACTTATATGCATATATATACAGATATATGTATATATACATACATATATATATACATATATATATATATATATATATATATATATATATATATATATACATATATAGTATATATGAGACACGTGAGTTTTGAAATACCCTGTTTAGGGCATTGATAAAAAATCTTCATGTGCTATAACACTGAAGTTGTTCTCAGAAAAGAGAAAAATTGGAGCTTTTTCAAAGATTCGCCAAGATTCTACGAATCATATAATAAATGATTATCTTCGTCACGGAGCGACTAATTAGCATGCCTCAAATCGCATTAAAATATTGTATTAAAGTAATAAATACATTATTTATATACGAGGGCAACGAGCAAATTTGAATAGATTACATTCATTTCACACATAACCAAGCAACCTGTTCATTTCTACCTATTCCAATTACACTTAATTGCTCACGATCTTATGTTGCATTCACGTCAACCTTACAAGGTGTGCAAGCCGTTATCCAAGATTGTAATGGCAACTTCCGTGAGACACAAAGCATAATTGCTGTTTGTTTACAACGTGGATTAGTGTCCCGCAATCAATTATGATATTGAAAAGACAAAGATGGATTTGATTTTGTATCTTTTACATGCGTACAAATCAATTGAAACAGTTGTGGCTCTGATTAAATTATTTTATTATGCATTTCAGATGTTTGTTAATCACTACGAACTTACCGATGCACATTGATGCAGCGGAGGTCCAATAAAAGGGCTAATGCGATGTCAAGGTATTTCAGGCCATACGTCAAGATTAAGCTCAAATGCATTGATTCGAGTTCAACTATCATTAGAGAAAGGTCACCGAAATTAATTGCTCTTTCACATCACTCTCATGAGGTTTCCCAATCGATTGGATGAAGGGACAATAGTACGAAATTGAACTGTTGGAGGTTTCCATGTCAAGGTTGCGAATGCATTAGTAACCCTCAGCGTGTCGATTCAGCTAATAGATTTCAACTTTCGATCATTGTCATCATATCGGCTTTATATCGTATAACAGATACGGGAAGATAGCAATTAAATACAGATTAAAACTATTCATATTTAATTGCGATGCATACCATATGCATATTTAAAAGCATTGTTTCATCAATCAACATGCAAATGGCAAAGTATCATAAAGGCCTTCTCACTTTCCAAGAATGTTTGAAAGCGTCAGTTATTTTTATTGGATAGAAATTGTTCAGTATCTAATGCGTCAATTTATTGAAATTACAAAGAAAGAATTTTTCCACTTATAGCGACGATTGTATTTCGAGTAAAAGCATTGCTGTATCTCCACATTCTGATTTAAGTAATGATGACGGGACACATCCGGTAAATAGCACCAGTGTGTGAGCTTATTAGCAAGTCTTTTGTAGAAAATTTTATGAATTTATCCCCTACTTATTAGTTGTGGTGAAACGGGGCACAAAAGGAAGGAGTGCACGAACGAGGCAAAATGCATTCTTTGCAAGGACGCTAAGCTAGCACCCGGCGACCTCAAACATGAGCCGGGGACAGGGAGATGCCGGGTTTTCAAGGAGGCCCTAACTAAAGCCAAATCGATACTCAAATGATCCGTATCCTGCAGGTCAATTTGCACCGAAGCACAAACGCCCAGGACCTACTTGAGCAGTTTGCGAGGGATAAGAAAGCTGACCTCCTGTTGCTGAGCGAGCAACATCATAACAAGGACTCGCAAGCATGGTACCCTGACAAAACTGGTACCTCGGCCATCTGGGTTCGAGACAGCGCCCGCCTTCAGGTGCAGGGCCATGGACGCGGGGATGGTTTTGTGTGGGTGCGGTGTTCAGGGATAACATATTTCAGTGTTTATCTGACGCCTAACGAGGCAATGCGATCCTTTCGAACCAAACTCGATGCCCTGGAGGACGCTGTCTCGAACACAGAGGGCCACATGCTGGTCGGGGGAGACTTCAACGCTAGAGCCATCGAATGGGGTATGCCACAATCCGACCCAAGGGGAAAGCAAATCTTGGACATGGCGGCCAGAACAGCGCTTTTTGTCCTAAATACTGGTAACACCCCTACTTTCCGCCGCTGGGGTTGCGTAGGAACCATACCCGATGTGACACTCGCTTCGGAGTCCCTGGTACCCAGAGTACACAACTGGCGAGTACTAGAGGACTACTCGGCTAGTGATCACCAGTATATAGCTGTTGAGATTCACGACGGTGCCACTCTGCGTGCATATGCCCAAACTTCAATCCTCGGATGGAGGACTGGGAGGATGGACGTCGAGAAGTTCACTGACGCGCTTACGGCAGGCGCACCGTTGCTGGGAGCCCCGCCAGGGAGTGGAGGGCCTACAGCCAAGGACTTGGTGAACTCAACTATGAGTACCATCATAGCTGCTTGCGAGTCTTCCATGCCCCGCCGGAGACCCCGACATGGTAAGCCTCCAGTATACTGGTGGTCAAACGAGATCGCCGAACAAAGAAGCGAGTGTCACAAACTTCGGCGAGAGGCCCAGCGGGCGCGAACACGGGAGGAGGCAGACACTAGGCTAGCAGCATACAGGTCCGGCAGGAAATATCTTCGCAGGCTTATTAACAAGAGCAAGGCCCGATGCTGGCAAGACCTCGTGGACGATGTAAATAGGGATCCGTGGGGCCTTGGCTACAAGCTGGTCATGGGGAAACTTGGTGCCCTACGGAAGCCTTGTATACATGACGCGGAAAAGATGGACGCGATAGTGCGGGGACTCTTCCCCGCCCATCCCGTCCGTGTTGACACTGTCCATGGTGAAACAGCAGTCGAGTGCCCACTCTTCACACAGCTGGAACTGGAGGAGGCAGTTCTCTCCCTGAAGGCAAGGAAGGCTCCAGGTCCAGATGGTGTTCCAGCTGAGGTTTTGCAGCTCGTCTATCACCATTGTCCTGACTTGCTGCTCAGCACATTCAACGCTTGCCTACGGGACGGGGTTTTCCCGGTACGATGGAAGGTGGCGAGGCTCGTGCTGGTCAGCAAGGGGAAGGGAAATCCCGAATCGCCGTCTGCATACCGCCCGTTATGCATGCTAGACACGGCTGGGAAAGTGCTAGAGAAACTCATCAAGGGAAGACTCACTGACGCGATTCGTGCTGCTGGGGACCTATCTCCTCGGCAGTACGGCTTTAGAGCGGGACGTTCTACCATTGATGCGATTGCAGAGGTGGTGAACGCGGTCCAAAAGGCAGAGGCATATAGTCGCACCAAGCGACGGATCGTCCTGTTGGTGACCCTCGACGTCAGGAATGCCTTCAACTCCGCTAGATGGGTGGATATTCTGGACACGCTGGAAAACTCTTTTCAAGTTCCAGAATATCTAATGCGGCTTTTGAGGAACTACCTTAAGGACCGAAGCCTGCTCTACGACACGACACAGGGCCAACGAAGGATGGAAATTACATCGGGTGTTGCCCAGGGATCTGTCCTTGGTCCGGACCTGTGGAACGTGTCTTACGTCGGGCTCCTGAGACTTGAGATGCCAGATGAGTCGCGCTTGGTCGGCTATGCGGATGATGTTGCGGCTCTGGTCGCCGGACGCACCGTTGAACAAGCGCAACTTAGGCTAGGTATGCTAATGCGCCGAGTGAGGGACGGCATGACTGCTCGCGGGCTCAGTTTAGCACTGGAGAAAACCGAAGTGGTCATCTTGACAAAAAAGAGAATCCCTAGAGTAAGGATGATCAGTATTGGAGATATACAGATCGAATCGAAGCCAGCGGTGAAGTACCTGGGGCTACTGATCGACTCGAAGATGAGTTTCTCTGAGCAAATCAGGGCAACGGCTGAGAAGGCTGCTTCGGGAATATCGTCCCTGAGTCGACTTATGGCCAACGTAGGGGGACCCAGCCCATCAAGAAGACGCCTCTTGATGAGTGCTGTAGGGTCAGTGCTACTGTACGGAGCAGAGGTATGGGGCGACGCTCTCAGCAAGGAGGTATACCGGAAACGATTGGCACAGGTACAGAGAAGAGGAGCACTGAGAATTGCATCTTCGTATCCAACAGTCTCCGACTCGGCGGTGAGAGTGATTGCAGGCGTGATACCTGTCGCCCTCCTTGCTAGAGAGCGCCGCGCTATTTACCTGCGCCGAAACGAGGATGCGAGGGAGATGGTTGTCCGCGAGGAGAGACAACGCTCGCTCAACGATTGGCAGCAGTCTTGGAGGAATTGCACGAAGGGAAGGTGGACTGCGCGCCTCATCCCGGATGTGAGACCGTGGCTAAATCGAAAGCATGGTGAGACTGACTTCTATCTGACCCAGCTTTTGAGCGGGCACGGGTGTTTTCAGTCTTACCTGCACAAGATCGGCAAGTCACGGTCTCCCGATTGTCGGTTTTGCCCAGGAGAGGAGGACAATGCCTGTCACACATTTTTTGCGTGTACGAAATGGGCCAGGCTGCGACGGGAACTCTACAGGGAGACGGGAGAGCTCACCCCGGATAATATAGTTGCGGTGATGCTCGAATCGGTTGACAAATGGAACCAGGTGGCACATTATGCTCGGGCAGTCCTAAAATATAAAAGGGACTCACAGCAGCCGGAGGCGCTGGGGCTGGGGGATCGCTCTTCTGGCAATTCCTCTTCCCCCCTCCCCTCCCGCTAGGAAAGGGACTCCCCAGCTTGAAGGCGCCCCACGGCGTAACAAAACGAGACCTGGCCCGAAGTAATGTGTCAAACGGTTCCAGGCTAGGTTCTCAGATTGACAGGGGAGGTGTTTAGTGGGTAGTCCAAAGGTATCCTCCATGGGAGTCCCACACTGCCAGACTCGGCGGGCATAAATGCCTTCACCTCCCTACCACAAAAAAAAAAAAAAAAAAAAAAAAATTAGTTGCAGGCGAGATTTCGTATATATATGCATACACGTGTAAATGCTTTTATGTATTTACATAGAAATAAATTGAGACTATTATGAATGTAAGGATCTTAACGAAAATAACTATATAAGTTAATTAAATTCTTTTTATCGTTTTCAAAAAAATATATTTATTTAGGGTTTAACACCTCTTTTCGTATCCACGTTACAATTTTGACTGACTAAAAACTAATTACAATTTCATACAAAAACTTTCGCTTACCATTTTCCCGTAAGTAAAGGTGTCATCTTCAGGAAATGTGCCAGCCATGGTGTCAGCAGTATTTATTTGAATTATGTAGGTAAATCTTTGGTTCAGGTGTTAACTCTTCCCGCCTTAAGTATAGATGTCCTCATCTGTTTAGAAGAATGGACTATCGTAGAATTTTCGGGGCATCGCTATGAATGATGATGAAGGATGGTCCGGTGTAGGAGCTTGTGGTGAGTTTTGCACTTGTTTCGTGCCTGTAGGACCTTGCGTGGTTGCCTGAGGTTCGTTACTCGCAGTTGATGATGGCGGTAATTGGTCCAATGCTGGAATTTGTTGTAAGTTTTGGGCCTGTTTCATGTCTGCAAGACCTTGTATGGTTGCTTGCGGTTCGTTGCTCTTGATTGTTTTGCTACGACCTCGAAGTACAATGACTGCTGCCAGGATGATGAAGAGGCAGACAGTGACTCCATATGATTTTAGTTCACTCATTGCGTTGTCGCCTTTCAGGAGCTCGATCTCGCTGGTGTTATTGATGTGAAGTTGATGAACCATGTTTAACGATAGTATTTGGCGGTACTGTTTCTCCATTGGTGTTGGTTGGAAAATGGCTAGTAATGCATTGATGGCAGATGTTTCTTTAGCTGTAAATATACGCTCATTAATTTTAGTTGTGGAATTATTAAATTTAATCACGAATGTTCCGTTGAGGACATGCGGGACATTGTCTATTTCTACGGCTCCTTGGTGTTCGTTGATGATGAGGACGCCGGGAGTGACTTCTTCGATCGTAGGTATATTTTGGCCATTGATTCTGTTACAAGTTGACCTAAAGCTTTTAAGGATATTAGGAATGCAGGTTGAGTTACTTATATCTAACAATTTTGTTTGATCGCATATTGAAAAGTTTCTGTAGTTATTACAGTCTTTAATGATGGCAACAAATTGGTCGTGATTTCTCAGCAGAGTATTATGCGCAATTTCTATTACAATATCCTTCTTTTTTACAGGTTTTATAATTATTTTTTCAAATGTATCTTGAGTGGTTAATGGTACGTTAACGATGTATAATAAAGAGATATCGTTTGTAATTATTTTGACGCTTGATAGCTCTAAGGCTTCTTCTGCGGTGGTATATGGTAATTTTTCTTTGTCAAACGTGTTCGTAAGTAATTTGATTTCTTTTTTGAGAGCACAACAGTACTTATTATATCTCTTTTAGCTAGATTGACAGCGTATTCAATATTCATTAACTCTTCCTTAATGAGCCTGAGTTTGTATTGGATGCTAGATGTACAATCAAGTTTATATTTTGAATCGTTTCTGGCAAAATTAATGAGTTTATTGGTTATAAGGGTTAGGTTGTTCAAGCGGTCGTTAAGGGATTTGTTTATTACAACTTGCCTATTATTGTTAGTTACTACGTTATTAATTTTTTCCTTTATCGTTACGAAGTCCTCGTGGTCGGAGTTTCCTGCGACCCATTTCCAGGCGGAGCCTATAAAATTTAGAGAACGTTTAGCTATTCTGGGTCTCATGTTTTCCAGCAGATCCTGAGTTTGCTGCAGTTCGTGCGCGAGATATGGCTTCAAGGGATTATCGTGTGGAATGTCCTCGATTATCGATGTCAGTTCGATGGTAGCTTGTTCGTATCGTCCTATGTCGAAGTCATGTATTATTTTGAAATTTCCAGTTTTCATTTTAGCATATCCAGAATTAAGGGTGATTATTTGGGAGTTTGTGTATTCCAGAATTTGTACCTTGCGGTACGCCATTCGAAAGAGATATCTGCAAAGAAAATTAACTTCTTATGTTGCTTTTATGGATAGTTTTTCCTGATTGTGTTAGTACTGTAGTGTTTCTATTTTCCTGAACCATCTCTTGTTGATATCGTGGTGTTAATTTTGATCCAATTCGTTTGTTTTTCTTAACGTAAATAACTTGTCCTATGTCGTAGTTCTTCAGTGGGCGTCTAGTTTTGTTGTGGTATTCCAGGTCTTTTTGCTGTTTTCGTTTTAGTTGGTCTATATTAGAGAGTCGTGTCCTTTCGAATTCTTCTGGGTTCAGTCTTGGGTGTCTCCCAAAGAAAAGTTCTACCGGTTTTTTGTTTGTGGTCGAATGAATGGTAAAATTATATTCATTGACGGCTCTAGCAAGAAGATCTTGAAACGTTCGAGTGACACCATCCTTTTTTAAGCATCTCATGATTTCAATAAGAGTTGAGTAAAATCGTTCAACTTGCCCGTTCACTTCGCTCTTATATGGAGGTGTCGTGTATATGGTGATATTTAATTCGTCTTCCATCATTGATTTCAGCGTGACGGATCGCAACGCACCTTCAATGTCAATGACGACATTCTCGGGGATACAGAAAAAGAACAAAATGTCCCTTAAAGGTTCTTTAATATCCTCGACGGATTTGGATGGAATTATTTTTGCCTGAGCAAATTTTGTGAATTTGTCCACGGCCGTTAGAGCTCGATGCTTTTCCGTAGAAAAGAGATCAATATGGATTGTATGATCTGGGTAGTTCGGCACAGGAGTAGGGTTGAGATGTGGATTAGTGGGGTGCCTGTCGTATTTGTTTTCTTTACAGACAACGCACCGATTCACCAGGCTTTTAATTTTGGAGGACATTTTGGGAAAATAGAAGTTTTCGAGCAGCTGGAGCCTATTCTCTTCGGCATTCCGATGAGCTCTGCGATGTGTTTGCAGAATCCTGCTCTCTTGCTCAATTTCACTTGTTATGTCTTCGACGATCCTTTGAGTGAATCTTATCTTGTAGTTTTGGAAGTGAATAGGATATACCTCCTGAACTTTACCCATTACTTCCTCTTCAGTAGAGAGCCCATTGATTGTATTTGGGCTAAGATATCTCTTAAAGATGTCAATGATATCTTGTTCGTTGTAACTACGTTTAATGAAGACATGTCTGGTGTAGTTATTGATAGGGTTAAGGATCTGATAGCTATCCTCGTCGCCTATCTTGAGGACTAATTAATTTCTAAATGCATTCAGTGGCACTTCGACAGTTGGGATTAAATTGTGGGACGAACTTTCGTCACTGTGTGCTGTAGGAGTCATAGAGCGAATGGCAGCTATCTGCGTTGGTCTTGATAAAGAATCCGCTACTACGTTACTTTTACCCGGTTTGTAGAGCAACTCATAGTTGTATTCCTCTAGAATCGCTTTCCATCTCTTCATTTTTGAGTTGGTGTTTTTACTGGAAAGAGCATAAGTCAAGGGCTGATGGTCAGTAAATATCTTGACTTTGCGGGACCCGTAGAGGAAATTTCTTAGAGAATTGAGTGCCCAGATGATAGCGAGCATCTCCTTCTCGTTTGTAGCGTAATTCTCCTCTGTACTGCTAAGTGTTCTGGACAAAAACCTTATTGGTCTCCCATCCTGTGATAGTACAGCGCCGATTGCGTAGTTTGAGGCATCAGTAGTTAGCTCGAACTCTTTTTCAAAGTTCGGATGCCTTAACACAATTTCATCTGATGCAAGAGATCTTTTGATTTTGTTGAATGCATCCAAAGCTGCATCATTGAGATGTATTAATTTATTCTTTGAAAGGATTTTGGACACTCGTCCGTCTTCCCCTCTCAGAAGGGATGTCAGGGGTTTAGCCAATCGAGCGTAGTCTCGAATGAAGCGGCGATAGTACCCTGACATACCAAGGAAAGATCTTAAGTCCTTCAAGGTTTTGGGAGGTTTCATTTCCATTATGGCTTGTACTTTTTTGGATTAGTTTTAATTCCGTCTTTTCCGATGATGTATCCAAGGAACTCAACCTCTTCTTGGAGAAACTCGCTCTTGTCCAACTGAATTTTCAAGTTCGCCTTCTCCAATGTCTGGAAAACTTCCGTTAAGTTCTGGAAATGCTCCTGTTCGCCCTTTCCAAAAATCACGATGTCGTCAATATAAACATAGCAACGTTTACCAATATGTGCCCTCAGAATATCGTCAAGAGCTCTTTGGAAAATAGAAGGCGCATTCTTTAATCCGAATGGTAGGCGTACAAATTCGAATTTTCCATTATTTATTGAGAATGCGGTCTTCTCGATATCTGATTCCTTTAGAGGGATTTGATGAAATCCGCTCTTCAGGTCAACAAAAGTGAAAAAAGAGTTTTTCCCTAAATTTGCTAAGACTTCCCCGATTTCAGGAATAGGGTATCTGGTATGGTAACTGAGTTGAGTTTTCTATAGTCCACGACCATTCTGTATTTTTTCTCTCCAGAAGCATCTGCCTTTTTTGGCACGATCCATACCGGAGAGTTGTAGGGAGAACGAGATGGTCGAATGATTCCGTCCTCCAAAAGTTGTTTAATCTGCCGTTCTACCTCGTCCTTTAAGGCTCTGGGATATGGATACGATTTAGAGTACACAGGATCATTCGTTGATGTTCTAATTTCTCCTTTAACAGTCGTTATGAAAGTTAGACGTTCGTCTGGGTCGGCAAATAGATTCGGGCAGCTCTGAGTAATATTTGTGAGTTTTCGAGATTGTGATTCTGTGAGGTGGTTAAGTCTAAGATTTATTTTATTTACTGCTTGCGATTGATATTGTTTGAGGGGTATTACGAGATTGGGATGAATTTTCATGTAGTTGCTATTGGTGTGAATTACTGCTTGTATTTGTTTTAATGTGTCGTTACCGATGATTCCGTCGAAGGTCTTGAGGTTAGGAAGGAGGAAAAACTTCAGTTTGCCGGTAGTGGGTCCAAAAGGTTGTATCAAGGCATGATGAGTAATTTTCACGTTGCCGCCAACGGAGTTTGCGTAGAATGGTTTGTCGTTTTCGAGAGGATTTCTAATGTATTTTGGTCGCACGTAATTCTTGTTTGATCCAGTATCAATAAGGAATTTTAGCAGCTCTCCATTCCCTAATTTGTACTCGAAGTACGGGAGTGAAGAGCTCTTTAGTCTAAAAAATTAATGTTATCGGAAGTTTCGACGGGTTCTAGGTTATCAGTCATGTCTGGGGCAAGGCTTTCGGCCATGTCGTATTGAATATTGTCATTAGAATTCGTGTAATCTATTAAAGTTAAGTCATAATGTTGGTCCTCTTCCTGCATCATCGTTTCGTAGCTTTCGAAGTCCTGTGGAGTCTCGTCTATTGTTTGTGTGTGGTAAGTGCGCTGAAATTTATTTGGATGATGAAATTATTGCGAATGCTCACGTTTGTTGGCAGCTCTAAAGTCTTTGGGTCTATTTTGATAGTTGACGGCCCTTGATCGAATCGACTGATCTATTTCCATGGGTTCTGGTCTAGGTTGAGGCTTGGGTGGTAATTGCTGGTGGTAAAAGCCTTGTTGGGCATTATGAAACTGTTGTTGGGGATGTGTGAACTGAGGTCGCTGTGGTCTTTGGGGATTGCACACAAGATCAGGGATGAAGGTTCTTGGCGCTGGAATCGGAAATCCGCGATTTTGGGGTGTGTTGAATCGTCTTGGGGGTACAGGTGGTGGTGCGTTGGCTTGCACTCTACGGATATTGCTCTGACTATTATTTGCATGTTGCGTTCGATAGTCCACATTTTGTAGCTTCAGACAGAGATAGAGTGCTTGGGGTAGATCTGCTGGTTCTCTCATACTAAGCAACCTTGGAAGATCTCCTTTTAAGCCACGCACAAAGGTATCCAAAGCCTTATCTCGATAGGCTCGCGTTATAACATTCATAGCTTCCGGTCCCATTTCCAAAGAGCCCAATTTATTTAATATAAGGGATAGGTGGTGGTAAACGGCTTGATAGAATTCGGGTATTGAATTACTTCCCTGGACCAATGTGGTCATTTGGTATTCGAGGGTTCCTAGGTCTCTCTTATCCCCATAATGCAAAGTTAAGCACTTAGAAATCTTTTCCCAATTCAGGGGGGTATTGTAAGATTCCAAGGCTATATCTGCTTGCCCTATAATCTTGTTGCAGATAACCGACAAAATTCCATAGTATTTTGCCGTTCCCTTGAGATTCTTATAGATGGTCAGTATCCGATCGACACTCTTTTTCCAAGATGAGAATTCTCCAGGTTGTCCGGAGAAATCTCGAAGGCTTTTGACCACGTCAGGTATACGATCCATCTCGCTGAGACTTTGATCATTGCGCTGCTTAATAGGCTGGTCGATTTCAGAATTTGCATCCGAAGCTGGATTCATTAGGGGGCTAAATAACTGCCTGCCATGGCTCTCAAGTTTTTCCGAAACTAGTCTTTCTATATATTCACTTAGTTCCGTTTCGGTCATAGTACGCACGTTTTGAACTGGATTAGCGTTAGGGGATCCGACTGGGTTAGGGTTGGAGGACCCGGCTGCATTCGCGGTATCAATAGAATTTAGTCGCGCGGGTCTGATCAAATTGGGGTTGCTCATGCCGCAAGATAAAGGATCACACTACCGCAGATAAAAATAAGGATCAAATAGTGAATTTCGAGGGATCGCTTGAACAAATTAGGATTATTTACCGAATTCACAAGGACAAGTTTCGCTTGAATCACCAACACTTTAACCTTTCCACTACTGTATTTAGATGTAAAAAATATAATTTTTCACTGTATTTCGATATACCACACTGTATTTAGATGTAATAAATATAATTTTTCACTGTATTTCGATATAATAAATAAAATCAAAGTTCGATATAATTAAAAAAAAAATATTCAGAATATGTAAAGTAATGAATATAATTTTTCGTTCAAAATTATGCTTTATGAAATGCTTGTACTATTTAAGCATTTAGGTAATTGTTTAAACTTGATCGAAAAGAGATCTTGTGAGGAACAAGAGAAATTTTTGCTAGATTTTACTAAAAGTATTTATATTTTTAGTTACAACTCACAAAATTTCGTACAAAAAATAATTAATTTCAGAAAGACTTACATTAAAATTAGGCTCTGCATTCCTTGTAAAATGGGTACGCGCCGCTTAACGTTGGGCCAAGTCACTCCCGTTTGTCCTTTTTGGTTCTACTAGGGCAGCTCCAACCGTTGTGCACCTTGCTATGTTGCGGGGTTATTCCGCAGCCGAAACGGTATTCCGTAATGGTAGGTGAAATGGAAATTTTCTCAATTTTGGTGAAATCACTCGCGTGGTTATTGCGACGTAATTCTACTCAAAATTTAATGAAAAAGATTATCCCACGTTCTCGCTTGATTATCACGACGACACGCGTTCTCCTTTCCACTTAAAACTCGTTTCAATTAATTAACTACACAATTCGTTCTTGCGAAGCAATATACTTTTTAAAATTACAAGATGCCGCGGCACGTCCCTGCTCGGGCGCCAGTTAATTAAATTCTTTTTATCGTTTTCAAAAAAATATATTTATTTAGGGTTTAACACCTCTTTTCGTATCCACGTTACAATTTTGACTGACTAAAAACTAATTACAATTTCAAACAAAAACTTTCGCTTACTCTTATTCTAATGAAATTGCATTTTCTGCAACAATAGCAGTTATGAAGAAAATTCCATTTTCCCGTAAGTAAAGGTGTCATCTTCAGGAAATGTGCCAGCCATGGTGTCGGTAGTATTTATTTGAATTATGTAGGTAAATCTTTGGTTCAGGTGTTAACTTATACAGTAATTTTTATTCTCATTTTTAGGGTATTGTAAAATCATTTTACAATACCCTACTAAAATCGCGTCCTGTCTGTCCGTCCGTCCGTCCGTGTGTCAATATATAGGCTAGAAACATAAGATTTTGTAATTAGGTGCAAAGTGACGCCCTCTTCAAAGTTTCACCACGAAAAGAAATTTAAAACGTCTTTAAGGGGGGGTCTTCCCATATAGGGGAGTCGCCCCCGAAAAAAAAGTTTTCATCGCATGTTGGCAATATGGGTATCAAATGAAAGGCCTTAATGAGAACTTTACAAAACAGGTCTTAATGCAACAAGTTTTGCTTTGAGGGGTGCAGGGGAAGGGGAAATGTACGAAAATTTTATGTCCCCCCTCCCCATCTTTGACCCGCAAACCCTGAAAAACAATCACAGAGGTGTGGCTTTAGTAGTGCAAGGGTAAAAAATACCTCAGAAGACGAAATTCGACCAAATTTGTTAATAATAGTACATTTTATAAATTTCTCCTGCTACTTCAACTTGTTTACTAGTTATTATGCTCAGAATACTTATCAGGCTCTGTCACAGTGGTGATTAGATTGCATTTACTGAAATACGATCTAATATGATACGGCTGATCCTACCCAAATCACTGTGATATTATCAATTTATTAAATATCAATAAAATATATGAATATATATATATATATATATATATATATATATATATATATATATATATATATATATATATATATATATATATATATATATATATATATATATATATATATATCATCAATTCGATCTAAATTATGAAATTATTACGAGTATAATCTCATCAAGTCTGTTTATATTATCTTATACGATATCCTATCCAAGATACTCCCCACTTCTGGCGCTTACCCCACAAAATACCTAACTAGTCTTCGTAAACGGGTAATGATTCCCTTACACTTAAAAATGTTGAGATCTTAAGCAAAGAAATTTCACCCCTGATCATCAACCACCCACGAAATATCATCTGCTGTCACCACTACAATTGATTGCATATTGCTTGAATTAGTATGAGCATCAACGACGGCTAAAGCCCGGTCCAGACGCTACGTCTTTCACAACATTTTGCCTGCGCAAACCAGAACGTTGCAGGCAAAATATTGCGTGTGGACGAGAAAAATGCAACGTTTTAGAACTGCGCATGGAACTGTGCAGTTGCAGCGATGTTTGAGCTGGTAGGGCTTAAATATCCATGAACTGCGCAAACAAGTTGGTACGTGTGGACGATTAGCAACGTTTTTAACTCATTTTTCGAAGTATGTCTGACCTTCGGCAATGCTCCTGGGAATTTCTGAGCGAATTTATCGCGTTATATCAAAGCTATCCGTGTCTTTGGCAGATTAAATGCAAGGAATATTGCGATCACGATAAGAAGAACCAAGCATATGATGTAGTTATCCATGTCCATCATCAAGTAGTTTCGCCAATCGTTATGTTCATCACGCAGTTCACGCAATAGTTAAATGTGGAAAAAGTGTTTACTTTTTAGAAGCCATTTCCTCGACCACTTTGAGCGCCGGTTATTTTCAAACCGTTCAACTTGTGTCTTTTTCCTTGCAAGACAACACGCAAAAATCGACCAGAACAGTACTTCCTCCATCGCGACGTGAACAAAACTGCGTAAAAATAAATAAAGATGTGCACCGTCTGGACGCTCTTTAAATTTTGCTACGTTTTGACTGCGCAGGCAAAACGTTGTACAAGACGTAGCGTGTGGACCGGGCTTAACATCGATTATACATTCGCTTATCATAAGATCATCAAACATCCATCCGCCATTGCCACTTCAATCCATTGTACATCGGCGGTATCGATGATAGGACAAACGACCCAGAACCACGATGAACTCATCCGTGATCACTAATGACCAACCAACCATCGAACCACTTCTATACATTGTACATCAGCATCATTGGTGTTAAAGGCAAGCACGATGACCACCAAATCACCATGCCTCCATCCAAGATCCTCAATGCCCCATAAATCATCCATCGTTGCCATTTCAATACATGGCACATCGTTCATGTTCATTAACAACCCACCACCCATCATTTGTCGTCACGACTTCAATTTATTCCACATCGGTGGCATCAGTGCCAACACAAGGAAGGGCTACGACCGAACCATCATGATCTCCAGTAACCCAAAAACCATCGTCCATCGTCGGTACTTTAATACATTGCGTATGAGTGGTATCAATGCTAGGAGCAATCATGGCTACCGCAGGACCACCATGCATTTACCCATAATCCTCAAATACCTACCAAACACCTTCCGTTATCACCACATTCAAACATCGCACATCAGCGGCATCAAGGAAGCCATTCGCCCATGGTCCCCTAATACCAAGCCACGACCATTCGTCGTCACCACTCCAATACATTACATATTAGCAGCATTGTAGCCAGGAGCAAGAATGGCTACCACCGAACCATTATGTATTCGCTCATGATTACCCATCAACTATCATCCGCCGTTGCCACTTTAATGCATTGCAAACCGGTGACATTGGTCTTAGGAGCCACCATGCATTCGCTCACAGTCCCTAAACACCCATCAATGACCATCCATCGTCACGATTTCAATATACTGCACATTAGCAACATCGGCACTAGGACCAAGCACGGTTACCGCCGAACCGTCATGCTTCGCCCATGATTTCCAACAACCCACCCAAGACCGTTCATCGTCGCCACTTCAATACAATATACATCGGCGGCATTGATACTAGGACCAAGCAAATCACCATGCATTCGTTCTTGGACCCCAAATATCCCTCAACGAGCAGCCATCATGGCGACTTCAATAGATTGTACATCAGCGGCACCGATGCTGCGACCGAGTACGGGTTCCGCAGTGCTTTCATCCATTTGCCCATAGTTCCAAATACCCATCAACAACCATCCGTCATCACCACTTCAATACATTGCCATCAGCGGCATCGGTGTTATGATCAAGAACAAATGCTCATTATGTGGCAATGGCCCGCTATCGCCAACCGCCAACCCGACCCTTATTCATTCTCTTCTTATCACAATCCATCGCATGGCCACCTTACGCCACCACAAAACATGCATACTAGGCAACCACCAACCAACTCAACAAACTACCCTACCAGTGCCAATAAGGGTTCAGGGGGAATGCAGTATCCCCTTGGATTCGTTTTCCTTGGAGCTGGTGCGATTTAGCACCCCAGCTCCCTTCAATCTGTGAGCAATTATTTGCTCACCATGATTAACGAGATTGTATTATCCTGATTATTGTCAATTAGATTTTCTTAAAGTTAGCGCGGATAGTTGGATAAGGGTAGTGTTAGGATGGTTGTCTACTTTGTCGAGCAGTTTGAGTGCTTTGTCACGTACGAATATGTCGACAGGTTCTATTCTAAGGTCCTTGTATATGTCCGTATTTCTAACATGCCATGGAATTCCGAAGATTTGTCGAATGCTTTTGTTTTGGATGGATTGTAGTGCCTTCTTGTTGGTCTCTGTCGTCTGGTAGAAGGCTGTACTACCATAAAGTAGCGGCGTTCGTATTAATTGTTTGTAGATCAGCAGACGGTTCTTGATGTTGAGTTTCTTGGCCTTGAGGAGTGGAAAGAGTTGGGATAGCACATTGTAGCAATGTCCTCGTTTGTTGCGTATGTGGTCGGTCCAGGAGAGTTTGTTGTCGAATGTCAGTCCTAAGTATTTAGCTGTTCTTGACCAGGTAAAATTTTCATTTTCAGCAGTCAAAGTTTTCGGTTGTTGTTACCTTTTTCTGGTTATAAATAATGCCTGGGTCTTGTCTGAGTTTGACTTGATCTTCCACTTGCGAAAATACTTAAAAAGTATGTCTATGGAGAGTTGCAGTTTGGTGGTGATGACTCTTGCTTGTCTGGATGAGTATAAAACACAGGTATCGTCGGCATATAGGGGCTTGTAGACATTCAAAGGCAGCCGAGGAAGGTCTGCAGTAAAGATGTTGTATAGTATGGGGGAGATGGGTGATCCTTCTGGGACTCCAGCTTGAATTGGCCGCATGGTTGAGAGGTGGCTGTCAATTTTGACACGAAATGATCTGCCTTTTATAAAGGAGCCAATGATTTGGATGAGCTGCAGTGGCATTTGGGATTCATGCATTTTGTAAATAAGTTCTGCATGCCAGACTTTATCGAAGGCTTTGGCTATGGCTAGGTCAAACATAACCAAACCCGTTGATTTCCTGCGGTTTAGCCCTATTCTAATGTGTTGGACCACCCTAGTAAGCTGGAGTTCTGTGGAGTGTAATGGCTTGAAGCCAAATTGTTCTTCTGGAAGTATTTCTTTTTCGGTAACAACCTCAGCTAGTCGATTTAGTAGCACCCGCTCTACTATTTTCGACAGAGAGGATAATAGGCTAATAGGTCGCCAGTTTTGTGGGAACATGAGGTTTTTACCAGGTTTTGGAAGAACAATAACTATTGCCGATTTCCATATTTTGGGGTATTTTCGCAAGCGGAAAATTGCGTTTATAATCGCTGCTATTGCATCGAGAATATTATCCGGGAGCCATTTTAACATGGTGTTTGTTATTAAATCAAATCCCGGTGCTTTCTGTATGTTCAGTACTTGTATGATGTCTTTAACCTCTTGAAGACAGGTGCTTTGTATTAGATCCGAGTCTGTAATGTCTGACCTCATGAGCCTGTTGGTCAACCGATTGACGTGGTATTCGTGTTTGTCAAGGTCCTCCTCATCGGATGAATTTTCACAGAACTGTTGTTCTAGAGTATCTGCGAAGGCCTCCGCCTTACCAGAACTGTCGAATTTGATACCGTAAGGGCCGTGAATTGGTGGTATTGCAAGTTTGTTTTTAATACGAAAGTACTTGGAAACCCTCCAGAAAGCGTCGCTCCCAGGCTCCAGACTTTGCAAGAAGCTCTCCCATTGTTCATTGCGGAAGTTCGATATCCGATCACGAATTTTGTTCGTAATTTGATTTGCTTCCTGTCGTAATCTAGGATCACCTGTGTTCCTAGCCCTTCTCCGAACTCGATTCCTCCTCCTTATTAAATTTTTGATGTCGTTAGGAATTTCATAGGGGTTTGTCACCCTTGTCAGAGTTGTGACTGTATTGTCCTCTTTGCCTGTTTTATTTTTTCTTTGATTTCTTCTATCGTTTTCTCTGTGTCGCTGGCTGTTTCAGGTGTTTGAATAATGGTTTCTTTACCCGGTGCGACTTGGAAAGCTTGCCAATCAGTTTTCTTCTATATTTGTAGGGGTTCGTCTATGTATATTCCTCCTATTACGAAGAGCACCGGTTTGTGATCGGATGAGAGTTCGTCGAGGACTTCAATGCGTACATCGTGTTCAAAGGTACGTGATATACCAATATGAGAGGATACCTATTTCGGTAGCCGTAATGTGTTGGTTCGTTGGGGATATGCAGGCTTAGTGGATTATCTGTGATGAATCGGTTTAACTCAGTCCCAGCACGATTGCTTCTCACAGCTCGGTTATAGGCATTGAAGTCTCCGGCAAGGAGTATGGGACCCTGAAATTCCAGAAGTTTTTTAATATCTTCAATGAGCGTAGCTGCCTGAGGACGGCTGTATACCGAGACTACCATGAATTCAAAAGAATCCGTCCGCACTTGAATTGCAGTAGCTTCTAGTGTTTGTGACGTAGGTGTCAATCCGAGATTACGGTTCACATTCCTTCTCACAAGAATGGCCGTTCCGCCTGCTCTGCCTGTTGTTCTGTCATTTCTGTACAGAAAATAGTTAGGGAAGCGTAGGCAATTTCCAGGCTTCAGAAAGGTTTCCTGGATGAGAATGATGCCAAACTTATAATCAAATATAAGTTGAGTCAACACACCAGTCTTATGAAGCAGGGAATTTGCATTCCATGTGAGAATGGTTAAATGATCCATAAAGCTCATTATTGTTTCTTTGTCAGTGTGCTGTTGAAACTGTTTTGTGATGCAAACATTCCCTGAATCATTTTCGCCATCATGTCTTGCATCATGGTTTGGAATTGTGTTTGTATGGTGGCAAAGAGTGTGTCCATGTTGTTATTTGTGTTTAGTGGGGTGTTTGCTTGTTTTTGTTTTTGTGTGTTTTTATTTTCTTGTTGTGTAGATGTGGTGGTGGTTTTATTGTTATTTGCATCTGCAGCTTGTGCGAACGATTTCCTGACATTCATTGGGTTTCGAGGACATCCACCATAGTTGGCTGGATGTTCTCCACCACAGTTCACACATTTTGGCTTTTCCTCTGTTGTTTTAACACATTTGGAAAAATGTTGGAGCCCATCGCATTTAATTCAACGGGCCTGTGCGTGACAATTTCTGGAGGAGTGTCCAAACTGCTGACAGTTGTGGCACATAACTGAACGGGGGCGTTGCGCTTCAACAGTGCATATGAGCTGACATATTGCCTTTATATTGTATATGTCAGTCTCGGTACCGTTGTCCGTTTCTTGTCGTCGTCTGGGGATTTAGATGTGGTGGGCGCTGTGGGAGTGGTTTTCTTTTTTGGTGGGATGGCCAGCTCTGGTAGAGCCATTGAGGGACCCGGCGGTGGCAGAGCAGGAAATTCTTCATTCTCTTCAGGAGAGTCTTCCTGCATCGACTCATTTTCATCTTCTTCTGGTAATACTTCCTCTTCCATAGCTTCTTCTTCTGAAGAAGGAGGAGAAGGCGGTGGGCCCTCTGATGAGGAAGATGAAGACTCCACTTTTCTCTTTTTGTTTTTGGTTTTCTTTTTTGATTTAGCCAACGCCAAATCCCTCAATTGCTCCATGAGCTCTTTGTTGACTCGGCGTTGTTCTGCCAACTGCGAGTTAACCTCAATCAGTTGCTGTTGAGTCTGCCTCAACTGCTCTATAACTTCGTTAAGCTGTGCCTGCACAGCTTGCAATTGGCCAATCAGCAGAGCGATCTGCTGATCTTTGTCCATTGTGGATATGTCTGTCATGTCCACAACCCACCCAAACCAAACTCAAACACTAAGAAATTTATCCAACTATTTACACAATTGCTATACGAATCAACAACAATAATCAAAACAACACGCTCTCGCAACTAAGGAAAGCAAAAATCACTCACCCAGAAGAATCCGTGCCTTTTCTGATAATTAAGAATCTTCCCTCCTGCTCGCACTTTTCACTTTTCATTCACTAACTGACTATATAATAACTGCCTATATTCACTCACTCACTAATTGACAACTTCGACTTTCAAAGTCCGCAACGATGCACGGCTTCCACAAGACTATGGAATGCGGTAATTTAGTCGGAAATCGGATTGTCGCGCGAATGCCGTTTTGCTGTCCGTAGGTGTAAACGGTTTCGCTCTCGCGAATAGTCGGTTTCGCGTTGCGGTCGGTTCGTAGTGCCAAATTTTAAGTTTTTTTGTTGGAGAAGTTTGTTTCAGTTTTGGATTTGAGTACATAGGTTATTCCGGGAGCGCGTTTTTTTGGTAAACGGTTTTGTGTGGTTCTTCTCCTGGAATCAAAGGGGAAAGAAATAAAAGTAAAGAAAATTAAAGTAGAGTCGGTGTAAGTTGTTTGACATGTTTTAAATCGGGCATTTAAACCGGTGGCTGATTTTTGTATTTCGGACTTAGTTTGCTCGCGTAGGAACTGCGACTAAAATTCCTCTCAAAACTAGCTAGCCAGCCAGCAGCCACCTCGGAGTAGACTAAGAGTGTCCGGACTTGTCGACCTGATGGGTACAGTTCGTTGTCAAATTCCAACGCATTACGTCTATAACCGATGAGAGGTCGGTTTAGATTTCCTTCGGGAAATCTATCTTGAACGAACGAGATTAAAGTCATTACACGATATCTCTTCAGAATAATATGGCACAAAGATAGACCATGTTCAAATAACTGTGAGAATTCAATCCAATCCAATCTTTTAGCGGCAATGAGGTTGATCGTAGCAGTAGAGTGGATGTAGTATAGTATACATATATAAGTTATCAGAAAGCATTTAATTCGCAAAATACCTCACATCCACTTTCTAACGCATGACAAAAATCTGATAAGATTTCACCATGAACACCAAATGTATCACTGAGTGACTATTTTAACCAAAACTGTGTTTAATTGCTCCTATCATTAATTTTTTATAAGCGCTGGTTTAAAATTAAGGTTTTGCAATTGAATTAGTTCATCGTTTATTAAACGCCCAAGTCTATTCATTAAGAAGTTTCAGAGAGCCATTTCACTTCTGAGATAAAAACAGTTTCCTAATTGAAAAGTGGCATTTAGGGGCCAGACGATGACATAAACGTAAGAAGGAGTAATGAGCCTTCAAATTTATATCCAAACATTTGTCATCCTAAGGCCGGATGTACGAATGCTCGCTATGCGTAGAACCATCGAATGACACGTTGTGTAAACAAAGACTACTGGTTCTCAAAGAATATTACAACTTGCCGTAAGTAATGAAGTTTCCCTCACCCCAGCTTCCATGATTCCTCATGACCAAATAGTAGTAAATGCTCTTGGGGCCGTACATTGGGTTTACTGGTCCCCCAAATGATTAAATGCAGAGTCCTTTGTGGTACCTTAAAAGGGTAAAGGCGTGTCTTCCGCGCTTGATGACGGCATCGAAAGTAATAACCATGCCACCGGAATGGAGGCTGGGCGATGGGCTAACTGCCCTTCCCAGGAAAACCCTACATTGTTTCGAAATCTGCAACAGATCCTCGGAACGTGTTGGATCTACGGTGACGACTTCGAAACCGAAGAAAGGAATATGGCATTGGATCCCGGAGAGTCAGATCACTAAACAATCCCGGTGCTGTTAAAGATCTTTTACAACAGGCTAGTCATATAGATTAAACATACTGGCAATTTATTAAAGGAACTGAACAGGAAGCGATATACAACACAAAAAATATTCTGGGTACTTTCAACGACAAGATTGGTACAACTGGATGTTATAGCCACAATGAAACAAATGACAACGGCCAGTGCCTGACTTTGCATGTGGCAGAAATCTACTCATACGTTCGACTTTTTCCCACATCATTGCACGCACAAAATGACCTGGATGTCACCGGATGGCAACACTCAAAACTAGACCGACCATGTGCTGATCCAACAACAATGGGCCTCGAGCATACTTGATGCCCATACATACCGAGAAGCCAATTGTAACTCGGATCATTAATTGATCAAATTAATTTGTCGGTGTCGTATGTCAAAGGCGTATGCGGCGAAGATTAGCCCGCTATATGAATTCGACACAGAAAGGCTCCAAACGGCGTCCGTGGCGAAAAATTTCACAGAGACCGTTGACAACTAGCTGGCTCCCATCCTATTAGACACATCGCAACGTGTTTTTTTTAATTAGCTTACAAAGCTTTATAAAATATAATATAAAAAGTATATAAGCTCAACAACTCCTTACAAGCAGAGCTTGAGAAAGGAGTTGAGTTAAGATCGTTTGTCTTACTACTTCTAAAATTACATGAACATATTCATTTTACTTATGCTATTTATTCACAAAAATTGTTAAATCTAAATTAATTAATTAATGAAATTGAAAATTCTCAAAAAATCTTCACAAGTCAATCCTAAAAGCCATTTTTTTATGTAAAATTTAAAGGATTCTGATGAATTAGCACATCTAATGAAGTCCGATAGCAAATTGAAACTTCTAGGGCCTATGTATTGTAGATATTTTTGTGTTTGAGCTTTGTTACAGTAGGGGACATTCATCTTATTATTATTGTACCTTGTATTGTAATTATTATTATCGAGTGGTGATCTCTGTGATTTAAATGTATAGTATGTTGCTGATTTAATGTACAATTTTTTTATGTCAAGAACACTAGCTAAGTTAAACAAGGAAGAGGAGGGAAATATCCTTGGTAATTTAAATATAGTTTTCAGAATTGCCTTTTGAGTTACACTTAAATTTTCCGTGTGAGTGCGGAATGTACCCCCCCAAACTGCAATGCAATATTGGATAACGGATTGAACTAACGCATAATAGATTAACTTCATTTGGGATACTGTCAGAAAATCACGTAATGAGATGAAGAGATATAAATAACGTCTTAGCTTTGTGTTAATATAATCAATATGTAAATTCCATTTAAGATTTTTATCAATAATTATTCCTAGATATCTAGTTTTATCAGCAAAGGTTATTTCAGTACACTTACAAGTTACATTATTTTTATGTACGTCTTGACAATCTTGTTGATGTAATTTGATGGATCTATATAATGGCTGTCCCACGGAAGTTAATGAAAAAGCGATGACATGAGTTTTAAGGGTGTTGAGACAAAGTTGATTTTTGTGCAACCATTCGTGGATCTGTATCATTGTAATTTCCGCATTATGTCTAGTTGTATACCACGATTTGGATGATACTATTAGCGTTGTGTCATCGGCAAAAGCTACAACTTTGGATGCACCACCCAAACATATGTTGAAAAGATCATTTACATATATATCGTATAGAATTGGAGACAAAACAGTGCCTTGTGGCAAACCAATCTTGCCTTTAGTTTTCCACTCACCTAGTGTGCCATTCACCCTAACACGTTGTTGCCCATGCAATAAATATGAAGAGAACAGTTTCAAAGCTTTACTATTTATTCCTATTTTCTTTAACTTTTGCAGAAGAATGCAATAGGAAACAGTATCAAATGCCTTTGAAATGTCCATAAAAATTGCTAAGGGTTTATTTCCTATATCAAGTTCTGAATACAAAAAATTTGTGAGAGATAACACTGCGTCCTCTGTGTTCAAACCTTCCCGAAAGCCGTATTGATTGTTAGAAATGATGTTGTTTTCCGACAAGTACTTTGTTAGCCTGTTTTTGATACACCGTTCAAAGATTTTAGCCACCACTGGCAAAACAGAAATTGGACGATAATTGCTGATGTCACATTTATCACCATTTTTATAAATCGGACTAACTATAGCCTTTTTAAAATCCAGCGGGAAAGTTGCTTCGTCAATGCATTTGTTGAAAAGTTTTGTGAGAGGTTTTGCGATTTCATTGTGCACAATTTTAAAAATTTCAGAAGTCGTCTCATCCCAACCTGGAGATATACAAGTTTTCAAAGCTTTTATTATGAGCTGAATTTCATCTTCTTTGATCTTATGTAAATGGAAACTATGCAACACCTCAGAATCACAATTATCATAACATTTTTCTGTATTAAATTCCGAAACTGCTACTTTATTTCCAGCGTTGATAAAAGAATCGTTGAAGATGTTCGCCACAGTATATTCAGTTTGTGCGCTACAATTAGAGTTATTTGGTTTGTATCTTGAGTGGCTGAGTAATTCATCAAGTTCATTGATTTTGTTTCTATTACTATTATTACGAACTATTTCCCAAATCTTTTTGTAGCTATTACTAGCTGTTTCGATTTGTTGTTGGTAGTAATTCAGAAAGCTATTCACAAGGTCATCAGTACTTTTAACAACGAGAACATATGACGAACAAATGGAGCCAATCAATTATATGCCATATTTACAAAAAAGGTGACAAGCTACAATGCGAAAACTATAGAGGCATATCACTACTTTGTACGGCGTACAAAATATTTTCAAAGATCTTAGAGAATAAAATCAGATCCTGTGCGGACAGCATTATTGGGGAGTATCAAGGTTGCCTTAGAGCAGGTAGATCGAAGATAGTCGCATTGTTTACTGTCAAGCAGGTACTTGAGAAATGCTGGGAGTATTGATCGTAAGGCACTGTACCAAATAATGCTTTACTTTATTATTCAAGTCAAGTTAGTCTTATCAAAACAGCAATGACATCGACAACCGCCTAAATCCGCTTCAATAATCAACTCACCGATGCCTTTGACACAAATATCGGGCTAAAGTAGTGAGATAGGCTGGCCTCATTGCTATTCAGCTACCCTTTGATACAATAGGTACGTTATTATACAACTCAAGCCAAGAAGTAGCCTATGCAGATGATATAAACACTTTGTCATGGGCGTTAATAACGCCAAAAGAACTTTTCCTTAAATCGACAGCGAAGCAAAACTAGTGGGGCTACAAATCAATGAGAATAAAACAAAGCTCATGACGCAGTCAGAGAAAAGTGCCTCAAATAAACAAAATATCATACTTAACGAATACAGTTTCAAAAATGTGAGCAAATTTATGTATTTACCACTAATGAAAGAGACAAAATACTCCAAAGAATGCCTCTTGTAAATAAAATTTGGGTGCGAAACATGGACCCTAACCAAAGCATCTGCAAACATTTTGCACGCCTTCGAAAGGCAAATAATTGGAGCGATACTAAACGAAAATTCTTGGTGCAGGAAAAAAAGGTCCGGGAGCGGCTACGAGGAAGAAGTAATAGACGAGAGTGGTTGTTTTAATTTTGAAGCTACTTTAGAATCAGATTGCAAAGTCTGCGACTGTGAGCGAAAACCTTTAAATTTCACAGCCATTTCACCCTACAGCACTGGCTTTATACGTCCAGAAGCAATCGTATGCCTGAAGATGAATTGCTATATTTTTGATTTTGTCGGTGTTCCGGTTATATATCATAAGTATATATAGATGGGTGTAGTGGTTTGTATGTATGTCAGTGTCCATAAAGGACTGCAGCCTTGGCGAGCGAAGGTGTTTGGCTCGACGTAATTGGCCTTGTCTGAGGATGCGTGAATGCGTCAAGCAGCTAGCATTGCGGTGTTTTAAGGCAGGTTATTTTTCCTAGCACAAGGGCCCACTACGAAAAAATTTCGCATTCACGAATTACTGTTCAAAGGATTCGGATCGACAAGTATCGAGGCCCAGGTAACCTACTGAAAGGATGCGTTTTGCCAAAGCAAATGATTGATTGGGTTTGGCGAGCACGGGCGAGACTCGAGAGGATCTTGTCTTTACTATTTATACTTACGGCCCCCCAATTAAGAGTGGGGCATCCAGCTGGAAGCGGTGCCTCCTTGTATCCTCCCATCCTGATCAAGATCCATTGTAGACGCGGCCATATTTTTTCGTGACATATCAATAATAAAAAGAATAATAGTGTAAATAACTATTTTTCAACGATTTCGATCTTAACATATGCTCTCGTTTATTATTCACTTTTTTCAATTTCATTATATAAATAAGTAAAATCGGGAATGATATAACCACAATTTAATTAATGTCTTATGAAAAAATATAGAATCATAGGTCAAAAGATATTTTAATAATTATCATTTCATTTTGAAATCTACGTCTTTTTTTGATTAATTTTCTCTGTCTTCTTCGTTACTTTAGTGAAATCGAAGATAAAAATAAAAGCATTTGAATTTTCACTACTTTCCAAACAATTAATTATTAGTAATCGGCAATTTTTGCGATGTACTCGTATTTGGCTTTGCGATAAAGGACTACGAGTTATTCAAGCGTTGATACTATACGTTCTCAAATCACTGTTTCACTTCACTTTTAACGGCGCACAAACAAGAGGTACTGCTCCATGTTACAAGAATACTTTTTGTGTCGTTCCAAATCGTAACAACACTTTGAAGCAGACAGCATTTGCACGTCTCGGTTTTAATGGTCATCGCGGTCACCGTGGATTTGTTGCGCGACTTCTTCTGAACATTTCCCATTCAATTCGATTCTAGTTTTTCACTCCGAACTAATTTTATCGTTTTTTCACCCGTCTCTGTCCTGAATAATATTCTTTCCACTTTTTGCACTAAACAGATGCAACAACTCGCCGTACACGTTCAATTTTTTCCTTCGTCGGTTCTCGGTTCGTGTTTATCTCCCTTAGAACTGGTGACATTTTGAAGCTGAGCTCGTCGTCGGCGGTGGCCGCAAAATAGTGCTTGCTATTGCCTCCATTCTATTTGATGCATGGAACCACTCAAAAATAAAAATCTAAAGAAATAAAACACTTTTCTGCTGTCAAACCCGAGTTTTTGTCACGCGAGTTCTCAGACTTCCCAAGAGCTGTCACTCATCAGGAGTCGTCTATCTGTTTCCAAACGTTTCGCAATCACACCTGTTCACTCCACCATGATCATTTATCCGAAGGAAATCCCGAACCGAGCTACACGGAAAGTCGAGAAGGCAGTCGCCACGTCGCCCTACGAAACAAATTCGTTGCTTATCTCGACGAGACTCGCGCATGCCGCAACGTAGGTTTACTGGGCGAGTCCTTTGTATGGCGGCAACGCTGGTTTCTTTCTGACGAGATAAAACTGCAATTCTTTTTTCTAAATTGCATTGCATATGGGTTGCCGTCATCAAATTTTTTTTTGTAATTTTTAATTAATTTGCTTTTTTATACTATAGGTAGATACAAAATTAAAATGAAAATTAAATTTAATAAATTATTATTTAGAATTTTTTCAAATTTATTATTAATAGTAGGATATAATTCAAAAATAATTTTTTTATTAAAATATTTTTATATTAAATTTTTTTATTTTTAAAATACAAATAAAAATTAAATAATAATAAAAAGTTTTTGAGTAGAAAAAAAATGTATTTTCGCCCGAGAATGTTTTTCGAGCAGTTTGCCTAGGTGACTGCTCGATTACTACGCGGGCCACGCTAAGATATAATATTCTCCGAATTTGAGGTGCAGAGATCTACAATTCTAATGGAGATACTTATTCGCTAGGTTTGTTGAGGCTGGTCGGGCAGGGACGAAGCAATCTAGGTATTAGTGGCTGGATGACAATAGCTGAATTATCCGTGATTTTGTTTTTTTCTTCGTTATATCTTTTTTTGATTTTCCGACCATTATTGCTACATTTAGTGTTATTGTTGTTTATATGTGGTTACAGTTTTTTTTAATTCGAGTTAAGTTTTAACCTTAAGGGGAAGAATATTTTGATTTGAATATTTTAGGATAAGATAAAGTTTCGGATTAGAATTTACTAGTTTTAAGTTAGAATATGTTAGATATAAGCTAAACCTTCACTATTTGGTTGTGTTCTTTGTATTATATATGATTTTCAATAGAGTTGGTTACTTTTTCTTTATTAGGGTTTTGCACTTAAATACAAAATAACAAAAACGTCTCTAAGATTTCATTCAGTCAACAAAGGTTTTTTTAAAGCGAATATTTAATTGTTGTAGATGTCGTCAAAATTTTTCTTGTGTTTATTCATTATTGTTATCTGCATGCCGTAACAAAAGCCTTCTGAATAAGCCAATTCTTGTTCACTCAAGTTATTTCCAATAAATTGGCAAAACGGAATAATTTTCATTTGATTAAAGGATGACATTTTTGCAACTAAATTTTAATTTTCATATTGCTTAAATTGAGAGTGCCAAGTGGGCTATACAGTTTTTTGATTGTTTTAATGTTTTGAGACTATCTTTATGTTTTTATAAAGCTTACAACGATTGACGAAATAAAGCGCATTTGAATTTGAATTCGAAATTCAGGTAATATACATATGTACCCTTGACCAAATGGTTTTCTGATGAACTCATGACCCATAGAAATTTGTTTGCGAATAGCTGCAAATTTTCTTTTGCCATCTTGATAAAAACCATGGAAGATCTCAGACGATATTTTCACCCGACCTGTATTGAAATTAAAATTTAAGTATATAGATGCACCGATATGCTGAGCTAATCAAATAACGATCATTTCAGCATTGATTTCTTTTCAACGCAAATCCAGTTATCGAGGTTGCATATGAATGGCAACATAATAGGTACAGCGTAATCTATTAGCACTATTGTGAGGATGTTCCAACTATGTGTTTTGCAGATGGAATTGTGATTTCTAGTATTTTGTATTGAATTATACTTTGGATTTAAATGCCGATACAGAGTTTAATTTTGTTTTCACCCATCTATTGGATTGAAGAATGGCAAAAGAAGATTTGGTTAAAAATTCATAACAAACAACGTAATTTGCTTTGTAGTTCTATACATGCAGGGAAGAAGTTTAGTTGCCGATTAAGCGTGCTTCGTTGAATATTTAAAAAAAAAAAGAAAAATGGGACGAAAATTTAAAAAAAATTCTGTTGCGATTCATGAATTAGCAGTATCGTATCATAAGGGATGGATCAGACTACGAATACATACAGTCTTCCACAAAAGTCAAGGTACAGTGATAAATATCATGAAAATTGTTTGATATTTTTATTTAAAAAACCTATAGTGATAAAATTTTTTTGGTATTACTTCAACTATAATCATTACACTTTAAATTCATGTAAAACAAAACGAAAATTCTGTCGTATTAATATATTATTACATATGATGTGTTGGAAAGTCAATGAATGAAGTCCACAAAAGTCATGGTACACCTAAAGAAAAATGATACAAATTGTAATTATAGTCTTGCATAGTTATTTGAATTATACTTTTCTTAATATTTTGTCGGATATCCTTTCATCTGAATTACTGACTTCAGTCTTTTAGGCATAGAATATACCAATTTTTCAGTAAATTCGCTGCTGATTCTGGCCCACTCCTCCAATATAGCACCCTTAAGCTGCGCCTTGCTTGATATCACTCTTTTTCGGATTTTTGTCTCAAGCTCATTCCAAAGACGCTCTATAGGGTTCAAATCAGGGCTTTGAGGCGGTGTAGCAAGCATGCGAGTATTGTACAATAGCCACATTCGAACTTTATGCGCAGTGTGTTTAGGGTCATTGTCCTGTTGAAACAAGAAATCTTCTCGCATACCTAATTTGGCTGCACTTTGTTTCATGTTGTTTCGTAGAATCTCTAAATAAGAGTTCTGATCCATAGTATTTTCGATGAATGTCAGATTTCCAACGTCAGCAGCAGCCATGCAACCCCAAACCATAACACCACCGCCTCCATGTTTTACTGTTTTAATAGTGTTCTTGGGATTAAATGCTTCTCCTACTTTTCGCCAGACCCTCTTATGTCCATTTACACCAAATATACAAAATTTAGACACATCCGAAAATAAAACATTATCCCAAAACGTTATTGGTTATGCTTTTGCAAATGTTATTCTTTTTTGTTTGTTTATGGGACTTACAAGAGGTTTTCTTCTAGGCGTACGAGATGAAAATCCAGCTTCTACGACAGCTCTACGCACAGTTTCTGCGCTAACCTCCTTCTTATCATTAATTCCAAGAACATCGCAGATTTTTCTACAGCTTAGAAATGGATCTTGTTTTATCATTCGCGAAATTTTTCTCTTGTCCTTTGCACTTAGTTTAGATGGACGACCTGTTCGGAGCACATTTTCCACTCTATTTTCCTTCTTAAATCGATTTATCACTTTTTGAATGGTTGACCGACTTCGCAACACTAGTTCAGCTATTTCAGAATATGATTTGCTCTGAGTTGAATGCAGATTAATAATTATTTCACGCTTTTTAATACTCAACTCCTTTCGACTCATTTTTTAAAAATTTTATTAAATAAAAGATACACCACGAATACGGACGCGATATTAAAGACAGCGGCCTACGGTTGTTAACTCACTCTGATAATATGAACTTGGGGGATTCCCCTTTTTACAAATAACAGGGCATTTTCTGCAACTGTACCAAGACTTTTGTGGAGTAGAAAAGAGACATTGCCAACAAAAAATTATTGTCTTCAATGATCATTATTGCCGAATCCCTTTAAATTTATGAAAACTTAAATTCAACAGAACTCGAATTATTACCATTTCATAACTTTTGGTTTTCAAATAAAAATATTGATTCAGTAATACAATTTTCAGTTACCGATTCTCTGTACCTTGACTTTTGTGGAAGACTGTATACGAGTATAGTCGCACTATTGTTGCAAGTTACACATGGTTAAATGGAAGCGCGCACACTGCGATTTTCGACAATTTTGGCCAGGTCGGCAGTCGCAGGAATTTGCGATTTTTCCTAGAACCAGTTTATTAGGAAGTTTTTGTGATACTCGCGCAGGCGCACATCATTTGGACATTTGACGCTGACGTGCATGGAAGCTTCTTGTATAGGGCACAAATGAGTTAGCGCATGTATTCCTGGCAAGGACATACTTTCAAATGAGCATATTATTTCTGCGCATGCCTAAAGCTCCTTTGCAAATCTTGTCGCAGTTGCTCATATTTGCAACTATCGCTGGTTACGACAGTAAAATCGCAATTTGACCGAACCCTAAAGCCGGTAAAACTTTACGGGAAATCATGAGTATACTTAGTAGGCTTTTTTATACGCAGCGTGAAAAATAAGCGCGAAACAGATAATATGGACAAAGAGAGTAAGACGCATTGAGGTAATTTGATGGTAAAAATACTGCAACATTTTCGAGGGTAAGCCGGGGTAAAATACTTACATACGAGTAAACGCATGTTGTTTACCCGTTGGTTAGGCAAATTTTCTGGCAGAGCATGCAACCATTTCATGTTGAACATCAGATGAGGCCAGTTAGTTCTTGAGACAAATGCTTTGATCTTGAGCAACGACGGCACTACAAGTGATGCGCTGTAGGTATATACATATGAGCGCAAATGGCTATTATGCCTTTCAGGAAATTGTTTGAACATGCTCAATAGCAAGTAGATATGTATGACGGGTGTGTCTATGGGTGCACCGCTTATTTTATTCGTGCTTTTTTAATGTAAACAATACACGAAGCCCCGATGAATGAATGTACTGTGTATAGAACTACACAATACATAAATATCGCACAAGAAATTCCTCATCAAATGTGCGTGGTAATTAATGCGATCGAACTCCTCTGTGTCTTTTCATAGTTACGTGTACGACGACTGACGATGTAATGAGAATTATTACACACACACTCATATACAATGTGTATCGTACACAAGAATCGACTGGTGAACTATGGGAGCCTATAAAGATCAGAGCATTGGCAGAAAACAGGTTTCATGCCCCTATTTTTAACGCTGCGTGTAGAAAAGCCCAATAATAGTCATTCTACAATTCAATACATAATTAAGCGCTTTAAAATCGAAAATATTGTTGCGGGTAAGAAACAAATTGCGTCGACAGACCTAAGCTCATGCCAGAAGGGTTTTGAACTTAACTTACGATTTATAGGACTACTTAAAACCTTTGTTAAGTTTAAGTTCACCAAGTATAGTGACATCTTCTCCACAAGCCCGGATGACCAAGGCCGAACGAGTATGGTAATTCACGTCATATACTCGTATACACAGGGAGCCAAGCCGATTCGACAAGCACCGAGATTTCTTCCTACATCCAAACGAGGAGATGTGAGCGCGCTGATCTCGGACATGGAAAAACAAGCCTTCTATCAGTCCATGGACTGCGCCAGTAGTTTTAGTGAAGAAAAAGGATGGTAGCACTCATTTTTGTGTCGACTCCGCATGGACACTTTAGCCGACGCAAAATGGTTTTCTACACTCGAAAAGAAGGACCGAGAGAAGACCGCATTTTCAGTTGGGACCGGATTGTGGCAATTTGTGGTGATGCCATTTGGGCTTTGCGATGCTCCAGCCACCTTTGAACGCCTGGTGGAATACATGCTACGAGGCCTAACCTGGAAAACCTACTTTGTGTACTTAGATGACATCATTTTTATCGGGAGAATGTTTGAAGAGTATGTGCGAAACTTAGAAGTTTTCTCCCGATTGCGATGGGCGAATTTGAAACTAAGCCCTAACAAGTGAACCCTTTGCGCAGCTGAAGTAAAATACCTGAGATACGTTGGACCAGCAGAAGGGGTCAAAACAGACCCTGAGAAAATTGAAGCTGTAAAAAGCTGGCCAACACCAAACAACAAGCGCCAACTACGAAGTTTTCTGGGTCTGGCGGCCTACTATCGAAGATTCCTCAAAGACTTTGTCAAAATAGGTAAGTGTCTCCATTATCGTCCGTATATGTGGAATGAACAATGCCAGGTAGCCTTTGAGACCTTGAAAGAGAAGCTGTGTGAATCACCTTTGCTGGCATATCCCAAACCCGGAAAAATGTTTGTAGTTGACATCGATGCGAGCAACGGCGGGATTGGAGCTGTACTCTCGCAGCAGATCGATGGCGAAGAAAGAGTCCTCTCATTTTACAGTCGAATTCTCTCAAAAAGTGAGAGGAACTGCTGCGTGACCAGGAAGGAGCTATTGGCTATAATTGAGGCCACCAAGCAGTTCCACAAGTACCTATATGGCCAGAAATTTCTTCTTCGAACAGGCCATGCATCGCTGAGATGGCTACTAAACTTCAGAAAACCCGAGGGACAAATTGCGAGATGGATCGAAAGATTGCAGTCATATGATTACAAAATTGTTCATCGGAAGGGTGGAGCTCATGAAAATGCTGACACCCTATCTCGTCATCCATGGCCAGCTAACTGCAAGCGTTGCCGACGGATTGAGGAAAAGGAGCCGACCGTTGATCTGCGAAAGATAACGGCCAAATTCGATGAAGGTTGGTGATTGGAAGAGATGCAAAATGCCCAGCTAGCCGATGAAGACATCGGACCATTGCTCGTATGGAAGGAGACGACTGGGCGACCTGATTGGAAGGTCGTTTCGATGCATGGCGCAACCCTGAAAAACTATTGGGCACAATGGAACTCTCTTCAGGTGGAGGGTGGCGTACTCAAACGGAAATGGGAAACGGCGGAGGGCAGCTCCTATAGGATGCAAACTATACTTCCCAAAAGCCGAATCCACGATGTGGTTAAGGAAATGCATGAAGGATTCTCGGGAGGCCACCTTGGTGTTAACAAGACCTTAGCGAAATTGCGGAAAAGATTCTACTGGCTCCCCGCTCCAGAAGACGTAGAGGACTGGTGTCGTAGATGCACGATTTGCGCTTCCGTCAAAGGTCCAAAGCGACTGACTGACGACTGAGAGGACAAATCCAAACCTATAACGTGGGGGTACTCTTTGAAAAGATTGCTGTTGACATCGCAGGATCCTTTCCTGAATCCGAATGGGGAAAACGATACACGCTGGTTGTTGCCGGTGATTTCAGCAAGTGGCCCGAGGTCTACCCCATCCTCAACCAGGAAGCAACTACTGTAGCCGAACAGCTAGTGTTAAATTGGGTCAGTAGGTACGGCGTAACATACCTTGTGAACTACATTCGGATCAAGATCGAAACTTTGAGTCAACAACAGCGTTGCATCCCCAAGCCGATGGAATGGCCAAACATTTCAACGGCACTTTTAATAAACACCTGGCCAAGATGGTTCAGGAGAATCAAAGGGACTGGGACTGGCACATCCCATTATTCTTGATGGCGTATAGAGTTGCCGAACATGCATCGATGGGCAAAGCTCCAGCCAAAGCCATTTTTGGAAAGACTATTCGTCTGCCGGCTGATGTAAATTTCGGAACACCCCCTGAGAAACCCCAAACAATCTCGGAGCACGCAAGTGAACTAAGGCAACGATTGAACCAGATACATCGGATAGTGCGAAAACACCTCGAATCGGCTACTGACGGCATGAAGACCAGGTATGATCTAAAGGCAAATTCTACTGGCTTCCAGCAAGATGACATGGTGTGGCTATACAAACCACAATGGCGGAAGGGTAGGTCTCGCATACAGGAACACCGTAAGCCTGGACCGTCTTGCCCCATATTACATTCAGGGAGACTTCACTACAACTGACGACACATCTTTTCGGGGCGAAAAGAACTGAGGTGGGGGCAGTGTTACATGTCCAAACAATTCTGCAAGTTACTGTGGCAATTGTTGTCGCACCTTTTAATAACATCATGACCAATAAATGAATGTACTCGAAAGCACAAGAATCCGCCAACCATGATCAATATCTGAAAGTGACGTCCTAGGGCCATTCAGAATTTCCCGAATATTCCAGGTAGTTCTCGTCAGAACATTCGCCAATATACGAGAAATGGATTAAATGACTAGAGACCTTATATAAAGCCGAGCTGAATGAATGGGGAGGAATAGTTAAACCGCGATAGTAATACTGCGATAGAGTGGAGCGCGAAGTAAAAGCTCCACTATATCGCAGTATTTTTTTTTAAAAACCTCCATTCCCTTTCACTCTCTCCATCACATTTTCTTCGTCGCACAACGCTCGTGCAACCTGCACTTCACATTTCGTCGTTTCTTCAGGTGTGCCACCCAGACAATGATTAGACCATCGGTATAAGGGGGCACACAAATTATGTGAAGTTATCCTATTAATCTCATCTTGTCCATTTCGTGACCAGCTCTCAGAGATAAAAAAAACTTTGTAATACGCCGTGGGAGAAAAACTCTGAGTTATAAAGATAGCTGTCTTTCCAAGCATCACGACGATAGGGTTTAAAGTGCCCTTAGATGCTATGTTGAAATTTATTGGACTGAGATTCTCCATAATAATCTCTTTCTGCTATACAATCTCGATGATAGGGTCAAGAATAGCCTTAAGATGCGATGTAGAAATTTATTGCACTGAGATTCAATTGTTGTTAAATAAATATTCTTTAAGCCTTTTTTTAAAAACTATAAGTGAGTTTGCATCCTTAACTGAATCTGGGAGATTGTTGTATATACGCAAGGCATCATTCGTAGCGTCATTCTTTAGACGATCCGTTCTTGCAAAAGGTATTAAGAATTGATTTGCTTTCCTAACATTGTAGTGATTTTTCTGCAATACTTTCATAAAATGAATATGTGACGACGAATTTGAATTCAAGCATTTAAAAATAAACTTGGCTCTCTCTGCTTCAACGATTTGAGTAAATGTTAATGCTTTCGCTGATTGGTACACAAATCTGGTTGGTGTACGTATTGGTAGATTTAGCATATTTTTATAAGTCTTGGTAAGCAACCTGGAGATGATATTAAGGTGTTGCTTTGATGACTGGCTCCAGATTACTACTCCGTAATGTAGTTTCGACAGAACGAGTGCATTTAGCACCATCTGCTTGATATTGCTTGGAAATCCTTCATATCTTCTCAGTAATCCAATAACAGGAGCTAATTGTCTTCTTAAGTTGTTTATATGCGACAGCCACGTTAATCGTTGGTCGATGATGAGTCCAAGATATTTGAATTTCGCTATTCTCTCCAGTTTTTCGCTATTAATTCTTATATCAATGTTAATGTCTTCCTTGTTCTTCTGTTTGAAAATAATGTATTTGGTCTTAGAAGTATTTAGCGCTAGCTTATTATTACTTAACCACGAATGATATGTACTTAGATCCTCATTAATGGTATTCTCTATGTAATCTTTTTTGCATCTCGAGTAAAGTAGAACTGTGTCATCAGCATATAGTGCATAGTGTCCCTTTAGTCCACATGTATTTAAACTGTTAGTGTATAACAAGAATAAGGTAGGGCCAAGTATGGAGTCTTGGGGAACGCCGTTTTCTGCGATCTTTCCTTTTAAGTAATTCCTAAAAAGTTGATTTGGTTTCCCGTGAATGCCACATAGTTCGAGTTTACGAAGTAAAAGCTCATGATCCACCGTATCAAACGCCTTTTTCAGATCCACAAAAATGGCAGCAACATAGTTACCCTTGTCAAGTCCTGTATTTATGAAACGCGTGACTGAGAAAAGAGCATCAAAAGTTCCCTTATTTTTCTGGAAACCAAACTGTTGTAAATTTAAAATTGAATTTTCCTTAATGAATTATGATAGACGGATGTTTATTAATTTTTCGAATATTTTACTAAATCCTGTTTAAAGCGCGATTGGGCGGTAATTATTTGGATCCATACGGTCTCCTCCCTTGAAGATTGGGACTATTTTTGCAAGTTTTCCTTCCTCAGGAAGCAATTTGCAACACATTCTGCTATCTCTTCCTTTATAAGTTTTATTTCATCCATGGTGATATTGTCTATACCTGGTGCTGTATTTTGCTTCAATTCATCAATAATTTTTATTACTTCAACTTTGTTAGTTAGATGCATGTGAAAGGAAGATTTGGGCGACGTAATTGTAGAAGTAAAATTGCTTGTTGGCGCTGGCTGGATTCCATTGGCAATTTTTTCACCTATAGTTGAAAAAAATATATTGAGGTTACTTGCAGCTTCAAATGCATTTACTGAAGATGAGTTCTCTATGGTGAAATCCTGGGTCGTAGAGTTACGCGGTGAGTTTCTTTTAACTTCATTTATTATGTCCCATATTTCATGCGCATTGTCGGCCTGCATCTAGTCTTTTGGAGTAATACAAAAGTTTTGCTTCTTTCACAACACGTTTAGATGTTTTATTGGCTTCGATGTATATAAACCTGAGCGATTGATCATTCATCTTCCGTTTGTAGTTCATATAAGCCTTCCGCTTGTTTTTACTTGCCTCAATAACTTTTTTGGCTATCCATGAACGTTGACAACATCTTATTTTTTTCTCCGTAGTCGAGGTGTCCTTAGCTTCCATTATGATGTTTGTGAGCTCCACTAAGTTTTAAGGTTTTTGGTTAATTAATAAACCCTTAAGATTTGATCTAAAGAGGTCCTTATTTAAGTATTTGAAAACTTTGTAAGCAGGCTTTTGCTTTTTATTTATTTTAATGCCTTGAATAACAACTTTCAAAACACGATGATCAAGTTCTGGCCAGTCCTCTAGAGTATAAGCAATTTTCCCAGCAATTTGATTATCATTTGTGACTATGTGATCCAGGCAGGTATTAGATGCTAGTCGAGTAGGTTTAAGTGGGTTCACAATAGTGGCACCATTCGTTTCTAGTACGTCGTTGTACATCATTGACTCATTAGATTCAACCATTAGATCTATATTCGTATCGGCAACTGTGATCAAATTATTTTCCATAGAATATAGTTCATCTAATGTCAAGCACAGGTCTTGCGCGTTAAGTCGGGTGGGGTTGTAAAATGTGCCAATTTTTATTTTCTTTCCAGGGCATACTAGTTCGATGACTATCATATTGTATTTATCCGGTATTACTCGCCTCGTTACGAAATCAAGAGTATTTTTAATATAAATTGCTGTTCCTCCACCTCTTCCGGGCCTGCAGGAAAATACAGAATCGTATCCCTGAATGTTGTAGTACTCCACTTCCTCGGAATATATCCAGACTTCATTAAGTATAATTAAATCTATATTCGAATGTTGCTTTACATAAATTTGAAGTTCGTTAATTTTTTGTCTTAAACTTCTTATATTAGCATAGAGGATAGAAATTTGGGTGTCTTCAAATATCTTTGTATTATTGAATGGCATATAAATCATCGTAGTTAATGCTTCTCTTAGCAATCAAAATCCTACGTTTTAATTCTGGGCATTCCGTCGAATCTGCCCGGTGTGCATGGCCAATTTTCTTACCATTTTCCATACAATTACAACATTTTTCAGCTGAGCTTTTAAAGACTCTTGTATCATGCTGTGATCCACATTTTGCACACCTCTGTTCCCCTTCATATTTTGATGTCTTGTGATTGAACTTTTGGCATTTGAAGCACCTCGTGACGTTAAAATCTTCTTTATGTAGTATGATCCATAGTCGATATTAACATATCTATTCGCTATCTTTTTGAACATTGTTCCATTCACCTCTAAAATATGTAACCATTTTCCGCTCCGTATTCTTCAAGAGTGAACCAATTCCATTTTATCTTCTTCTAAAATGTTCGGGTTCAGACTTTGGATTTCAGTTCTTAGCTCCTCGTTTGTGAATTGCTTCTCCAATCCATTTATAACCAATCTTGGTTGACGAGACTTAGTTTCCATTATTTCGTATCCCTTCATATTTTCCTGAATAATATTAAGAAGCGTAGATGAATTTTCATTCGAAGAAGTGTTAATAATTGCTGCACCATTTCGAATCGGGCGGACTAGCTGGAGTGGAATCTTGCATTTTTCCCGACTTTGTGCGAATGTGCATATCGGTTTGAGGGGAAAATCCATGCATACGAAATCAGTTCAAAGCAAACTAGGAAGGGTTTTGAATTTTCCAACCGAGCATACGGCGCCTTAAATCCAATGAAATCTTATGTTAATATGGTTACTTACAAGGCGAATAAACGGCGAAAGTTTCAGAAGAATCGAACAGTATTTAACGAAGTTATGGTGGTTTGGCCGCGTGGTTTAGTGGTTAGAGCACTAAGCCCGTAAGCCGAAGGTCTCTGGTTCAAGTCTCGTTGGCGTCAACGAGATTTAGTTCGAGTGGTGCTTTGGACGGACTATAAGCCTGTTCAGTTATGATACGTGGTGGTTTAAAATCAGAACGTATCGCAGCTGGGTGGACGTACACACGGCCAAAGCGTGATAATGATCATATCACCTTGTGGAGTGCCGATACATTAAGATCATGAAAATGAGATACTCTAACTATCTCTAAACGAAGGCCCGAAAGGGGCTGTAGGGCTACGGAGAAGAACGGAGAAATCCTCAACTCAATTCAATAATAAACAGCCAGAAGTATTAAACAAAGGGGTTAGATTTGCAATAGACGAAGGACATCATATGGAAGAAAAAGTCATCTACATACATTGAAAGCGGTATCAAATGTTTAGATATGAAGAAAAAAGAGCTAATCAGATTAGAGGCCGGAAGAATATTAGAACTGCACGGAGGGAAATTAAGGAAAAAGGATATTCAGACAATGAAGATGATCAAAGAGTTGAAGAAACACCCAGTTTATTACCTTAAAGTGTATACGGGTAACAAAGTAGTTGTTATGGATAAGACAAATTACGATGGCCAAAGACGAAACAAAATGAATGCTGGCGGATATTTCAAACTCCGAAAAATCTCATTCAAGATTCTATTAAACGGGTGGATAAAGTGCTGAAGAAAGTTAAAACAACTTTAGGAGATGTAAATCACTTGAAAATGTCGAATCCCAGAATACCGCGAATTAAGTGCCAGCCGAAAGTGCATAAAGAAGAAGGGAACCAAATGAGGGAAATAATTGCTGACTCTAACTCACCAACTGCTATGCTAAATGGTTAGTAGAAGAATGCAAAAAGGTAGGAGCAGTCAACAAAAAAAATAGTATTAAAATTCAAGTGATCTGGTTAAGAGAATGGAGAAAATGGGTGTAGATGAGGTTATAGTATTGTTTGATGTGGAAGCATTGTATTCAAGCATACCGCAGAAACAGGCCTTACACTAATTTGAAATATGGCTGGAGGCGATTCAACAAACAACAGAGTAGCAGAAAAAGTACAAAGCATACATAAAACTAGCAAGTGCATGCATGAATGAGCATTTTTTCGTATTCAGAGGTGATTACTACAAAACAACACGAGGAAATTCATATTCATATCATATTTATGGCGGAGAACAGGCTGCCAACGTTTTGGATTAGATATGTTGATGACATCGTGGCAATAATGAATCGCGCAGAAAAGATAAATACTACACAAAACACAATTGTTAGTACTTCCCACCACCCACATCAGCATAAAATGGCAGCGTATCATAGCACGGTACACAGGCTACTGATGGTACCGATGAGCGAAGCGTGTATTTCCTCCCCCTGCGCATCCCTCGAAGCAAAAGGTGTCTAAGTAAGATCTGTTTTGAAAAGCTCTCATCAAGACTCATTTGATACCCATATCGGCTACCTTTGATGAATTTTTTTTCGGGCGCCACTCCCCTATATGGGGAGACCTCCCCTTAAATACCTTATAAAATTTTTTGAAGTTGAACTTTGAAGAGAGCACCACTTTAAATCTGCGTACAAATTTGATATTTCTAGGTTAAGTAGTTTGCGACAAAAAATGCTGTGACACACGGACGGGCGGACAGACAGGTCGCGATTTTAGTAGGGTTTTGTAAAATTATTTTACAACCCCCTTAAAAACGGGTATACAGCGGATACGATCTATAATATCTTGCGCAGGAAATGAAGAAAGCTTCAGACCAAGACCAAGATAAAGCGGGGGGGAGTTTATCCTCGACTTGCTTGCTAGTTGCAAGATGCAACTACAAGTGCCGGAGGTCTCTAGGGACATGGAGATGGATGAGGGTGGAAGTTCCGCGGACAGTGGTGACGAGGTGGAGGCTATCGTAAAGCCGGAAGCCAGAAAGACGCCGATGGGGTCTCCAACGCAGGAGCCCACATCGAAGGTATCAAAGACCCTTGAAGTGAGCGAGCGGGATTTTTCCCATCTCAAAAAGGTGACGAAAATCGCTTCCGCTAGTTCGTCGGGGGCCATACCCAAGCCGGGTGCAAGGCCGGGCCTAGAGGGAAATAAAGAAAAATCGAAGCACCAACAGCCAAGAGTGGCTGCTACCAAAAAGGAGAGGGTGCCTCCCATAGTGATAGCATCAAAAGGGCATGCGCACAAAATTCAGAAGAAGGGCCAGAGCTTCTTTTAAAAGGCGTGCATAGCTCATACGAAGAGAATGATGTCGTGACTGACCTGAAGGAACATTTCGGAGAAGATATCTTTTCAGCAAAAAGGTTCTCCACTATAAAAAGGACGCTTTCATCCTTCTTAGTCCAGTTCAAACCGGACTTTGAAGTGAAGAAACGATGGACATAAAGTTCCCATTGTACCAGAAGATACAATGGGAGCGTCTGCAGAAAAAGTGCACTTCCCAGTGCTTCAATTGCAAAAGATTTGGCCACGTCGCTTCTAACTGTGGACTCGAAGTTAGATGCGTAAAATGCGACAAGCAGCATAAGTTCATGGAATGTTCAATCTCGAAGGACGAGAAAAAAGACGAGTTGTTCTGCGTCAACTGCAATGTTAAGGGGCACCCTGCGAGTTTCAGAGGTTGCCCTAAGGCAAAAGAAGTTGAAGAGAGGAGACAGAACCTCCAAAAGAAAAAAGAGGAAAGGAGGCATTTCATCACCGCCTCTATTAAAAAATACTGTACGTGAAGGGATCTCGTACTCTAGCCTTTTGCAAGGTGCAAAGAAGCTGCAACCAATACAGCAACCCCAGCACTCGCAGGATTACCAAAATACGGTTTTGAGCACTAGCCAGCACTCATTCGAAAAGTGGACTCTTTTATTCCCCACTATAAAAAACTCTCTAACGCTAGTGAGAAAAAAGCTGTGTACCTAGAATTTGCCTTCAAAGTATGTTGCCGTGATGAATTCCATTAAACTCTCCATCTTCAACACATGTTCACTAGCTCCACGCTATAAAAGCAGTTAGACCAGACTTCTTGTTATATCGGAAACAAGACTCAAAAAAAGACACAGAGTGCATCTGGGGAAATACAAAATCTTGGAAGTCTTGGACTTGCTATGGCTCACAAAGATCACCTGAAAGTCTAAAGGCACTGCCTTTCAAGTCAGAAATGCATTGTAGCAGAAATAATAAGCTCCATGCTGGAATGGTCACCTTTGCGTTCGTGGGGATCTATGTTCGACATGGGTACTCGGTGAGGGAACTCATTGACGACTTAGAAACAGTGCTTACTCTGTGCAAAAAATTTGATTTCTATGCCATGGGAGGTGATTTTAACGCGAAGCATCCCTCGTGGGGAAATATCGCATCTAATCTCCATGGAACAGCTATATCTAACTGAGCTCAATCAAATATGGATCTTATACTGATTGCCCCGAAAGAGCCTACCTTCCGCCGAAGCTCATCTATTATTGACTTCTTCATTGTGTCTACCAATCTGGTAAATCTCTCCCACAGTTGGAGAAATTCCGAGTGTGGAGTTCATGACGCCGAGTTTGACCATCTTTTGGTTGAGCTGGCCTTAAGAGTGAAAAAGGGTGTGAAACTTGAGGTTGCAGATCCTCAACTTTTTATCCCATACAAGCGAATCGATTGGGCAGCAGTAAGTGCTGACCTTGACGGAAATTTGAAGGGGATTTCGATCAATAGATCGACAAATCTTTCTATTCCTGAAATCGATGGGGGAGTTGCTTGTATAAATTCAACCCTGGATACGGTCATCTCAAAGATCTCCATTAAGAAACCCTCTTTGGTTATCGATTTATCGGTAGTGCCCTCAGACCGGGGAACCAAACGCGTCCCCAGGGTTGCGGATAGGGGAAGACCTTTCTCGAAAGGTTTGCTGCGAATAACCAATAAGCAGCCGCGGACAATGGTCGGCAGTGAAGGGAGAGTCTCAGTACAAATACCTGAGTGTCAATGATCTTCACTGTGACATGACGAAATATATGGCGTCAACAATTATCCATATATCCTGGCAGTAGGTAAAATGCTATGGGAACGGAAACCCAGACAGAAAACCAAATCATGCAGGTCCACTAGGGGAACCAAATTACGGTGCAGGGGGTCGGATCCCCAGTACCGGCGGCAGAGGGTAGTGAGCGAGCAGGCTCCCGGCCGTCGTCATCCAGCGACTGCAATGTTATAGAAGTGGTGAACTTGGCTTCTGCAACAGATATAACTACAAGCAAACAGGACGCTAGCACGGAGAACCCTTTCAGGCAAAAACCGCTGTTGGCAAGAACACCGATAAAGCAAGTCACCGATTGCGGGGGGAGGCAGCAAACCCCAGAAACACTGTCAAAGTCAACATCACAGGTTAAATCATCGGAGACAGACCACAGACGGACTAACGAACGAAAGAAGGCAGAGTGCGTTGTGCAACCTGGCATTATTGCGGCCTTTGGGCGCAGTAGAAGGACTATGCGCACCCCGGAGCGTCCAGTGCAAGACGTACACAATCCGGATCAAGCTGCAACAGAGGCCAGTGTAAGACTGGGGGAGGGAGAAGTTTTGCCGTTGGCCGACGCCACTTCAAACGCGACCCAAGCGATAGAAGCAAAAGGGCTAGGAAACGGGGGCCTCTCCCAAGAGGTGGCGCCAAATAACACAATCGCCCTTGACCGCGCTTACTCGGAAAGCGGGGACTATCGTCAAACAACTGAGGGCTGCCTGTGAAGTGCAGAAAAACATAGGCAAGAGTGTCAAGAATGGCATTCTTGAACTGGAGGAGCTTTTTGACCGCATAACGCACTACAGGCGGAGGTGGCTTGCAACCGAAAAGCACCAAAAAGACTCCCTCGAGGCATCAGTGGGTCCTAGCAGCAGCAAAAGAATGGCCGGTAGCCCAATTGAAGGCGACCGTGAGAAAAGGAGGAAGGACGAGACCATAAACGAAGTTGACACTCCAGGCGAGGAGTTTCATGTGGTGCGAAACAAGGCAGCGAAAAAAGCGGCCAAAAAGCTACTCCTAGAAAAAAACAGACAAAGAGCTCAACCACGAAAAGAACAAAGAACCCCCCGATATACCGCAGAAAACAAAAAGCGAACCGCGGCGCAAACCCTTGCGAGAGGCACTGCTATTAAACCCACTAAGGGCCGAACCTACGCAGATGTCCTCCGTGAAATTAAAGGAGCGGTCAAGCCAGACGACACCAAAACTGCCATCAAAGCAGTTCGACCAACCCGGACCGGTGGCCTGCTGGTGGAATTCGGGCCAGAGGCCACAAACAAAGATGCATTCCGTGACGCGGTTTAAAAGGTTCTTGGAGATGCGGCAACGGTTGCCTCGCTCGAACCAATGGCCACCCTGGAAATCAGGGACCTCGACTGCGTCACGGACAAAGCTGAAGTAGAGGATGCCATCAGGAGGGAGTTCCCCAGCTTAAGTGAAGTCAAGGCAAGATTGACACGTGAAAACACAAGGGGGCAACGCATGGCTATTGTCGAACTAGCTGATAAAGACGCTCAGCAAATCCTGGCGAAGGGCAAAATTAAGATAGGTTGGGTGATCTGCAGGATACGGAGAAGAACGATCCCTATCCGCTGCTTCAGATGCTTCGAATACGGACACACCGCGTATGGCTGTAGGGGACCCGACAGGAGATCTCTGTGCTACAAACGTGGCGAAACGGGGCAAAAAAGGAAGGAGTGCACGAACGAGGCAAAATGCATTCTTTGCAAGGATGCTAAGCTAGCACCCGGCGACCTCAAACATGAGCCGGGGACAGGGAGATGCTGGGTTTTCAAGGAGGCCCTAACTAAAGCCAAATCGATACTCTAATGATCCGTATCCTGCAGGTCAATTTGCACCGAAGCACAAACGCCCAGGACCTACTTGAGCAGTTTGCGAGGGATAAGAAAGCTGACCTCCTGTTGCTGAGCGAGCAACATCATAACAAGGACTCGCAAGCGTGGTACCCTGACAAATCTAGTACCTCGGCCATCTGGGTTCGAGACAGCGCCCGCCTTCAGGTGCAGGGCCATGGACGCGGGGATGGTTTTGTGTGGGTGCGGTGTTCAGGGATAACATATTTCAGTGTTTATCTGACGCCTAACGAAGCAATGCGATCTTTTCGAACCAAACTCGATGCCCTGGAGGACGCTGTCTCGAACACAGAGGGCCACATGCTGGTCGGGGGAGACTTCAACGCTAGAGCCATTGAATGGCTCTAGCTTTCCCCAAGGGGAAAGCAAATCTTGGACATGGCGGCCAGAACAGCGCTTTTTGTCCTAAATACTGGTAACACCCCTACTTTCCGCCGATGGGGTTGCGTAGGAACCATACCCGATGTGACACTCGCTTCGGAGTCCCTGGTACCTAGAGTACACAACTGGCGAGTACTAGAGGACTGCTCGGCTAGTGATCACCAGTATATGGCTGTTGAGATTCACGACGGTGCCACTCTGCGTGCATATGCCCAAACTTCAATCCTCGGATGGAGGACTGGGAGGATGGACGTTGAGAGGTTCGCTGACGCGCTTACGGCAGGCGCACCGTTGCTGGGAGCTCCGCCAAGGAGTGGAGGGCGAACAGCCAAGGACTTGGTGAACTCAACTATGAGTACCATCATAGCTGCTTGCGAGTCTTCCATGCCCCGTCGGAGACCCCGACACGGTAGGCCTCCAGTATACTGGTGGTCAAACGAGATCGCCGAACAAAGAAGCGAGTGTCACAAACTTCGGCGAGAGGCCCAGCGGGCGCGAACATGGGAGGAGGCAGACACTAGGCTAGCAGCATACAGGTCTGGCAGGAAATATCTTCGCAGTCTTATTAACAAGAGCAAGGCCCGATGCTGGCAAGACCTCGTGGATGATGTAAATAGGGATCCGTGGGGCCTTGGCTACTAGCTGGTCATGGGGAAACTTGGTGCCCTACGGAACCCTTGTATACATGACGCGGAAAAGATGGACGCGATAGTGCGGGGACTCTTCCCCGCCCACCCCGTCCGTGTTGACGCTGTCCGTGGTGAAACAGCGGTCGAGTGCCCACTCTTCACACAGATGGAACTGGAGGAGGCAGTCCTCTCCCTGAAAGCGAGGAAGGCTCCAGGTCCATGGGAGTCCCACACTGCCAGACTCGGCGGGCGTAAATGCCTTCACCTCCCTACCACAAAAAAAAAATAAGAAATCTTCAACGAACTACTTTTATCGAGATTTACCAGAAGATATCTTGGAGCTTCATCGTAGACGTAGTCGGCTTAGAAAGCTACTCACAAGAATCTACTACCGCAATTTAAGTATGGTCAACTGGGAGTATGAAAGTATTCATCTAGCGATTACGTTTCTGAACCAAATGATCTCGAGGAGAACCACGGCTTTCGCTAACGAGCGATTTGAGTAGGCCCTAGAAAGTATCAAACCAGGTCCCTGTATGTCTCCTCACATCAATAGGATAACTGGCAGAAAAGGCTGCCCGGGGTCCTTACTTATGATGGATCCATGCTCATGGATGACAAAGCCATCGCTGACTCTACCGCAAAACATATTGCGAAAGTTCTTCAAGGAAAAAAAAGCAAGTGAGGACTTCTCCGTTACTTCGTTAGTGAGCAACACCACATCGAATTCCGACAGGGAACAATGATCAATTGTGCTTGACGCGGTTCTCTGTTTCAAGTTCCTCTGACGCACCTACTGGCCATAGTCTGTTTGTCAGCCCTGAGAGGCTCACTTTGTTGGTACAGGAGCAAAATTTCAAAAAATCAGCAGGAACAGATGGAATCTCCAAATGTATGCTTAAAAGGCTTCCCCATGTTTTCTTTGTTCTCCTCGCGACAATTCTGAATAACTGCATTAACATTTACTACTTCCCTCAGCAATAGAAATGTGCGAAAATATTCGCAATATCCAAGAAGTCGGGCAGTACTGACTTAGTCGATACTCATCCGATTTCGTTGCTTTCAACCATTCTTAAGTTTCTTGAAAGGGTAAAGGGGCGAGAATTGTGCCGGAAAGATAATTTGGCTTCAAAAAAGCCCACTCCACGGTGGATGCTATGACCGTGTTCCAAGCCGATATAACGAGAAGCTGGCGCAACAATAAGCTTGTTGTAGCTAGCCTGATCGATGTGGAGAAAGCCTTTGACTCTGTATGGATCAATGGGCTTCTCTACAAAATGATAAATCTTGGCTTTCCGGCCCATATTGTGAAAATTATAGGCAGCTTCATGAGGGGACGAACTGCCTTTGCGTTGGCTGGCAGAGCTAGTTCAGACCCATTTAATATAGGTTCGGGTGCCCCACAGGGGTCTATATAAGGCCCATTTCTTTTCAACATATTCACCTCTGATGTCCCGGTGAATCTCTTCGCTGACGACTTGTTATTGTGGCCATCTGATCACAATTTGCGCTTTGCTAGGATGCGGCTCCAAAGATATTTGGAGTCTCTTACTACATATTACCGGAAATGGGGAATCAAGGTAAATGCAAAAAAAGTGAATTAATTGTATTTAAGAACCCCTACAAAAACTTCGGTCGCCGTGCAAGAGACATCTGTGACTCCAGGGTTAAGTTGAGTGGGCAGATGGTGCACTGCTCTGGGCAAACGAAGTACTTGGGGGTCGTTTTTGACAGGAAAGCTACCTTTAGTACTCACGTTGATAATATTTTGAAAAAAGCGACTTATGCATTCCATCTTCTTTTACCTTTTTCCGGAAACATTCGCCAGCGAGTCAAGGTTTGGGCCTATAAGACCTTGATTCATCCGATCATCACATATGCGGTGATGATATGAATTGGGGCTTCGAAAACAAAATGGGGCAAGATAGTATTAGTGGAGCGAAAAATCCTTCGGGCTTGCACAGGACTATACAGACGGGAGGACGGATGGTCTTACCCCAACGAGGCATTGTACCGGGAGACGGGAATGGGGCCGATCAAATCGTATGCAAAAAAGCTTGCGGAAGCGGGAATCATACGAGCCAAGGAGCACAAGGCGGGAGTTGTCAGGAGAGCGACGGACAACCGCTTTATGGATGCAGAGAATGAGTAGTTTTCAAGGTAGTCTTAAGGAAATAATGTACTTAATTTTAAGGAAATCAATTTTAAAATTTTAAAACTAGTTGTTAGAGCAGATGATTTTTACACACTTCTTTTATAATCTAATAATGTATGATAATGTTGTGGGTGTCAACATTTTAATGTTTTCTTTTGCCAAAAAATTAATATTTTAATGTAATTAAAGTAAATTATTATTGTAGTCAATAACTTTGTTTATTTGATATCCGCAGGCCAATCCTCTTTTTTCTTTAAAAGCCGTCGGGCCTTGCTTAGTTGTGTGAGCAGACGCGTTTCGACTACTTTGAGTCATCTTCAGAGTCTAAAGGATGTGTTGAAGGGAGCGACTTTATATAGTCGTAGGATGGGTAATTAGCGAATAGGTAATTAGCGGATGGGTAATTAGCGGATGGGTAATTAGCGGATGGGTAATTAGTGGATGGGTAATGAGGTCAGGAAGTAACTTACTCAATTATGCCACGTAGGGGGATATTATGTTTTTGTTTTTTTGCTTGTTGGCTGTCCGTTTGTTCTGTTTCATCTCGTTTCCGTTTTCGTCTAAGAGTGTGGTCTAGGACTGAGAAAATTGCGTCGGAATTGGTAACAAGTTGTTCGTTGATAATGTCACCGTCTGTCTTTCTATGTTTATAAATTTCAAGCCTTAAATTATTATTGAACACCGGGAAAAGCCATAAGGCATAACCCGCATGTATATTGTTATGTTAAGCTATTGATGAATTGTATATATGTTAAAAAAATGATAAATCACCAAATAAAGATATTGAATGTTAAAGAAAGCTTCATATAAGAAAATATACAACGCTGAAACCGATTTGAAAAGAGTGCAGAAGAATCAGCATTGTGTTTTCGGAGATGCTTAAGGAGTTGAGGAAGATGTTTGGAAATTTCAATATAGAAGCGATTCCACGAAGCGATAATAAGATATTAGATTGGCTCGGCAATGAGAAGGACCGAATCGAAGAACAGGAGAAGAGCGAAATATACCAAATTGAGTGTGGAGAGTGCGATAAAATATACATAGGATAAACGAAGAGATTAGCTGTTTTTATGGAAAAGGAATAAAAAGCCATAAAACAGGTAAGAAAGATCAGTGAATTAGACATTAAGGAGATGATAGGTATAACTAACATCCTTGTAATTACATGATTCAATCAAGATCTAGGTGATGCTTCTCAAAAATTGTTGAAAGACATTAAAAAGTAATTATTCTGGTAACAGCGAATTATATGAAGTAACATAGTTAGGCACCAGGTTATGAGTAGTTATTTACACTGAAGAAATCCTAGAGTTCAGGACAAAATGTATAGATTTGTAGAAATCAAACAAATACCCATTTTTTGGAAATTAAAAGCTAATAATAGAATCTTTAACCTATGAGACTTTCAAAATGTTCAGCATTATTTGTCTATATGCGATTATCGATCAATATTCTTGACTTTATCATATCTTTATCCAAGAAAGTGAATAGTCCTCACTCCTTCAGCTCATACATAAAAACCTTAACGCGCAATTTAACAAGATTAAATGTTCATAAGTTCAAGTCCTCTTATGGGACGTCTGTTCGGTAAATCTTAAAATTTACCATGAGGAAAAAATAAAATTTAAAAAAGCCACCACATCTGATTCGCATAATTTTATAAAAAAACGTTCATAATTACTCCGAAATGTTTTACAGCATGCTTAAATGATATCTATTTGATTATAAATAGTACTAATTATCAAATGAATCTCATTATGAAACTTAATTATTGAGTCATAATATTAGTTTCTACATAGGTATACTTGACCCATATTTACAAATTCGAACTTCAAAGGGTCCTTATGATCTTTCGTTAGCACTACAAATAGAATTCTAACTTTATCAAAAATACAGCAATAATTAACGATAACCTTAGAGGGTCATCTACAGCCTATAAAAATTTCAAAAATATTGCAACCACTTACCTTGAGTATGAAAATACATGATGGAAAGAATTTGGTATAGTCTTAGGCACTTCCACTTTTATAAGGACACAAAATTCACTCTTCAACGTTTCAGAACAATTCAATGCACCAGCAAACTTCTTAAACTGCACCAAACAATCGAAAATAAAATTTATTTTAGTCTTTGGAGCCAATCCAGTCATTATCGCAGCCAATACAAAAAACCGAAGTCTAAACTTTGCACAGATAATCTCTTTGTATTGGTTTAAAAGTATTTTTTTTCTGTTAATCCACAAATTTTGCTATTAAACATCCATTGACCCACACTGACTTTCACTTAACGTGATGAAGTTTTTTCGCAAATTAATTACTGTCTTATCACCTCACTCTACAATGCACTGATTGATAATTAAGGATTTACGAGTATTTGTACGTCAATTGCGGTGGAAAAATATCTTAACTCAAAGAACCTATCAATGACAGAGTATTGAAATTCGAAATCGATGTTACCGTCACACCATCGATGGTAATATGCATTATAAGATTGCTAAAGTAGAACAGAAGCTTGATAGGGAGAATTTTAAGAATTTATACAGTCCCCGTTTGGACTTAATCAGTTTTGATTTTGATAATTTATGACTACGCAAAAGGCTTGAATAATTGTACCGCCAGAGATAAGTCAATTTGTTAATAGGGAATTATCTTTGGGAAGCCAAGCACATGGCGTTCTGTGGTTGTTATTCATGCAAAGGTCATGTCACTCGTTGTTTTGGAGAATTTAAAGAAAATTATTTTGTTTTCTATGCTTATTTTCTTGACAACTTCGGATATCAATTTATTTGGAATATTAGGTTTAGTGGAACGATTTTAAATGCCTTTTGACTACGCAGATCAGATAACCCAAAAACGGAAAATTTTTTAAAGTAAAAGTGAAATTAAACTGAAGAAAAAATTTATATGTTGAATTTTTTTTTTGAGTAACGATTCTAATTAATCTGTACATTGCCTTGAAAAATTACCGAGACATGATGCGAATTATCAGCTCAGAAATTTTGTGCAATACGAAAAAATGCATGTTGTGACTTCACTTTCAATTCATACGGCGTCCGGAACTTCAATAATTGCAAGAGAGAGTCCATTCCGAAAGTTTGGGTTTCAAATTTTGAAATGGAACCTATGTTGCAATTTCCTCTGGATCCCATACGAGTTTGTAATAGGTGGTAATTAGAGGCTGCCAAAGCTACCGACATTTTTTTAGGGTATTGTAAAAAAATATTTTATAATAGATACCTTATTAAAATCGGTACCTGCCCGTCCGTCCGTCACAGCAAGCTTTCTCAGGAACTATAAAACACACAGTCATCAAATTTCGTAAACAGCTCAGAAGTTCCTGGTTAATGACAGATTAGTAGTCAAAAAGGGGGGTCTCCCCATATAAGGATATGAACGCTTAAAAAACATTCTACAGAAAATAGTCGAGTCGAGTATCAGATGGAAGGTCTTGATAAAATCATTTAAAATCCGCTATCGAAATTGCAATATCAACGGCGGCACAGGCAGGAGAAGCGGAAGAACACGAAAAAATTGTGTCTCCTCCTCGAGGTTGGACATCTGTGGACCGAAAAATCTGGAAAAATCATGACGGTAGTTCTCCTTGAGTACGACAACGACAAATACCTGAGAAGTTGAAATTCATTCAAATTTGTTAGTATTAGCATGATTTATCAATTTTAAATTTTCTGACATAAAATCTTCAGGGTACTGTTACGCGCATGCAATTAAAGTGTATTATGTTGTTCGGTAGGACTATAATTCAAAGTTTGTTTTTAATGAGGAGGAAATTTTTAAATTATAGAAAACCTTACATAAGCGGCGAGGCCGCAGATAGTGTTGGCCACATACTCATACTATCTATTGAGTACTTGCCGTGCTGACCTATTCCTGGCAAGGATAATATTCCGAGGATTAATATTTTAGGCGTTTGTATAACTCGAAGATAGTGGAGGCGCTACGAAATTGCAGCGAAATAACATCCACAAGAATTCTGGTTCAGAATTGAATTTTATTTTTTAAAAACATTTCTTTTACACCATTCTTACATCCTAATTTTTAACAAGTTGTTTACTTTTAAAAGTGCATGAAAAAGTCCATGCATTTACACACTCAGCATGTATTCCCATACCCAACGCGCCAGACGCATTGAGAAATGCTTTATCGCGTGCCGCTAGTTCACATGTTCATTTTCCCATGATGCAAGTGCATACTTGGTGAAAGTGAAAGTGCACATTTGTAACTTGATACGTGTTGGGAATGTGTGTCAACTCGTTTATGGGTTTTGTATGCTAGGTGAGTGTAGTACAAAATAATGATTCTTATTATTTAATTTTACAGATGATAGATGAGTGTGTTGTATGAATTAATTTACAGGAAAAATGGTAAGTATATTATTTGATATACATTACACCTCTACCCTTTTTTGATTCGGGTTCTCTATATGTGAAAACGAATCATTAGATCTAATTACATAAAAAAAATTTTTTTTATACTTATGTATGTACACGTATTAAACTTACGTTACTTGATCGTTTACATTGTAGGGCTTTAGTCTATTTTTATTAATTAATTTATGATTTCCTTCTATGTCTATTAGAATATTACATTTATCAATATCTATAATTTTTTATGGACCTTTATAAGGTGGTTGGTGGTTTTTTTCTATTCTCATTTTTTATTAATACCATATCGCCAATTTTTGATTCCAAAGGATTAGTGTTGATTTGTTTTTAGGTTCTTTGCGTCTTGACATTCTCAATAATCTTTCGCGCATTGCTTATTGACATTCTCAATCTAGCTTTTAGCTATTTTGCGTAATTATCTAAATCATAAATGACATCGTTGCTAGATATTATTTCATTTGGGAGGTATGGTAATTTACCGTAAATTAGCTCATACGGAGTGTAATTTGTGTCTATGTTTGGAGTTGTATTATATGCGAAGGTATAATATGGAACCCATTTGTCCCATTGCTGGTCATCGGCGACTGTATACATGTATTCATTCAAAACCCGATGGTTTCTTTCAACCACGCCCAATGTTTGATGGTGATACGGGGTCGAGAATATTTGCTTTATTTTTAACATCTCGCATATGTCTTTCATCAGTTTATTTGAGAATTCTGTGCCTAAATCAGATTTTAATGTCTTAAAATGTCTGTATTTTAATATAAATTCATTAACCATACCTAAGGCTATAGTACGCGCTTCCTTATTCTCTATTGGAAAAGCTACAAACGAATTTAGTTAATTCTCATTGCAGAGTCAAAATGTATCTATAATTGTTGGAAATTCTAAGTGGTCCGACTGTATCTATTTGTATAATCTCAAAACTGGTTGATGGTGTGTCAGTTTTCATCATTTGTTCTTTGGTGTGCCTTACTTGTTTGTTCTTTTGGCAGGCTATACAATTATTTATGTAGGACTTGACCATACTGCCCATGTTCTTCCAGCAGTATCGTTGTTTTAATTTTAATAACGCTTTACGAATCCCTAAATGTCCTCCATATGGTGAGTCGTGAAACTCTTCTATTAGTTTTGTTTGTTCATTCTTACTAGTTACTTTCGTGGGTGGCTTGTATATTAATACTATTAATTTTGTACATGTACTGTCTTTGTGTTTTTGTTGCAACATATTGAACATTTTCTTAAATGATTCTTGTCTATAAGCTTGAATATGACATCTTCACTAGATAATGAGAGTTTTTGAATATCGTTTTGCTTTGCAAATTTTAATAGCTTCTCCAATATCAAAACTTGTTTTGAATTTGGATTATCACTATTCCTCACATTATGAGTGTCATTATTTGTACTCTTTTCCATTGTAAGCTTTTCGTTGACCGAGACGAATCTCACGTCAGATATATCGCTACAATGTACTTCAATAAGATTGTTTGTACGTACAATATCTATCTTATTATTTTTATATTCACTGCGCAGGATAAACTTTAATTTTATTACACCGGTGATGTCTGATAAACTCGTGCAATCCCAACAAAAGATTTGATCAGATTCTATTTTCGTGTGGGTGCCCTCGTCGCAGACTTCTTGTTTCTTGTCCTTTTCTTTATTTGCCATTCCCCGAGTAATTGCTAATAGCTTGCGTTTCGCACTTTCATCAATATCTGGAGGTATCATAGCCTTTAGGGAGTCAGAATCCAACTCGATTCTGGATAAGGCATCCGCATTCGTATTCATGCTGCCTTTTTTGTACACTATCGAAAAATCATAGTCAGACAAGTCAATACGAATTCTGGTAAGTTTGGATGATGGATTTCTGTGAGTAAATAAGGATACGAGTGGCCTGTGGTCTGTTACAACCACGAACTTTCGTCCGTACAGGTAGGGTCGAAAAAATTTGGTTCCCCAATGTATAGCTAACAGTTCTTTCTCATAAAATTCGCACGGACGCCCAATTAGAAAAAGGACCTGATGCAAAACAGGAGAGGCAGAAGCCCCGACGAAGACCCCGGCAGCAGGCACTGCTTGTAAAGCCCCAAGATGGCCGATCCTACGCGGAGGTGCTACGGGACATCAGGGGAAACGTAAGGCCCGAAGACACCAATACTACCGTTAAAGTAGTACGACCAACGCGGTCGGGCCACATACTGGTCGAATTCGGAGCAGAGGCCAGCAATAAAGAAGCATTCTGTGACGCAGTAAAGAAAGTCCTCGGCGAAAGCGCAACTATAGCCCCGCTTGAGCCGATGGCAACGATCGAAATACGGGACATTGACTGCGTGACGGATCTGGCCGAGGTAGAAGAGGCCATCAAAAGGGAGTTCCCTAGCGTGGGAAGGATCAAAGCGAGACTGACACCAGAAAAAAACAGGGGACAACGCATGGCCATAGTTGACTTGACCGAAAAGGACGCCGAACAATTCCTGAACAAGGGAAAAGTACGAATAGGGTGGGTTGTCTGTAGGATACGGCGAAGAGCAACGCCTCTTCAATGTTTCAAATGCCTTGGTTATGGTCACACCACACAAGTATGCAAAGGACCCGGTAGGAGTTCCCTATGTTACAAATGCGGTGAAATGGGACATAAAAGAAAAGAGTGTACGAAGGAGGCACACTGTATTCTTTGCAAGGATGCTGATCCAAAACCTGATTTTGGACACGTCTTGGGATCTGGAAAATGCCGTGTGTTCCAGGAAGCCCTAGCCAAGGCAAAATCAGAGCTTCGATGACCCGCATCCTGCAGCTAAACCTACACCGCAGCTCAACCGCCCAAAATCTGCTTGAGCAGTTTGCGAGGGACAGGAAAGCCGACTTCTTGCTGCTGAGTGAGCAACACCATAATAAAAGTTCTGCATTATGGTACTCTGATGAATCTGGTACTGCCGCTATCTGGGTTCGGAACAGTGATTTTCAAGCGGAGAGTTGTGGACGGGGGGATGGTTTCGTGTGGGTTCGGTGCTCAGGGATCACCTTCTTTAGTGTCTACCTAACGCCTAACGAGCCGATATCATCTTTCCAAGCCAAGCTTAATGCTCTAGAGGGCGCTGTCTCGAACGCAGAGGGTAAAGTGCTCGTTGGGGGCGACTTCAATGCTAAAGTAATCGAATGGGGCATGCCTCCGATGGATCCGCGGGGAAAGCGAATCCTGGAAATGGCGGCCAGGACGGCCCTCGTCGTACTAAACTCCGGAAATACGCCGACTTTCCGCCGTATTGGCTGTGAGGGAACCATACCGGACGTGACATTCGCCTCGGAGTCCTTAGTACGGAGGATACACAACTGGAAAGTATTAGAGGACTACTCAGCCAGTGATCACCAGTGCATTCTGCTTGAGATAAGTGATGCTATCTCCCGACGTCCGAGCTCTCGGCCTTCTACAACTGGATGGAACATTAGAAGAATGGACGTCGAGAGGTTCGTCAAGGTTCTCACAGCAGGTGAGCCGCTGCAGGGAGCTCCGGAGGGGACGGAAGAACTGGCAGCTCAAGACGTGGTGAACTCTACCATGAGCATAATCACGACTGCTTGCTGCGCTTCTATGCCCCGCCGAAGACCTCGGCACGGCAAGCCCCCAGTGTACTGGTGGTCTACTGAAATCGCTGAAAAGCGGAGGGAGTGTCACAAGCTTCGGCGTGAGGCTCAACGGGCGCGGAACCGTGACGAGGCATGCAACCAGGTGGCAGCATATAAGTCAGCCAGGAAATGCCTTCGCAAACTGATCAACAGTAGCAAGGCTCGCTGCTGGCAAGACCTAGTGGACAATGTGAACAAGGATCCGTGGGGCCTTGGCTACAAGCTGGTCATGGGGAAACTTGGTGCCCTACGGAAGCCTTGTATACATGACGCGGAAAAGATAAACGCGATGGTGCGGGGACTCTTCCCCGCCCATCCCGTCCGTGTTGACGCTGTCCACGGTGAAACAGCAGTAGAGTGCCCACTCTTCACACTGCTGGAACTGGAGGAGGCAGTCCTCTCCTTGAAAGCGAGGAAGGCTCCAGGTCCAGATGGTGCTCCAGCTGAGGTGTTGCGGCTCGTCTATCACCATTGTCCTGACTTGCTGCTCAGCACATTCAACGCTTGCCTACGGGACGGGGTTTTCCCGGTACGATGGAAGGTGGCGAGGCTCGTACTGATCAGCAAGGGGAAGGGAAATCCCGAATCGCCGTCTGCATACCGCCCGTTATGCATGCTAGACACGGCTGGGAAAGTGCTAGAGAAACTCATCAAGGGAAGACTCACTGACGCGATTCGTGCTGCTGGGGACCCATCACCTCGGCAGTACGGCTTTAGAGCAGGACGTTCTACCATTGATGCGATTGCAGAGGTGGTGAACGCGGTCCAAAAGGCAGAGGCATATAGTCGCACCAAGCGACGGATCGTCCTGTTGGTGACACTCGACGTCAGGAATGCCTTCAACTCCGCTAGATGGGTGGATATTCTGGACACGCTGGAAAACACTTTTCAAGTTCCAGAATATCTAATGCGGCTTTTGAGGAACTACCTAAAGGAGCGAAGCCTGCTCTACGACACGACACAGGGCCAACGAAGGATGGAAATTACATCGGGTGTTGCCCAGGGATCTATCCTTGGTCCGGACCTGTGGAACGTGTCTTACGACGGGCTACTGAGACTTGAGATGCCAGATGAGTCGCGCTTGTTCGGCTATGCGGATGATGTTGCGGCTCTGGTCGCCGGACGCACGGTTGAACAAGCGCAACTTAGGCTAGGTATGCTAATGCGCCGAGTGAGGGGTTGGATGACTGCTCGCGGGCTTAGTTTAGCACTGGAGAAAACCGAAGTGGTCATCTTGACAAAAAAGAGAATCCCTAGAGTAAGGATGATCAGTATTGGAGGTATACAAATCGAATCGAAGCCAGCGGTGAAGTACCTGGGGCTACTGATCGACTCGAAGATGTGTTTCTCTGAGCAAATCAGGGCAACGGCTGAGAAGGCTGCTTCGGGAATATCGGCCCTGAGTCGACTTATGGCCAACGTAGGGGGACCCAGCCCATCAAGAAGACGCCTCTTGATGAGTGCTGTAGGGTCAGCGCTACTGTACGGAGCAGAGGTATGGGGCGACGCTCTCAGCAAGGAGGTATACCGAAAACGATTGGCACAGGTACAGAGAAGAGGAGCACTGAGAATTGCATCTTCGTATCCAACAGTCTCCGACTCGGCGGTGAGAGTGATTGCAGGCGTGATACCTGTCGCCCTCCTTGCTAGAGAGCGCCGCGCTATCTACCTGCGCCGAAACGAGGATGCGAGGGAGATGGTTGTCCGCGAGGAGAGACAACGCTCGCTCAACGATTGGCAGCAGTCTTGGAGGAATTGCACGAAGGGAAGGTGGACTGCGCGCCTCATCCCGGACGTGAGACCGTGGCTAAATCGAAGGCATGGTGAGACTAACTTCTATCTGACCCAGCTTTTGAGCGGGCACGGGTGTTTTCGGTCTTACCTGCACAAGATCGGTAAGTCACGGTCTCCCGATTGTCGATTTTGCCCAGGAGAGGAGGACAATGCCTGTCACACATTTTTTGCGTGTACAAAATGGGCCAGGCTGCGAAGGGAACTCTACAGGGAGACGGGAGAGCTCACCCCGGATAATATAGTTGCGGTGATGCTCGAATTGGTTGACAAATGGAACCAGGTGGCACATTATGCTCGGGCAGTCCTGAAATATAAAAGGGACTCATAGCAGCCGGAGGCGCTGGGGCTGGGGGATCGCTCTTCTGGCATTTCCTCTTCCCCTCTCCCCTCCCGCTAGGAAAGGGACTCCCCAACTTGAAGGCGCCCCACGGCGTAACAAAACGAGACCTGGCCCGAAGTAATGTGTCAAACGGTTCCAGGCTAGCTTCTCAGATTGACAGGGGAGGTGTTTAGTGGGTAGTCCAAGGGTATCCTCCATGGGAGTCCTACACTGCCAGACTCGGCGGGCGTAAATGCCTTCACCTCCCTACCACAAAAAAAAACAGTTCTTTCTCAATCACAGGTTTATTTATATCATGTTTAGCTAATGATTTGCTAGCGTAGGAAATAGGCAAATCTTGTCCAATCTCTCCTTGCGATAAGACAGCTCCTAATGCATAATTGGATGCATCAGTAGTCAGAATAAAGGGTTTATGAAAATTTGGATATTGGAGAATAGGTGGTTCTATCAGTTTTTTCTTCAATGTTTTGTATGCTTTTTGACATTCTTCGGTCCAATCAAAAGTTACATTCTTTTTAAGTAAAGAGTTTAAACTTTTGGCGGTTGCAGCAAAATTTGGGATAAAACGCCTGTAGTAATTGCAGAATGCTACATTGTTGATTGTATCATATTTTGAAGAATCTGTTTTGATGCCATCCTTGGTTATTAGATGACCAAGGTATATTACTTCCGATTTTAAAAACTGACATTTACTTGGGTTTAATTTCAAATTATGCTGACGTAACCTATGTAAGACTTTACAAAGGTTGTCATTGTGATGTTTAATGCTGCATCCGAAGACAATGATGTCATCCACATTCAGAAACGCTTCGTGGCTCAGCCTACTTAAGGCTATCGTCAACATTCGTTGGAAGCTGTTGGATGAGATCTTTAATCCAAATGGTAACCGTTTAAACTGATAGTGCCCGTCGCTAGTAGAGAATGCTGTTAATGGCCTAGACTCTTTATCAAGTTCAATTTGATGAAAAGAGCTAGTCATATCCAGTGTCGAAAAATATTTAGCTCTACCTAATCTATCCAGGACGTCTTCCAATCTGGTCAAAGGGAATTTATCGTTGACAATTTTGTCGTTCAATCTCCGAAAATCTACCACAAGTCGCCATTTAGCTTTACCATCCGTACTCTTTTTTAGTACAACCAAAAGTGGTGAATTGTACGGGCTTGTAGATGGCTCGATAATATCACTGGCTTCCAAGTCTCTGACTTGTTGCAGGATTTCATCGTTCTGGGCTTGGGGAAACCTATAGTTCTTAATGTATACAGGACTGTCATCCACTGTCTGTAATTTCTGTTTATAGAAATTATTAGTGGATAGTTTTTCACCTTCAAGCTGAAAAACATCCTGATACTGTTTAAGTATATGAAGTAAGCTATTCATGGCTTGCTTGTCGAGAAGGTTCAAGGAGTTTCTTGAATCGATCATCGTCATCACATTTTTGTTTGTCCCCCTTAACAATGTGATAGTGTTGCAAGGGTTCGATTCCAATATTGAAATTCTTTATCACTACTTTTTCGTCCGTTGTATTCAAAATCATTACGTGCTGAGCACCTTTTGCAGGTATAATTGTGTTACCCACAAAAACACCCCTTTGTATTTCCGTATTCAACACAATGCTGTCTTCATCCACATCCACATTTATCGGAACTATTGTTTCAGTTCTCGCTGCCACTTTGACGTGTGTGTTACCCTGCCTTTTTGTATCCATAGGCAATACCACGTCTTCATCATCCACGCAGAATGAAATAGTGAAAGTCTCATAGTCAATTTTACACATAAAATTGACCAACAAATCTCTTCCGATAATTCCATCAGTACTTATCGGGAAATTACTATCCACAATGTGAAATGACTCTGTAATTCGTCGTTTACCAACCAATAAGTCTAAATTAGAAGTCCCTAGCGAGGTAGTTACTTCTTTAGTTATACCAGTTAACCTAATCTTATTTTCTTTTTCTATTTGATACTCTAAATTCCTGAAAATATCTACCTTACAGATCGATACAGCTGCACCTGTATCTATTAAAAATAATAAATCCCTATTTGCTTCAAAGTTATATATTCTAACGAAATTTGTACAGTTGTTAGTTACCCTGTAAATTTTCTTTTCTTTTGCAACATTATTCATACCGGGAGGCTCTGCAAATGCTCTCCGGAACCTAGAGCGTTTCCCTGGTCCGATACAACATGAATACTTCTTCTATTGCTATCATTAAAATTTCTATTATTCCTTTTACCACGCCTATTGTCTCGCCTGTTTTCACGATAACTATTACTATTGCTATTGTAGTTGCTGTTCCTATTATCGTTTCTGCCACTACTCCTACCATTATCATTATTATTTCTGGCATTTCCATTATCGCTATAATTGCTATTATTTCTATTCCTACTATTATTCCTATTGTTTCTAGTATCTCTATTGTTACCGTCATTATTGTTGCCTCTGCGATTGCTTCTTTTGTCCCTTCTCCCTGTATTATTCCTAATATGCATCACAGAATTCTCTGCTTGTACCTCAGCATTCTTGAGTTCTTGAGCTAAGGAGACTGCATCTGAGAAATTCCTTGGTCTAGCCGAGAATACCGTATTCTTGAGTTGATCGTTCAACCCCTTTTTAAAAATGCTCAAAGCATATGAGTCATTCATACGCATAACGACCTTTTTCTCTATTTCTGAAGCCCGGTCACCAAGGTCTTGTATCTGCAGTTGGTTTAGTTCATCAACTAGTGACCAAATTTTATCCTTGAATACTGTTACAGTTGATTTCTTCTCACACGTGTTGCTTAACATGGAGTGAATTTGAGGGATAGTTTTCGTATTCTTGAACCTTTTGATTAACTCTGTTTGTAAGGAATTGAAAGTGGTTATCGAAACACCATCCAAAGACAATCTTACAGTAGCGCTAAGTTTAACACAAGTCACGAAATCTATCAACTGTGGTTTTGCTGTGGGAGATAAAGTTGAATCCACTAACTCTATGATTTTCAGAAAAGGTGGCAACTCCTTGTATTTACCATCAAAAACGGGGATAATTTTAATCGCCGTTTCCAAATTGAAATAAGACATTGTGATTTCCTCTTTTAACTCTGGCAAGCTGGATTCTAATTCTTCATTCACACAGTTTTGCTGGTTAGCTTCCATGAAATATCCCTGTTTGCCAAGTTGTAGCAAAATTTCTTTCTCCAAGATAAGAGATTCCGATTTGAATTTTAATTTAAAATCCAATAATCTTGAACTAGTATCATCGAGTTTGCCAATAATTTCATTAAACTCGGTTTTTCTTGATTTAAGACCCTCGAGCTTGTCAAGCAAAGTACCAACCGTATACAACCTACTCAAACTTTTCCTCAAATTCTTCAAAAGTCTCTCATTCTCAACAACCAGCCTTTCTAAAGCATCCATACATTCCTAACACGGAGTGATTACTCAAATTGCTGAGAAAATACATGTATTTAAAATCTAAATGACCCAAGTTACAAATTTACATTCTATTAATTATTACAAATACATCTCAATCATTAATATTCCTGTTTAAACGTTTAATGACATATTTCTTATTATAATTGTGGTACGCGTAGACTGAATTACTACAATCATAAATACCGCTGAAGTTGTTATCGATTGCCGGTACTCTTGAACCAGCGTCACCTCCTCAGTGGAGCAGTTGTTCCCAATCACTCCTTTAGCTCGCGGAGTTTCTTCTCGAAAAACTGCTTTTGTTGTCCGCACGAAATCCTTATCAGGCGGTGCAGTTCCGCTCGTTTTCGTTTGAGCCTCGTCTTACGGCGCCCTCTTGGTCGTCGTTTAGACGGAATAGCCGTCAAAGCCGCTTCCACTGCTTCAATGGTCTTCTTTTTGTAAAACTCCTCAATTCTCCTCGGTTTGGGGCCTCTTAATTTGAGCTCCTCAATATTTGTGGCGGCATATACCGGTATTGGTTCAGCGACAGCTTTTACCGGTTGCGGAATATGCGTTTCATGCAACTGCACGCATCGCTCGAACGCCTCATCCAAAACTGTCTTTTCTTCTTCGCTGAACCCGGTGACACAATCTTCCATGTCGCCTTCAAATTCTATCGACGGATCAGAAAATTCACTGGTCGTAGCCGCAGGATCGCCATAAAGTGTATTATGTTGTTCGGTAGGACTAGTTACATTATAACAGATCATTAAAATATCCGTCGCCACGTAAAAGAACAGGCGACGGGAAATATGTACTCTTAATTAGCATACATGTCATAAAATATCCGTCGCCACGTAAAAGAACAGGCGACGGGAAAGATGTACTCTCAATTAGCATAAGACATGTCATAAAACATCCGTCGCCACGTAAAAGAACAGGCGACGGGAAACAAATACTCATAACTATTATAATATACAAGTAATAAAACATCCTTCGCCCTGTAATAGACAGGACGCGGGAAAATCCCATTATGTATTAAGGATGGGATTTCTTTTAAGATAAGAATGTAAATAATCTAAGTAGGTAAGAAATAGTTAGAGTATTTAAGCCGAGGTAATTTAAGTTCTTTTCTCAGTTTTTAGTTTTGTATTTTTGCAGATAACATGAATAAATAGTTTGTAACGTAATTAGTTATAGTTTTTTTCTTTAAAACATTTCTCTCGAAGTTTTAAAGTCTTAATTGGCGCAGTCGTGCGGTTAACGCGAAAAACAACCTTTAAAAGTGCATATAAGTGAGTAAAGTAACCCTGGAAGAACATCTTTTGACGTTATTGCAGGCTCTTTGTTTGGACTCACCAAACATGACGCAACCGGTGAACCATTTTATTCAACCTTCGACATTGAATTCGCAACTAGCCATGCAACCATCGGCGTTTGAACAATTCAAATTCCTTACTCATCTGATAGCACAGGTTCCCACATACAACGGCGATTCAGAACAACTGTATCGATTTATATCTGCAATGGAGAGAATCGCACCGAGGATAGCTGCATATCCTGTTGAAGCAGACCACGACTTATTATATCAAAACATTATGAACGAGCAACATATTTTTAATAATCACCAGCAAATGAATAGTTCACACCAATTGCCTAGCGAACAATTCAATCGCGATTATGCCAATTCGCATTATCTTCGGCAACAGCAATTTTTTAACTATAGAAATAATAATAATCTAGGTTTTTTAAATCCTCATGATATGAGACTTAACAGTGATGTGTCAATGAACACTGCAGTATCCAGAGAAACGACACTGCATTTAAATAATCAACTTCCCCAACAGGATTTTCGAATCCCAGCCTCGGAAGACAACTACCAACGGTTCAACTCACAATCGGGGGGAAGCTTCTCAAATGTATTATAGATACAGGAAGCACAATTTCTATTCTTGACGAAAGAATCGTCCCTGAGTATCAAAAACGAACTTATCATAGTCCGTTGATTATAAAAACAATGAATAACAGTTTTAATACTTCTAAGTGTCTAAGAACACAACCTCCAGAAGAATTTAGAATCACAGCTCCCGTTGAATGGAAGCTAATTTCATTGACAGGAAAAGATTTCCAAGCTATCATTGGAAACGATATAGCGCACACTGTCGGTTTAGTCATAGATTATCGAACTCAAACCCTGTGTAGTAACAATTTCCGTATACCTTTCGCGCACAATGCGGAAGAACAAATTTATTTCACAGAAGCTTTGAAAAATATTTCTGATAAGCCAAAAGAGTTAAATTTAATTCCTACAGAAGTCGAACATACTCTCGAAGAGAAACAAGTAATTAAAAAAATTTTAGAGGAATATAAAGATGTACAATATGATGAAACAAAAAAATTAACTTTCACACATAATATAAAACATTCCTTACCCCTTACGTCCGATAAACCAATATATCAACGAAATTATAGACTACCTTACACTGTCCGAGATTTTCTTTCGAAACAAATTCAGGAAGATCTTGCACAAGGTATCATTCAACCTTCTCAATCACCGTACAATAACCCTATTTGGATAGTACCAAAAAAAGGTGACAAATACAGACTTGTGGTCGACTTTAGAAAATTAAATGAACTGACAGTTGAAGATAAATTTCCTATCCCACAGATAGACGATCTACTTGGCAAACTTGGGAATTGCCAATATTTTACGTCAATTGACTTAGCGAAAGGATTCCACCAAATTGAATTGGAACCTTCAGATAGGCACAAAACCGCTTTCTCCACTACTTCTGGACACTATGAGTTCCTCCGTATGCCATTTGGTCTGAAAAACGCTCCGGCTACTTTTCAGAAGTTAATGAATAACATTCTACATGAGCATATCGGAAAAACATGTATTGTATACATGGATGATATACTGATTTTCAGTGCATCTTTGCAAGAGCATGAGGTAGCATTAAGAAAAATATTTCAAACATTGCGCAAAGCAAATCTTAAAATTCAATTGAACAAAACCAAATTCTTATCACGTTATACCGAATTTCTAGGGCATATCATTACACCACAGGGTATCAAACCTAATCCATCTAAGGTAGAAGCAATCCAAAAATTTCCGATTCCGAAAACCACTAAGGAAATTAAAAGCTTTTTGGGGTTAACAGGATTTTATCGTAAGTTCATACGTGACTACGCGAAAATTGCCAAGCCAATGACCATATATTTGCAGAAAGATAAAAAAATTAACCTTAATGACCCATCTTATGTAGAATCCTTTAACAGACTTAAAATGTATTTTCAAAGTGAACCAATACTTATACACCCAGACTTAAGTAAACCCTTTACTGTAACTACTGATGCCTCAAACTATGCACTTGGAGCAGTATTGTCGCAAAACCAAAAACCGATAGCATTTGCATCGCGAACACTTAACAAACATGAGATAAATTATTCAACGATTGAAAAAGAGTTATTGGCAATCGTTTGGTCCTTAAAACATTTCAGACCATACCTATTTGGCAAACGTTTTACTCTTGTAACAGATCACAAACCACTTACTTTCTTGGATAATATTAAAGAAGAAAACAGTAAACTCCAACGGTGGCGCTTAAGAATCAAAGAATATAATTTTAATATTCAACACATAAAGGGCAAAGAAAATCTTGTCGCAGATGCTCTGTCTCGTGTACAAATCTTTCACATGGAAGACAGCCATGAAAAACAAATTATAAACCAAGAAGATAATGAATCCGTTGTAGCAACACAACATTCCGCCCAAGAAGACAACCACCATTGTATATATATAGCAGAGAAACCTATTAATCACTTTCAACAACAGATTTTCTTGAAGCAAGGAAAAATAAACTCAACTAAACTAATCAAGTACCAAGGGAAGAAAATACTGCATTTACAGTTTCAACAAATAACACCCAAAACAATTCAATATATACTGAAAAATCATACCCTGCAAAAAGGTACTACAGCCATCAATTTCCCCAACAAAAATGTCCTTTTACTAGCTCAAACAGAATATGGTAAATATAAGCTATCTAATCCCAACATGTGCATAGTATCAGCACCCAAAATACTACATAATTGCACTGAAATATCAATTAAAGAGCAAATAGCTCGGACTCATCAAAAATCTAACCATCAAGGAATAGACAAAACATACGAGGAATTAAAAACCAAGTATTACTTTCCGAAACTCAGAGAACTTGTGACTTTATATATAAACGCATGTGATATATGTAAGCGATCAAAGTACGAACGCAATCCAGTTAAACTTCCATTCAAGAAACCAGCGTATCCAAACAAAGTTCGAGATACATATCACATTGATATTTGGTTCAAGGATAAAAATCATCCCTATATATCCATCATAGACAAGTTTAGTAAATATTTGGCCATCTACCCCATCCAAAATCGGCAATGGGATACAATCAACCATGCTTTATTAGAGGCTTTTAATATGTTAGGTTTCCCTAGACATATCATCACTGACAACGAAAGTTCTTTTAGTTCTCCTAAAACTATTGACTGGCTTCAAAAAAACAACGTCACAATTCACTTTGCATCCCCTCATGTTCATAATGGTAACGCTGATGTGGAAGTAGCCCATAGAACTCTTAATGAAAATCTTCGCACCTTCCTCATTCGGCAAGTAGAAGAGGATAAGAACCTATTGGAATTAAACCCTGTTCAGGAATGTGTTCGTATATATAATACAACAGTGCACTCGGCCCATAAAGAAAAACCTGCGAGTGTGTTTCATCAACAAACACCCACCCCCAACTACGAAATCCATGCAAAATTACTACAAAACCAAGCTAAGCAAAATGAATATCACAATAAGCTTCGTAAAGAAGAACCCTTGGATGAGCAGTACATTAAAAATCCTAGCGCTACCAAATTACAACCCCGATATATCAAATATAATAATAAGCATAAGCGAAAAATACATCCTCAGCGCTTTCGAAGAGCTAAACGTTCCACACCATTAAGTCCCGCAAATATCGATACTCATTTTCCCAATATCAATTCAAACTCAATCAATTGAAAAGTATAAACTAAAATTCTCGACTACAGCTTTTCAAAAACCGAATATATAAATATAGAATTTATTTTACTCCTGAATAATAAGAAACAACTCTCTAATAGAAAAACGTCTCATTTAAACTTTAAATTTATCATATTAGTACTCCAGATACATGGGTGACACAAATAATCGAATCCTCTTTATAATCATTATATGTCTCAAATAATTACAATAAGTTACTAATAATATTCTTTGAACAATTAAATATATAGTCGAAATCATGTGAAAATGAAATAAATATGTACATCCAAAGCCTGAAACTTGAAATAGACAAATTTCATTTTTTTAAATAGATTTTTTTTTGGTAAAATCGAGGACGATTTAATTATAAGGGATGGAGTAGTTACATTATAACAGATCATTAAAATATCCGTCGCCACGTAAAAGAACAGGCGACGGGAAATATGTACTCTTAATTAGCATACATGTCATAAAATATCCGTCGCCACGTAAAAGAACAGGCGACGGGAAAGATGTACTCTCAATTAGCATAAGACATGTCATAAAACATCCGTCGCCACGTAAAAGAACAGGCGACGGGAAACAAATACTCATAACTATTATAATATACAAGTAATAAAACATCCTTCGCCCTGTAATAGACAGGACGCGGGAAAATCCCATTATGTATTAAGGATGGGATTTCTTTTAAGATAAGCATGTAAATAATCTAAGTAGGTAAGAAATAGTTAGAGTATTTAAGCCGAGGTAATTTAAGTTCTTTTCTCAGTTTTTAGTTTTGTATTTTTGCAGATAACATGAATAAATAGTTTGTAACGTAATTAGTTATAGTTTTTTTCTTTAAAACATTTCTCTCGAAGTTTTAAAGTCTTAATTGACTATAATTCAAAGTTTGTTTTTAATGAGGAGGAAATTTTTAAATTATAGAAAACCTTACATAAGCGGCGAGGCCGCAGATAGTGTTGGCCACATACTCATACTATCTATTGAGTATTGCCGTGCTGACCTATTCCTGTGCAAGGATAATATTGCGAGGATTGATATTTTAGGCGTTTGTATAACTCGAAGATAGTGGAGGCGCTACGAAATTGCAGCGAAATAACATCCACAAGAATTCTGGTTCAGAATTGAATTTTATTTTTTAAAAACATTTCTTTTATACCATTCTTACAACCTAATTTTTTACAAGTTGTTTACTTTTAAAAGTGCATGAAAAAGTGCATGCATTTACACACTCAGCATGTATTCCCATACCCAACGCGCCAGACGCATTGAGAAATGCTTTGTCGCGTGCCGCTAGTTCACATGTTCATTTTCCCATGATGCAAGTGCATATTTGGTGAAAGTGAAAGTGCACATGTGTAACTTGATACGTATTGGGAATGTGTGTCAACTCGATTATGGGTTTTGTATGCTAGGTGAGTGTAGTGCAAAATAATGATTCTTATTATTTAATTTTACAGATGATAGGTGAGTGTATTGTATGAATTAATTTACAGGATAAATGGTAAGCATATTATTTGATATACGAGTACATTACACAATTACTCGAATGTGACACGTTTTGCCATGTGACTCAGTGTCCATGAACCAAGAATTTCGTCTATGCTTGGGAAAATTTCCATTCTCATGAAGTTTTCCCAAGATTTGCGAATTCCATATCGCATTGCAACGTAAGCAATGCGATATTATAAATTAACTTGAACCGTGGCATAACGTTACTATTAGTTAAAACAACTCTGAAGTGTACAAAGTGTGTGTCAATTACCATAAGAAAAATAATAGAAATAAACTTGTATGTAGTGATAGTGAAAACTTGCAGTCTTTTATTTTTTTAATAAAGAGTTCACGCTTAACAATTTCTGGTGGCAGCGGTGGGATAGCCATCTGTAATTAATTATCGTGGCTATCTTAATTACATACATAGTTAACGCGACTCTGAACAAGAAAATAGTGAAAGTTATTAATTGTATCACTGCAGCGCTCAAGGTGTGGAACTGGCACCAAAATATTTGTAAAAATGTAATTGTGTCTTTAAAAAGGACGGAAAAAATAGTATCTTTGAGATACAGTCCTCAACGTGGGATTTAAGGATACGTTGTTCTCGTAGTGTGAGTGCAACCAACGTTGAGTAGTACAGCTTTAGTCTGCGTGAAGCAGAAACTACTCCAACAGAAGCATTCAACCGGTAATTTTCAGTGGATATCAAGAGGAGAGCGAGCAGAAATTACAAAGGAATTCAAGCTACAATTTGGAGTCAACTTCAGGAAGGAACGAGGCATCACAGGAAGAATAAACAAGACATCGCATCGAACCTAGGAAGGATGCATCTGTAAGTGATTCTTTTTGATTATGTTTTGTTTATCAGAGTGAAATTTAAATTTAACCGAATAGCCCTTAGCCTAAAAATTACCCTGGCTAAGGAGGAGGGAATATAGATTTAGAGATTAGGAAAAGTTAAGGATATATGTAACAAGTATTGGAAAAGTGAAGTTCAGAAATTTAAAAATAAGAAAAATTTATGTTTGAAAGTGATTAAGTAAATGAATGATTTATATCGCGTAAAAATCTGGGAAAAGAAAGTTCGGTTGACTATAAGTGAAATTTTAGTTAATAAATATCGCGAAAACGTATTTTGATTTCAATTCTTTTTAGAATTATTTAGGAACGTTATCCGTCGGTCAAGTAAAAAGTAGTTGTGAGGCGTCAAGTGAAAGTGAATGTGAAAGTGATAGAGAGAGTTTAAAAATTACCGTGGTGAAAGTGTCTCATTTAGTGAAAGTGAAAATTTGGCCGAAAGTTTTCACAGTTTATTTGAAGAATCGGATTTTGTTTCAAGTGTGTCGAGAGAAAGCGGGTCTAACTCAATAAAAATGAATTTGGAAAACGATGAAGCAAGTGCAAGTAGTAGTGCCGTAGATGCAAACACAAGACCGCAATTCTCGATAACTTTTTCAAACTTGAAAAGCTTCATTCCAGTGTTCGAAGGACGAGCTGAGGATGCGTATAATATCATATACGCATGCGAAGAGGCAATGAAATTGGCTCAAGGTCCGATTCGATCCATCCTTTTTAAGTATATTTGTATGCAACTCCGAGGAAATGCACAAAAAATTATACTTAATGAGGGATTCGAAAACTGGAATGCGTTGAAAATGAAATTGAAACAGGTTTACGCGGAACCACATTCTATGTTGCATCTTCAAAGGGAACTTTTTTCATTTAAGCCAAAGAATGGAGAAACTGTTGTGCAGTACCACCAAAGGCTTCTCAGTCTTCCTCGAAGGAAATTTTTTTTTTTTTGTGGTAGGGAGGTGAAAGCATTTACGCCCGCCGAGTCTGGCAGTGTGGGACTCCCATGGAGGATACCCTTGGACTACCCACTAAACACCTTCCCTGTCAATCTGATAACCTAGCCTGGAACCGTTTGACACATTACTTCGGGCCAGGTCTCGTTTTGTTACGCCGTGGGCGCCTTCAAGCTGGGGAGTCCCTTTCCTAGCGGGAGGGGAGAGGGGAGGAGGAAATGCCAGAAGGGCGATCTCCCAGGACCAGCGCCTCCGGCTGCTGTGAGTCCCTTTTATATTTCAGGACTGCCCGAGCATAATGTGCCACCTGGTTCCATTTGTCAACCGATTCGAGCATCACCGCAACTATATTATCCGGGGTGAGCTCTCCCGTCTCCCTGTAGAGTTCCCTTCGCAGCCTGACCCATTTTGTACACGCAAAAAATGTGTGACAGGCATTGTCCTCCTCTCCTGGGCAAAACCGACAATCGGGAGACCGTGACTTACCGATCTTGTGCAGGTAAGACTGAAAACACCCGTGCCCGCTCAAAAGCTGGGTCAGATAGAAGTCAGTCTCACCATGCCTTCGATTTAGCCACGGTCTCACCTCCGGGATGAGGCGCGCAGTCCACCTTCCCTTCGTGCAATTTCTCCAAGACTGCTGCCAATCGTTGAGCGAGCGTTGTCTCTCCTCGCGGACAACCATCTCCCTCGCATCCTCATTTCGGCGCATGTAAATAGCGCGGCACTCTCTAGCAAGGAGGGTGACAGGTATCACGCCTGCAATCACTCTCACCGCCGAGTCGGAGACTGTTGGATACGAAGATGCAATTCTCAGTGCTCCTCTTCTCTGTACCTGTGCCAAACGTTTTCGGTATACCTCCTTGCTGAGAGCGTCGCCCCATACCTCTGCTCCGTACAGTAGCACTGACCCTACAGCACTCATCAAGAGGCGTCTTCTTGATGGGCTGGGTCCCCCTACGTTGGCCATAAGTCGACTCAGGGCCGATATTCCCGAAGCAGCCTTCTCAGCCGTTGCCCTGATTTTCTCAGAGAAACTCATCTTCGAGTCGATCAGTAGCCCCAGATACTTCACCGCTGGCTTCGATTCGATTTGTATACCCCCAATACTGATCATCCTTACTCTAGGGATTCTCTTTTTTGTCAAGATGACCACTTCGGTTTTCTCCAGTGCTAAACTGAGCCCGCGAGCAGTCATCCAGTCCCCCACTCGGCGCATTAGCATACCTAGCCTAAGTTGCGCTTGTTCAACCGTGCGCCCAGCGACCAGAGTTGCAACATCATCCGCATAGCCGACCAAGCGCGACTCATCTGGCATCTCAAGTCTCAGTAGCCCGTCGTAAGACACGTTCCACAGGTCCGGACCAAGGATAGATCCCTAGGCAACACCCGATGTAATTTCCATCCTTCGTTGGCCCTGTGTCGTGTCGTAGAGCAGGCTTCGGTCCTTTAGGTAGTTCCTCAAAAGCCGCATTAGATATTCTGGAACTTGAAAGCCTAAAGCCGTACTGCCGAGGAGATAGGTCCCCAGCAGCACGAATCGCGTCAGTGAGTCTTCCCTAGATGAGTTTCTCTAGCACTTTCCCAGCCGTGTCTAGCATGCATAACGGGCGGTATGCAGACGGCGATTCGGGATTTCCCTTCCCCTTGCTGATCAGTACGAGCCTCGCCACCTTCCATCGTACCGGGAAAACCCCGTCCCGTAGGCAAGCGTTGAATGTGCTGAGCAGCAAGTCAGGCAATGGTGATAGACGAGCCGCAACACCTCAGCTGGAACACCATCTGGACCTGGAGCCTTCCTCGCTTTCAAGGAGAGGACTGCCTCCTCCAGTTCCAGCTGTGTGAAGAGTGGGCACTCTGCTGCTGTTTCACCATGGACAGCGTCAACACGGACGGGATGGGCGGGGAAGAGTCCCCGCACCATCGCGTCCATCTTTTCCGCGTCATGTATACAAGGCTTCCGTAGGGCACCAAGTTTCCCCATGACCAGCTTGTAGCCAAGGCCGCATGGATCCTTGTTCACATTGTCCACTAGGTCTTGCCAGCAGCGAGCCTTGCTACTGTTGATCAGTTTGCGAAGGCATTTCCTGGCTGACTTATATGCTGCCACCTGGTTGCATGCCTCGTCACGGTTCCGCGCCCGTTGAGCCTCACGCCGAAGCTTGTGACACTCCCTCCGCTTTTCAGCGATTTCAATAGACCACCAGTACACTGGGGGCTTGCCGTGCCGGGGTCTTCGGCGGGGCATAGAAGCGCAGCAAGCAGTCGTGATTATGCTCATGGTAGAGTTCACCACGTCTTGAGCTGCCAGTTCTTCCGTCCCCTCCGGAGCTCCCTGCAGCGGCTCACCTGCTGTGAGAACCTTGACGAACCTCTCGACGTCCATTCTTCTAATGTTCCATCCAGTTGTAGAAGGCCGAGAGCTCGGACGTCGGGAGATAGCATCACTTATCTCAAGCAGAATGCACTGGTGATCACTGGCTGAGTAGTTCTCTAATACTTTCCAGTTGTGTATCCTCCGTACTAAGGACTCCGAGGCGAATGTCACGTCCGGTATGGTTCCCTCACAGCCAATACGGCGGAAAGTCGGCGTATTTCCGGAGTTTAGTACGACGAGGGCCGTCCTGGCCGCCATTTCCAGGATTCGTTTTCCCTGCGGATCCGTCCGAGGCATGCCCCATTCGATTTCTTTAGCATTGAAGTCGCCCCCAACGAGCACTTTACCCTCTGCGTTCGAGACAGCGCCCTCCAGAGCATTAAGCTTGGCTTGGAAAGATGATATCGGCTCGTTAGGCGTTAGGTAGACACTAAAGAAGGTGATCCCTGAGCACCGAACCCACACGAAACCATCACCCCGTCCACAACTCTCCGCTTGAAAATCACTGTTCCGAACCCAGATCGCGGCTGTACCAGTTTCATCAGAGTACCATAATGCAGGACTTTTATTATGGTGTTGCTCACTCAGCAGCAAGAAGTCGGCTTTCCTGTCCCTCGCAAACTGCTCAAGCAGATTTTGGGCGGTTGAACTGCGGTTTAGGTTTAGCTGCAGGATGCGGGTCATCGAAGCTCTGATTTGGCCTTGGCTAGGGCTTCCTGGAACACCCTGCATTTTCCTGATCCCAAGACGTGTCCAAAATCAGGTTTTGGATCAGCATCCTTGCAAAGAATACAGTGTGCCCCCTTCGTACACTCTTTTCTTTTATGTCCCATTTCACCGCATTTGTAACATAGGGAACTCCTATCGGGTCCTTTGCATACTTGTGAGGTGTGACCATAACCAAGGCATTTGAAACATTGAAGAGGCGTTGCTCTTCGCCGTATCCTACAGACAACCCACCCTATTCGTACTTTTCCCTTGTTCAGGAATTGTTCGGCGTCCTTTTCGGTCAAATCAACTATGGCCATGCGTTGTCCCCTGTTGTTTTCTGGTGTCAGTCTCGCTTTGATCCTTCCCACGCTAGGGAACTCCCTTTTGATGGCCTCTTCTACCTCGGCCAGATCCATCACGCAGTCAATGTCCCGTATTTCGATCGTTGCCATCGGCTCGAGCGGGGCTATAGTTGCGCTTTTGCCGAGGACTTTCTTTACTGCGTCACAGAATGCTTCTTTATTGCCGGCCTCTGCTCCGAATTCGACCAGTATGTGTCCCGACCGCGTTGGTCGTACTACTTTAATGGTAGTATTGGTGTCTTCGGGCCTTACGTTTCCCCTGATGTCCCGCAGCACCTCCGCGTAGGATCGGCCATCTTGGGGCTTTACAAGCAGTGCCTGCTGCCGGGGTCTTCGTTGGGGCTTCTGCCTCTCCTGTTTTGCATCAGGTCCTTTTTCTAATTGGGCGTCCCTGCGAACTTTATTTTCTGGCTTTTTTTGAAGGAGTTTCTTTGCGGCTTTCTTCGCTCCTTTTGTAAGCACTGTCTGGAACCCCCGATCTGGTGCTCCACGCCCGTCAAGTGCCTCTTCCTTCCTTCTTTTATCCCTATCTCCTTCGATTGGGCTAGACGCCATTCTTTTATTGACTTTTAATGATGGAGTTATCTGCATGTCGCCTTTAGATTTCGCCCCAAGCGCCTCTTTAGTCTTCTGTTCATCTTCGGCCCTTAACCAGCTCCGCCGATAGTGCCCTATGCGATCTAGGAGCTCCTCTAGTTCAAGGAGCCCTTCCTTTGCTACTTTGCTAATTTTTGGGGAGTCGCATGCAGCTTGTATTCTTTTCAGAACATCTCCCGCTTTTCGAAGTAGTCTTTCCTCTTCGTATCGCTGGGCCGCAATTGTACCTTGCAACCATCCTTGGGAGAGGTTTTCGCGTTCCGTTTCCGAGTGCAGTACTTCCGCCACATTTTCAACGGTGGCGGTACAATCACGCGGTGTCTGGTCACTCTTTACTTTTAGTACCGTAATCTCCTCGTTTGCTTCTGGATTTTTCGTTGCAATGTCGGGATTTGTGACCCTTGCATCGGTCGCTTTAGTAACGATCGCAGCCGTGACAATCGAATTTTCGGTGCTCTTTACGTTATCTTCCACTGCTCGAACACCTGAAGCATCTTGCTGAGTCTCCCGCTTCTCCTTAATAGGACGCTCGGGCGTTCGCATAATTTTTTTGCTGCGCCCGAACGCCGCAGGAATCTCAGTCTGCACCAGACTGTCTGCTGTTCTCCGTTTTTCGTCTACCGTCACTGTCGTCGTGTTAGTCTTCGTTTTTTTCGTGGTTAGTACAGCTCTCGATGTACTGTTGACATCGTGGCTGCAACCGCTGGTTGCGTCGTCGTTATTATTTTTGGTTTCATTTTTTGGATGTTTTTGATCTGTTGATTTTGTTTGCTCCATTTTATTGGGTCCCCCCTCGGAGCCGCTATCTCCGTTCGTGTGTGTAGTCGCCTTTTTGGTCCCATGGTTATCTTTGCAGAGCAGGGAGGCCATGCGAGGGTTGGCACAAGCCCTTATGGGGACAAGTGCTCAGAGCCAGACCGTCTCAACCGAACCTACACCACCAACCCAATGGTGCGAACTTCGAACGTACTCCGAGGCATGCCAAGGTTTTACCGGGACGGAGACGGTATAATAGTTGAATTGGAGCCGTTCACACACGAGTTTCACCTCGGCGCTACTGTGCAAAGCAACTAGGTCCAAACCATCACATCCGCCAGCCCAAAGCGTCAATTCCAGTTCGTTGTCCAAAGCGTAGTCCAGATACAATAAGAGTCGTTACCTGTCATCCCAGGAGGGAACCTCACGGCACCCCCCATATCCTCGGGTCCGTGGGGGCGGCACTCCCCAAAGAATGCTACCCTCCAAGAATGTTCTTGTCGACCGGCTTTCTCCCTGCGGGAAATTCCTCGGGTACGTGGGGGCGGAACTCCCCAAAGAATGCTAGCCTCCAAGAGTGGTCTTGTCGACCGGCATTCCCTCTGCGGAGCCTCGAAGGATATCAACAGCGCGATCGGGTCAATCATCGGCTGGTGAAAACGCTTTCATTGAGGAACAGGTTAAAACACTGTTCATTAGTGGATTAAAGGAAGTTTTAACTATGTACGTCATCACACAGAAACCAAATACTCTGGAGGAGGCAAGTCGTCTAGCACAAGAAGAAGAACAGAGACAAGGCTTAGTGAATGTTTCAACGAAAAAGGACTTCACAGATCGAAATGTTCTACCTCGTATTCACAAAGTTCATTCGGACAAACAATGTTTTGCATGTGGAAAACATGGACATATTAAAAGAGATTGCAGGACGAGACGCTTCGATAAGAATCGGGCAACGGAAGACACTCCAACTGAAGGAAATTCCACAAAGAAAGAAGGATCTTCATCAGGTACAAAGTTTAAACCTTGAAAAAAACATTATAAGAATGATGAAAATGTAAATGAATTTAGAAGAAATGCTTTAGATATTGTAGAAAGTCAATTTTTAACATTTTTGATGGACACAGGAAGTTCCTTAGACTTAATTGCAGCAAAATATGTTTTCGAGAAAGATATTGAAAAGTCCAAAGGAAATTAAATATTGTTGCATCAATGCAATAGATGCAGAAACATTTGGGCTGACATCATTGCAATTAAGTTACGGTTGTGAAAATCACTGTTCCGAACCCAGATCGCGGCTGTACCAGTTTCATCAGAGTACCATAATGCAGGACTTTTATTATGGTGTTGCTCACTCAGCAGCAAGAAGTCGGCTTTCCTGTCCCTCGCAAACTGCTCAAGCAGATTTTGGGCGGTTGAACTGCGGTTTAGGTTTAGCTGCAGGATGCGGGTCATCGAAGCTCTGATTTGGCCTTGGCTAGGGCTTCCTGGAACACCCTGCATTTTCCTGATCCCAAGACGTGTCCAAAATCAGGTTTTGGATCAGCATCCTTGCAAAGAATACAGTGTGCCCCCTTCGTACACTCTTTTCTTTTATGTCCCATTTCACCGCATTTGTAACATAGGGAACTCCTATCGGGTCCTTTGCATACTTGTGAGGTGTGACCATAACCAAGGCATTTGAAACATTGAAGAGGCGTTGCTCTTCGCCGTATCCTACAGACAACCCACCCTATTCGTACTTTTCCCTTGTTCAGGAATTGTTCGGCGTCCTTTTCGGTCAAATCAACTATGGCCATGCGTTGTCCCCTGTTGTTTTCTGGTGTCAGTCTCGCTTTGATCCTTCCCACGCTAGGGAACTCCCTTTTGATGGCCTCTTCTACCTCGGCCAGATCCATCACGCAGTCAATGTCCCGTATTTCGATCGTTGCCATCGGCTCGAGCGGGGCTATAGTTGCGCTTTTGCCGAGGACTTTCTTTACTGCGTCACAGAATGCTTCTTTATTGCCGGCCTCTGCTCCGAATTCGACCAGTATGTGTCCCGACCGCGTTGGTCGTACTACTTTAATGGTAGTATTGGTGTCTTCGGGCCTTACGTTTCCCCTGATGTCCCGCAGCACCTCCGCGTAGGATCGGCCATCTTGGGGCTTTACAAGCAGTGCCTGCTGCCGGGGTCTTCGTTGGGGCTTCTGCCTCTCCTGTTTTGCATCAGGTCCTTTTTCTAATTGGGCGTCCCTGCGAACTTTATTTTCTGGCTTTTTTTGAAGGAGTTTCTTTGCGGCTTTCTTCGCTCCTTTTGTAAGCACTGTCTGGAACCCCCGATCTGGTGCTCCACGCCCGTCAAGTGCCTCTTCCTTCCTTCTTTTATCCCTATCTCCTTCGATTGGGCTAGACGCCATTCTTTTATTGACTTTTAATGATGGAGTTATCTGCATGTCGCCTTTAGATTTCGCCCCAAGCGCCTCTTTAGTCTTCTGTTCATCTTCGGCCCTTAACCAGCTCCGCCGATAGTGCCCTATGCGATCTAGGAGCTCCTCTAGTTCAAGGAGCCCTTCCTTTGCTACTTTGCTAATTTTTGGGGAGTCGCATGCAGCTTGTATTCTTTTCAGAACATCTCCCGCTTTTCGAAGTAGTCTTTCCTCTTCGTATCGCTGGGCCGCAATTGTACCTTGCAACCATCCTTGGGAGAGGTTTTCGCGTTCCGTTTCCGAGTGCAGTACTTCCGCCACATTTTCAACGGTGGCGGTACAATCACGCGGTGTCTGGTCACTCTTTACTTTTAGTACCGTAATCTCCTCGTTTGCTTCTGGATTTTTCGTTGCAATGTCGGGATTTGTGACCCTTGCATCGGTCGCTTTAGTAACGATCGCAGCCGTGACAATCGAATTTTCGGTGCTCTTTACGTTATCTTCCACTGCTCGAACACCTGAAGCATCTTGCTGAGTCTCCCGCTTCTCCTTAATAGGACGCTCGGGCGTTCGCATAATTTTTTTGCTGCGCCCGAACGCCGCAGGAATCTCAGTCTGCACCAGACTGTCTGCTGTTCTCCGTTTTTCGTCTACCGTCACTGTCGTCGTGTTAGTCTTCGTTTTTTTCGTGGTTAGTACAGCTCTCGATGTACTGTTGACATCGTGGCTGCAACCGCTGGTTGCGTCGTCGTTATTATTTTTGGTTTCATTTTTTGGATGTTTTTGATCTGTTGATTTTGTTTGCTCCATTTTATTGGGTCCCCCCTCGGAGCCGCTATCTCCGTTCGTGTGTGTAGTCGCCTTTTTGGTCCCATGGTTATCTTTGCAGAGCAGGGAGGCCATGCGAGGGTTGGCACAAGCCCTTATGGGGACAAGTGCTCAGAGCCAGACCGTCTCAACCGAACCTACACCACCAACCCAATGGTGCGAACTTCGAACGTACTCCGAGGCATGCCAAGGTTTTACCGGGACGGAGACGGTATAATAGTTGAATTGGAGCCGTTCACACACGAGTTTCACCTCGGCGCTACTGTGCAAAGCAACTAGGTCCAAACCATCACATCCGCCAGCCCAAAGCGTCAATTCCAGTTCGTTGTCCAAAGCGTAGTCCAGATACAATAAGAGTCGTTACCTGTCATCCCAGGAGGGAACCTCACGGCACCCCCCATATCCTCGGGTCCGTGGGGGCGGCACTCCCCAAAGAATGCTACCCTCCAAGAATGTTCTTGTCGACCGGCTTTCTCCCTGCGGGAAATTCCTCGGGTACGTGGGGGCGGAACTCCCCAAAGAATGCTAGCCTCCAAGAGTGGTCTTGTCGACCGGCATTCCCTCTGCGGAGCCTCGAAGGATATCAACAGCGCGATCGGGTCAATCATCGGCTGGTGAAAACGCTTTCATTGAGGAACAGGTTAAAACACTGTTCATTAGTGGATTAAAGGAAGTTTTAACTATGTACGTCATCACACAGAAACCAAATACTCTGGAGGAGGCAAGTCGTCTAGCACAAGAAGAAGAACAGAGACAAGGCTTAGTGAATGTTTCAACGAAAAAGGACTTCACAGATCGAAATGTTCTACCTCGTATTCACAAAGTTCATTCGGACAAACAATGTTTTGCATGTGGAAAACATGGACATATTAAAAGAGATTGCAGGACGAGACGCTTCGATAAGAATCGGGCAACGGAAGACACTCCAACTGAAGGAAATTCCACAAAGAAAGAAGGATCTTCATCAGGTACAAAGTTTAAACCTTGAAAAAAACATTATAAGAATGATGAAAATGTAAATGAATTTAGAAGAAATGCTTTAGATATTGTAGAAAGTCAATTTTTAACATTTTTGATGGACACAGGAAGTTCCTTAGACTTAATTGCAGCAAAATATGTTTTCGAGAAAGATATTGAAAAGTCCAAAGGAAATTAAATATTGTTGCATCAATGCAATAGATGCAGAAACATTTGGGCTGACATCATTGCAATTAAGTTACGGTTGTAATGAATTTGTTATCCAATTTCAAGTTGCAACTAATAGATTGTTTGATAAATTCGATGGTATACTTGGATCTCCATTTCTTGTCGAAAATCAAACTGTAGTAAATTTGAACGATCAAGTTTTAGAAATTGGCCAGATCAAAATTCATTTATGTAAGAAAAATCTTCTTGCAAGGCCAAGACCTGAAACTATTTGTTTTCTACATGTTAGTGAAAATCCAAGAGAAAATCTCTTTGTAATGGGAATCCAGGAGGGAAAATTGAAAGTGGCAAATTCCCTTGTTGAAGTTATTGATAGTGGAGAAATTCCAATTGTTACATTGAACAAAGATGAAAAAGAATTAAGGCGGCGTATGCTCGTTTGGAAAATTCAAAACCCTTCCTAGTTTGCTTTGAACTGATTTCGTATGCATGGATTTTCCTCTCAAACCGATATGCACATTCGCACAAGGTCGGGAAAAATCGTTTGAGTGATAGATTGCCCAAACTGATGCCAACAAAAAATGGAAAGAAGGAATCGACAAGAAAAATATCACTGTAATGTTGGAGATTGGTCAAATAGTTCAGACTTTGAAAAAGGTTTATTGTTAGGTTTGCATAATAGTTGGTGATGAATAAATTTTTTGAATTTATATATTTATGTGAACAAATTTAAGTTGTAAAATATTAGGAACTTGATTAAAAATATTATTTTACGTTTTTATTAGCTTGGAAGTTAAAAATATTTCTATCATTTTATTTGAATTTTAAAGAAGCAAGGTAGACAATTCAAGACTATCCGTAAAATCAAACTTCGTTTTTTCAGATATTATTTTGTTTAGAGGGTCAGTTATTTTATTTCTCTTGTTTAGGTGTTGAAAAATAATTTGACAAAACCCAGCTTAAAACGGTGTCCATCTGTCCGTCTGTCACTGCAAGTTTTCTCGGAAACTATAGAAGCTAGGAACATCAATTTTTTTAGGTAGGTCGTTAAAAAAGGTCTCCTCTTATATAGATGTAACCCTTAATTTTTTTTGTAATAAATAGCTAAAAGGTCTTGATGAGAACTTTTCAAATCAGGTTCAAAACATGCGGTAACACCATGGGGAAGTGCAGTGGAGGTCAAAATATGTGAAAAATTTGTGTCTCTCCCTTGCGTTTGTACATTCTTGAGCAACAAATCTGATAAAGAAAATTATTGAGGTAGGCTTTCATGAGAACATGGGCAACAAATATCTTAGAAATTTTAGCGTGACCTTAAGGCCGTTAAATGTAAATAATTCACATGTTTTAATACGCTTTAAGTTAGTTTATAAAGTGTTAGGGAGATATGACATACATCATATCATCCATTTATTCAATAACTGATATATTTGCTGCTGAGAATAAGATTTTATTTTTTTCGCTTTGCGTGCCTTTCCTCTATTGCTGCTGATATTTATTCAGGATACCTGATTTGCATTCCTCTGGTATGTCTTGGATCAATCAATTCCGGTAAGACACAATCAAAGTAAAATTTTGACAGCTGTTGCTCCATTCGCAATTTGAAAAATGAATCGTCCCTTTTGACAAACTCAATTTTCAAAGGAATCTCATCACCAGTCGAAACTCCCAAAACACATAAATCAATTTTCGTTGCATGTAGCTGTCCTTGAATTTGATAATACCAGTCGGAAGTTGTATTTACTACGAGCTCATTATTAACGAATTTCCAAAATTTAATTTTTTTTTGCTTTAACAGCATCTGATACATGCATACCGCGGGCAGAATACGGGCATTAGATTTCAACGATACTGTCGCTAGTTGTACCATCAGGAGACGCACCTAGAAAGTTGTGACATGTATCAATACAAAGTCCAGTTTTGGTGATGTCTTTAGAAATAATTTTCGAAACAGTTTGCAAAGCTGTGCTTTCATTTTCGATTCCATATTTTACAGCAACCGTACTGAAAATTTTTGGATACAGCAAAGATTTTACCAAATTCACACAGCTAATATTGTTTTTCCTTTTCGTATTCGTCCAAAATAAGAGGCTGTCAAGAGAGATCTTCTCAACTCGAACCACTTACTCGAATTTAGTTGCAAAATCGTGTTATTTTCGATGCTCGCTCGGTTTTGAACATTTATGTCTAAAGTCCTCAAGAACTCAGATCTCGCAGTCGTGAATATATCTTGCTCCATATCTGGTTTTTTGCAGGCATCACCATATTCACAATCATCCATTACTTTTCTGGGGGTTTGAGAACGCTTCCTTTTTGTAGGATGCTGAGCATTTTGTTTCATCATACGACGTTCCATTAGGCCTGTTCTGTAGGATGGGTTTTTGCCGAAAATTTCTCTTTGCAATGTAGAATGCGTGCACTTGGTGTTGAATGATAATAGTACAGCACTGCAACGGCTTTGGTAACCACGTCTTAGAGAATAATTAATTCGCTTTCCCCCAACAGCTTTTGCAACAACACTATTAAACGACTCAACGATATTGCTTTGAACATCGTGGATAAGGCTTCTTGATTGTTGTGCCAAATAAAAAAAGACTTTAGAATATGTGCCCATAATCCGTACTCTTCAAGGTCTGGGACATAGTTTTGCTCGTTTAAATACATGATACGGGCTATTTATTATGTCGGTGTTTAAATTTTGAATTTTCTCTGCAATATCGCAGCTTTCGCTCTTACAGTGCCTAATTGCTGCGTTCACCGCTAATCTAAGGCGACCTAAGTTGTTGCTCACTATTCGTCTGAGATTGAATGGAAATAATGTATTGCACGAAACAAATTTAATCTTCCTACAGTAGTTTCGCAGCAAGGGATTTTTACACTCGATTTTTTCCATAGTTATATTTTGATATGGCCAAGCTTGTAAAATTCTATTATATGTTGATGAATCTCCATCAGCAATCATTTGGGAATATATTCACCCACGTTCCTGCACTGACGTCTTAAAGCCTTCCAAAAGAATGTTGGATTTCATGCTTGTAGAACTGCCATTATGCTTTTTGTAGCAAATGTGATCAGGAGGATTTATGCATTTGTTTTCTGCTCTTCTTCTATCAAGCAGTATTTATTTTTTGTTTGCATAAAAAGTACTTTTTTAGAAAAAAGCCCAATTATAGCCGCTACGCCAGAAAGGGCCGAATAATTTGTTCCGTAAGATCTCTTCGACCAGCATCCATCAGCTACTACGGTTATCAACGGGGTTCCATTTTCATCGACACTTCCTTCAGCTATTGCGTGATTTGCTTCCTCCTTTGCAGCAATGATCATTGATTTTTCAGAGACTATATCCAACCAGTTGCAAACTGTGGCTGTATGTTCTTTTACCCATGAAAGGAATTTCTAATGATGAAAACAATTCATCTAGGCAATTATAATCAATTTCTCAGGACTGTACTGCTGCCACTGCCGACGAATTGATATCCATATCACTGTTACTTTTTGAATCCGTGGAATTCAGGTCAAAGTATGAGCAACAAAGTTCACATTTTAGTTTAAAAGTCGATTTTAAACCATTTTTTTTATTTATGATAAGGAACATCCAAAGCGAGCAGAATGGTTAGATATTTCTTTCATTCCTTCAATTGTGATAGTTTCATCAAGAATATTTTCTTGGTTAATATTGGTGATGCCCGTAATTTAATCAGGAATACTTTCAGTTGCATGTCTCATGCTATGCGAGTCTCCTTCTGCAGCTAATTTATGCCTAATGTAAAATTAAGACACATCAGTAACCTATCCATTTTAAAGCTGCCAAATTAGAAAAAGTAAAACGACAAGGACGAATAGGATGCATGAATATACTGGTTACGCACGAAATGCTTCTTTGTGGAGCAAATAAACTATTTTCCAGATGAAGAAGGTTGGCTGATTTCTAGAGGTTTCAAAAAAATATATTTCATCATTCAAAACCGAACAGAATATATATATATATATATATATATATATATATATATATATATATATATATATATATATATATATGTATATATATATATACTAATATCATTACATTTTTAATCCTGGAGGGGTAGCGCGAATAACAAGGGCATATATGCTAATATCATCACATTTTTAATCCTGGAGGGGTCGCGCGGATTACCATAGTAATCCGCTGTTTGGTAATCGAAACATTCAGCAGCAACTTCTATCAATTATTTGCCAGTTGGGTGCTGTAAATTGAATTTTGGGACGAATTTTATAATGAATATCTTTCGAAAGGGTTAGTAGGTTCAATTTAAAGCAAAATAAAGACAAATTATTTAATATTTTGCAGTTTTTTTCTCGTTTGAAATTGGATTATTATGATAATCCGCGCGATCACTTACGTAACTTTGAAGGGGCGACCTCTGCAGGGTTAAGAAAACTTTGGATTTATGGCGTTCGATGTGTTTGCGTGACCAACTAAACAGCGTGACCAACCAAACAGCGAAGTAAGCTAGGACATGAAAAATTATCGGCACAACTATTTACAGCACAGACACATCAAAATATGTTTTATTTTATTTTCGAAGATAATTTTCTTCAGCTGGCGAATTCGATCACGTGCCAGGGACAGAGATGCCGGGTTTCCAAAGACGCCATAATCAAAGCCAAAGAGCTGTATCCTGCAAGTGAAATTTGCTCTGAAGCACAAACGCACAAGATCTACACGGACGAAAAAATCCAAAAGTTTTCACTTTAAAAAATCTTCATAGTTGCCAAATTATAATTGTCTCCGTGTACGTATCAATAAACCTCTATTAATCACGAAACCTTTAGATTCTTTAAATAAATCACCATACAATGTATCATAACGTTTCAGTGCCTGCAGATTTTAATAATTTAAATAATGAAACAGACAGGCCGACTGCTAATCCGATTTTGTTATTTTATCTGTAACACATTGGAAACATTTCGTGCGCAATTTAAAGCAGTGCCCCTTCCTACCTTTTAAAAAGGAAAATTACCTTGCATGAGACACATTCACCTTTCGGCAATTTTTTTTATTGTTTATAAAATATCTTGCTCGATTCTTACGATTCCCCATAACGCACTAAATCACTAACTTATTGTTGGTACTTCAAAATTGTATATGTATGGTATTTCATCTGATAGCGCTACTTTCCAGGAAAACAAAATATAAACCTTATTTTTCGCTTATATTTTAATTTAGGCAATATTTACAAAGAACAAATAAAAATATTTACAAACGAAAAAGATATAAAAATAAAATTGTATTTACAAAATATAAATACAAATAACAAATCGAATGTTTTGTTGTTCTCCTGAGAAACAGCTATCACTTGACATATGACTTGGAGTATCATAAACGCAATGCAGTTTACATTATAATCGAATTTTGTCATTTCACCTATCTCATAATTATTCATTGTTTGTTTTATTTTTCACTTTCTCGTGGAGGGAAAGAATGAAAAATTCAAAACAAAATCATGCAGAAGAGAAACGGCGTGAAAACTGCGTGCGTACTGCTCGCTGTCTGCAAGTGAACTGAATTCGATTTCACATTGAATCAGATACTATATTTGTTCGAATTGTTATAGGGTAATGTTATTGAAAACTTCTAGTATTTTAAATCTAATAGTCATTTCAATGATATGAGTTTTGTAATGGTCAATAAACATTTCTCAAAAAATGAAGTTAACTTAGTTAAAAATGTGCATTGAAACCCACCTAATTTGTGATATTTTGAGTTAAATTAATATTATGAAAAATTCATAAAATCAAGAATTTAATCTATACAATCCCTTTTTATACATTGAACTTACTATATATAAAAAAATTATGCAGTTATCTTATAAGGTATCGTCAGAAAACGCATACGAAAATTGCTCTCTTTCGAAACCACTCCGATACTTTTCCTGATAAATGCTCACTTAAAATATTTTTTTTTAAATTTTGTTCTATACGTGATAAAACCATTACGTACACTTCTTCCGTTGTTGAGAACTATGCACTCGAAAATAGCCATATTCCATTGATTTTGCCATTTCGGTGCATACGGCGCCTTAAAAATAAATTCAGAACTTATCAACGTGGGCAAAGTTGTTGGTATAGAGGATCTGAATGAAAGTCAAAAAGAAATGGTCATGCGAGATGGATACATGAATGCAGAAGAAAGAAAAAATTTATGGGATATTTTGAATAACTACAAATATATATTTATATAATAACGAAATCTCGCAAAAGCAGCGGAACATTCAATCGATTTGTTGCCAGAAACCAAGCCAATTTACACAAAAATCTACAGGTTTCCCAAAACAAAAACGAAGTGGAAGTCAAGACACAAATTCAAAAATTATTACAGGATGGTACTTTAAGGGAAAGTAGCAGTCCTTGGAATTCACCCCTGTGGGTGGTACCAAAAAAGGTTGATGCAAGTGGTAATCTAAAATGGCGCATAGTAATAGACTAACGTAAGTTAAATGAGGTAACTATTGCGGATAATTATCCAGTACCAAACATTTCTGATATTTTGGATCAACTATGCAAAGCAAAATATTTTTCCACGATCGATTTGACGAGTGGTTTCCATCAGAGTATACTCGTATGCCCTTTGGCCTGAAAAATGCACCAGCTTGTTTCCAGCGTATGATGAATACGGTTTTGGCAGGTTTACAATGCTTTGTTTATTTGGACGACATCGTCATTTACGGAGATTCCTTGCAGGATCATAACGAAAAACTAAGCGCAGTTTTCGAACGTTTGAAGCGCAACAACTTAAGCGTTCAACCAGACAAGCGCGAACTCCTCAGAAAGGAAGTAACATACCTTGGACATATCATCTCCGATAATGGGATCAGTATGGATCCCAAGAAGCTTGAGGCCGTTGACAAGTTGCAGGTACCTAAAAATCCAAAGGAAATTAAATCCTTCTTGGGTTTTAAAGGTTATTACTGCAGGTTTGTAAGGAATTATGCAAAAATTATGAATTATGAACAAACTTTTACGGAATAACGAAGATTTTCTGTGGACACCGGAATGCCAAGCGGCATTCGAGAAAATCAAACAAATACTGAAAGAAAATGTAACTTTAATGTACCCAGATTTTGATAGGAAGTTTATACTTACGATTGACGTGAGTGAAAGTGGCATTGGAGTTGTATTATCCCAAGAAGATGATGACAAACTTGAACGGCCAATAATGTTCCTAAGCAGAACATTGAATAATGCTGAAAGAAACTATTCAACGACCCAAAAGGAATGTTTAGCAATAGTTTGGCCAGCGAAACAATGTAGACCATGTCTATATGGGAAAGATTTTATTATTCGAACCGATCACAGACCACTGCTATGGCTTTTAAGTGTTAAGGATCCGGGTAGCAGATTGGTACGTTGGAGATTGAAACTAGAAGAATATCAATATACAATGGAATACACTCCAGGAAAAAATAATAAAAGCAGTAGCAGACGAACTAAGCCGAAATCTTCCTGTCAATGCTATTTTACCTACTGGTAATGGCAAATATAAAGAAACCATAGGGGAACAGGAGAACGATGTCTCTGAAAGTATCCTGGGTTACAAACATACAAAATTAATTGAGGACATAACGTTCAACAAACATGGCGACATAATAGTCAGACAAGGAGATAAAATTGTAAGAGTTTTTAAAGATGAACAGATTAAAGAAATTTCCCTAGACGAAATGGATGACTCTTTTCACGATCTTGAGGCTGTAGAAGGGGAGAAAGAAAGAAGTGAGTCTTCGACTGACCATCAGCAGAATGAAACACATTATGCAGTTAATTCAGATATAATTGAAATAACTGACACGAATGAGAAAAAGAAACTTCTAGAAAAGTATCATAAAGGTGTAATAGGAGGTCATAGAGGTGTCAATAATTTGGAAGAGTTCCTTAGACGTAGCTATCACTGGAAGGGAATGCGAAAACATATCCGAAAGTATGTCAAAAACTGCGACGAATGCCAGAGGCAAAAGATAGTACGTCAGAACTTAAAAGCACCTATGACTATAGAAAAATTAAAAGAACAGTCATTTGATAGAATTCCAATGGATGTGGTGTCATTCAAATGGAAAGACGGAGAGCACAAAGCTCTAACAATACAGGATAACTTAACAATGTATATAAAATTCATATTGTCGCGTGTTATGGTTCGCGGCCAATAATTTTAATGTTCCGGGAAAGTGAAAACGCAATGTTTTTTAATTTAAGTTAAAAGAGTTTATTTAATTACAAAAAATGCACAATTATTAATTTCACTATTAAAAGTCTAACTTCCACTTGTCCATAAATTTCTATCGCTATTGTCTTCTAAAATCACCTCACAATCAACGAAAATCACTTTACTACTACTCGACCACTTTCGCAGTTTTTACTATCGCGGTTCTAATGAATGAATTATCCCCCCATTCATTCAGCTCGCCTTTATATAGGGTCTCTAGCCATTAACAACCCATTTCTCGTACATTGGCGAATGTTCTGCCGAGAGGTACCTAGTATATTCGAGCAGGTTAATGAATGGAGTGACGTCACTTTCAGGTGTTGATCATGCTTGGTGGGTTCTCGTGGTTTTGAGTAAATTCACTTTGTTGATCATGCGGTTCTTAATGGTAGTGAAAACAATTGCAACAGTAGCTCGCAAAATTATTCGTGCATGTAACATTGCCCCCACCTCAGTTCTTTTCGCCCCGAAAAGATGTGTCGCCAGTTATAGTCAATTCTCCCTGGATGTAATATGGGGCAAGACGGTCCAGGTGCACGATTTTCATTTTGGCTCTTGGCTTAAGGTGTTCCTGTATGCGCTATACGACGTCGTTGATTCGCTTTGTAACTCGGTATGGTCCTTCCCAATTATGTTGCAACTTTGGAGACCTACCCTTTCGCCGCTGTGGGTTATATAGCCAGACCAAGTCATCTTGCTGGAAGCCAGTAGAATTTGCCTTTAGATCATACCTGGTCTTCATGCGGTCAGAAGCCGATTCGAGGTGTTTTCGCACTGTCCGATGTATTTGGTTCAACCGTTGTCTTACCTCACTTGCGTACTCTGAGATCGTTTGGGGTTTCTCAGGGGGTGACCCGAACTTTATATCAGCTGGGAGACGAAAAGTCTTTCCAAAAATGACTTTGGCTGGGGCTTGGCCCGTCGATGCATATTCAGCAGCTCTGTACGCCATCAAAAATAGTGGGATATGTCGGTCCCAGTCCCTTTAGTTCTCATCAACCATCTTGGTGAGGTGTTTATTGAGCGTGCCGTTGAAACGTTCGACCATTCCATCGGATTGGGGATGCAGTGGTGTTGTCCTCGTTTTCCGTATTCCCAGTAGTTTGCACATTTCGCCAAAAACTAGTGACTCAAAGTTTCGGCCTTGATCCGAATGTAGCTCACAAGGTACGCCGTACCTGCTGACTCAATTGAACACTAGCTGTTCGGCTATGGGGTATGACCTCGGGCCACTTGCTGAAATAATCGGCCACAACCAGCGTGTATCGATTTCCCCACTCGGATTCACGAAAGGGTCCTGCGATGTCAACAGCAATTCTTTCAAATGGTACTCCGACGTTATAGGTTTGCATTTGTCCTCTCAGTCGTGTCTTTGGTCCTTTGACGGAAGCGCAAATCGTGCATCTACGGCACCAGTCCTTTATGTCTTCTCGAGCGTGGAGCCAGTAAAACCTTTCCTGCAATTTCGCTAGGGTCTTGTTAACACCAAGGTGGCTTCGCAAGGATCCTTCGTGCATCTCCTTAACCACATCGTGGATTCGGCTTTTGGGAAGTATAGTTTGCATCCTATAGGAGCTGCAATCCGCCGGTTCCCATTTCCGCTTGAGTATGCCACCCTCTACCTGAAGGGAGTTCCATTGTGCCCAATAGCTTTTCACGTCGCCCAGTCGTCTCCTTCCATACGAGCAATGGTCCGGTGTCTTCATCGGCTAACTGGGCATTTCGAATTTCCTCCGGTGATTAACCTTCATCGAATTCGGTCGTTATCAATCGCAGATCAACGGGTGGTTCCTTTCCCTCAATCCGGCGGCAATGCTTGCAGTTAGCTGGACATGGACGGCAGGATAAGGCGTCAGCATTTTCATGAGCTCCGCCCTTCCGATGAACAATTTCGTAGTCGTATGACTGTAATCTTTTGATCCATCTTGCAACTTGTCCCTCGGGGTTTTTGAAGTTGAGCAGCCATCTCAATGATGCATGGTCCGTTCGAAGAATAAATTTCTGGCCATATAGGTACTTGTGGAACTGCTTGGTTGCCTCTATTATAGCCAATAGCTCCTTCCTGGTCTCATTTTTTGAGAGAACTCGACTGTAATACGAGAGGACTCTTTCTTCGCCATCGATCTGCTGGGAGAGTACAGCTCCAATACCGCCGTTGCTCGCATCGATGTCAACTACAAACATTTTTCCGGGTTTCGGATATGCCAGTACGGGTGATTCACACAGCTTCTCCTTCAAGGTCTCAAAGGCTACCTGGCATTGTTCATTCCAGACATACGGACGATTTTTCTCGGTTAGCTGATGGAGACACTTAGCTATTTTGGCAAAGTCTTTGATGAATCTTCGATAGTAGGTCGCCAGACCCAGAAAACTTCGTAGTTGGCGCTTGTTGTTTGGTGTTGGTCAGCTTTCCATGGCTTCAATTTTCTACGACGTAACCCAGGTATTTTACTTCAGCTGCGAAAAGGGTACACTTGTCGGGACTAAGTTTCGAATTCGCCAGTCGCAATCGGGAGAAAACCGCTTCTAAGTTCCGATAATGCTCTTCGAACGTTCTTCCGATGACGATGATGTCACCAAGGTACACCAAGCAGGTTTTCCAGGTTAGGCCACGTAGCACGTATTCCATCAGGTGTTCGAAAGTGGCTGAAGCATTGCAAAGCCCAGATGGCATTACCACAAATTGCCACAATCCGGTCCACACTGAAAATGCGGTTTTCTCTCGGTCCTTCTTGTCGATTTCTACCTGCCAGTAGCCACTCTTGAGATCGAGTGTAGAAAACCATTTTGCGTGAGCCAAAGTGTCCATGATGTCATCGATGCGTGGGAGTGGGTAACTATATTTCTTAGTAACGTCGTTAAGCTGCCTATAGTCGACACAAAAACGAGTGTTACCATCCTTTTTCTTTACTAGAACTACTGACAGAAGGTTAGATAACGCCTTGTTTTTCCATGTTCGAGATCAGAGCGCTCACTTCTCCTTGTTTGGCTACAGGAAGACGTCTTGGCGCTTGTCGAATTGGCTTGGCTCCCTGTGTATCTATGACGTGAGTTACCATACTCGTTCGGCCTTGGTCATGCGGGCTTGTTGAGAAGATTTTATTGTACTCGGTGAACAGATCAGAGGCTCGCTTGAATAGCTGCACTGGCAATTTGACCTGGTTCAATGTTGCAGACGTGGATTCCCAGCCTTTGTCTGCGTATTGCCTCGGTTTCCAATGATGGTTGTGAGTGGCTTCCAAGGAGGTGATGGTGGAAACAGGCTGGCAGTTGCCGATGACTTCTCCCGCGTTGATGCTCGTGGTTGAGTCTGCGGTGTTAAGGACTCTAACCGACACGTATCCGTTCCTTATAGATCTTACAAGGCTTCGTCCTACAATCAAACTGCGCAATTGTGACGCCTTCGTTGGCTCTATCAGATAAGATCGCTGGTCTCAAGAACCACCATCAATTTTGGCCCGTACAATGCTTTCGGAAGAATTCGGTACATCAGTGTCGGTACATACTACTGCATTCATCTTGGGAATTTCGACGCTGGTATTCTCCATCAGTACTTCGACATTCTGCCATTTCAATAACCGTTTGCCCAAAATCCAACGTGATTCCATGTGGTCGCAGAAAATCCATTCCGAGAATGCAGTCATCCATAATGTTCGCGACCAGAAAATTATGTCGGAACACAAGGTCTCCCAACTGTATCTGGAGGTTGACCTCTCCATGAACAGGTGCAGTTTCTCCCGTAGCTGTCCGTAGTGAGAAAATTCTGCCCTTGTGAAGTTGTTGCTGTCTCACTAGGTCTCATCGGATAATCGATCGGGTCGCACCAGTGTCGATTGTTAAGGGGCAGTGTTCTCCGTCAACTTGACCCGGAAGGCATAAGTCCGCTCCTCCACGATGTAGTTTTGACACGGTGATGGTAGTGCTGGGGACGCTGCTCCTCCTAGCCAACCTTTGCCTCACGAAATTGACCCCGTCAGTTTGAAGGGCTTCCATTCTGGGCTCCTGACTAAGTCTGGATCTGCTCCACCTTGGACAGCAGCTCAGTTTTCTTCGCTTCTTGCAGTCTCTTTGCAGGTGTCCCTTCTCTCCGCAATTCCAGCATCTAGGCGCACCATTCACATGCGGATCTCGCTCCATTTCCACGCGCTCACACCTGCACTCGTCTGTCACTACCTCGCGAATCCAGGCAGTGGTACGGCTCACATTTTTCGCTGCCTCAAAATTCAGACTATAAGCCAATGCATCCTTAACTGTTTGCTTTTGAGCTAAACGCACGGCTTGCTGCAATTCTTGGTCTTTTAATGCACTGATGAATGCTTTTGTTGCTGCGTCATCTCGATGTTCTGGGTCATAAGCTGGGTAAGCCAAAAGTGCCAGTCAATCAATGTCTTGCGCTAGCTGCTGTAAGGTTTCGCCAGGCTTCCGCATCCGATGTCGTAGCTGTGACCGATAAATCTGCTTCAGATGATCGTCTCCATAACGCATGTCGAGCGCATTCATTATAGCAGCCGGGTTTGAATGCAACTCAACGGGGATGGTCTACAACAGCTCGGCAGCTGGGCCTCTTAGAGCAAGAATCAATGCAGTTGCTCGTTCCTGCTCATTCCAGTGATTTGTCCGAGCGGCTGCTTCAAACTGGGTTTTGTAAATAGTCCAAACCGTTTGCCCATCAAATATTGGTGCTTGCACATTTCTAGATGTGCCTTGTGCTGCGGTTATAAGCGAGGCTGGTGAGGTGGTTACTATTGCCTTTGCTGCTTCCAATTCCTTTTTCACGTTTCCCATCTCATGGTTGATTCTCTCCTCGACCTGGCTGATATCATGGTTTATTCTCTCCTCGACCTGGCTGATCTCATTGTAAATTCTCTCCTCGACCTGGTAAACCTTTTCTTCGACGCATTTGATTTGTTTGTTCAGACTATCGAGCTCCGCTTTTATTTCGGTTGACTTTTTTTTGAAAATCTGCCTTGATTTCGATCGCTTGTTGATCCAGCTTCGCTGATTGTACGTTAAGCTTTGCTGATTGTTCATTCAGCTTCACTGATTGTTCATTTAGCTTCGTTGTTAAATTGGAGGACTGTTGTCGCTGCTCTTGCTGCATCAGCATTAACATTTATATTATCGCATTTTCTGGCTCCTTTGATTTGGGTGTTTCTGCGTCTCCCTTAGCTCCGCCATGGTAAATTCATTTATTTTTATTATTTCGGCTTTTATTTATTTATTCCACCAGTTTCCACGTTACATTTCACTATTGTGCTTTTTTTATGTTTTAAAGTTTTCACTTTCAAAATTTTCTTTCTCATTTCTCGACACCACTGTCGCGTGTTATGGTTCGCGGCCAATAATTTTAATGTTCCGGGAAAGTGAAAACACAATGTCTTTTAATTTAAGTTAAAAGAGTTTATTTAATTACAAAAAATGCACAATTATTAATTTCACTATTAAAAGTCTAACTTCCATTTGTCCATAAATTTCTATCGCTATTGTCTTCTAAAATCACCTCACAATCAACGAAAATCACTTTACTACTACTCGACCATTCCGCAGCTTTTACTATCGCGGTTCTAATGAATGAATGATCCCCCCATTCATTCAGCTCGCCTTTATATAGGGTCTCTAGCCATTAACAACCCATTTCTCGTACATTGGCGAATGTTCTGCCGAGAGGTACCTAGTATATTCGAGCAGGTTAATGAATGGAGTGACGTCACTTTCAGATGTTGATCATGCTTGCTGGGTTCTCGTGCTTTCGAGTAAATTCACTTTGTTGATCATGCGGTTCTTAATGGTTGTGGAAACAATTGCAACATTAGCTCGCAGGTTGTGGAAACAATTGCAACATTAGCTCGCAGAATTATTCGTGCATGTAACAATATATATGTAAAATGTGAGAATGCTAAAAACGTATCCAATGCGATCATTAACGAATGGATTGCTTACTTTGGAATACGCTATTATCCTCTCAGATAATAGCGTCGTTTTTACAGGCAAATATGTAACTGACTTATGTAAGCGACTCGGAATAGGACAAATTCCAATAAGTTCTCGTCATCCACAGTGCAATGGAGCAGTGGAGAGATCACATGCAAGAATGAAAGAATTCTTAAGGAGCGTGACCAAAGAAACGAATCTGTCACCAAAGGAAGCCCTTGGAATGGCAAGTCTCTGTTTTTAACCAATGCATAAGTCAAGGAACAGGAAAATTAACAGAAGAACTTTTATTTGGTAAAATAACTTTACCTTCGAATGGAATACCGGCTGAGAGAGAACAAAACGAATCTGAGCTAAATACTACACTCAGTGAAAGGTTAAATGACTTACAAGTGATGCGAGAAAGTGCCAGAGAATTCAACTGGAATTTCAAAAAGAAACAAAAAGAGAGGTATGACAGTCAATTAGATAAAAGGGGTGCTGTATATAATTATAAATCAGGCGATAAGGTATTAATAAGACAAAAGAAAAACAAAGATACTGAGAACCAATGGATAGGACCATATGAAGTCCTTAGTGTTAAAAAATATTCAATCCAAATAAATGTGATGCAAATCCATATTTTTCAGGATCACATTCACCGTTTTCCTTACCACAGGACTCAGGACAACCATGAGTGATGTTTCTATAAGAGGAATAGATTATCCTGGGGCATATTTTAAGCATATATCTGAAGCTAAATTTATTGATAAGAAAATTCAATTAGTTAAAGTAATAGACGTCGTGGAAATTGAAACTAAAATAGAAAACGTGAAATTATTAGTAGTATAAATGATTTATGTATAACTAGCATTCTTGCTTGTAACTAGCATTCCTGCTTGTAACTAGCATTCCTGCTTGTAAGAATTGCAAGCCAGTCGATTAAATCACAATCTGAATACTGTGTACGGTGTTTTAGGTTTTACCCCTAACATCAGATTGCGACGAGGCTTGGCAGATTGGATTCGCAGCTCATTAAAAATGTTGTTTGGAACTATGGATTCATACGACTTTGATAATATCAAAGACGCTATTGATTCCATCGAAAGAAATGAATTTAATATCAGCAAGGGTATAAAGAATACTTACTTAATGAATGAAATTAACAAACAGGCGAAAGTCCTTTCCACCGAACAAAATTCGATCCGGGTTAATATTGATGAAATTGTCGATGAGCTAATGAAAAGTAAAAATATTCCAAATGAGCATAAAAAACATTTAAGCCTACAAATTTATTATGAAAAGCTTTATTCGATAATTTTCCATAAAGTTGAAGTTATTGACTTACAAATCGAAATACTCCGTGATAGTTTGTTGTTTATTCAATCGGGAATCTTACATCCTTTTATCCTAGAGTTGGGACAACTCATAAATGAATTAAATAGGATAAAAGATAAGGAGCATTTGTCAGTAACTCCTTTGATTGAAAATTATAAGCATATAACAAAAGACTTACAGTTGACTGCTTTCGTCAACAATAAGAATATTTTTATCATAATTTCACTGGATGAAGTAAGTAACGATAATCTTGAAATATACGAAGTTATTGGATTTCCATACATTAAGAAAAATATAGCTATTTTGATAAGTGATTTAAAGACATATTTTGTTTATTACGACGAATGAAATTGATTGTAAAGATATTAATAAATTGAAAGTATGTAAACCGTTACCCTTCAAAAGCGTCTATTCACACTCATGTGCAACAAGTTTGTATTTTAAACAATTAGATAAATATTGTGAATTCCGACAATTAAGTAATGAAGCAGATATTATGCATAAAATAAACAATCTTCAATTGTTAATAATGAACTGTGGAAACTAAATATAAATTTAATTGTAATATAACAAAACAAGAGAGAATCATTGGAAGTAATATTGTTAACTTGACAAGTGACTGTAGCATTCAAAGTGCAACTCACGACTATTTTCCCGAGAAGAATTTTGTTAAATATTTTGTTCCAAAAGATAAAGTAGTAGAAATTGAAGAATGTTGTAATCATTTTGAATTAAATGAAATTAAAAGCTATAAATTACGTTTTGGTAAATTTACAAGTACTAATGTTCATGAATTAAAGGACCTTACTTCTGATTTAGTAGAACAAGCAACTTTTTGGGATAAAGCAATTGTACCAGTACCAAAGTTAATACGATGAAATTCGTCTATTTCTATCATACTTTTATTAGTGTTCATAATCGTTTCGGTGTACTTACTCTATAAATGTGGTTTGATAGAAAGAGATTGACCAATTCACATGAATTATGAGATTGAAGAATTGTTTTTAGAAATTCGGAAAATGATGAAATATTTTAGAAAACAGAAGCCAATCAATTGAATCAGAAAATACACGCATTAGCATTAAATATTTGTAAAAAAGATTGAGGACAACCTTAAACTAAGGGGGAAGATGTTACGCGCATGCAATTACTCGAATGTGACACGTTTTGCCATGTGAGTCCGTGTCCATGAGCCGAGAATTTCGTCTATGTAGTAATTCCTGGGAAAATTTCCATTCTCATGAAGTTTTCCCAAGATTTGCTAATTCCATATCGCATTGCAACGTAAGCAATGCGATATTATAAATTAACTTGAACCGTGGTAAAACGTTACTATTAGTTAAAACAACTCTGAAGTGTACAAAGTATGTGTCAATTACCATAAGAAAAATAATAGAAATAAACTTGTATGTAGTGATAGTGAAAACTTTCAGTCTTTTATTTTTTTAATAACGAGTTCGCGCTTAACAGTACCCTTAAATCCAATGAAATCGTATGCTAACATGGTTACTTAGAAGGATAATCAACGGCGAAAATTTCAGAAGAATCGAACAGTATTTAACGAAGTTATGGTGATTTAATCCGTGAGGTTTAGTGGTTAGGCCACTAAGCACGTAAGCCAAAGGTCTATGGTTCGAGTTTCGTTGGCGTCAACGAGATTTAGTTCGAGTGATTCTTCAGACGGACTACAAGCCTGTTCAGCTATGATACGCGCTGATTTAAAATCAGAACGTATCGCAGCTGGGTGGACGAATACACAGCGAAAGCGTGATAATGATCATATCACCTTGTGGAAATTGATATATAAAATAACATTTAATAATAATAATAAAAAAAACTATTTTCTAAATTACGATTAGGAATTCAAGTAATGAAACTTTTTTTTCAAATCTGCAACTAAAATTTCGGAAGAGGATTAGGAGGGTTTTCGAGCAGTTTGTTTGTGTGACTGCTCGATTGCTACAGGGCAGCTAATTTTCTCCCGATCCCAAAACAACGAGAATCGCGAAAAAAGAGCTGAAAGATTTTCAGTTCGAGAATCGATTGTTTTCGGGTTCGGAACGCGGAGTGGGACTGACACGAATATTTTCGTTTTGCTGTAAGTGTGTAAGCTTTGCGGATGGTTAAAATTGAGTCCCAGCGAACAGAACAGACGTGTATATTTACCTATCGACGCAGGTCTTTTGCGTGATATACCCCGACATCTTTCCCCGATAGGTCAGTGAGGAGATAACGGTTGGGTCCTATAACCTTCTGTACACGTCTTTCCAGGAAACGCCGGTCTAGCTTGGCATTGTTATGCCCAGCGACGTCGCTTTGGTGGAAATTGCGACCAAAAACCTAATCTTCTTCTTTAAAATCGGAAGGTCGTGACCGGAGGTTGTACTGCGCCTCATTTGCATCTCCTGGGGCCTTTATCTTCCGTCAGATTTGTTGACGGAGGTTTCCTAAACGCTCGTGGGGCTCCAGCGCAATGACGGGATCTCGCAAACACTTCAATTGCCGTAGTAGCCTGTATAGCTGTTCGAAGGCGGCAAAGTAAGGCGAGACACCGGTGACGGAATGATAAGACGACCGCGGAGCGCAAGTGATAACGGACAATCTGCAGTCCCAATCTTTCTGAGTTGGATGGACATAAGAACGGATCGCGGCTAACAGTGTGCAATTCAAACGTTCAGATGCGTTAAACTATGGAGAGTTTATGCACGTCAGTTGCTGTTCGACGCCGTACTGGTCGAGTAGACCCTTAAACTGCCGAGATCTCAACTGTACTCCGTTGTCCGGGTGCACACTTTCTGGTACCCTGAACACGTGGAACACCCGACTCTCTAAAAATTTCACGATGGATTGAGTTGTGAATTTGCGAATAGGTTCCACCAATGGGAATTTTGAGAGCTGGTCTAACACAACGATAGCTCCGATGTGTCCCATAGAAGATCGAGGATATTGAACGAGTAGATCTATATACAGACGTTGTAATACACGCTCCGGAACGATGAGTTGACCCATAGGATGTCAAAGAGGCTGGTCGGGAGCTTTAGTTCCTTAACAGATCTCACAGGGGCTCACGTAGTCTTTGACCTGGGATGACATTTTAGGCTAAAGGAAGAACTTCTCAAGTCGCCGAAGCGTCCGACCGTGACCACCGTGGGAACTTAAAGGATGGTCGTGTGCGCGGAGGATCAGATTGTGTGTCATTTCCCCGGTACCCAAAGTTTCCAGGACTCTTTTTCCTGCCATGGATCACCGGCAGCGTATTCATTTTGTCGATAAACGTAGACGACTATCGCTTTCAAATCAGGCAACTGTGTTTGTTTGGTTACGATGGTTTGCGTCAACTCTTTGTAGCTGTCTGACTCAAAATGCGGGCAGTCAAAGTCTTTCTCAATGGGGTTATCGTTATTTACTGTCAATTCTGCTCACTCGGGTGAAAACATTCGCGAGATAGTATCGGGCACGATGTTTTAGGTCCCCTTTCGGTGTTTGATGGAAAATATGAACCCTTGCAGTTTAAGAGCCCATCGGGCCAGACGTCCGTGTAGGTCCACTTGGTTCACTAGCCATGGTAGCGAAGCATGGTCCGTGATGATTTCAAACTGGTGGGCTTTGATATAAGCCCGTAACTTCTTTACAGCCATCACCGCTGCCAAACATTCTTGCTCGGTTACGGTGTAGTTTCTTTGAGCCGAGTTCAGCTTATTGGACATGAAAGCAATGGGAGCTTCCTCTCCCTCTTCGGTCAATTGCACAAGCACGGCTCCCACTCCATGTTGACTTTCGTCACAATGAATGGAGAAGGGCTTCTTAAGGTCGAGGCTGTGCAAGACTCGAGCAGATGTTAAGGCTTGTTTTAACTTTTCAAATGCCTTTCGACTGAGTTCGATCCAAATCAACTTCCTTTTCTGGAGCATGTGCGGCAGAGGCGCTGAAACTGTTGCGTATTTCCGAATGAACTTTCGGTATCAACCACACACTCCAAGGAAACGTCGTAGCTGCTTAACAGTTTTCGGTAAAGGAAACTCATCGATCGCCCGAGTTTGGTCCGGATCCGTTTTGATAGTACCATGTCCGATTACATGTCCTAGATATCGGACTTCGTTCATAACAAACTTATTTTACAGGACGTTGATCGTGAGTCCCACCTTACTGATATGCAGGCCTACTTCTTGTAACAGTAGAAGATGTTGGTCAAACGTTTCCGTGATTAGCAGGTCATCTAGGTACACGAACACTTGTTGTTTAAGTTGAGGTGGAATGACTTTGTCCATCAGCCGGGTCATCGTTTGCGGAGCGTTACACAGACCAAAAGGCATTGTAACGGACTGATAAATGGTCGTCCTTGCACTGTGAAAGCGGGCTTATCCCTCGACCCTTCATCGAGTGGAATCTCCCCAAATGCATCTTTCAAGTCGAGACGAGTTGACCACTTAGTCTTATGCTGGCGTGGGTTGACCTCTTCTGTGGCGAAAATTCTCTCTTGTGCAGCGATATACTACTGCAGTCTAATGTGGTATGGTTTCAAAGCACGAGCCCGTGGCTGTCGGGGTTCTTCAGGCAGTATCTGAGATGGTTGCTTCAAAAATATCTTCGGAGAGCGCTCCGGAGAAGATGTGTCATCTGCAGCATTGTGGACCAGCAAAGGTATCGGAATGTGCGTATCTAGTGGGTTTACTGGCAAGGAACTTGTCTTGGTGGAGCTGTTAGTAGACGGGACGGAGTACCGTTCCATTACTTGGTCTGTCACAAGTGCTGCTATCTGTTGAGAGCGCTCGCTAGCAAGTTTTTTGACTTCTTCCAATTGTTACAATCTGGCGCATGTGTATCTGGTTGCCCACAACGGAGACAAAAGATGTTAGCCTCTGCCTGGCATGCGGTATAGTGGTGTCCCGTCTGCCGGCAGTTCCAACACCTAGGGGACCGGTTTGTGTACTTCGTTTTGATGTTCTTTGTCTAGTTCTGTGGATGATAGAGAGATGGTCTCCAACGCGCTGTCTATTATGGGTGGTATGAGACAAGGTGGTGCGGGTAGAGCAGGCACGCTGTGTTCGAGCTCAGCTACTGAGCGTCTTTCTGGTTGCTCTCGTCAGCTAAAGAAATTACCCTGGGGTGTGGGTCACTGGGAGTATTGCACAGCTTCAAGCTCCTTTACTGACACACGAAGCGCATGCACATTGTGGCACGGGGAAAACACCAATCGCTCTCTTAACTCGGGCCGGATTCCCTCCCAAAAGAGACTTAGGAACTCAAACTCTGGCATGGGGCTCATCAGGCGTTCCAACAGGCAACGTCTACTGTCTCCGTCTGTTTCTTATTTGCTGTGTTAAGGTGTCGTCTCCCTCGACTGGTGTGAACTCCAGCAATGCAGCATGCCTTAACGTCTCCCAGTCAAACTTTGGAGAAGTGTCTACAAACCGCCAAAACCAACGGAGAGCTCTCCCAGTGAATAACACTTGGGCGCAGCGTGTGACTGCTCTCATATTCCCTCCCAGGTTCGACGAAGCCATACTATCGACCCTTCTCAGAAAGGCACCGATAGTCGTAGGGTCATTTTGGCCTGTAAATATCAACTTCCAGTCGGTGACTACCTGGACTACTTTCGATGGTGGAAGATCTCCTGGCTGGGTTGATGGTGGAAGATCCCAGTTGTCCCCAGGCATGGGTCGAGATGGTGGATCCGAACCCCCGGACGAAAGGTATTCCGATGTCCGGATTTGGTTCAGCTGGTTCCTAGCTGGGTCCCGAGGTCCTCGTGCCGATCTGAGTCGTTGTAGCGCCATTTCGTTTTCTTTATAGCGGCGTATGAAGGAGTATATACGTTCCACTTCAGTGTAACAGTCACCGCAGATTTGGTCTAGTGAATCATCTTCAAAAGTGATATTAATCTTGATGTATTCCTTCAGAAAGCTAACGACAACAATTCTTCTCGTTTCATCGACCAAACAATCACCCAGTGGATACATACATTTCTTGATCATGGTGTTATGCTAGAAATTGAGATCGACTGTATCCTCTCCGCAGTCTAGACCCTTCAATTAGAAGGTTTTTTAGCTTTTGGGGGTATACGTAAAGTGCGGAACCTCTCCAGAATTAAGCGCACTTTTTGCTGCCTGAACATCAACCAGTGACTTAGTTCTAATTGTCAATTTATCGGCATTCACTCAATTGATCTCAAAATCATTTAATTTATTTTCGGCTGCCAAAAGCTGAACCATATCTTTGCCTGTTTGCGCAAATACATTGATTGGTGGGGCTTTTTCTTTCTTTTGATTAATATTGACAGACAGACCAGCAGACAATACTTTTGGGTTTTTTTCTCCTTATTTTTAATTTTTAAATATATGATAAATTCGTTCTCAGCCTGCGTTGAGGACATCCTCTTGATCAGGTTTATGTTGCGGTTTCTTCGATTTCTTGCCTTCGGTCGCTTTTGATTTGACTTCTTTTTCTGTCTTGATGGTTTATTTTCCTTTATTGAACGTTAATTTTCCAACTAGTTCTTTCAGCGATTGGATTCGATGCCAGAATTCTTCGTTTTCTCTCTCAATTTTCTCAGCTTTTTGACTAAATGCTCGATCTCGATGACTGATAAAATTTTCGGGTTTTCATCATTGCTATCGAATCTTCGTTTTAGCTTTTTTCGTCCGCCATTGTTGGCGATGGACACGATCATTCTAGTTGAAGGCTGAAGCCATCGGGCTTCTCCATATTGCTGTTTTTGCAGCGAGATTAGAGGGAATGTTCATCAGCCGGATTTTCCCTTGAGTGTATTTCCGCTTTTTAATAATTCTTCAGGAAAGAAATTTCAGGTATTCGATAAATGTTCGAATAATTCGACGGTGATGGTTTTCAATAAAAAATTAGTTTCAACAGAATTTTGTGAAAAATTAATTAATTTTTAAAATTAATGACAGTAGCGATTAAAAACACGACTACACGCAACGAAGTCTAGATGTAGAATCAAATAAAATAAAAATAAAAAAAACAAAGAGCACTTTAAATGCCACGTTAAATGTTCAATAAATATTTTTTTTTTTTTTGTGGTAGGGAGGTGAAGGCATTTACGCCCGCCGAGTCTGGCAGTGTGGGACCCCCATGGAGGATACCCTTGGACTACCCACTAAACACCTCCCCTGTCAATCCGAGAACCTAGCCTGGAACCGTTTGACACATTACTTCGGGCCAGGTCTCGTTTTGTTACGCCGTGGGGCGCCTTCAAGCTGGGGAGTCCCTTTCCTAGCGGGAGGGGAGAGGGGAAGAGGAAATGCCAGAAGAGCGATCCCCCAGCCCCAGCACCTCCGGCTGCTGTGAGTCCCTTTTATATTTCAGGACTGCCCGAGCATAATGTGCCACCTGGTTCCATTTGTCAACCGATTCGAGCATCACCGCAACTATATTATCCGGGGTGAGCTCTCCCGTCTCCCTGTCGAGTTTCCTTCGCAGCCTGGCCCATTTGGTACACGCAAAAAATGTGTGACAGGCATTGTCCTCCTCTCCTGGGCAAAACCGACAATCGGGAGACCGTGACTTACCGATCTTGTGCAGGTAAGACTGAAAACACCCGTGCCCGCTCAAAAGCTGGGTCAGATAGAAGTCGTCTCACCATGCCTTCGATTTAGCCACGGTCTCACATCCGGGATGAGGCGCGCAGTCCACCTTCCCTTCGTGCAATTCCTCCAAGACTGCTGCCAATCGTTGAACGAGCGTTGTCTCTCCTCGCGAACAACCATCTCCCTCGCATCCTCGTTTCGGCGCAGGTAAATAGCGCGGCGCTCTCTAGCAAGGAGGGTGACAGGTATCACGCCTGCAATCACTCTCACCGCCGAGTCGGAGACTGTTGGATAAGAAGATGCAATTCTCAGTGCTCCTCTTCTCTGTACCTGTGCCAATCGTTTCCGGTATACCTCCTTGCTGAGAGCGCCAAATAACACAATCGCCCTTGACCGCGCCGAAGAGGAGCGGCTTACTCGGAAAGCGGGGACTATCATCCGAGTAAGCCGCTCCTCTTCGACGCGGTCAAGGGCGATTGTGTTATTTGGTGCCACCTCTTGGGAGAGGAACCCGTTTCCTAGCCCTTTTGCTTCTATCGCTTGGGTCGCGTTTGAAGTGGCGTCGGCCAACGGCAAAACTTCTCCCTCCCCCAGTCTTACACTGGCCTCTGTTGGTGTCGCAGCTTGATCCGGATTGTGTACGTCTTGCACTGGACGTTTGACCACTTCGGTTTTCTCCAGTGCTAAACTGAGCCCGCGAGCAGTCATCCAGCCCTTCACTCGGCGCATTAGCATACCTAGCCTAAGTTGCGCCTGTTCAACCGTGCGTCCGGCGACCTGAGCCACAACATCATCCGCATAGCCGACCAAGCGCGACTCATCTTGCATCTCAAGTCTCAGTAGCCCGTCGTAAGACACGTTCCACAGGTCCGGACCAAGGATAGATCCCTGGGCAACACCCGATGTAATTTCCATCCTTCGTTGGCGTCGTGTCGTAGAGCAGGCTTCGCTCCTTTAGGTAGTTCCTCAAAAGCCGCATTAGATATTCTGGAACTTGAAAAGAGTTTTCCAGCGTGTCCAGAATATCCACCCATCTAGCGGAGTTGAAGGCATTCCTGACGTCGAGTGTCACCAACAGGACGATCCGTCGCTTGGTGCGACTATATGCCTCTGCCTTTTGGACCGCGTTCACCACCTCTGCAATCGCATCAATGGTAGAACGTCCTGCTCTAAAGCCGTACTGCCGAGGAGATAGGTCCCCAGCAGCACGAATCGCGTCAGTGAGTCTTCCCTTGATGAGTTTCTCTAGCACTTTCCCAGCCGTGTCTAGCATGCATAACGCGCGGTATGCAGACGGCGATTCGGGATTTCCCTTCCCCTTGCTGACCAGCACGAGCCTCGCCACCTTCCATCGTACCGGGAAAACCCCGTCCCGTAGGCAAGCGTTGAATGTGCTGAGCAGCAAGTCAGGACAATGGTGATAGACGAGCTGCAAAACCTCAGCCGGAACACCATCTGGACCTGGAGCCTTCCTCGCTTTCAGGAAGAGGACTGCCTCCTCCAGTTCCAGCTGTGTGAAGGGTGGGCACTCTACTGCTGTTTCACCATGGACAGCGTCAACACGGACGGGATGGGCGGGGAAAAGTCCCCGCACCATCGCGTCCATCTTTTCCGCGTCATGTATACAAGGCTTCCGTAGGGCACCAAGTTTCCCCATGACCAGCTTGTAGCCAAGGCCCCACGGACCCCTATTTACATCGTCCACGAGGTCTTGCCAGCATCGGGCCTTGCTCTTGTTAATAAGCCTGCGAAGATATTTCCTGCTGGACCTGTATGCTGCTAGCCTAGTGTCTGCCTCCTCCCGCGTTCGCACCCGCTGGGCCTCTCGCCGAAGTTTGTGACACTCGCTTCTTTGTTCAGCGATCTCGTATCCCACCAGTATACTGGAGGCTTACCGTGTCGGGGTCTCCGACGGGGCATGGAAGACTCACAAGCAGCTATGATGGTACTCATAGTTGAGTTCACCAAGTCCTTGGCTGTAGGCCCTCCACTCCCTGGCGGAGCTCCCAGCAACGGTGCGCCTGCTGTAAGCGCGTCAGCGAACCTCTCAACGTCCATCCTCCCAGTCCTCCATCCGAGGATTGAAGTTTGGGCATATGCACGCAGAGTGGCACTGTCGTGAATCTCAACCGCTATATACTGGTGATCACTAGCCGAGTAGTCCTCTAGTACTCGCCAGTTGTGTACTCTAGGTACCAGGGACTCCGAAGCCAGTGTCACATCGGGTATGGTTCCTACGCAACCCCAGCGGCGGAAAGTAGGGGTGTTACCAGTATTTAGGACAAAAAGCGCTGTTCTGGCCACCATGTCCAAGATTTGCTTTCCCCTTGGGTCGGATTGTGGCATACCCCATTCAATGGCTCTAGCGTTGAAGTCTCCCCCGACCAGCATGTGGCCCTCTGTGTTCGAGACAGCGTCCTCCAGGGCATCGAGTTTGGTTCGAAAAGATCGCATTGCCTCGTTAGGCGTCAGATAAACACTGAAATATGTTATCCCTGAACACCGCACCCACACAAAACCATCCCCGCGTCCATGGCCCTGCACCTGAAGGCGGGCGCTGTCTCGAACCCAGATGGCCGAGGTACTAGATTTGTCAGTATACCACGCTTGCGAGTCCTTGTTATGATGTTGCTCGCTCAGCAACAGGAGGTCAGCTTTCTTATCCCTCGCAAACTGCTCAAGTAGGTCCTGGGCGTTTGTGCTTCGGTGCAAATTGACCTGCAGGATACGGATCATTTGAGTATCAATTTTGCTTTAGTTAGGGCCTCCTTGAAAACCCAGCATCTCCCCGTCCCCGGCTCATGTTTGAGGTCGCTGAGTGCTAGCTTAGCATCCTTGCAAAGAATGCATTTTGCCTCGTTCGTGCACTCCTTCCTTTTGTGCCCCGTTTCACCACATTTGTAGCACAGAGATCTCCTGTCGGGTCCCCTACAGCCATACGCGATGTGTCCGTATTCGAAGCATCTGAAGCAGCGGATAGGGGTCGCTCTTTTCCGTATCCTGCAGATCACCCAACCTATCTTAATTTTGCCCTTCGCCAGGATTTGCTGGGCGTCTTTATAAGCTAGTTCGACAATAGCCATGCGTTGCCCCCTTGTGTTTTCACGTGTCAATCTTGCCTTGACTTCACTTAAGCTGGGGAACTCCCTCCTAATGGCATCCTCTACTTCAGCTGGTCTGGCTTGACCGCTCCTTTAATTTCACGGAGGACATCTGCGTAGGTTCGGCCCTTAGTGGGTTTAATAAGCAGTGCCTCTCGCAAGGGTTTGCGCCGCGGTTTGCTTTTTGTTTTCTGCGGTATATCGGGGGGTTCTTTGTTCTTTTCGTGGTTGAGCTCTTTGTCTGTTTTTTCTAGGAGCAGCTTTTTGGCCGCTTTTTTCGCTGCCTTGTTTCGCACCGCATGAAACTCCTCGCGTGGAGTGTCAACTTCGTTTATGGTCTCGTCCTTCCTCCTTTTCTCACGGTCGCCTTCAATTGGGCTACCGGCCATTCTTTTGCTGCTGCTAGGACCCACTGATGCCTCGAGGGAGAGCGTGTCTTTTTGGTGCTTTTCGGTTGCAAGCCACCTCCGCCTGTAGTGCGTTATGCGACCAAAAAGCTCCTCCAGTTCAAGAATGCCATGCTTGACACTCTTGCCTATGTTTTTCTGCACTTCGCAGGCAGCCCTCAGTTGTTTGACGATAGTCCCCGCTTTCCGAGTAAGCCGCTCCTCTTCGGCGCGGTCAAGGGCGATTGTGTTATTTGGCGCCACCTCTTGGGAGAGGCCCCCGTTTCCTAGCCCTTTTGCTTCTATCGCTTGGGTCGCGTTTGAAGTGGCGTCGGCCAACGGCAAAACTTCTCCCTCCCCCAGTCTTACACTGGCCTCTGTTGGTGTCGCAGCTTGATCCGCATTGTGTACGTCTTGCACTGGACGCTTCGGGGTGCGCATAGTCCTTCTACTGCGCCCAAAGGCCGCAATGATGCTAGGTTGCACAACGCACTCTGCCTTCTTTTGTTCGTTAGTCCGTTTGTCGTCTGTCTCCGATGATTTAACCTGTGATGTTGACTTTGACAGTGTTTCTGGGGTTTGCTGCCTCCCCCCGCAATCGATGACTTGTTTTATCGGTGTTCTTGCCAACAGCGGTTTTTGCCTGAAAGGGTTCTCCGTGCTAGCGTCCTTTTTGCTTGTAGTTATATCTGTTACAGAAGCCAAGTTCACCACTTCTATAACATTGCAGTCGCTGGATGACGACGGCCGGGAGCCTGCTCGCTCACTACCCTCTGCCGCCGGTACTGGGGATCCGACCCCCTGCACCGTAATTTGGTTCCCCTTGTGGACCTGCATAGTTTGGTTTTCTGTCTGGGTTTCCGTTCCCATAGCATTTTACCTACTGCCAGGATATATGGATAATTGATGACGCCATATATTTCGTCATGTCACAGTGAAGATCATTGACACTCAGGTATTTGTCCTGAGACTCTCCCTTCACTGCCGACCATTGTCCGCGGCTGCTTATTGGTTATTCGCAGCGAACCTTTCGAGAAAGGTCTTCCCCTATCCGCAACCCTGGGGACGCATTTGGTTCCCCGGTCTGAGGGCACTATCGATAATCGATAACCAAATATTATTGAATTGAATATTGAACATTGCTGAAATACTCCTAATAAAAAAAAATTTTTTTTTAATGTTTGTAAATAATTTATAAGAAAATATGTTTTAGCACGCCCACTGAGCGTACACATAGAAATATTGCAAAATACTATGACCTGTTAGAATATGAAATAATTAAATAATCAATATCTTCTATCTTTCGTTAAAAATATTTCTTTAAATGGGCAATATTTTACTTTTTCATAGCAGGCAACACTTTCCATTCGAAATTGGGTTCTAAAATATTTTACCGCCATTTTTTCCTAGTACTAAATCTAATAATGATTTTTATCAGATTGTACCGCCAAGCACAGTACTAATTCTGCTGATATCGGTTTCGGAGGTTGATTTTCTTATGTTGAAAAAATCGCGTATTAAAAATTGATTTGCAATTTTGATTGATTATGTGATTTTTTTATTTTGAAATTCTTTAACGCTAGTACGAATTTAAAAATTCGATTACACGATAGACGGTTTAATAATTTTTATTCTACTCCAACAAGTGTATATTTGATGCAGGAAGCTTATTGGGAGTTTAGGTAATTTTCCGTCCAATATACAGTTTAATTTAATTTTATTGCAGTTATTTTATTCATCAAAATATATAGCGGGCTTTATGGAAAGAAAATGAAAATGTTAAGTACAAATATCGATTCTTTGTTACATTGCAGTGTATCCAAAAGAACACAACTTGGGCTGCTTACTTCGCAATGGGAGATAAATACTATTCGCAATCATTGAATAGTTCCCTCCACTTCAACAACTCATTCTACCCGCAAGAATCTCTTCCTGATCTGCTGGCCGCCTCAATCCCGCAATATAATCATCAGCTAGAAGAGAGTCGTTTACCTGTTCGATATTTCAGCAATCAAAGTTGCAATATGAACATAAAGCTCTCGAATGTGTTCGCTCCGATCAAGTCGCATGGGACTGGTCAAAATTTTCTACATTCTGCACCGTCTAATTCTATGGGGATGCTACAGCCAGTGCAAAACTACGGAGGTTACGGTGAACGCCATCGATACGCACCTTATTACACGAGCCGTGGCTCCTACGCAAGTGCAGTCAGCAATTCGCAGTATCCGCATCAATTGAACAATATGCCATTCTATGGGGCGCCGTGCTCAGCATCTTCATCTGGATCTGGTCCAGCATCTGTGTATTATGCTCCATCTGAACAATCTGATTCATCGATGACAACCAACAGTAGTTCGAGCAGTGAAAGCAACGCAAGCTCATTGAGTAGTGGCAGCGGCGAACAGATCAATCAACCTGTCACATTGCAGATTAATAATTTCGATTGTTCTTTGAATGAAAACAGTTTAAGACATTTTCTCTTGAGCCAATTAAAACCCATTACGCCTATTGTGGCGTTGGCTCTTGAGGGAAATTCTTATGCAAAAGTAACTGTTCCGAATGCTCATGTAAGATTAAGAATAGTTTTGGGAAGATTAAAGTTCTAGCTGATATTTTCTTAAAGTTTGCGAAACAAGTCGTCTCGAATCTGCATCGAAAAAGGATTGGTCACAAACGCATGGTGGTTTCGTATACCAGAGACTCTTCGTCGACTGAAATCAATACGTTGAGATGCCAAGTAGCTGGCCTACTCAAGGTACGAATTTATTAAAGTAAAAACTAAGTTCATGGACATTAATATCTCGAATATTTGCAGGACGTTCCTTACGGTACACTTTCGATGTGTAAATTTCGTGAATTATTTCAGTCGCGCTTCAAGACCTCCATCAGCGTGTTGGACCTTACGAAAATGCAAGACATTTGTATCATCCGCTCTGACCAAAATGACGAGAAGTACATCAGCCTGCATCCGGATTTCTTGAACTCGATCAAATCGAGTCCTTTGATGGAATGGCTGCAGCATAGTGTGCCATATTGCACAATTCATTTCAAACGCGAACAACACAAAGGATGGGCTGAGCAAGAGATCGAACCGTTGCCCAATGTTGTCATGACTATATCGGAAATACAATCGATTATTTATCCGTTGCTGAAAAATCACGCAGGAGATATACCAGTTGCAAGTTTGGCGCATTGCATTGAAGGGGAGCTGGGCATTAAAATAACACCAAATGAGAATGGAGTAAATTTGGAACATTTGATCTGTTGTATTCACGGAATACAAATAACGACGAACAATTTCGGTATTAAGATACTTGGATGGCTTGAGCCGGAGAGTGTAACGGGCAAGGAATCCGCTGAAGGTTAGCCATATTTACTATTGCAATACTTTTAAGTGTTATTTTATAAGCACAAAATTTAAATGATTCGGCATAATGACGGTACTTAACGGTATTAAAGGCATACGATTATCTGTTTATAGCATTTGATTGGTGTAACCACACTTTGCACTTGATCAGTGACTAAGAATCTATATCAAAATAACTTTTATCTAGAAGAAAACTGCAAGCATTGGAAATACTTTACTTCTCAACATTCTACAGAATTAGATTAGTTTTCACGCGCCGCACTTCTGTGCCGATTACATAATTACCCGTTTGAAACGTGATATGTATACATTTCACCTGACCGGCAACCGAACGACTACTAATAGTATCCGGCAGAAGCACATGCATTGAAAGCAACCTCAATTTGCATGCATAGGAAGGCAGGACTCATATGTCGCACATACTCGTACATACATTATACACACTTTACTTTTGTTTTCATACTTTAGGTGATAAAGTGAATTTCATATTCTAATGATTGAAATGTTGTGTTTTTGCTTCAAGGACGTTTTAATTTGAAATTCGGAGCAATGTCGGATCCACTCTATCAAATCTCGCGAGAAACTATTGATTTAGTGAAGATGTCACCGAAATCAACAATGAAATTCAATCGATTTATTCCAGCTTATCATAATCACTTTGGTAAACAGTGTCGCGTTGCAGACTATGGATATACAAAATTGATTGAGCTATTTGAAGCCCTGTCGTCTGTGATCCAAGTAAGTAGAACTAAACGATTTGCCGCAATAAGATCTAAACAAAATCAATTTTACCACATATCGAAATTGAAGCTATTTAATTTCGAAGAAAATAAAGTTTAAACTTTGTGTTGATATCATTGTGGAAATTTTTTAAGATGCAGTAACAAGTGAGACACAAAGCGTTTTTGGTACACGCTTATTTATTACGTAAAATTGATTCACTGGTAAAAACGTCTAAATAAGATATTTTCGTTTTTAATAGTTTTCATTTTTGATAATTACGTCACTTGTACTGTTTTAATACTCGACTTTTTAATATTTTTATATTGCAATAATGTAATTTCTAATGTCGACCTTTCTACCATCTCTAGATAATTTAACATAGTGATTCCAAAAACATTTCGCATTGAACATAATTTTCAGTAGTTACTGATAGTTTTCCCGATAAATAAACTTTACTAAGAAATAATTTTATGCAGGAGTTGTTACAAAAAAAATAAAACATTTCGTATTTAAGATAACTTCAGCGGTTCATGATAATTTTACTAAATTTGTAACTTTTGTGCGTGTTATTCTTTTGCGTGAGCGATACTGTTTTTATGTAATGGAAACACATTCTCGATTAAAAGACCATTGAGTAATTAAATAATACTGCAGTGGACAGCCACGTTACCATGTGGTCGGAACAAACCCTGCGACCACTTTTCCTACTGCTATGCTCTTGTTTACAACCTACCAGAGAGCCAAATTGCACAAGCAAAAATGGCTGCTGCTCAATGAAAAGAAATTTTCATACAATACCCATTTGTTTTCTATTTGAAAAACCTTCAGCATTATGAGGAAAACATGCAAAACATTAACATATTGTCGCGTGTTATTGGTTCGCGGCCTATAATTTTAACGTTCCGGGAAAGTGAAAACGCAATGTCTTTTAATTTAAGTTAAAAGAGTTTATTCAATTAAATAAAATGCACAATAATCAGTTAACACTTTCACTAATTTTAATTGTCACTATTAAAATTATCTAACACTTGTCCATAAATTTATTATCGCAATTGTCTTCTAAATTACTTCACTATTACGAAACACACTTTTCTACTGCTCGAAGAATATCGCTTCCCACACACAATCGCAGTTCTTCTCGCGGTCGAATGAATGATTCCGCCATTCATTCAGCTCGCCTTTATATAGGGTCTCTACCTATTCACCCATTTCTCGCACATTGGCGAATGTTCTACCGAGAGGTACCTGGTAGGTTCAAGCAAATTAATGAATGGAGTGACGTCACTTGCAGATGTTGATCATGCTTGTTGGGTTCTCGTGGGTTCGAGTAAATTCATTTGTTGACGTTCTTAACGATGATGAAAACAATTGCGACAGTAGCTCGCAGAATTATTTGTACATGTAATTATTTGTACATGTAACACTGCCCCCACCTCAGTTCTTTTCGCCCCGAAAAGATGTGTCGCTATTTGTAGTCAATTCTCCCTGGGTGTAATATGGGGCAAGACGGTCCAGATGCACGATTTTCATTTTAGCTCTCGGCTTACGATGTTCCTGTATTCGGTATACGACGTCGTTGATTCGCTTTGTAACTCGGTATGGTCCCTCCCAATTATGCTGCAACTTTGGAGACCTACCCTTTCGCCGTTGCGGGTTATAAAGCCACACCAAGTCATCTTGCTGGAAGCCAGTAGAATTAGCCTTTAGATCATACCTGGTCTTCATGCGGTCAGTAGCCGATTCGAGGTGTTTTCGCACTGTCCGATGTATCTGGTTCAACCGTTGTCTTAGATCACTTGCGTACTCCGAGACCGTTTGGGGTTTCTCAGGGGGTGTTCCGAACTTTATATCGGCTGGCAGACGAATAGTCTTTCCAAAAATGACTTTGGCTGGGGCTTGGCCCGTCGATGCATGTTCGGCAGCTCTGTACGCCATCAAAAATAGTGGGATATGTCGGTCCCAGTCCCTTTGGTTCTCGTCAACCATCTTGGCAAGGTGTTTATTGAGCGTGCCGTTGAAACGTTCGACCATTCCATCGGATTGGGGATGCAGCGGTGTTGTCCTCGCTTTCCGTATTCCGAGCAGCTCGCACATTTCGCCAAAAACTAGTGACTCAAAGTTTCGGCCTTGATCCGAATGTAATTCCCAAGGTACGCCGTACCTACTGACCCAATTTAACACTAGCTGTTCAGCTACGGTAGTTGCTTCCTGGTTGGGAATGGGGTAGACCTCGGGCCACTTGCTGAAATAATCGGCTACAACCAGCGTATATCGATTTCCCCAATCGGATTCAGGAAAGGGTCCTGCGATGTCAACAGCAAGCCTTTCGAATGGCACGCCTACGTTATAGGTTTGCATTTGTCCTCTCAGTCGTCGCTTTGGGCCTTTGACGGAAGCGCAAATTGTGCATCTGCGACACCAGTCCTCTACGTCTTCTCGAGCGTGGAGCCAGTAGAACCGTTCCCGCAATTTCGCTAAGGTCTTGTTAACACCAAGGTGGCCTCCCGAGGATCCTTCATGCATTTCCTTAACCACATCGTGGATTCGGCTTTTGGGAAGTATAGTTTGCATCCTATAGGAGCTGCCATCCGCCGTTTCTCATTTCCGCTTGAGTACGCCACCCTCCACCTGAAGGGAGTTCCATTGTGCCCAATAGCTTTTCAGGGTTGCGCCATGCATTGAAACGTCTTTCCACTCAGGTCGCCCAGTCGTCTCCTTCCATACGAGCAATGGTCCGATGTCTTCATCGGCTAGCTGGGCGTTTCGAATCTCCTCCGATGACCAACCTTCATCGAATTCCGCCGTTATCAATCGCAGATCAACGAGCGGTTCCTTTTCCTCAATCCGTCGGCAATGCTTGCAGTTAGCTGGACATGGACGGCGGGATAGGGCGTCAGCATTTCCATGAACTCCGCCCTTCCGATGAACAATTTCGTAGTCGTATGACTGCAATCTTTCGATCCATCTCGCAACTTGTCCCTCGGGGTTTTTGAAGTTGAGCAACCATCTCAGTGATGCATGGTCCGTTCGAAGAACAAATTTCTGGCCATATAGATACTTGTGGAACTGCTTGGTGGCCTCTATGGAGGCCACCAAGCAGTTGCAATTCCGGGTCCTTTAGTGCGCTGATGAATGCTTCTGTCGCTGCATCATCTCGATGTTCTGGGTCGTAGGCTGGATAAGCCAAAAGTGCCAGTCGCTCAATGTCTTGGGCTAGCTGCTGTAGGGTTTCACCAGACTTCTGCATTCGATGCCTTAGCTGTGACCGATAAATCTGCTTCAGATGATCGTCTCCATAACACATGTCGAGCGCATTCATTATAGCATTCGGGTTTGAGTGCAATTCAACGGGGATCGTCTGCAGCAGCTCGGCAGCTGGGCCTCTTAGGGCAAGAATCAATGCAGTTGCTCGTTCCTGCTCATTCCAGTGATTTATGCGAGCGGCTGCTTCGAACTGGGTTTTGTAAATAGTCCAGACCGTTTGCCCATCGAATATTGGTGCTTGCACATTTCTGGATGTGCTTAGCGCTGCGGTTATAAGCGGGGCTGGTGAAGTGGTTGCTACTGCCTTCGCAGCTTCCAATTCTTTTTTCACTTTTTCCATCTCATGGTTCATTCTTTCTTCGACCTGGCTGACCTTTTCCTCGACCTGGTAAACCTTTTCTTCGACCTGGTCAACCTTTTCCTCGACGCCTTTAATTTGCTTGTTAAGACTACTGAGCTCCGCTTTTATTTCGGTGGACTGTTTTTGAAAATCTGCCTTGATTTCGATCGCTTGTTGATCCAGCTTCACTGATTGTTCATTAAGCTTCGCTGATTGTTCATTTAACTTCGCTGATTGCTCATCTAGCTTCGTGGTTAAATTGGACGACTGTTCATTGAGCTTCGCAGTTAAATTGGATGACTGTTCATTGAGCTTCGCAGTTAAATTGGATGACTGTTGTCGCTGCTCCTGCTGCATCAGCATTAACATTTGCATCAGCGCATTTTCTGGTTCCTTTGGTTTTTTTGTTTCTGCTTCACCACCTTCTGCGCCTTCTTCTGCATCTGAGGGCTCACCCGAATCCAGATACGCGCCTTCCGATTCAATTGCGTCACGCAAGCGTGCAATCAGTGTGGCCTTTGTACCTTGCGTAGCCAGGTTTCGCTGTTCCAACTCTTCCTTAAGCTCCGACATGGTCGATTCATTAATTTTTAAGTTTAAGCTTCGTGGCATTTTTAATGTTTCTTTAAATTTTCCTATTGTGCACTATAAAAATGTTCAAATATTCACTTTCAAAATTTTTCTTTCGCACTTCTTGACACCACTGTCGCGTGTTATTGGTTCGCGGCCTATAATTTTAACGTTCCGGGAAAGTTAAAACGCAATGTCTTTTAATTTAAGTTAAAAGAGTTTATTCAATTAAATAAAATGCACAATAATCAGTTAACACTTTCACTAATTTTAATTGTCACTCTCAAAATTATCTAACACTTGTCCATAAATTTATTATCGCAATTGTCTTCTAAATTACTTCACTATTACGAAACACACTTTTCTACTACTCGAAGAATATCGCTTCCCACATACAATCGCAGTTCTTCTCGCGGTCGAATGAATGATTCCGCCATTCATTCAGCTCGCCTTTATATAGGGTCTCTACCTATTCACCCATTTCTCGCACATTGGCGAATGTTCTACCGAGAGGTACCTGGTAGGTTCGAGCAAATTAATGAATGGAGTGACGTCACTTGCAGATGTTGATTATGCTTGTTGGGTTCTCGTGGGTTCGAGTAAATTCATTTGTTGACGTTCTTAATGATGATGAAAACAATTGCGACAGTAGCTCGCAGAATTATTTGTACATGTAATTATTTGTACATGTAACAATATAAACTACATATCTGTGAAAGGAAACACCTACAGATCCTTTTCGACTATAATTTTTACACGAAGGCACTACACATTTCACTTTGAAATTGTAAAGTAATTTCACAGTGTCAAACGTTAAAAATATTCGAATCACAAAGCACAATAGAATGTTTAAACACTTGGAATGAATTCAGATCGCGAACACTTTTCACAGTTTTAACATCGGATAAAATTCACGACGAAACTTGCAATTTGGATCAATCAACTTGACAGACAGATCCAATTGAGTGAGCTTCTGGAAGAAGAAAGTGAGCGGCAAGAGGCAGACGGAGAGAAAATGACAGGCAGATCCCTTGGAAGAGAGCAGAAACCGGTCGCATGCTCTCCTAGGCGCTTTATATGAGCTTAGTCCATCCAGTTGTTATTCATCTGAGTAAAATACAGCCTATTGACACTTTATTTTTGACAAAGACTCTAACTTTGACATTTATGTATAATCACAGTGGTGAATTGAATTGGACCATTATCACATTATCGAATTGGAATATTATTTGAATATTTATAAATGAATTTGAATATAATATTCTCTTATGCTTAATTTTCCATTAATATATGTAGATTCTTCTTCTTCTTCTTAGCACTACAGCCCCTCTCGGACCTTCACTTCCTCCAAATAGCGCCTCCAACTGTCTCGGTCCATTGATCGGCGTTCTCCAATTCCGAAATCCAAGCAGCGATGAAGTGTCTTCGTCGGCCGAGTTAGACAAACGTTTCCTTTGCTTCCCCACTGGTTTCAGCCACTCAGTTCTCCCAATGAATACCTTTTTGGGTATCCGTTGTTCGTTCATACAATTCACGTTGCCAACCCATTGCAGCTTCCGCAGCCTTACAATCGTTTAGACCTCTGGTTCGTCAAAGATTTCATACAACTCATGGTTTTGTCGAATTCAGCATTGGTCCCCGTCTAGACCCACTCCGATTATTCGCCTTAGGATCCGTCGCTCGAAGACGTTCAACAGGTTTGCGGATGCTTGGTTAGTGTGCATGTTTCACACCCATAGCATAGGTCACAATTTGTATACTTGGAGCTTTGTTTTCCTGTGTTTGCAGCTGATTTCCGAAATCGTCTAAACTGAAAAAAAAAAAATTTTATTTGCGAGATGTATTCTTCGGCGTATTTTGTCTCTTTCATTGCTGGTTCTCATTATTTATATATAAAAATTCGCTCACATTTTTGATACTGTATTCGCCAAGTGTGATATTTTATGTATGAGAGGTATTTTTCTTCGACTGCGTCATGGGCTTTGTCATATTCTCATTGATTTATAGCCTTACTAATTGTGTTTCACTGTCAAGTTTCAAGAAGAGTGTTTTGGCAGTTGTTAATTACCGTGACAAAATGATGATGTCGTCCGCATAGACTACCATTTGGCTCGATTTGAATAGTAACGTACCTCTTGTATCGATAGGTAGCTTTCTTATGACGTATTTCAGAGCCAAATCGAATAGTAATGGGGACAGCCCATCTCCCTGCTTTAGCCCGCTATTTGTGTCAAAGGCATCGGCGAGTTGGTTATTGATGCGGACTCCGAATTATCTTTTCTAAGATCTCTGAACACATTTTATACGCCGTACGAGACAGTGATATACCTCTATAATTTTCACAGCGTAGCTTGTCACCTTTTTTGTGGATCGGAAATATAATTGTTGGCTTCACTCGTTCGGCATATGTTCGTGTTGCCAAATGTGTTGGATGACTTTGCGGATGGCTTTCTGTATACTGCTGCCGACATATTTGATGATCTCCACTGGCATCTCATTGATGCCCAGCGCTTTATTATTCTTTTGGGCTTTGATAATGTAACAAACTTCATCCACAGTAGGTGGGGCCAATGTAACATCTCTGCATTAGCATACGTATCCTATGCTAATGCAACCTACATGAGTGTCAAAATAAACTAAGTCAGCAGTTATCTTTCCTGTTATGGTCCTTGGAAGAAAGGATATTTCAATTGAGTTTTATCGGACTGAATTGTCGTAACAACATCGAAATCAGCATATAAATTATATCGCGGCCGATAAAGTCATGAAAAAGTGTTAGTGCTTGACGTCCGGATTCCAAATCAAGAGATTAAGTGTTATAAACAAACTTAAAAAAAATCGAATGGAAAATATATAGACATCAAGCTGGAAGGGACACTAACACCAATATCCGAACACGATATATTCTTTTTCATGGATAAAAAAACATTCTCTCACCATCTTTACCATAAGCAGCTAAATTTCGGCAAACGGAACATGTATTTCGATCATCTGAACAACTACCGAGGCAAGTTTCGTTGCAACATTTTCCTTGACCATTACAGGCACGACTTCCACATTCCGACAGGCATATTTTCCCAAAAACACTTTTAAGTAACTACACCCAAACTAATTCCTTTTGAACGTTGTCAAGAATTTATCGAGAGACACACAAACGAGTCCCTCAACGTCGGTAACTCGAGTGCAAGCAATTTCTCTTTTAGTGGAAGTGATTTATGCAATGAAAAGTCGTGATCCAGAGAATGTCAATCCCACAGAAAATGCTCCTGAATTTATGGCTCTCATGGCTCCCAGTTGTTGAAGACGACGATGAAGCACCTCATGTTTACGGCTACTTATGTGATCTAATACAGACAAATCCCGCTATTCTAGGAGTAAACAATTCAAATCTTCCCCGCATCGTCAGCATAATTGCTACTGCGTTCCAAGTGGACGTGGTGAACACGTATGATTGGTATTGTGAAGCAGATTGAATCAAGAAGTATTCCAAGCATGCATCCAACAATTAACATTCCGACGGGCATATTTTTTGGCAGAGATCTTGATCCCAGCAGAAGCGTTTGTTACCGAAGACAGGACAATCAACGCTGTTAACATCACCTTTTATTCCTCCTTAACCACACAATGGGCATTCGTTGGTAGCCTTGTTGTACTTAAATATGAGTGCCTCCGGCGTTGGATTTTTCTCGATTCGCACACCACCACGATTGATTGTCACAAGTGATGTTAAACCGATTTCCTCAATATTGGCATTTTCAAATGTGATCAATGCAAATCCCTCAAACAACGTATTGCCACGAATCGCTTGTGAATGTGGAAAAAGTTTCACCAAGGATCGAATACCACTAACCTGATAAAGCATTAGGAAACGCATAATTCTCGAAATCTGTTTGATTCGATTCGTCCATCATGTTATCGCCATGAATTCTTCAATAACTCGACATCCTGTTAGATTTTGTAGTTGTTGTGCTCTGTTACGTACATATTTCAATACTTGGACGAACTCCTGATGATCCTGACGTGACATTCGTATATGCGGCAGAGACAACCATTGTTATTGTGAAATTCAAAAGCATCAAGGAGGCAATAAACCATAGAATTCAATTAAAGGGATTTAAGGGAGCCGATGATGTTATCCGGCAAATGTTACCTGAAAAACAAGATGAACATATTGTAGGTCCAAACACCCATGCTAAAGCTTGCGACTACACACACGAACGGAGATAGTGGCTCCGAGGGGGGACCCAATAAAACTGGAGCACACAAAATCAAAAGACCACAAATACCCAGAAAAAGAAGCGAAAAATAATAATGACGACGCAACCAGCGGTTGCAGCCACGATGTCAACAGTACATCGAGAGCGGTACTAACAACGACAAAAATGAAGACTAACGCAACGACAGTGAAGACGGATGAAAAACGGAGAATACAGACTGAGATTCCTGCGGCGTTCGGGCACAGCGAAAAAATAATGCGAACGCCCGAGCGTCCTATTAAGGAGAAGCGGGAAACTCTGCAGGACGCTTCAGGTGTTCGAGCCTCGAAAGAAGATAATATAAAGAGCACCAAAAATTCGATTGTCACTGCTGTGATCGTTACCGAAGCGACCTATGCAAGGGTCGCAAATCCCGACATAGCAACGAAAAATCCAGAAGCCAACGAGGAGATTACGGCACGAAAAGCAACGAGTGACCAGACACCGCGTGATTGCACCGCCAACGTCAAAAATGTAACGGAAGTAATGCACTCGGAAACGGAACGCGATAACCTCTCCCAAGGATGGTTGCAAGGTACAATTGCGGCCCAGCGATACGAAGAAGAAAGGCTACTCCAAAAAGCGGGAGATGTTCTGAACAGAACACAAGCTGCATGCGACTCCCCAAAAATCAGCAAAGCAGCAAAGGCAGGGTTCCTTGAACTAGAGGAGCTCCTAGATCGCATAGGGCACTATAGGAGGAGCTGGTTAAGGGCCGAAGATGAACAGAAGGCTAAAGAGGCGCTTGGGGCGAAATCTAAAGGCGACACGAAGATAGCTCCATCATTAAACGTCAATAAAAGAATGGCGTCAATCCCAATCGAAGGAGATCGGGATAAAAGAAGGAAGGAAGAGGCACTTGACGGGCGTGGAGCACCAGATCAGGGGTTGCAGACAGTGCTTACAAAAGGTGCGAAGAAAGCCGCAAAAAAACTCCTTCAAAAAAAGCCAGAAAGTAAAGTTTGTACGGACGCCCAATTACAAAAAGGACCTGATGCAAAACAGGAGAGGCAGAAGCCCCGGCGAAGACCCCGGCAGCAGGCACTGCTTGTAAAGCCCCAAGATGGCCGATCCTACGCGGAGGTACTGCGGGACATCAGGGGAAACGTAAGGCCCGAAGACACCAATACTACCATTAAAGTAGTAAGACCAACGCGGTCGGAACACATACTGGTCGAATTCGGAGCAGAGGTCGGCAATAAAGAAGCATTCTGTGACGCAGTAAAGAAAGTCCTCGGCAAAAGCGCAACTATAGCCCCGCTCGAGCCGATGGCAACGATCGAAATACGAGACATTGACTGCATGACGGATCTGGCCGAGGTAGAAGAGGCCATCAAAAAGGAGTTCCCTAGCGTGGGAAGGATCAAAGCGAGACTGACACAAGAAAACAACAGGGGACAACGCATGGCCATAGTTGACTTGACCGAAAAGGACGCCGAACAATTCCTGAACAAGGGCAAAGTACGAATTGGGTGGGTTGTCTGTAGGATACGGCGAAGAGCAACGCCTCTTCAATGTTTCAAATGCCTTGGTTATGGTCACACCACACACGTATGCAAAGGACCCGATAGGAGTTCCCTATGTTACAAATGCGGTGAAATGGGACATAAAAGAAAAGAGTGTAAGAAGGAGGCACACTGTATTCTTTGCAAGGATGCTGATCCAAAACCGGATTTTGGACACGTCTTGGGATCAGGAAAATGCCGGGTGTTCCAGGAAGCCCTAGCCAAGGCAAAATCAGAGCTTTGATGACCCGCATCCTGCAGCTAAACCTAAACCGCAGTTCAACCGCCCAAAATCTGCTTGAGCAGTTTGCGAGGGACAGGAAAGCCGACTTCTTGCTGCTGAGTGAGCAACACCATAATAAAAGTCCTGCATCATGGTATTCTGATGAAACTGGTACTGCCACCATCTGGGTTCGGAACAGTGACTTTCAAGTGGAGAGTTGTGGACGGGGGGATGGTTTCGTGTGGGTTCGGTGCTCAGGGATCACCTTCTTTAGTGTGTGCCTAACGCCTAACGAGTCAATATAATCTTTCCAAGCCAAGCTTAATGCTTCGGAGGGCGCTGTCTCGAACGCAGAGGGCAAAGTGCTCATTGGGGGCGACTTCAATGCTAAACCAATCGAATGGGGCATGCCTCCGACGGATCCGCGGCGAAAACGAATCCTGGAAATGGCGGCCAGGACGGCCCTCGCCGTACTAAACTCCGGAAACACGCCGACTTTCCACCGTATTGGCTGTGAGGGAACCATACCGGATGTGACATTCGCCTCGGAGTCCTTAGTACGGAGGATACACAACTGGAAAGTATTAGAGGACTACTCAGCCAGTGATCATCAGTGCATTCTGCTTGAGATAAGTGATGCTGTCTCCCAACGTCCATGCTCTCGGCCTTCTACACCTGGATGGAGCATCGGAACGATGGACGTCGAGAGGTTCGTCAAGGTTCTCACGGCAGGTGAGCCGCTGCAGGGAGCTTCAGAGGGGACGGAAGAAATGGCAGCTCAAGACGTGGTAAACTCTACTATGAGCATATAACGACTGCTTGCTGCGCTTCTATGCCCCTATACCCCGTACTGGTGGTCTACTGAAATCGCTGAAAAGCGGAGGGAGTGTCACAAGCTTCGACGTGAGGCTCAACGGGCGCGGAGCCGTGAGGAGGCATGCAACCTGGTGGCAGCATATAAGTCGACCAGGAAATGCCTTCGCAAACTGATCAACAGTAGCAAGGCTCGCTGTTGGCAAGACCTAGCGGACGATGTGAACAAGGATCCGTGGGGCCTTGGCTACAAGCTGGTACTTGGTGCCCTACGGATGCCTTGTATACATGACGCGGAAAAGATGGACGTGATAGTGCGGGGACTCTTCCCCGCCTATCCCGTCCGTGTTGACGCTGTCCATGGTGAAACAGCAGTAGAGTGCCCACTCTTCACACAGCTGGAACTGGAGGAGGCAGTCCTCTCCTTGAAAGCGAGGAAGGCTCCAGGTCCAGATGGTGTTCCAGCTGAGGTGTTGCGGCTCGTCTATCACCATTGTCCTGACTTGCTGCTCAGCACATTCAACGCTTGCCTACGAGACGGGGTTTTCCCGGTACGATGGAAAGTGGCGAGGCTCGTGCTGATGAGCAAGGGGAAGAGAAATCCCGAATCGCCGTCTGCATACCGCCCGTTATGCATGCTAGACACGGCTGGGAAAGTGCTAGAGAAACTCACCAAGGGAAGACTCACTGACGCGATTCGTGCTGCTGGGGACCTATCTCCTCGGCAGTACGGCTTTAGAGCAGGACGTTCTACCATTGATGCGATTGCAGAGGTGGTGAACGCGGTCCAAAAGGCAGAGGCATATAGTCGCACCAAGCGACGGATCGTCCTGTTGATGACACTCGACGTCAGGAATGCCTTCAACTCCGCTAGATGGGTGGATATTCTGGACACGCTGGAAAACTCTTTTCAAGTTCCAGAATATCTAATGCGGCTTTTGAGGAACTACCTAAAGGACCGAAGCCTGCTCTACGACACGACACAGGGCCAACGAAGGATGGAAATTACATCGGGCGTTGCCCAGGGATCTATCCTTGGTCCGGACCTGTGGAACGTGTCTTAGGACGGGCTACTGAGACTTGAGATGCCAGATGAGTCGCGCTTGGTCGGCTATGTGGATGATGTTGCGGCTCTGGTCGCCGGAAGCACCGTTGAACAGGCGCAACTTAGGCAAGGTATGCTAATGCGCCGAGTGAGGGACTAGATGACTGCTCGCGGGCTCAGTTTAGCACTGGAGAAAACCGAAGTGGTCATCTTGACAAAAAAGAGAATCCCTAGAGTAAGAGTGATCAATATTGGAGACATACAAAACGAATCGAAGCCAGCGGTGAAGTACCTGGGACTACTGATCGACTCGAAGATGAGTTTCTCTGAGCAAATAAGGGCAACGGCTGAGAAGGCTGCTTCGGGAATATCGGCTCTGAGTCGACTTATGGCCAACGTAGGGGGACCCAGCCCATCAAGAAGACGCCTCTTGATGAGTGCTGTAGGCTCAGTGCTACTGTACGGAGCAGAGGTATGGGGCGACGCTCTCAGCAAGGAGGTATACCGAAAACGATTGGCACAGGTACAGAGAAGAGGAGCACTGAGAATCACATCTTCGTATGCAACAGTCTCCGACTCGGCGGTGAGAGTGATTGCAGGCGTGATACGTGTCGCCCTCCTTGCTAGAGAGCGCCGCGCTATTTACCTGCGCCGAAACGAGGATGCGAGGGAGATAGTTGTCATCGAGCAGAGACAGCGCTCGCTCAACGATTGGCAGCAGTCTTGGGTGAATTGCACGAAGGGAAGGTGGACTGCGTGCCTCATCCCGGATGTGAGACCGTGGCTAAATCGAAGGCATGGTGAGACTGACTTCTATCTGACCCAGCTTTTGAGCGGGCACGGGTGTTTTCAGTCTTACCTGCACAAGATCGGTAAGTCACGGTCTCCCGATTGTCGGTTTTCCCAGGAGAGGAGGACAATGTCTGCCACACATTTTTTGTGTGTACAAAATGGGTCAGGCTGCGAAGGGAACTCTACAGGGAGACGGAAGAGCTCACCCCGGATAATATAGTTGCGGTGATGCTCGAGTCGGTTGACAAATGGAACCAGGTGGCACATTATGCTCGGGCAGTCCCAAAATATAAAAGGGACTGACAGCAGCCGGGGGCGCTGGAGCTGGGGGATCGCTCTTCTGGGATTTTTTCTTCCTCTCTCCCCACGCTGGGAAAGGGACTCCCCAGCTTGAGACCTGGCCCGAAGTAATGTGTCAAACGGTTCCAGGCTGGGTTCTCAGGTTGACAGGGGAGGTGTTTAGCGGGGAGTCCAGTCGCGCATGGGAGTCCCACACTGCGCATAAATAGCATTCACCTCCCTACCACAAAAAAAACGGTGCCAAATCGCATCTTCGAAGCCGCTAATTGACATTGCCAAGGCGGCTAATAACACGATTTACGAATTTTGTGCGCAAAAGATCGATTGTTTGATGAGCTGTATTGCATGGTGCGCCATCCTGTGTAAACCAATGGTCAGTCAAGGCTATATCCTCAACCTTTGGTCACAAAAATTCGGTTATCAAGCCTCTGTAGCGCTCCCCGCTGACCGAGACAGCATTTCCAGCCTCATTTTCAAGGAAAAACGGTCCAATGATGTCTCCACTCCAGAATCCACACCACATTGTTTCTCGCTAAGGATGCATTGGCTTCTTGATGATCACTTGTGGGTTTTCCGAGTCCCAGATGCCGCAGTTTTGTTTGTTCACATAGCCGCCGAGATGAAAATGTGCCTCATCAGAAAAGATGATTTTTTGAGAAAAATCGGCATCCAGTTCGATTTCAATATTTTCCAACGTTGTTCAAGCGTAAATCGATTCATTTCGTTCCGCGAAAGGTTAATACTGACTCACCAACATAATTTTGAGCGAAACACGGCTGTCAGTGTCAAAATACCATGTGATTTGAAAAGAAATTACTATATTGCCCACCCGGTATACCGAATAGAAAAATATATCAAACTGGTAAAGTGATGAGAGTCAATATCTTTATATTGAGATTTCTTCGGAATCATGTCGCAAGATCTGTAACTGTTAGCGAAAACCCCTGGATTTTACAGACATTCCCCCAAAGACGGGTATATTGAGATTTATCTCAATACTGGCTTCACTCCTCCAAAAGCATTCATGTTTTTGGCCATGAATCGATATGTTTTTGATTCTAACGGTGTCCCGATTATATACCACATATACAGATGAGCCGCCGATAAGACTATAAAATATCTTCCGAATTTGAGTTCACGAGACGAACAATTCCAATGAAGATACTCATTTGGTAGATTTAATGAGGTTAGTAGGCCTGGGGCATTTAGTGTTGCTGTTATATGTTCGTGTTAAAAATTAGGGCTAGGTCTCAATATTTAGGATACTCGTAGGTGTATGTAAATTGTATTATTTAAGCTTAGAGATACGGTTTAACACCAACCCAATTGACGCTTTGGGCTGTGGAAATGATGGTTTGGACCTAGTTGCTTTGTACGGTGGCGCCGAGAGGACACTGGTGTGTGATCCTGCCGTCTCCGCCCCGGTAAAATCTTGGCAGGCCTCGGAGTACGTTCGAAGTTTGCAGCATTAGGTTGGCGGTGTAGGTTTGCTTTTGTCGGACTCCTGATGAGCGCTGGTTTGGCTCTGAGCACTTGTCCCCAAAAGTGCATGAACCAACCCTCGCATGGTCTTCCTGCTCTGCAAAGGTAACCATCAGATCAAAAAGGCAAATGTGCACACGAAAAGTGGTAGCGTCTCCGAGAGGGGCCCCGTTAAAACTGGAGCAACTAAAAACTTTAAAAGAGATTAAAAAAAAAAATAAAAAAAACGAAAGCAAAGCTAACACCAATAACGACGCAACCAGCAGCTGCAGCCACAATGTTTACAGCACATCGGGATCGGTACCAACGATGACACAAGCGACGATGAATACAATGACAGTGAAGACGGACAAAAAATGGAGATTACCTGACAGTCTTGTCGAGACTGAAACTCCTGCGGCTTTTGGGTGCAGCAAAAAAAATGATGCGAAGGCTAGAACGTCCTGAAAAGAAAGAGCGGGAAACTTTCCAGGACGCGACAGAGGTTTGAGCGATGGGGGAAGATATGAAGAACATCGAGGATTTGATGGTTACTGCTGCGATCGCTGGAGAAGCGATCCTAGCAAGGGTCTACAGTAACAAAATAATATCAAACCATCCTGAAGTACACCAAAAGATTACGACAGAAATAGAAAGGAGTGACCAGACAAATAAAGAGCACTAATGTGGTTTCATCGCTACCGTGGAAAATGTGCCGGCAGTTTTGTACTCGGAAACGGAAGCCAATAACCTTTCTCAAGAAAAGTGGTCAAAAAGAATAATCCGAAAAGTGGGGAATGTTCTAAAATGTATAAAATCTGCGTGTGGCTCGCCAAAAAACAGTGAAACACTAAAGATTGGGTTTCTTGAACTAGAAGAGCTCTTAGAGTGCAAAGTACATTACCGCAGGAGCTGATCAAAAGCCGAAAAAGACCAGAAGCCCAAAGAAGCGCTGAGGGCTGAGCCTGAAACGCATGCGCACATAGCTCCACCATCCGTATCCCTATCAAAGGAGAGCGGGACAAAAGAGGGAAGAAAGAGGCACTTGATGGACGTGAAACGCCAGATTAGGGGTTCCAACCGCACTGACAAAAGGAGCGAAAAAAGCCGCAAAGAAACTCTTTCAAAAAGTGCCAGAAAATAAAGTTCGCATGGACGCCCAACAAGAAAAAAGACCTAAGACCAAACAGGAGAGATATAAGCCCCGACAAAACCCCGGCAACAGGTACTGTTCGTAAAACCTCAACATGGCCGATCTTACGCAGAAGTGCTGCGTTATATCAGGGCAAATGTAAGACCCGAAGACGCCAATACTACTATTAAAGCAGTACGACCAACGCAGTCGGGCCACATACTAGTCAAACTCTGAGGAGAGGCCGACAATAGGGAAGCATTTTGCGACGTAGTGAAGAAAGTTCTGGGCAAAAGCGCAACTATAGCCTTGCTTGAGCCGATGGCAACGATCGAAATAAGAGGCATTGACTGCATCACGGACCTGGCCGCGGTAGAAGAGACCATCAAAAGGATGTTCCCTAGCGTGGGCAAGATTAAAACGAGGCTGATACCAGGAAATCATATGGGATAACGCATCGCCATCATTGACTTGACCGAAAAGGATGCCGGACAATTTTTGAATAAAACAAAGTAATAATATGGTAGGCTGTCTGCAGGATACGGTGAAGCGCAGCACCTCTTTAATGTTTCAAATGCAATGGTCACACCGCACCTGTACGCAAAGAACCCATACGGAGTTCCCGTGTTACAAATGCGGTGAAATGGAACACAAAAGAAAACAATGTACAAAGGAGGCACACTGTAATCTTTGCAAGGACGCTGATCAAAGAGCGAATCTTGGGCTCATCCAGGGATCAGGGCAATGTCGGGTTTTCCAGGAAGCTCTAGACAAGATAAAATCAGAACTCTTAAAGCTAAACCTGCACCGCAGCTCAACCTCCCGAAATCTGCTTGAGCAGTTTGCGAGGGACACGAAAGCTGACTTTTTGCTGCTGAGTGAGCAACATCATGATAAAAGTTCAGCATCATGATATCCTGATGAAACTGGTACTGCCGCCATCTGGGTTCGGAACAGCGATTTCCACGCGGAGAATTGTGGATAGGGGGATAATTTCATATGAGTTTGGTGCTCATTTTTAGTATTTATCTAACGCCGAAAGAATCTATATCATCTTCCCAAGTGAAACAATGTTTTTGAGGGCGTTGTCTCGAACGCAGACGGAAATGTGCTCGTTGGGAGAGACTTCAAACAGATCTGCGGGCAAAACAAATCCTAGGACGGCACTCGTCGTACTAAACACCAGAAATACACCGAATTTCCGCCGTTTTAGCTGCGAAGGAACTATACCAGTCATAAAATTTGCCTCGGAGTCCTTAGTACAGAAGATACACAATTGCAGAGTATGAGAGGACTACTCAGCTAGTGATCATCAGTGCATTCTGCTTAAGATCAGTGATGTTATCTCCCGACCTTCTACAATTGGATAAAACATCGGAAGGATGGACGTCGAGAGGTTCGTCGACGTGCACACAGTATGTGCTCCACTGCAGGTTAATTTGCAGGGGACGGAAGAACTGGCAGCTCAAAACGTAGTGAACTCAAATATGAGCATCATTACGACTGCTTGCAAAGCTTCTATGCCCCGTCGAAAACCCCGATACGGCAAGCCCCAAGTGTACTGGTGGTTGCTGAAAAGCGAAGATAGTGTCGCTAGCTTCAGCCTGAGACTCAACGGGTAAGGAACCGAGACGAGGCATGCAACCGGGAAGCTGCATATAAGTCGGCCAAGACATACCTTCGCAAATTGATTAACCCCAATAAGGCTTGCTGCTGGCAAGATCCAGTGGATAATGTGAACAAGGATCTGTGGAGCCTTGGCTACAAGCGAGTTATGCGGAAGCTCAGTTAGCAACGCGTTCAACACCACTAGATGGCTGGATTTCCTGGATACGCTGGAAAACCCTTTTCAAGTTCCAGAATATCTAAAGCGGCTTCTGAGGGACTACCCGAAGGACCGAAGCCTGCTTTACGATACGACACAGGGCCAACGAAGGATGAAAATTACATCGGGTGTTGCCCAGGGATCTATCCTTGGTCCGGACCTGTGGAACGTGTCTTACGACGGGCTACTGAGACTGGCGATGCCAGATGAGTTACGCTTGATTGGCTATGCAGATGATGTTGCAGCTCTGGTCGCTGAACGCACCCTTGAATAAGTGCAACTTGGGCTAGGTACGTTAATGCACCGAGTGAAAGACTGCATCACTAATCGCGAGCTCAGTTTAGCACTGGAAAAAGCCGAAGTGGTCATCTTGACAAAAAAAATCAGATAAGGATGATCAGCATTGACACACTAATCGAATCAAAGCCAGCGATCAAGTACATGGGGCTACTGATCCACTCGAAGATGAGTTTCTCTGAGCAAATCATGGCAACGGCTGAGAAGGCTGCTTCGGGAGTGTCAGCTCTGAGTTGACTTATGGCTAATGTAGGGGGACCCAACCCGTCAAGAAGACGCTTCTTGATGAGTGCTGTAGGGTCAGTGCTACTGTACGGAGCTGAAATATGAGGCGACGCTCTCATTTTTGATTGTGTATTGTCTAAATTTAGAGTATCATGTGGGAAATTATGTTTTTGAACCCTGTAATGTTTTGAAATTTGCTTTATATTTTTATAAATTTTATGACGATGGAATCAATAAAGCACATTTGAATTTGCAAGGACACATAGGTTTTTGAGACTGTATGCTGTACTATTTTTAAAACTAGTATTTCGTTATATCACATAAGATATATTTTTTCGGTGAAGTTTCTGGTAAAATATTGCCATACAGTTAGAAGCTTAAATTTTTTTACTTTCCTGGAATGCCAGCCGTTTGAACATCCTCTCTATTATTTTACTAAACTATTTTGCCATTGCAGATAATGGGCGATGGTGAAAATCGTCAAATTACACTCCATCATCGTGTTCAAGTGCGTCGTTTTACATCCGATTTGCTTCGCATCCTGCGAGCTCAAGCCAATAAGTCTATTCTCCTCTCACAACTACCAGCCATATTTTCGCAAACTCAAAACAGAAAATTTGATATTACTGAGTATGGAGTTTGTGATGTTGTTGACATCCTTGATGGCTTAGTCAACTCCAACACAGTGGTTATAAATCGCATTCAAAATGGCAATGACATTCTGATCTCCATACCAAAACGCAAACAAACGCCAGTTGAAATGGAAAAGACCAGTATCTTTGCAGGAGAAGTGGTGGAACTGCTTCGAAATGCATCTCAATATTCTATTGTCTTTCAAAAATTTGTACGATCTTATCACTATCATTTCGGATATCAGTGCCGATTGAGTGACTATGGATTTATGAAATTGATTGATTTGATGGAAGCCATTCAAGGAATTGTTGAGATCGAGTCGACAAACGACGAAGACAAGCAGATACACTTATCAACGAAAGTCGCACAGCGAATTTTTGCAGAGCAATTGGAGGATCTTATTCGCGAATTCACTGGATCCGCTCAAACTTGTATGCAATTAGAAGAAGTTCTGCAATTGCATAAGAAGAAGTTTGGGTATCAAATTCAACCACAAATATTGGGGGTTGAATGTATTTCGGACGCTGTTAAAGATTTACCATACATTGAGGTAGTGATTAAAAATTGGCTTTATATTTGTATTCCATTACTAAATCTGGATTTGTTTCAGTTTTTAGACATAGACGACGTTCACTGGATAATTTGTCATTATGGTGACCCGGAATTTCGCAATCGATCCTATTGGGCCTGCAAAGTCATTCAAGAGTTTGGAAAGGACAAAATGCCTTTGCAAGATTTCATCAAAGCATTTTCATTGAAACATAATGAAACACTTGACGAGAAAAATATTCTGGCTATGAAACATGCAATTCAAGTAAGACGCTGATTAAATGATTTAGAGTTCTGGGAGCATTTAGGAAACTAGCTCACTCAGTTTTGTACTTGTATCATCGAGGCTTAACAGGATTTCGTTACAGATTGTCACTGATCACGGGCTAAAATGTGTAACGTTAACTGAGCTGATGAAATTTATTACACGAATAATTTGCTTCCTCGATCAACGATTTATTATGCTATATGAAATCAAAGAGTCTTTGAACCTTAGCATTACAGATTGTTGTCAATTCGGTAATTCATGATACACTAAATTATGTTTGGCTTACTTTTTGACAATTATAGGCTATCCGAATTTATACACGCTATTGCGAGCTTATTGGGATGTCTTCATTATTGAAGTGGGACCATCTCACGATCGCAGTCGAGTTAGCTTGGTTTCTCATGGCAATGGTAAAGGATTCTTTTATTTGACGCTTATCCCTCAGGCTACATTGAATCCTTTTCAGGTATCAACGATTTGAAGCACTTGAAGCCCATTCTTTCATCTCGCAAGACAGCATCTGATAAACTTTTGAAGGCTCTGGCCCCAGCTGACAGTAAACTGAATTGTTCCGATGTCCTTTCTATCCCGAAGAACTTGAAACAAAATTCACGTGAAAGCTTTTCGATTTCAACAGCACAAACGTATGGTTGTAACAAGGAGAACTCTTACAACAGTATCTTAAATGGGTCTTTGAACTCCTCAATGGTATCTGATCCGAATTCAAGTGCCGGCAGTACGAGCGGCTGTGGAGATAGCCACATTGGTCTATGGAATCGTCGCCAGGATAGACATTTACGTGAAAATCAGGATATGAATTGTCATTATCAGCATCACCCTCAGCCGAAACCGGAAACATCATCTATCGAGGTAAGCCAACTTTGATGTCTTTATTTTCTACCAGTTAACATTATTAAGGGCTTGTTGCTTTGATCAATTTCCACTGGCTCTGCAAATAGCTTTCCATTTTCCTCTTTTGTAAGTTTTCGTAACTTGAAAGATACACCTTTATTGTGGGAAATAAAGTATAATTCCGAATTTATTTATGGTAAAAGTGAGTATGGAGGCAAGTAAATTCATACACTGACTATGGGACTCCAATGCTCGCAAGTGACTGGACTACCCCCAAACACCCCCCCCCCCCCCTTTCTTCAGAAGAACCCAACCTGGAACCATTTGACGCACTACTTCAGGCCAGGTCTCGTTTTGTTACCCCATGAGGTGCCTTCAAGCTGGGAGATACCTTCTCTAGCGGGAGCGAAGAGGAGAAGACGAATCGCCCGATAAGTAATCTCCCAGTCCCGACTGCTGTGAGTTCCTTTTATCTTTTAGGACTTGCCCGAAGATAATGTGCCATATGGTTCCATTTGTCAACCGATCCAAGCATCACCACGACTATACTATCCGGGATGACCTCTCCCTTTTCCACATAAAGGTCCCGTCACAGCCTGCCCCATTATTCACACGCAAAAATATGTGGCAGGCATCGTTCTTTCTCCTGGGCAAAACCGATAGTCAGGGGACCGTGACTTACCAATCTTGTGCAGGTAAGACTGAAAATACCCATTTCCGCTCAAAAGCTGGGTCAAATAGAAGTCAGGCTCACCATGCATTTAGCCACGGTTGAGTGTCAATCGTTGTTAAGTGAGCGCTGTCTCTCCTCGCGAGCAACAGTCTCCCTCGCGACCTCGCAAGTAAATAGCGCGGTGCTCTCTAGCAAGGAGGGCAACAGGTACCACGCTTGCAATAACTCTCGCTGCCGGATATGAAGATGCTATCCTCAGAGCTCCTCTTCTTCCTCCAAGCATTTTCTGTATACCTCCCTACTGAGAGCGTCGCCTCATTTTTCTGCTCCATACAGTAGCACTGACACTACACCACTCATTAAGAGGCATCTTCTGATGAGCTGGGTTCCCCTTCGTTGGCTCAGAGCCAATACTTCCGAAGCAGCCTTCTCAGCCGTCATCCAGATTTCCTCAGAGAAACTCACTTTCGAGTCGATCAGTAGCCCCAGGTAATTTACCGCTGGCTTTGATCCGATTATTATGTCTCCAATACTGGTATTCCTTACTCTAGGATTCTCTTCTTTCACTTACTTATAATTTGATCCGTCTAGTGACTTCATTGCTAGATGATTATTCAAACGCGTTTCGAAACATTTGTTTCATCTTCAGAGAACTAAACGTTCTCACTTATTATTAATACCACAACATACACTACAATCCATGCAGATTCCCACCACCCCACAGCCCACAAAATTGTAGCATACAACAGTTACCTATACAGAATGATAAATGAATTATATGAACTGAACACCATACAATATTGTCGCGTGTTATGGTTCACGGCCAATAATTTCAATGTTCCGGGAAAGTGAAAACGCAATGTCTTTTTCAATTAAGTTTAAGAGAGTTGATTTAAAAGAATGCACAATTATTAATTTCACCATTAAAAGTCGAACTTCCACTTGTCAATAAATTTCTATTGCAATTGTCTTCTAAAATCACTTCACAATCACTCAATCAATATCGCCTTTACCTCGCGCTCCACTCTATCGCAGTTTTTAGTATCGCGGTTGTAATGAATAATCCCCCCATTAATTCAGCTCGCATTTATATAGGGTCTCTAGCCATTCAACCCATTTCTCATACATTGGCGAATGTTCTGTCGAGAGGTACCTAGTATATTTGAGCAGCTTAATAAATGGAGTGACGTCACTTTCAGATGTTGATCATGCTTGGTGGGCTCTCGTGGTTTCGAGTAAATTCACGTTGTTGATCATGAGGTTCTTAATGGTTGTGAAACAATTGCAACAGCAGCTCGCAGAATTATTCGTGCATGTAACAATATATAGCACAGCAAACCGGTTACAACCCCAAAATAATGGACCAACTACTTCATAAAGAGACTAAAACACAAAATCGCCCACTCAGACCCAAACCAGACACAAGATACATATCCGCCGAATATACACAAATCATGCCAAACATGCTAAAGAGACAAATGGCCAAAACCAACGTCCAAGTATGCTTCAGAACCAACAACACAATACAAAATTAACTAGCCAAAAAACGAAAAACTACAATAGCAGGAAAAACCGATGTATAAAAGCTAACATGTAATGATTGTAACAAATTTTTTATAGGGTAAACAGGCAGAAAGTTCAAAACCCGCTTCAAGGAACACAAACCCTCTAAAAATATTACACCAAACACAAAAATAAAATCGAATTTTCGCCTACACCTCTTAGACAACAACCACAATTACACAAGTCTGGAAGAAAATATGAAGCTCATACAGACATGTGAACGCAAGAGAGGAATACGAAATATACAGAGCATTTAAATACAACCAAGAAAATATTCTGAACGAGCAGCTAGCTTTCAAGTCAAATCAACTATACGCCACGGCTATTGAACTCATGAAAATAAACAAACGCGAAAATAATAAATACGAAAACGGACATACACCAGTTCTAATTGAAACTCCGTACGGACCGCGCGCGATCGATAAAAGCCGTGAAAAAGAAGAAGATTAATAACAAGTGAAAACGCTTGATTCTCTGAAGATGAAACAAATGTTTCGAAACGTGTTAGAATAATTATCTAGCAACGAAGTCACTAGACGGATCAAATTGCAAGTTAGTGCATTTTGAACACAGTGACTGGACACCAAACCACACAAAATGTATATTCTCTTTTTTGTCAAGATGACCAATTCGGTTCTCTCCAGTGCTAAACTAAACCCATGAGCAGTCACCCAGTCTTTCACTCGGCGTATTAGCATACCTAGTCTAAGTTGCGCTTGTTCAACAGTGCTTTCAACGGCTACGGCCGCAGCATCATCCGTAAAGCCGATCAAGCCCGATTTATCTGGCATCTCCAGTCTTGATAGCCCGTCATAAGACACGTTCGACAAGCCTGGACCAAGGATAGATCACTGGGCAGTATCCAATGTATGTTAGCTTTCATCCTTTGGTGCACTGCGTCGTTTCATAAAGCAGTCCTTCAGGTAGTCCCTAACAAGCCGCATCAGATATTCTGGGTTTTCCTGCGTATCCAGAATATTCACCCATGCTACGGAGTTGAAGGCGTTCCTTACGTTGAGTGCCACCAACCGTCGCTTGATACGGCTATATGTGTCTGAAATTTGGGCCACACTCACTATCTCTGTAATCGCATCAATGAAGGAACGTGTAACAAACCTTGGAAGTCACCGCAGTTGCAGACATTAAGTTTTAGCAGAGGGGTGCATTACCCGGGGTGGCATTTTGAGGCCGGCTAACGCTCAGTCGTGTTGCGGGTTTTCCGGAATACTCTTTGCTCGTGCTGAGCCACCCTACATATAAAAAATCTTACACAAAGGGATAAGGACGGGTAAGGGGGAGGCCATTTTAAGAAATGATAAATTTGTACTTCTAATATATCATGACCGGTACATTTTCACAAAAAAAAACTTTAATTCCAATACAACAATTTTGCAAAGTAAAATACAGAACAAAATTCAGCTAAATACAGCCCCCTTTTAAAAAGAAAATTTTGTTTAATTTAAGAGATGTTTAATGTAAAATTGAAATTAATATCATAAATCCAGTAAAAATTAAATAATTTATAAAATAGATTCAGTTAGTATTATTACAACCAATAAAGAAAGAGGAAAAAAACATGAAAAAGACTCGCCCTTGTACGGCCGCGGAGCGCTATGCAACTAGAAGGGGAAACTGTTAAAAATTTTATAAAGTTTCTTATACATTTGTTTTTCCTATCATATAGTTATTTATTTTTTTCCATGAACAGCGTGTCGAAATCCATCTAATTTGCACATAATTAGTTCTTAATACACTCCCGCTAACCACTTTACTATCAATTCTTTTAAAGTTACTTTTTTCACTCCAAAACCATAAAACAAATAACCAACTTTAATGATCTCATTAACGTTTTTCTTCAGATACACTGGCGAACCGTCTTCTTATTTTGTTTATATTGTCATTTTTCTCCCTTTTTCCACTTCCACCAAATAATCGTCACCATCCCAAGATATGACCCAAAAAACTTTTTCTTTTCACAAGTTCCCAATCGAAAGTTTTCCCTAATCATAAAATTCCAAGCCACTCTCACACTGCAAAAACTCCCTCATCTTTCAAAGCCAAATACATATTCACTTCCCAAATCAAAAATTTCACTCACTCAATCCTCCAATCCTTTCATTCCCAATTACCGCTGCCGCGGCCGGGTAACGTAATCGAAGTTCAATACATTTCGATTCCGCTCCCGACACATCTTTTCTATATCGACAAACTCAACAATTATGGCTAGCATAACCATGATAGCATATAAACGGAAACAATTGGTTTTGCCGATATTCCAAAAAGGATGCTTTCCTGCGCTCGGGAGAACTTGAACCCGGGGTCGCAGCGGACTCTCGGGTCGAGAATCCACGACGCTACCACCGGAGCCACCTTCTGTTGACCTCCCACTCATTTATTTAGCAACTTCAACTATGCATCTTTCTTAATGGGCATTGAAATGAAATTTTTTTTTAGTAGGGAAGCGAGAATGAATTTTTCTTAGTATGACGAATAAGATTTGTTAGTGGGAGATAGTGAATAAAATTAGTTAGTATGAAGGAAGGAATTAGGTTTTGTTAATGGAAAGGTCTCGAAAGAAATTTTGTTAATGGAAAGTAATGAGTGAAATGTTGTTAGTGGGAAAGATAAGGTATTGTTATTTTTCTTCTTTTTTTTGGTACAAAAATTAGGGTAAGAGGGTAGAATTCATATGATGGGGAAATAAAATTAAAGGGAAATGGTTAACTGTTAGTAAAAATAAATAAATACACCGAGAAAAAGGTATATGTGCCCAAAAGAAGGTGGAGATGTTCCCGAGGTAATTTGAAGTTGTGAATGGGAGAATTCCGGTACGCCGAAATTCACAACAAACGTGCTACTCTACAGCCGTATCGCCGAGGAGTAGGTTCCCAGCAGCACGAAAAGCGTTGGTGAGTCTTCCCTTGATGAGTTTCTCTAGCACTTTCCCAACCGTGTCTAGCATGCATAACGGGCGGCCTGCAGATGGCGATCAGGAATTTCCCTTCTCCTTGCTGATCGGCACGAGCCTCCTCACTTTTCATTGTACTGGGAAAATCCCGTCCCGTGGGCAAGCGTTGAATATGCTGAGCAGCAAGTCAGGACAATGGTGATAGATAAGTTGCAACACCTCAGCTGGAACATAACCTGGACCTGGAGCCTTCCTCGCTTTCAGTGGAAGGACAGCCTCTTCCAGTTGCGGTTGTGTGAAGAGTGGACACTCGATTGCTGTTTTACCATGGACAGCATCAATAGAGACGGGGTGGGCGGGGAAGAGTACCCGCACCTACTCGTCCATCTTTTCCACTTCATGTATGCAAGGCGTTTACAAGGCACCCAGCTTCCATATAACTAGCTTGTAGCCAAGGCCCTACGGATCCTTGTTCACATTGTCCATTAGATCTTGCCAGCAGCGAGCCTTGGTATTTTTGATCAGTTTACGAAGGCATTTCCTGCCCGACTTAAATGCTGCCACCCGGTTGCATGCCTAATCACGGTTCCGTGCCCGTTGAGCTTCATGCCCAAGCTTTTGACACTCCTTTCACTTTTCAGCGATTTCAGTGACCACCAGTATGCCTCCTTCGTACACTCTTTTCTTTTATGTCCCATTTCGCCACAGTTGTGACATATGGAACTCCTATCAGGTCCTTTGCATACTTATGCGGTGTGACTATAGCCAAGGCCTTTGAAACATTGAAGAGGCGCTGCTCTTCACCGTATCCTACAGACATACCCCCTTTCTTACTTTGCCCTTATTCAGAAATTGTTCGGCGTCCTTTTCGGTCAAGTCAATTATGGCCTTTGTTTCTGCGGTTGGCCTCATTTTGATCCTGCCCTCGGCCAGATCCGTGACGCAGTCAATGTCTCTTATTTCGATCGTTGCCATCGGCTCGAGCGGGGCTATAGTTGCACTTTTGTCAAGGACTTTCTTTACTGCGCAGCAAATGCTTCCCTATTGTCGGCCTCTGCGCCGAATTCGACCAGTATGTGGCCCGACCGCGTTCGTCGTACTGCTTTAATAGTTGTGTTGGTGTTTTCGGGCCTTACATTTCCCCAGATATCCCGCGGCACCTTCGCGTTGGACCGACCATCTTGGAGTTTTAGAGCAGTGCCTGCTACCGGGGTCTTCGTCGGGGCTTCTTTCTCTCTTGTTTCACATCGGGCCTTTTTCCTTGTTACGCGTTCGTGCGAACTTTATTTTCTGGCACTTTTTAAGGGAGTTTCTTTGCGGCTGCCTTCGCTCCTTTTGTGAGCACTGCCTGGAACCCTTGATCTGGCGTTCTGCACGCATCAAGTGCCTCTTCTTTTCTTCTTCTATTCCGATCTCCTTCGATTTGGCTAGATGCCATCCTTGTATTGATTTTTGATGGTGGAGCTATCGGCACGTTCGCTCTAGATTTAGCCCCCAACGACGCTTCTTTAACTTTGAGCACTGCTTCGGCCTTCTGGTGCTCTTTGGCCTTTAACAAGCTGCTCCGATAATGCCCGATGCGGTCTAAGAGCTCCTGTAGTTGAAGGAGCCCAAACTTTACTGCTTTGTTGATTTTTGGCGAATCCCATGAAGATTGTATTCTTTTAGAATATCTCCCGCTTTTCGGAATAGCCTCTTTTCTTAATGTCGCTGGGTGGCAATTGTACTTTGCGACCATTGTTCTTGGAGGAGGTTATCGGCTTCCATTTCCGAATACAGTACTTCCGCCAGATTTTCGACGTTGGTGATGAGATCACACAAAGTCGCTTTATTTATCTGGTCACTCCTGTCCATATATTTTTTAACTTTGCATTTTCAGCGTATGAAAAGTGTGGCTTGGAAATTGTTTCCCGGGACGATAATCAGGCAAAGAAGCTTGTAAAATTATTTGTAGTGGTAGTGTTCGGTAGGGTGAATTTTAGAGTCAAAAGTTGCTGTTTTCCCAGTAAGGGAGCCTATAGGTTTTTGTAGTGGTGGAACTGCGTGGTAGGATGCAGGTGCTCGGAAGGTGGCCTTTGCGGTTGGGTGGCTACAAGCGCCAAACGATTTAAGTGTAATATCTTTGCTTCAGTCGGTCATTTTCTCATTTAGGCCACTTTTTGGAGGCTCGGTGGACCGAACGGGTGAGTTGGTCGGGTCTAGAGGGCCTCAGCTGTAGTAACCCCAATAAAACTCGACGAAAAATAGGCCTAAAAGGTGTTTTATTGCATAATGGAAATGCTGATGCTTCATTGCCTACTGCTTATTCAATCCATTTGAAGGAAGCTTACGAAAATCCTAATATAGTTTTACAGAAAATTAACAATACAGCTCATAAGTGGATGGTGTGTGGAAATTCAAAAGCTTTCTCCATTTTCCTTGGTCATTAAAAGTCTCGGTTAGACGTCAAATTTGAACATATCCAGTGGTTTGTGAGTTCATTGAGTTCAGAAACTCACTGAGCTCACAAACCATATAAGCTAGAAACATCAAATTTGTATATAGGTGTAAAGTGGTGCCCTCTTCAAAGTTCTACTACATATGGGGCGTGGCTCACAAAAAAAAAATTCATCAAAAGTAGGTGATATTGGTATCAAATGAAAACGCTTGATGAGAAGATTTCAAAACTGGCATGTCTTGCTTCAAGGGGCGGGTAGGACACAAATTTTTCGTATATTTTTCCTGTGATCTGAAAAATCTGAAAAAATCATGGAAATAAGTGCTTATGAGCACAACAACAATTACCTTAGAAGTAAAAATTCGCTCAACTTTGTTAATAATAGTATGATCCTCATATTTTACATTTTCCCCAATAAAATCGTATAGATACCCTTAATCTCAACGAAATTTATATTTAAGTAGTCTTAAAGAAGGTTCTAATACTCTGTAAGTTTTATCAAAATTGAATGATATTCGCGAAAGCTATAGCCATTTAAAATTTATGCAATTACAACAACAATAGCACACGATTTGGTATTTTATAAACTTACTTTCCATTGAATCAGACACTGTAATCAATAACATAAATAATTTTTGGGAATTTATGATTTGAGTGATTTCTGTTAGTTTGCAACAAAACGGCGACAGTTGAAAATAGAAGGATTTTCTTTTAATCGGCACATTTCTTTAACATGTGTAGTAATCATTTGAAGACGGCAACACCTGTTATAACACAGCTCATCCACTACTTGCATTGCCGCGATGCAATCTACAGGGATGGATGAGCTGGCTTGTCAACTGCCGTTGCGACATGTCCCGTAAGGTGACTGTTCGTAAGAAGAAAGCAGTTCTGCTTGGGAGCATCGAGGAGTCCGCTTTTGATCACCCGCATTGCGCACGTCGTGAGAACCGTGATCCATTAAAATTAGAATTCGATCCGTCTTTGCTCAGATATTTTAATCGAACTTCTCTAATGGAGGCACATTGTAATTCAAATTTCCGCATTGAGTAATAGAAAATTATCGTGCGCGTCGTCTCCGCCACGTGGTCGACAGCTTGCCGGGAACTTTAACGCGGAATTCGAATTGTGCAAGTCGCGGAACATTTCGTTTTGTGTTGTGCACGGGATCCGTTTGCGCGGTAGCTTACGCGTTGTGTACGTTTCGTCCACGGGAATATCACATCGCTATACTCAAGAAGCTTCAACGGAAAGTCAAAATAACCATGATGAGAAAGAAAACGAAAGAAAGTGCAAAGAACGTGTAGCTGATAATGGAGTGCATCATTTAGATGATGGTTCTCAAAACGCATCTGAAAGTACACACAATACCAGGTTTTAGTTTCGGCAATTTCCCGCTTATCCCGGGCGACCAATGTTACAAAAGCTTTCATCATCTTTCTCGGGCGACGCTGAATATGAATCGAAAATAGAAAAATTCAACACATTGTTGGATTCACTGCTTCTTGATTTAATTGCTCTCAAGAAATTAAGTTGGTCTGGAATACCAAAACAGGTTCGAGGAGTATCGTGGCGTCTACTTTCAGAATACCTACCCACAAGTTTAGAACGTAGAAATTCTAAAGACAAAGTCCTCCCAAGTCCTGTCTATTTTAACCAGGCCCAGTTTGCTATTTGCTTTCTCAAATCCAATCCTTAGTAGGTTACCTCGGCCTCGATTCCGGTCGATCTGTATTTGTATCTGTCAATTCGTGAATGCGAAATTTTTTGTAGTAGTTCCTTGTGCTGGGGAAAAGAACCCGCTCCACGACACCGCGCTGCTAGCCTGCCATTGCATTCAAGCGTCCTCAGACAAGGCCAATCTCGATGAACACCACCATTCTCTCTCGCCGAGGTAGCAGACCTTCGCTGCAGTCCTGAACGAACATTTATCTACTCCAGTTCCCTATACATGTTTATTCATTGCTGGTGACTACATTTCGTAAGTTTGGGTACAAAACCCTTCTGACATGAGCGGAGATCTGTCTGCCCAACTTGTTAAAACATATAATGAATATTATTTTCTGGAAAATCTTGGGTGATAAAAAAGCGAAAACCAAATACGGTTTCAGCACACAAAAATACATAAGTTTTAGGTAGATTGGTTTGAACAGTTTTTAAAAACATTTTTTTCGTTGGCCTGTGTTATTATTTCAGACACTCAAAAACATCTCTTTCCAAATCATAAGTACATTTAACTTTGTTATACTTACTGCATAGGTTTTCTAGTGATGAACCTCACCATTATCAATCGACTATGCTTAAACATTAAATGTCCATAGACGTCGATTAATTCTTTGAAAGGAACTGTATATCGCTATCCTCATAATACTTTTATAATTGTTCTTATTTACATAATAATTTGCTCTATAATTTTTCAGAAAACGCCTTTCTGGTTGGATCCTGTCTGGACGAACGCCAATTCGTCAAAAATCGATCCAGTTGTTAAATTAGAAGGGTTGGATAAGGTAAGAAAATTGATTTCTCTCCTCCAATTAACATTAATTTAATTTCTTTGAATTTTTTAATTAATTTTCTAGTTCAAGATAAATCAATCAGAATTTAAATCATTGAGTATTCTTCCTATGCTTATGTCACCGTACACATTATCCAAAACGGAAAATATGAAGCAAATGTTTTCATTTGATCATTCCGATAAAATGATACCTTGAGAACATAACTCAAAATTTAAAATACTCAGGAAACATCAATCAGCTTTCTTCAATTGAAAATATTACTTTTTAAGACAAACTACATCAAGGACACTAAAAAATATTCCAATCAAGAAATAAGACAGGAAATGGATACTTCAATGACATTAAAAAACATTTATCAAACAAGCTGGTTGTTTCCGAAAATATCTAAGTAATTATTTAATTATATTAATTGTTATTATCGTTATTTATTATATAAATGATTTTATTCAGCACTTTGAGATATTTATAAATTGTTATCAATTGTGCTTTTTAACGAACATTTAATTTATTTATGCATATTGTTAAATTATTTTAATTGATTATTTTACCCTACAGTGGAACAAAATTGCTGGAAAAGAAATATTGTTAATTCCGAAAATAATATTTATTGTTATAATATATGTTAAATTTATGTATAAATCTACAATTTGTCAATGAGAAAAGAAATATATAATTTGGTTATGGAAAATTAGAGAATAATATTGTTGTTTGTTTTGAGGACTTTGTAGAAAATTATTATTTAACGAAGACCTACTAGCTCCGTGTTTCTCCGTTTAAGCGTCACATCAAGTTTTCTCAGAGGTTATATAAACTGCAATTATCAAATTTTTGACCCTTTGAGATACTTACAATTTATCAAGTGCTTCAAAGAGTCTAAGGAGAATCTAAAGGACGCTAATGCTTCATTAGCAAAAGTATGAAAAAAAAAACAAATGCAAGTACAATAATGATGAATGTTCAATTTATTCAAATGAAACAAGATTTATAATATTTAGTTGCAACGTTATGGAGTACCTGGCCGTGACCGGCACGATGTGCGGATAAGAAGAGAGTGAACGAGTGTACGTTTTACTGAATACTTAGAACATAATGGAATTTTATGGAATCTAAACGGAAGTACATTTAGGCAACTTGACAAACTTAGTAATTGTACTAGATTCTGATAAATTTTGATGAAAGACAAATTTGAATTTCTAACGAGGTCGCCACATCACTCTCCCCTCATTTAAAAGAATTGTATACATTTATTAACTTACATTCCTATGAAAAGATTCTTTATTTTACATTGTATTCTCTAATAACTACGTCTTTCGCTAATTTTAAATTCAATATACTATTGTATTAAATTCTGAAAATTACATTTTTCTGGCCAATATATCTTGTTTTACGGTCTTCATTAAACATATAAGGATTCAATATAAATGCTGGTTTAATTCTATCAATTGATATTGACCGTTCTTTGTCATTTAAAAGAATTCTAAAATATTTTTTATTTCTGTCTAATATTTTGTATGGTCCGGAGTATGGTTGACAAAAACTACTTTTCTTTACCTCTTCGCGAACAAATACATGAGTACATGTGCCCAACTCTTTTGGTACAAAAATATTCTTTTGTTGTCGAATTCTTGAACTACACGGACGTATTCTCGAAATTGAATTTTGTATATCTTTTGCTAAACTCGATGTAATTGATCGATTAGGGTTTGAGTCTGATGCGATTATTTCTCCAGGTAATCGCAAAGCTTGTCCATATAACAACTGTGAAGGAGCTACTCCGAAATCTTCCATCAAAGCAGACCTGATCCCTAAAAGAACTAAGGCAAATTATCGTGCCAATTTTTTGGATCATTGGTTGCTCGAATGGCAGCTTTCAACTGCCTATGCAAAGGTTCAATGAATCCATTTGCTTGAGGACGATAGGCAGTTGTTCGGATGCGATGACAGCCAAGAATTTTAGTCAAGTCCTGGAACAAATTAGATTTGAATTGCGTTCCTTGATCTGTTGTAATTGTTTCTGGAACTCCATATCGGGAAATCCATTCATGTAGCAGAGCTTTTGCAATCGTTTCTGAGTGGATGTTTTTAATTTGAATAGCTTCAGGCCATTGCGAGAACCGATCTCTTATAGTTAAAAGATAAACGAATCCTTTAGATGGTGTTAGCGGTCCAACTAAGTCTATATGGATATGAGCAAATCTTCCCGAAGGAACTTCAAATTTGCCAAAGGGCGAAGAAGTATGCCTGCATACCTTTGCTTTTTGGCACGGAATGCATGTTTTGGCCCAAATGTTAATGTCAATGTTCATTTTCGGCCAAAAATATTTGGAACTAATCAATTTCCTTATTGTCTTAATACCAGCATGCGACAGGTTATGAACAGAGTTAAAAACAACGCGTCGTAAAGATAGTGGGACGTATGGCCTAGTTCTACCTGTAGAGGTTTCACACCATATACCTTGATTCTCTAGTGGAACGTTTATTCTTTCGAGCTTAAAAGAAAGTTCCAATCGTGTTGATTGAAGAATTTCTGCAAGTTCATCGTCTTTACTTTGTTCTTGGTGTAGAATTTCGAAGTTAATAGAGCTAATATGGGTTCTAGAAAGTGTATCTGAGACAATGTTTTGACAACCTCTAATGTGTCTTATATCGTTTGTAAATTGCGAGATATAATCCAACTGGTTGGTTTGTCTGGGATTTTTCTCAGATTTACTTAAAAGCCCTTTTGTCAAAGGCTTATGATCCGTGTACAGTGTAAATTCTCTTCCCTCGACGTAGTATCTTCAGGAGCTCTCTATCGAAGGTTGAATATTTCTTTTCAGCTGGCTGTAACCTCTTTGAAAAGAATGATAGAGGTTCCCAGGTACCGGAAATGCACTGTAGGAGAACTGCTCCAACAGCATCACTCGATGCGTCTACCCATAAACCGATTTTTGCATCAATGGCTGGATGAACAAGAAGTGTTTGACTTTGTAACAATTTTTTAATATGATCGAAAGCATCCTCATGTACTTTAGACCATTGAAAATCATTTTTTATGTTCTTGTTTTCTTTTAAGAAGTCACACAGCGGTATTGCAATTTGAGCCATGTTGGGCAGAAAGCTTTGATAAAAATTCACCATACCCAAAAATCGCTGTAATTGCTTGATAGTTGAAGGTGGTGGGAACTCACTAATGGCTTGCACACGATTTTAACTAGGTGCGATGCCTGCTGCAGATATGGAATGGCCTAAGAAATCAATTTGCGATTGTCCAAATACGCATTTGTCTGGATTAACTTTGATGTTATATTGCTGTAATCGTTTGAAAAGTTGCCTCAGGTGTTCTTTGTGCTCCTGAGGACTTCGACTGTATATAAGAATATCATCAACATAGACAAAAATGAAATCCAACCCATTTAAAATTTGATTAATGAAGCGTTGAAATGTCTGCGCTCCATTTTCCACGCCGAACGGCATCCGTGTAAATTCGAACAGTCCAAAAGGTGTTGTTACAGCTGTTTTATGAACATCTTCTGGCGCTACAGGAATTTGATTAGATGCTCTCACCAGATCGACTTTGGAAAAAAATGTGCATCCGCGCAAATTCAAAGTACAATCTTGAATGTTGGGCAGCGGGTACTTATCGAAGATGGTTACGGAGTTCAATAATCGATAGTCTCCGCAAAGACGCCACTGATTGGATTCTTTTTTGGCTACCATGTGCAACGGAGAAGCTACGTTAGAGGAGGATGGTCGACATATACCTAAATTAACCATTTCGTGAAACTCGGACTTTGAAATCTTAAACTTTGGCGGGTTAAGTCTCCTGGGCTTGGTTGATGGCAGTGGTCCATTAGTGTTGATGTAGTGAACCACGTCATGTTTTATTTTCATGTTAAAATCAGGAGGTGTTTTCAAAGTGGGAAAGTCATTTAGTACAGAGCCGTATTCACCTTGAATAGGGAACAATTTAGGAGAAAATACGTTGACTTCACGAACCAAGCAGTTGATAGAAACCAGTGTTTGTTTATGAATGAGCTTGCGGTCTCTTAAATCAATTAGCAGATTATAAGCATACAAAAATCTGCACCAATGATGTGGTGATCAATTGCGGCAATAACAAAAATATGTGAATACGTTTTCCCAAGACCAAAATCCAATGATAGGCATTTGATCCCGAATGAATTTATGGGCGAGCCATTAGCGGAGACTAGTTTGAAGGAAGTTTTCGACTGTAAGTTTGGGAATCCACGATTTGAAATAATAAATATGTCAGCACCAGTATCTATCAGAAATTGTGTGCCTCTTCGTGTATCTCTTACGAATAAGCGGCGAGAAACATCCCGAAACTCCGAAGCCGCAGTCGAAGTTTCTACATTCCGTTTTTTTGATTATTTTCCGTTTGGAATTTGCAAGGACTCATGCATTTTTATGCTTTGGTCCCAAATTTGAAATGATACCAGCAGAATGCATGATTGTTTTTGCTTCGACTGTTGGATCTATTTACTGAATGATAACGATTTTTCGAAGAATTCCGTACGTTGCTACGAGAATTTCGATTTTCCAGTCGCTTCATGCGGTCAGACAAGTCGTTAAGTATTTCTTCAAGAGAGGATGCAGAAGTTGGTACTTTACACCTATGATCCACTGATGAAACTACTGTCTGCGTAGAATCGTATATTTTGTCCGCAATTCCGAATAGTTGCTCTTGACTATGGGTGTCTTCAATAGCAATCAGGCACGCTTGCACCGAAGACGGTAGTTTCTTTATCCATAGTTTTCTCAATATAGATATATTGATCAAACTGTTACCTCCGGCTAATGACTCCATATGTCGGAAGAGCTCGGAGAATTTATAGTCCCCTAGTTGCATTTGATTCAATAGAGTATCTAACCTGCGTTCCTCTGAATCTTTACTGCGTTCTAATGACGTTTTCTTTAAATGTTCATATTTATCGGTACTTGACGATGGGTTAAAAAGGATATCCGCGATTAATTCCATATTCTCAGATGGCAAAGCTCCAACGAGATAATCATATTTCGTTGTGGAAGTGCTAATGCCTTTGACACGAAATTGAGCCTCTACTTGAGCAAACCACAAGTCTGGTCTGTTCGACCAAAAAGAAGGAATTTTTAATGTTGATGCGAATAAAGAAGGTTCCCTGTCTGACAAATCATTCGCGGACATGTTAATATTTTTAGATTCACTATCACTTTCTTCAGTAGTTTTTGTCCCCGTGGGAGCCATAATAAATATATATGTAAGTGTGTAACTCCAAATCAAAAAAAAAAAATCGCACAAATAATTAGCACTTTAAATATGGATATTTTATAAAATGATAATGATAATGCTTACTCGTATATATAATAATATATACCAAATAATTTAATTTGAAAAAAAAAATTCACCTGGGCTCAGGACCATTCAAATTAAGCGACGACTTTCGACGATTGTTGATACTGTTGACAAGATCCATGCAAAAGTACAGAAGCAACATTCAAAAGTGCCAAACGGATGTTAGGTTATTGTAGCGAACACGATGTATTTGGGTTTGTGATATAATATTGACAGTGCTGCGACCCGCGATGATGTGTCTCGCTGCGTTTGGGGCTCTGGTTGTTGGAGCCGGCAGGATGGAAAACGCAACGATCACCGTGAAACTTAATGAAGCACGCAGAAATAAGCTGTAGCACTGCACCTCCGAAACACTCCTGAAGATATTGCAACACAATGACAGCGCACTGCACTTATCGTTGAAGAAATTGCAGCACCAAGATGAATTTGTTTGTCTGGAGCGTCCATCAGTTGACGAAGCGTTGCTCGGGGCGCGCTTTGTGTTGAAAGTCCTTTCTGATAGTGCACTCGTTGTCAGCAGAAGAAAATTGCGCGTAGATGAAGCACGATGACTCAATGAGAAATTGATGAGTATCACCTTGGATGTCAGACTATAACCTCACAAATAGATTTGCCAGCAAATATTGTAATATTCATTTTTTATCCAATTCACGTATCTGCAGATTCCGGGGTTTATGCACTCTCGATAAAATTGAATAGTTTATCGCGGAACGAGTTCTGATGGGGTCACCAATTGTTTCATTAGCAAAAGTATGATTAAAAATCAAATGCAAGTACAATAATGATGTATGTTCAATTTATTCAAATGAAACAAGATTTATAATATTTAGATGTAACGTTATGGAGTACCTGGCCGTGACCGGCACGATGTGCGGATAAGAAGAGAGTGAACGAGTGTACGTTTTACTGAATACTTAGATCATAATGGAATTTTATGGAACCTAAACGGAAGTACATTTAGGCAACTTGACAAACGTAGTAATTGTACAAGATTCTGATAAATTTTGATGAAAGACAAATTTGAATTTCTAACGAGGTTGCCACAGCTCTCAATTGTGTACCTTTGGCATGGTTTTTTCAAAAATTCAGAGATAGGTCTTTACAAGATAATAAACATCAAATATTCTAGAACTCAAAATTCGTTTTTTAGCCAAAATTTGCTTCGAGAACTACACAATTTGCTCAATTTAATAGAAATGGTATCCTTAAAATGGCAAGAGTTTAATTTACTTGGTATAACGATATTTGGGTGGGATTCAACTGGACTTAGTGTAAAAAATGTTTGTTCTGAACGTGTAATAAAATAATTGAGTTTGCGCCGCCTTGACGCGAGCTGCCGAACAAAACTGTGTGGCCTTCTTTGTTGGGATTCACTTGGATAACTTGAGAAGTTGGAAGTTGATTGGACGCGCAACCCTCAAGCGCTTGGATAATAATTCTGTAGCATTGAAAAAATAAGTTTTGGTTAATTTAAACCAAAAGTGCTTCTTGGTTGCATAGGAAAGAACTTTTTTGAATAACTCATGCTATGAGAAAAATGTGTGCTCTTGAATTACCCTGCAATCTGTCCTCTTCCCCTCTCCCCTACCACTAGAAGAGGGATCTCCCAGCTTGAAGGCACATCACGGCGTAACAAAACGAGACCTGGCCCGAAGTAATGTGCCAAACGGTCCCAGGTTAGGTTCTCAGATTAACAGGGGAGGTGTTTAGCGGCCTTCTTGCCAGAATGGGAGTCCGACACTTGTAAATGACATTCAATTCCCAACCAAAAAGAAAACCTGTCCGCTTGGCCGCAACTTAAGACTCTTCCTACCAATTGTCATTTAGTGTCTGTCGTGGTCGAAACGTAAACCAAAGGTTCGGCCACAATTGCTAGCAAGACACGCTACGGTGAATAGTCCCAATTTAGCGGTCTGGCGGATTCGCAGTAATGAAGCCACAATGGTGACACGTGCTCTTGATGGATACACGCTCGGCAACCGGTTTTTTTTTTTTTGCTTTGGCACTAAAGCCCCTTTCGTGTCTTTATATATCGGCACTCCAGAAACTGATATGGTTAGTACCAAGCTTTAGCCGTATGTCCGTTCATGCAGTTGCGATACGTTCTGATTTCAAACCAGTGCATATAATAACTGAACGGGCTTATAGTTCGTCCAAACAATCACTCGAAACAAATCTCGTTGTTGCCAATGGGATTCAAACCAGGGATTTTCGGCTTACACAGCGAATACTCTAATAACTACACTACGTGGACTACAGTCGGGTGTTACAGGTCCATTTTAAAATATTTACGGAAGATTTATGGATATCCCTTCGCTAGTGCATTGAGTTGTAAACTGTAGCAGCTATCCTAATTTTCAACTCGTAATGTGCCTGCATTGTCGGATCTCTTACAGTTTGTCAGCGAAAATTGCATTCCTATATAAAGTAGGAAATATTTTTAGGTTTAAATGTGGACTATGAGATGATGCAAAAGTTTAATGAGAAGAGCTGCATAGTAAATTTCATCAGAAATTCACACGTTTGCAATATATGCTTGCTATCTACAAACCAATCTAAACCTATTTGCAGAATTGAGCAAATAACTTATGGAACGATATGTCCAAAATGATTACAATATATGTAGTTTATTCCATCAAGGTCTCAAAGAAAGCAATCAGCCTTCCAGTCTTGTGAAATCCATGCAAGGAATTGGCCAAAAGTTTTAGAAAAAATTCTTCAAAATTTATATGCCGTGCATCCCATGCTTTTTATTAAAATCATTTCGAGATGCTTTCGCCCTGTCATTAATGTAGAATTCAAAAATAAATTGAGCTGCTCGTATTTGTCAAGCATAAATAAACTGGGTCAAATTCTTGGGTTACCTTTGTCGAATCTCCTTGATGTTAAAAGAGGTATAGATGGATCGTAGCAATCGAGCAGTCACACAAGCAAACTGCTCAAAAAAAATTTCATTACCTCCATTCATAGTTATAAATTACAAAATATTTTTTTTATTGTTATTAAATGTAAATTTTATATCAATTTTCTTAATATTAAATTTAAACCTTTCCTTATAATTATATTCCTTATGATATTTAACTTTTATTATTATTTAAAATGTTGTTCATTTTACTTTACTCCTGTTAATTTTTAAAAATTCAAATCTGCAAATTAAAATTTCGGACATGAGAACACTGATTTAGTGCATCCCATTCGTGTATTGCATTGCCGAATGCAATTTAACTCGGCTAAGCGAGCAGCTAGATTCGATGTACAGTTGCGACACAGGGAAATCATGAAAAGATCTGGACGGATCGATGAGTCCGCTTCAAATCGCCAAGCAGCGAGATCGGGAGGATCGCGCCTGTGTGGTGAATGGGATCTTAAAAGTTTCACAGCAAGTAAAGTTAGTTCACGGAGTTTGCCTTTAGATTAGCGAATGGATTGGAAAAAGAATATGAATAGGTTGACGCGAACGCAACTAGATTTTCGAAATACCACACTCAATATTGATCGACAAAGGTGCTCCGTGTTTGTATCAAACGGAAAGTGTTTAGTTCTGTGAAATCCTTGTCTCCATGGGACAAATGATCGATCATAGAAAATTTTGTGCATTTAGGGACGGAGAACGAGTTTGTGGTCAGTTTTCGCGCTTAGATGCATCCGCGAGCATCGTAACGAGTGTTGGAATGTGCAACGGTGAATTGCAAAGTTGCGACGATGTAGTGAAGCAAACGCCTCGAAAATTCGTTAAATGAGACGACAGAAAGGAGAAAATTTGCAGTTTGCCCTAGCGAATTTGCAAACTCCTGTCAGATGGATCAAAGGCAAACGTAATATTCGTATCTTGATATTTCGTCGGTAGAACCGTAATAGTTGTAAACATGTGCTAAGTACTAAAGTTCTGCATTAAATCACTTTAAAGTTGCAGTTGAAGACTATTTGAGTTGGCATGTCACGTGCACGAAGGAGAAGGTTGGCTGTAAGAAGCCGCATTCACGAGCAGTGGAAATTCGCGAATATGATATGGAAATAGGGGTACAGGACGAAGAATGTCAGGATTAAAACTATAAATGTCGGAACTACAATGCATAGTTGGACCGGGTTTGTCCCTTTTTCGTTCTGGAGGTGATGTCACAATTACTCTCAATACAACACGTTCCAAAGTGGTGGATATTGAGTTAAAATTGTATGACATGTTAATTCCACTCCTTGGAGTCCTTATTATCGCTCTCGATGGTATTATCGTTGCTTCCAGTGGATTAGTTGTGTATCGAGTTCTATATGAATTATTATAACTAATTAGAAATTTAATAAAGTTACAACAATTGCGCGTAGATGAAGCACGATGACTCAATGAGAAATTGATGAGTATCACCTTGGATGTCAGACTATAACCTCACAAATAGATTTGCCAGCAAATATTGTAATATTCATTTTTTATCCAATTCACGTATCTGCAGATTCCGGGGTTTATGCACTCTCGATAAAATTGAATAGTTTATCGCGGAACGAGTTCTGATGGGGTCACCAATTGTTTCATTAGCAAAAGTATGATTAAAAATCAAATGCAAGTACAATAATGATGTATGTTCAATTTATTCAAATGAAACAAGATTTATAATATTTAGATGTAACGTTATGGAGTACCTGGCCGTGACCGGCACGATGTGCGGATAAGAAGAGAGTGAACGAGTGTACGTTTTACTGAATACTTAGATCATAATGGAATTTTATGGAACCTAAACGGAAGTACATTTAGGCAACTTGACAAACGTAGTAATTGTACAAGATTCTGATAAATTTTGATGAAAGACAAATTTGAATTTCTAACGAGGTTGCCACAGCTCTCAATTGTGTACCTTTGGCATGGTTTTTTCAAAAATTCAGAGATAGGTCTTTACAAGATAATAAACATCAAATATTCTAGAACTCAAAATTCGTTTTTTAGCCAAAATTTGCTTCGAGAACTACACAATTTGCTCAATTTAATAGAAATGGTATCCTTAAAATGGCAAGAGTTTAATTTACTTGGTATAACGATATTTGGGTGGGATTCAACTGGACTTAGTGTAAAAAATGTTTGTTCTGAACGTGTAATAAAATAATTGAGTTTGCGCCGCCTTGACGCGAGCTGCCGAACAAAACTGTGTGGCCTTCTTTGTTGGGATTCACTTGGATAACTTGAGAAGTTGGAAGTTGATTGGACGCGCAACCCTCAAGCGCTTGGATAATAATTCTGTAGCATTGAAAAAATAAGTTTTGGTTAATTTAAACCAAAAGTGCTTCTTGGTTGCATAGGAAAGAACTTTTTTGAATAACTCATGCTATGAGAAAAATGTGTGCTCTTGAATTACCCTGCAATCTGTCCTCTTCCCCTCTCCCCTACCACTAGAAGAGGGATCTCCCAGCTTGAAGGCACATCACGGCGTAACAAAACGAGACCTGGCCCGAAGTAATGTGCCAAACGGTCCCAGGTTAGGTTCTCAGATTAACAGGGGAGGTGTTTAGCGGCCTTCTTGCCAGAATGGGAGTCCGACACTTGTAAATGACATTCAATTCCCAACCAAAAAGAAAACCTGTCCGCTTGGCCGCAACTTAAGACTCTTCCTACCAATTGTCATTTAGTGTCTGTCGTGGTCGAAACGTAAACCAAAGGTTCGGCCACAATTGCTAGCAAGACACGCTACGGTGAATAGTCCCAATTTAGCGGTCTGGCGGATTCGCAGTAATGAAGCCACAATGGTGACACGTGCTCTTGATGGATACACGCTCGGCAACCGGTTTTTTTTTTTTTGCTTTGGCACTAAAGCCCCTTTCGTGTCTTTATATATCGGCACTCCAGAAACTGATATGGTTAGTACCAAGCTTTAGCCGTATGTCCGTTCATGCAGTTGCGATACGTTCTGATTTCAAACCAGTGCATATAATAACTGAACGGGCTTATAGTTCGTCCAAACAATCACTCGAAACAAATCTCGTTGTTGCCAATGGGATTCAAACCAGGGATTTTCGGCTTACACAGCGAATACTCTAATAACTACACTACGTGGACTACAGTCGGGTGTTACAGGTCCATTTTAAAATATTTACGGAAGATTTATGGATATCCCTTCGCTAGTGCATTGAGTTGTAAACTGTAGCAGCTATCCTAATTTTCAACTCGTAATGTGCCTGCATTGTCGGATCTCTTACAGTTTGTCAGCGAAAATTGCATTCCTATATAAAGTAGGAAATATTTTTAGGTTTAAATGTGGACTATGAGATGATGCAAAAGTTTAATGAGAAGAGCTGCATAGTAAATTTCATCAGAAATTCACACGTTTGCAATATATGCTTGCTATCTACAAACCAATCTAAACCTATTTGCAGAATTGAGCAAATAACTTATGGAACGATATGTCCAAAATGATTACAATATATGTAGTTTATTCCATCAAGGTCTCAAAGAAAGCAATCAGCCTTCCAGTCTTGTGAAATCCATGCAAGGAATTGGCCAAAAGTTTTAGAAAAAATTCTTCAAAATTTATATGCCGTGCATCCCATGCTTTTTATTAAAATCATTTCGAGATGCTTTCGCCCTGTCATTAATGTAGAATTCAAAAATAAATTGAGCTGCTCGTATTTGTCAAGCATAAATAAACTGGGTCAAATTCTTGGGTTACCTTTGTCGAATCTCCTTGATGTTAAAAGAGGTATAGATGGATCGTAGCAATCGAGCAGTCACACAAGCAAACTGCTCAAAAAAAATTTCATTACCTCCATTCATAGTTATAAATTACAAAATATTTTTTTTATTGTTATTAAATGTAAATTTTATATCAATTTTCTTAATATTAAATTTAAACCTTTCCTTATAATTATATTCCTTATGATATTTAACTTTTATTATTATTTAAAATGTTGTTCATTTTACTTTACTCCTGTTAATTTTTAAAAATTCAAATCTGCAAATTAAAATTTCGGACATGAGAACACTGATTTAGTGCATCCCATTCGTGTATTGCATTGCCGAATGCAATTTAACTCGGCTAAGCGAGCAGCTAGATTCGATGTACAGTTGCGACACAGGGAAATCATGAAAAGATCTGGACGGATCGATGAGTCCGCTTCAAATCGCCAAGCAGCGAGATCGGGAGGATCGCGCCTGTGTGGTGAATGGGATCTTAAAAGTTTCACAGCAAGTAAAGTTAGTTCACGGAGTTTGCCTTTAGATTAGCGAATGGATTGGAAAAAGAATATGAATAGGTTGACGCGAACGCAACTAGATTTTCGAAATACCACACTCAATATTGATCGACAAAGGTGCTCCGTGTTTGTATCAAACGGAAAGTGTTTAGTTCTGTGAAATCCTTGTCTCCATGGGACAAATGATCGATCATAGAAAATTTTGTGCATTTAGGGACGGAGAACGAGTTTGTGGTCAGTTTTCGCGCTTAGATGCATCCGCGAGCATCGTAACGAGTGTTGGAATGTGCAACGGTGAATTGCAAAGTTGCGACGATGTAGTGAAGCAAACGCCTCGAAAATTCGTTAAATGAGACGACAGAAAGGAGAAAATTTGCAGTTTGCCCTAGCGAATTTGCAAACTCCTGTCAGATGGATCAAAGGCAAACGTAATATTCGTATCTTGATATTTCGTCGGTAGAACCGTAATAGTTGTAAACATGTGCTAAGTACTAAAGTTCTGCATTAAATCACTTTAAAGTTGCAGTTGAAGACTATTTGAGTTGGCATGTCACGTGCACGAAGGAGAAGGTTGGCTGTAAGAAGCCGCATTCACGAGCAGTGGAAATTCGCGAATATGATATGGAAATAGGGGTACAGGACGAAGAATGTCAGGATTAAAACTATAAATGTCGGAACTACAATGCATAGTTGGACCGGGTTTGTCCCTTTTTCGTTCTGGAGGTGATGTCACAATTACTCTCAATACAACACGTTCCAAAGTGGTGGATATTGAGTTAAAATTGTATGACATGTTAATTCCACTCCTTGGAGTCCTTATTATCGCTCTCGATGGTATTATCGTTGCTTCCAGTGGATTAGTTGTGTATCGAGTTCTATATGAATTATTATAACTAATTAGAAATTTAATAAAGTTACAACTTATAAAAATTTATTATAATATTTAATCACACAGTACGAAGTTGTTGGATTTCTCTACGATGCATCAACACATCATCAGCGGGCGCCCGGCGAGGATGTAGGTGAGTACACCGACTGTTTTGACCTTTTCGTTTAAATATTTTATTAAATGCATTAAAACAAAAACAACAAACAAAATTAAAAATATTGACAGATAAAAGTTAAAAACAAAAACAAAGGAACATGGTTATTCACAAGCACATTTAAAAACTTCAAACTTTTTTGAAGGAATATCAGTTTTCATGCATATAAATATCTATCTAATTACAAAAGAATTGTAAGTCTTCTCTGCTTATTGAACTAGTTCTTACCTTCATGTACCGGATAAGATTGAACAATAAATTGAATCCGTTGGGAAAAACGACAATTCGTTAGACTTATGCAACGATAAGACTTTTAATCGAATTATTATTGTTCAAATACTATAATTTGAAGATTATAATTAGAAACAATCATTAAAGTAGAAAATTTCTAAATGCATATAACATATATACCATCAACGAAACAAAGTTCAAAATATTTCAGTTTTTCTTATGCCCCTGAAACTGATAGTAAATATTTTGTTATATATTAAAACTTAATCACGGCAAAAAGTGTAATGTACCGAAGAAAAGAAATTAAGAAATAAAAGAAAATATGAATTGCTAAAGGAACTCAAACTCGGTCTTAAACCTTTTTTTTCAACCTGACCGGGTACAGGACCCCTAACGATTGCAGGCTCCTCCTCTAAAATGGAAAAGCCATCGGGCGCGCTCTTCCTTTTTTTTTCGCTTAACAGGGGCTCTTGCCGGGTAGAGTGGCCTTCCACTCGCGTGCTCTTTTATGATATAGACTTATGTGATTCTATTGCATAACGCTATAACATAAATTGGTTACGTTGGTGTCTGAGGGAAAGAGTCGTGCAAAGTACGTTTGTATGAGTTTTTCTCTCAAATGGGAAAAACATGGCCACGTCTAATTTGGATCTTGATCCGGCTGGGAGGGTGCGAGGGGGCACCGCTTCCATCTGGATGCCCCTCTCTTATTTGTAGGCCATGAGTATCGTCGGTAACGACGAAGTCTCTGCAAGTCCGTCCGTTTTGCCCGGCCCGATTTGTTCGTCGAACAAGCATTTCAAACCTTAGTAGGTTACCTCGGCCTCGACCGGCATGTTGACCTATTTAATTCGTGAATGCAAAATTTTTTTGTAGTGCGTCCTTGTGCTAGGGGAAAAGAAGCTGCTCCACGACACCGCAACGCTAGCCTGGCAGCGCATTCACGCCAATCTCGGCGGATCTCAACATCCTCTTTCGCCGAGGCAGCAGACCATCGCTGCAGTCCTTTACGGACAAATATACCTACCAACTTCAACTACAGGAATTAGAAATATAGAGCGTAGACTGATACACCATGAAATTGAATGGAGTGTAATTGACAAGTGTTCTTGTTGCTAATCTTCTTCTATAATAAAATTTTGAAAAGAAGAATATGCAATATATATATATGCAAAATATTAAATTATTCATCAATATTTATTTTGTCGCCTGCAAAGTTTTCCAGTCCTCGAAACACATCAGCTCCTGCAGTGAGTTTTGTTTTGTCCCTTCTATCGACTGAAAACGGGTTCCACGAAGCGGCACTTTCAGTTTGGGGAACAAGAAAAAATCACACGGAGCCAAACCTGGTAAATATGGTGGTTGATTAATGGTATTTAATCTGTTTTTGGCCTTAAATTCGTCACAATGGCTCATTATCATCGTGTAAAATCCGTGATTGTTCTTCCACAATTCCGGTTGTTTTTGATTGATGCTCTCACGCAAATGCCTCAATACGGCAAAATAGAACTTCTTATTGACCGTCTGTCCCTCCGGAACAAATTTATGATACACCAAACCACGAATATTGAATAAAAACAATGAGCATCACCTTGATTTTTCAGTGGCTTTGGCGTGTTTTTTTTTGCGTTCTGCTCGTTTTTTCCCTCCATTCAGATGATTGTTGACTTGTTTGTATGTCAAACTCATAGACCTAAAGGGCGATTCATAACAAGTGTACACATGTGAATGGGCCTTAACTCTTATTTATCACCAACTTCAGGTTCATATATTGACAGATTATGACAGTTTGGTCTTTTACAATTCTAACCATGGCGTCATACACATCAGCCGAACGTTTTATTATTGTTAAAACTTTTTACAAAAATAATGAATCGCCAGTGCAAACATTTCGCGCTCTACGTGAAATCGAATAATTTCACGAAATCGACCCATAAATTGGCCGGCGAGATCGTGTGATTTGACTCCTTGTGACTTCTTCCTTTAGGGATTTCTGAAGGATCGTGTTTACGCTGATACTCCCCAAACTACTGAAGCATTAAAAAACAATATTCGAGCCATTATACGCCTAATAACGGCGGAAATGTGCGAAAATGTCATCGAAAATTACAATCATCGTTTGATAGTCTGTAAAGCAGCACGAGGTGCACATATGCCCAAAGTAATGTTTCATATTTAATTGTAAGGGACCAAATTTTCAACTATGTTTTTTTTCGACAAAATGTGTACACTTGTTATGAATCATCCTTTATGTCTTATAGCCAGTTTTAATGCTCTCCATAAATGTGGGATTAGAATTCGCACGATCAAGCATGTTCAAAGTGGCCTGTTCACGGAAGTCTTTTTGAAGAAAATTCAGCTTTATCGAGACGAGTCGAGCAACAACGCGTTTCATACCCAAAATATCCACCAAAATTATTCGAACGGACTCGCGAGAGATGTCGAGCTCTCTTGCCATCTCTCTAACACTTGGATTACGATATTCAAGCACCATACCCTTTACTTTTTTAATGTTTTCATCAGTTGAAGAGGTCGAAGGTCGTCCAGAACGATGCATGACCAACGATCTCTCGACCATCTTTAAAGGTTTCGCACCACTCGAAGGCTTGTGTTTTTGATAAAACTGAATCACCGTAACCCTTTTCCAACACTCCGCACACGAAATTTGGTTAGAAATACAAAACTTGAGACAAATTTTTAAGTTCGATATTTTTATCCATTGTAAAAATCGCAACGCACTACTGAGGTATACTGACTTAACCAGCTGCTGTAAACAAACTGGTTGACAGATCGCGCTCATATTTGGCATAGTAATTAAAGACAGTCTTACCAACTTAACAAAATATATTTTTTTGAAATATCATTTACCCGGGGAATTTAAATTACAATTTCCGGGTACTTCTTTGTCACAATGTGTACAACTGAGAATTTTAATCTCCTCTAGACGCGACAACTTATCAGCCGTGACATTTTCAACAACAGCTATATGGCGAATGTATGATGCAAATTTGGCTTGGTGAAGCTTTTTCAGGATTATGTTTAAAAGCAAAACTCAACTGTTTGTGGTCTGTATAAACTGTGAATGTTCTGCTTTCTACAAAGTACTTGAAAAATTTATAGCCTGAAGTGGCATAAAAAATCTACTCTAATGATGGCTACAGCCCCTCTTGGGCCTTTGTTTCCTGCAAATAGCACCTCTAACTATCTCGGTCCGTTGACCGCGTCCTCCAATTTCGAAATCTGAGCAACGATGAACTATCTTCGCCGACTGAGTCAGACCGGCGTTTCCTCGATTTCCCCACAGATCTCCAGCTTTCAGTTCTCCCAACGAATACCTTTTTTGTGTTTCCGTTGTTCAGTCCATTGCAGCTTCTACAGTCTTACAATTGTTGAGACCTCCGGCTCATCAGAAATTTCATACAGCTCATGGTTTTGTCAAATGTTTGCATTTGTAGCAGATAATTTAAGAGAATCTGAAAGCATTTACTGAAACTAGAGGCTGGAATAACTGAAGTATCAGCACCAGTATCAATCAAGAATTTCGTTTAGAAAATTTATCAAATGTATGACGACAAGAGTTAGATGCACTGAAACCCGTCGTCTAGTTTTTTGAATGACTGGAAAAAACTTCCTGTTTACCTTGAATTGCCTCAAAATTGCAAGGGTGAATACATTTCAGTGCCCGTGAAGCAAATTTACTATGATACCAGGTATAATTATTTTGTGCGAGAGTTCCTTCTAGACTTATGACAATTATGAACTTCATAAAACGTTGGTTTAGCCAAACCTTTCATAAGCACTGCAATTTGGGTCTTTAATTCATTCAATTCGTTCCGAATTGAAGAATTTCCAGATTCAACAGCAAAAACACTAGGATGCATAAATATTACATTTATTTTATCAGCACAAATGAACAATTCAGTAATTCCTGAGACTGGATTGCAGGTTAAAATGACCTGCATATTTTCAGGCAATCGTTGTAACCATAATGATTTCGAAAGATCCCGACTCCCTTGTTCACCTGCTAGCTATATCATCTTTTGAAACAACTGGTGGGATTTTGTCCCCAAGTGAAACGTTTGTTAAAAGTTGTTTTAATTTTGCCGATCCACTGATTGTGAGTCGAGAAATCAAAGCATTCTTTAACCTTTATATGATGCATCATTTGGAGGATTGCAAACCATGTTTCCAACCACCTTTATCACATCTGCGTCCAGAAAAGCTACAATATGATCTTCGAAACCAAATTTCAGGAAGCTCCTTCCAAAAAGGTCGAAGCATAATCGCAACTGCATTTAATGAGGTGTTGTTCAAATTCCTACAAGGGGAAGAGTCATGAGGAAAGCGAGAGGAAGAATCGCGACAGGAAGAATCGCGACAGGAAGAATCTAACAGTGAAGAAAATTGTGGATCGAAGTCAGGCATTTTTTAGAATTGAATAAATAGTGTTCCATAATATTCGAAATAAAAAAATACTAGTTCTAATGTAACTCCAAGATAACTTAACAATAAATGACTTGCTTTAAATATTATTCTATTGTTGATTATAGTCGTCAAATCAGTCGTTACATTGCAATTCGGTAGTCTTAATCGAGGTCACTAATTGTAATTGACTTGTGTTCTTGCTGCTGACCTTCTTCTAGTACATTGGTGAATGTTCTGCCGAGAGGTATCTGGTATATTCGAGCAGATTAATGAATGGAGCAGTGACTCACTTCCAAATGTTAACCATGCTTGGTGGGTTCTCGTGGTTTCGAGTAAGTTCATTTTGTTGATGTTCTTAATGGTTGTGAAAACAATTGCAACAGTAGCTCGCAGAATTCTTTGTACATGTAACACTGCCCCCACTTCAGGTCTTTTCGCCCCGAAAAGATGTGTCGCCAGTTGTAGTCAATTCTCCCTGGATATAATATGGGGCAAGACGGTCCAGGTGCACGATTTTCATTTTGGCTCTTGGCTTATGATGTTCCTGTATTCGGTATACGACGTCGTTGATTCGGTTTGTAACTCGGTATTGTCCCTCCCAATTATGTTGCAACTTTGGAGACCTACCCTTTTGCCGTTGCGGGTTATATAGCCACACCAAGTCATCTTGCTGGAAGCCAGTAGAATTTGCCTTTAGATCATACCTGGTCTTCATGCGTTCAGTAGCCGATTCGAGGTGTTTTCGCACTGTCCGATGTATCTGGTTCAACCATTGTCTTAGCTCACTTGCGTACTCCGTGATGGTTTGGGGTTTTTCGGGGGTGTTCCGATTTTTATATCAGCTGGCAGACAAATAGTCTTTCCAAAAATGACTTTGGCTGGGGCTTGGCCCGTCGATGCATGTTCGGCAGCAAAATAGTGGGATGTGTCGGTCCCAGTCCCTTTGGTTCTCGTCAACCATCTTGGCCAGGTGTTTATTGAGAGTGCCGTTGAAATGTTCGACCATTCCATCGGATCGGGGATGCAGCGGTGTTGTCCTCGTTTTCCGTATTCCCAGCAGCTCGAAAAAACTAGTGACTCGAAGTTTCGGCCTTGATCCGAATGTAGTTCACAAGGTACGCCGTACCTACTGACCCAATTTAACACTAGCTGTTCGGCTACAGTAGTTGCTTCCTGGTTGGGAATGGGGTAGACCTCGGGCCACTTGCTGAAATAATCGGCTACAACCAGCGTGTATCGATTTCCCCATTCAGATTCAGGAAAGGGTCCTGCGATGTCAACGGCAATCCTTTCAAACGGTACCCCTACGTTATAGGTTTGCATTTGCCCCCTTAGTCGTCGCTTTGGACCTTTGACGGAAGCGCAAATTGTGCATCTGCGACATCAATCCTTTACGTCTTCTCGAGCGTGGAGCCAGTAGAACCTTTCCCGCAATTTCGCTAAGGTCTTGTTAACACCAAGGTGGCCTCCCGAGGATCCTTCATGCATTTCCTTAACCACATCGTGGATTCGGCTTTTGGGAAGTATAGTTTGCATCCTATAGGAGCTGCCATCCGCCGTTTCCCATTTCCGCTTGGGTATGCCACCCTCCACCTGAAGGGAGTTCCATTGTGCCCAATAGCTTTCAGGGTTGCACCATGCATTGAAATGTCTTTCCACTCAGGTCGCCCAGTCGTCTCCTTCCATACGAGCAACGGTCCGATGTCTTCATCGGCTTACTGGGCGTTTCGAATCTCCTCTGATGACCAACCTTCATCGAATCCGGCCGTTATCGATCGCAGATCAACGGGCGGTTCCTTTTCCTCGATCCGTCGGCAATGCTTGCAGTTAGCTGGACATGGACGGCGGGATAAGGTGTCAGCATTTCCATGAACTCCGCCCTTCCAATGAACAATTTCGTAGTCGTATGACTGCAATCTTTCGATACATCTCACAACTTGTCCCTCGGGGTTTATGAAGCTGAGCAGCCATCTCAGTGATGCATGGTCCGTTCGAAGAACAAATTTCTGGCCATATACCTGCTTCAATATTGCAGACGTGGATTCCCGGGTTTTGCCTGTGTCTTGCCTCTTTTTCAAATGATGGTCGTGAGTCGCTTGCAAGGAGGTGATGGTGGAAACAGGCTGCCAGCTGCCAATGACTTCTCCCGCTTTGATGCTCGTGGTTGAGTCTGCGGTGTTAAGGACTCTAACCGGCACATATCCGTTCTTTATAGACCTTACAAGGCATCGTCCTACAATCAAACTGCGCAATGCGGACGTCTTCGTTGGCTCTATCAGATAAGATCGGTGGACTCCAGAATCAACATCAAGCTCGGCCCATACAATGCTTTCGGCAGAATTAGGTACATAAGTGTCGGTACATACTACTAAATTCATCTTGGGAATTTGGACGCGCGGATCCTCCATCAATACTTCGACATTCTGCCATTTCAATACGCGTTTGCCCAAATCCAACGTGATTCCATGTGGTCAGAGAAAATCCATTGCGAGAATGCAGTCATCCATATGTTCGCGACCAGAAAATTATGTCGGAACGCAAGGTCTCCCAACTGTATCTGGAGGTTGACCTCTCCATGGACAGGTGAAGTTTCTCCCGTAGCTGTCCGTAGTGAGGAAATCCTGCCCTTGTGAAGTAGTTGTTGCTTCACATGGTCTGGTCGGATAATCGATCGGGTTGCATCAGTGTCGATTGTTATGGTGCAATTTTCTCCGTCAACTTGACCCGGAAGGCATAAGTCCGCTTCTCCACGATGTAGTCTTGATACGGTGATGGTGGTGCTGGGGACGTCGATCCTCCTAGCCAACCTCTGCCCCACGAAGTTAGCTCTTGCATGTTTCCCGACCCCTCTGTTTGAAGGGTTTCCATTCTGGGCTCCTGACTTGGTCTGGATCTCCTCCTAGCTGCACACCCTGGACAATAACTCGATTTTCTTCGCTTCTTGCAGTCTCTTTGCAAGTGCCCCTTCTCACCGCAATTCCAGCATCTAGGCGCACCATTTACATGCGGGTCTCGCTTAATTTCCACGCGGTCACACCTGCACTCGTCTGTCACGACCTCGCGAATCCGGGCAATGGCACGGCTCACGTTTTTCGCTGCCTCAAAGTTCAGACTATAAGCCAATGCATCCTTAACTGTTTGCTTTTGAGCTAAACGCACGGCTTGCTGCAGTTCCTGGTCCTTTAATGCACTGATGAATGCCTCTGTCGCTGCGTCGTCTCGATGTTCTGGGTCATAAGCTGAGTAAGCCAAAAGTGCCAGTCGCTCAATGTCTTGGGCTAGCTGCTGTAAAGTTTCGCCAGACTTCTGCATCCGATGCCACAGCTGTGACCGATAAATCTGCTTTAGATGATCGTCTCCGTAACGCATGTCGAGCGCATTCATTATAGCAGCTGGGTTTGAGTGCAATTCAACGGGGATCGTCTACAAAAGCTCGGCAGCTGGGCCTCTAAGAGCAAAAATTAGTGCAGACGCTCGTTTCTGCTCATTCCAGTGATTTGCCTTTGCGGCAGCTTCAAACTGGGTTTTGTAAATGCTCCAGACCGTTTGCCCGTCGAATATTGGTGCATTCACATTTCTAGATATGCTATGCGCTGCGGTTACAAGTGGGGCTGGTGAGGTGGTTACTACTGCCTTCGCTGCTTCCAATTCTTTATTCACTTTTTCCATCTCATTGTTCTTTCTCTCTACGACCTGGCTGATCTCAAAGTTGATTCTCTCCTCAACCTGGCTGACCTTCTCCTCGACCTGGTAAACCTTTTCCTCGACGCATTTAATTTGATTGTTCAGGCTACCGAGCTCCGCTTTTATTTCCGTTGACTGTTTTTGCACTTCCTTGATTTCGATCGCTTGTTGGTCCAGCTTCACTGATTGTTCATCTAGCTTCGGAGTCAGACTAGATGAGTGTTCATTTAGCTTCGCTGCTTGTTCATCTAGCTTCGCAGTTAAACTGGATGACATCAGCATTAACATTTGAATTAGCGCATTTTCTGGCTCCTTTAATTTTGGTGGTTCTACTTCTCCGCCTTCTGCGCCTTTTTCCGCATCTGAGAGCTCACCCGAATCCAGATTCACACCTTCCGACTCGATCGTGTCACGCAAGCGTGCAATCAGTATGGGCTTTGTACCTTGTGTGGCCAGATTTCGCTGTTCCAACTCCTCCTTGAGCTCCGATATGGTCAATTGATCGATTTTTAGATGAAAGTTTCCTGGCATTTTTATTGTTTCAGCTACTTTTCCACCAGTTTCTACGTTAAATTACACTATTGTGCACTTTAAAAATCTATAAAAGTTTTCTTTTTCTTTTTTTATGTTTAAACGTTCTTCACTTTAAAATTTTCTTTCTCACTTCTCGACACCACTATCGCGTGTTATGGTTCACGGCCAATAATTTTAATGTTCCGGGAAAGTGAAAACGCAATGTCTTTTAATTTAAGTTAAAAGAGATAATTCAATTACTTAAAAATGCACAATCACTTATTTGGTCTATTTCACAATTTTAATTTTCACTATTAAAATCTAACTTCCACTTGTCCATAAATTTCTATCGCAATTGTCTTCTAAGATCACTTCACAATCAACGAAAATCACTTTTCTATTACTCGAAAAATATCGCTTTCCACACACTATCGCAGTTTTTTATCACGGTCGAATGAATGATCTCCCCATTCATTCAGCTCGCCTTATATAGGGTCTCCATCCGTTCAATGCATTTCTCGTACATTGGCGAATGTTCTGCCGAGAGGTATCTGGTATATTCGAGCAGATTAATGAATGGAGCAGTGACTCACTTCCAAATGTTGACCAGGCTTGGTGGGTTCTCGTGGTTTCGAGTAAGTTCATTTTGTTGATGTTCTTAATGGTTGTGAAAACAATTGCAACAGTAGCTCGCAGAATTCTTTGTACATGTAACAATATGTAGTTGGACTCAACTAGATGACAAAAACAAATGGATCTATGGACTTACATCACCAGTTCGATTACAAGCAGTGCGTGGAGCCTTCATACGCCAGCGCCATCTCCATGGATTATGATTCCTATCACTGCATGCAACCTGTGATATTAAACATGATCAGTTCACTATAACAGGGAGTGACAACAGTTCAAGCATAGTGAACAATATCCTAATATGCTTTCCATCAGATCCTAACAAACTCCTTACTCCAGATGATAATACAACATAACATGCCATCCTTATACTACAGAGCTGAATAAATTTCAGGAGTCTTTACCGAAGAAAAGGAACTTCAACCTAGTTAAGAACAACAATCAACAAATTCACTACGCTATGCTATTCCGGGCTTCATTTCATTAACCTTAACCCATTCGAGACGGACTGCACACCGGTGTGTGCAATGAATTTTCAAGCCATAATGACGGGCTGCACACCGTGTGTGTATTGATACTTTATTTCAATTATCATTCATTACTGAAAAAGTAATTGTCGCGACAAGGCTGGTGTGATCTTAAAAGAATCTTAGAAGTTTAGTTTAGTAAATTTTGCTTTCCGTTTCAATTTATCTTATGAAATGAATGACTCAGAGGCAGGACCATCAGTACTGCAAAATTTTAGCAGTGATAGTGATAGTGACCATTTATTGTTTCCGCTAAATTTTTTTTTTAAATACCTCCATTCCCTACCACTCTCTCCATCACTCTTTCATTGTCGCACAACGCTCGTGCGATCTGCACTTCACACGTCGTCAATTCCTACGTGTGCCTCCAGGCAATGCTAAAACATCGGTATAAGGGGCACACCAAATGCTGTGAAGTACTCCTTTCCTGCTAGTCTAGTCCGATTCGTGAAATGTGCTCAGAGACAAAAAGAAATATAATACGACGTAGTAAAAAAAAACTCTGAGTTTAGAAAAACTAGCTGTCTTTAAGTATATCGACGTTAGGGTCTAAAATGCCCTAAGATACTGCATTTTCAATCCTCCGGACTTATCATTAATCTGAATTATAAGATGTTCCTTAAGTCTTTTCTTAAAAACCAATAATGAGTTTACGTTTTTACTGTTTCTGGAAGATTATTGTATATACGCAGAGCATCATTCGTTGCATCGTTCTTTAGTCGATCAGTTCTAGCGTCAGGTATTACAAAATTGTTGGCATTTCTTGAATTATATGGATTTATTTGTGATACTTTTATAAAGGGGCTTCGTTCCGATTCACTGGAACTTAGACATTTGAAGATAAACTTCGCTGTCTCCATAGTAATGATTTGACTGAAGGTGAGTGCATTGGTCCGTTGATACACTAATCTTGTTGGAATGAGAATCGGAAGGTTTAGAATATTTTTAAAGGCTTCAGTTAGTATCCTGGATATAATATTAAGGTTTTGCTTTGACGATTGACTCTAAATGACCAGCGCATAATGTAGCTTTGTTAGTACAAATGCATTTCATACAAGTTTCTTTATATGCATTGGAAAACCTCCATATCTTCTCAACACTCCTATCATTGGTGCTAGTTGTCTCCTTAAATTATTTATGTGTGGCAACCATGTCAAACGATGATCTATGGTAAGACCGAGATATTTAATTTCAAACACTTTTTGCAAGTTTTCGCCGTTAATTTTTAGGTCAACTTCTATGTCTTCCTTGTTCTTCTGTTTAAAAATCATGTATTTTATCTTTGTAGTATTCAATGTTAGCTTCTTTTCGATAAGCCATAAACGATATTTATTTAGATCCTCGTTGACGATATTCTCCATGGCAACTTAATCATGTCCTGAATAAAGAAGTACAGAATCATCAGCATATAATGTGTGGTGAGCTTTCAGTTTACATATATTCAAATTATTGGTGTATAGCAAAAACAAGGTTGGTCCAAGTATGGATCCTTGAGGAACGCCCGATTTCATTGGTGCTAGATTGCTCAAGAGATTATTAACTGATGTTCTTTGGAATCTTCTTTCCAAATAACTTTTAAAAAGTTGTTTCGGTTTTCCTTGTATACCATACGATTCAAGTTTTTGAAGTAACAGGTCATCATCAACCGTATCAAAAGCTTTCTTCAAGTCCACAAAAATTGTAAAAACATAATCTCCTTTATCAAGACTTTCATTGATGTAACGTGAGACAGAAAGTAACGTATCGAAAGTACTCTTGTTCTTTTGAAAGCCAAACTGCTTCGGATTTATGATGGAATTGTCCATTAAGAAAGATTTTAAACGATTATTTATAAGTTTTTCGTATATTTACTAAAGGCTGTCAAAAGTGCAACAGGGCGGTAATTATTCGGGTCCAGATGATCTCCTCCTTTGAATATTGGAATTATTTTTGCCAGTTTCTCTTCGTCCGGAAATGTTTCAGTTCTAATATGCTCGTTTATAAAATTTGCCAGTGGTTCAACTATCTCCTCTTTCACTAGAATAATTTCATGTGTGGCGATGTTGTCAATACCTGGTGCTGCATTTTTTTTCAAATTTTCGATTGTATTTAATACTTCTAGAAAGAAAAACCAAAATTTCGTAATCGATGATAGTGATGTGATCTTGATGAAGACAGAAACTTGGATATTGATGATTCTTTCGTTGAAATTTTCGACGATACGGGTAGTGAATATTCCGAAGAGAATGAAAGTGATATTGAAGACGTTGAAGATGAATCAAATGAAGATATTGAAAATTGGACTATTGACGGTGAATTTCAATAAATTCCGTTTGAGGGCACTCCAGGTTTATAAAAATCCAATGGAGGACAACCGTACGACTTTTTTAAACTTTTAGTTGACGATAAATTTTTTAATCTGATAGCGAATGAGACAAATAAGTATGGCAAAATAGTTCTAGGAAGGAAGTGGAAGGAACTAACTCTTGCGGAGTTTAAGGTGTTTTTAAGCTTGTTATTACGTCTAGATATTGAAAAAACTCGTTGAAAATTCTCGAGATCAGCAACTTACGACACCAGTATCATTGGATCATCTACACTTGCCAGAAAAAGTATCCGTACATGCAATATAACAAAGTTGTCATTGTATTAAAAAGGATATGTCCACTTAATTTAAATGCATTCTTTTATAATATCATAAAATCTACACTTCTGCATGATTCCCAGTATGCTACATAATATTTACTATTTAAAAAGACTTGAAATTCAAACAAAATCAATTTATGGCACCGAAATAGACCAGAAAAAGTATCCGTGCAAACCAGGGGATACCCCGTGTTATGCGATGACACATGCAGAAGGAGTTGGCCAATTTATGTTTATAGAATCAACAATGGATCAATACGGTTACCTTAATATTTCGAAGGTGAATTTGAAGCAAAGCGTTCAGCAGTTGAGGCTTGGTGACGATTTCTGGTTCAAGCAAGATAATGATCCTAAGCACACAGCGTGAAGCTTTGGTTGCTCTACAACACAAAACATCAACTGTGTACGCTGCCCCAATCCTCAGACCTTAATTTCATTGAGCATTTGTGGGACTTGTTGGAGCGCAGGATCCGTCAGCACAGCATATCCTCGAAGGAAATGCTGAAAAACGTCATCGTTAATGAAGGGGGCAAAATTACCAGGCATAGCCAAAATGGTTCACTCCATACCAAATCGACTTAAGGAGGTCCTTAAAAGGAAAGGTTATCCCGACAAGCTATTAAACCCTGATATGTAATGAAATATTTGAATATTTTCAATTAATATTGTTCGTTTAAGTGCGGCTTTTTTGTTTTTATTTTGTAAAACCTAGTTTTTAAAGGATTTCGCAGGAAATATTTATCGAAAAGATAGTTTCATTAATGAGTAAGTTTTGTTGCTTGAATATTTAATTGTAGCGGCCTTCTTTAGCAAGAATTTCCCAATATGTTGCTTTCTTTTGATGTTGTACGGATACTTTTTCTGGCAAGTGTAACTGAAGTCTTGCCTAGAGATAAAAATAGAAAAGTGAAACGAAAGATTTGTCGCATGTGTTTCTCAAGCGGGTAAATATCGACGTACTAATTATTCCTGTCCTGCTTGAGAGGAAATCTTGGGCTGTTTGGATGAATGTTTTAAACGATACCATCATGCTCAACAAAACTAAGGACTAAGGTTTTTTGTATGGCTAACCTTGTTTCTATAATTTCGGAGCGTGAAATAAGAAATATATGTTATTTTATTACTCTAGAATAAATAATTATTCATCGTATCCAAGTTTTTTCATTTTCGTAACTCTTGCACCCATGGTGTGCAATCCGCTCTTCTGAATAATTTTATTGCGAAGAGCAGCCTGCACACACAGTGTGCATTGTTGTTGTTTTGTGAAATAAGCAAAGGATTGACGCATTATTAGTACAGGTATGTTTTTTGGCAAAAATTGTTTAAATTCAGCAAAAAAATGTCCCCTCCTGGGGAGACCTTGTAATGATTTTTCTGTCTAAGTCCGAACGAGGAACCGACCTCTCATCGGTTCTAGACGTTAAGTCTGAGTCGTGCCAACGGATGGTACCAACCGGTCAACCAATCCGTGCACCGTAATCCATTTTCGCGGCGGCTGCTTGTCGGCCAGCTAGATCGGAGAGGATTTCGGTCGCGGGTCTCAAAATGGATTACGCTCATTTACAATTTTTCAGCCACCATTAAACGCCTGTTTCAAACGCGTCGAAAACACAATCATACGGAGAAGAAACGTTACTCCGTATTTCTTCATTCATCCGGTCAAAGTACCCGAATTTTACCGACGCGGTACCGAAAAATATACTACGTTAACGTAAATCCGAAAAAAAAAGCTACGCTAAGAAAAAAAAACAAACCAACAAAGGTTCCGCGTACCGCGCGCGACGCGAAACCGGCCTCAGCGGATTTTCTCAAACCCTACCCTCGCGACGGCATACTTACCATGCACTCTACTTCCCGCTGGAAAGAAAGGACCACTGGAAAGGAAAGTCGTTGTTAATTTAGTACTTCATGTTATTATGTTTATTTTTTAAATTATAAATTAACATCCTTAACTTTCACTTATGTATATAGAAATAACGATCTGCAATTTGCTCGATTATTTTAAAATTTGATTTTATGTACCTCTCACATATGTAAAACTATTTTTGTACTTAATGTCCTTTTCCCGCGAGAAGCTCATTAAATGAACAAAGAACTATTTGTAAATTTTATCCATATACTGTCCATTTTATATAATATTGTATTGGTTCTGATCACTTCATTTATTACGTAATGGCATGAACGCAAAGAAATTCTTTTATTATGTGAATCCCTTAAAAGTAATTTTTAGTGAAGTTTTCTTATGAAAGCTGCAGTACAAATATTTAAATTTTAATAATTTCATACAAGTTTACGATAAACTCGCTAACGAAGCTAATATATGTCACGATCATTTCCATTTGTTGGATTTATCGTGGTCAGTACATTTAACACCAAACGTAACATTCATCTCTAAAGGAGAATGACCGAGTATATAATCGAATTCACAATACTTTTTTATAACGGGAGAAATTATAAAACGATGTAGAACGTCACTAAGCAACTTAATTAGTATTATGCATAAGAAATCTGATTATCTATATTCTGCTAATGGTTTGCGTACGCCCAACTATTAAATAACCATATTCGATTGATAATGACTTTAAAATGGTAGGCAAGCAGTTATTACTAAATCATATTCCAAAAAGATTGAGAAATTTTATTTTATTCCCTTTTCTTAATAGTTAACTTAAAATAGCAAATGCTAAATCGAACCAAATGAAGATTGCCGTTATATTGAGGTACTCATGCATAGAATGAAACAGTCCAAAGAATCGTGAGTTATAGCTCAACATCCAGAATCCCTTTTGAAATTTTGTCAAATTCTTTGTTTCTTAGCGTTGCCATCTTAATCAGGCCCATAAAGAAATCAATTAACGTACCTGACGTCACTTCCCGTACCGGAAACAGTAGCTCTAAATTTCATCAGCAGCTTTAAATTTCGATAAACAGCTACTTTTGAGATTGTCAAATATGACATTTCTCAGATGAAATTTAGCGGAAATACATATATTTGCGCGCTAATGTCTTGGACGTCTCATATTTAAAATAAATCGTTGACATAGTTAGTACTGATAAAATTTCAAATTACAGTCATATGTACTGTCAAAAATCTTTAAAAAATTTGTTTGATGTAAACAGCACTAGATGGCGCTGATTAGGTTGCTCGAAGTGGTTAGTTCGCGATGTGACGCGAAGGCAACGTTCCTAGACAATCTAATCATTGTTCAACGTTCGAATTAAACTTTAAAATGCTAATTTTTATTTTCTTCCTACAATATCAAAAATAGTGACCTAAGGTTAAAGGTTTGAAGGAAGAACACAGCTTTCAAATAACCCTTCCATAGTTTTAAATCTCAACAAGGAACACGGCAGGACTTCTTAAGCATAAATTTTTTTTTAAGTGCAGCATTTTTACAGTGTATTTACAGTCTTTGCATAAGTTAAGTCACGTTTTCGCTTCAGAGGTAAAACACAAGGGGTGTAGTAAAAATACTGAAATACTTTCAATTAGCATCAACTTCGGAAACTCTAAAATGAAGTCCATATATGCAAAGGTTTAATTGACTTAATCTTCTACCTTTTGTAAAGTATGCCTATCAGTACTAAATTTTTCTAGATGCTTCCATAAATAATCTGTTATTACTTTTTATGGAATTGTTTGCAGCTACATATAAATGAGTTGCATATTTTGAATAATAATTTTTCTGAAAAATTATTAGAGAAGAAAAATGTTAGAAGAAGGTGGTTTCGACGTGTGCACTAATTCTCCTCAGGCCATCACTCTTAGATACACACCGGTGATGGCGACCACCATGCTCAGAGGTGAGGGAGTTAATTTTAATTTTTCTACATATGCAAACTCAACATGTTTTTGTATCTGCAAGTTATATTCAAGGTAAATTTCTCTTGTAAGTACTTGTATTAGCTAAACTTTTTTAATTAGATCGCGCGACGTTAGATAAGCTTCAAATGTAGAGCAAATTTACATTAAGTTGATGTGAAAAGGGTGAAATGATCTAATTAAAAAAGTTTAGCTAATCTGTTATTGTTTTTAAATAAAAATGTAAAAAAAAATCCTATACTGGACATTTTATATCAACATATTTTATATTAAAGTTTAAAACAGTTTAAAAGGGAAATGATTTAAAATGACTCGGCATCGTTTTAATGAGTTAAATTTTTCTTTTCTTAAATAAGCAATTCAAGGTATAGTTATACTTAATTGGTAAACTCCGTATGGTAAAAAGTTAAATAGACAGGAGCTTTATCAAACGGTTATAGTTGCTAAGCAAATCATCATATATGCGCTTGGCAAATGGATTTGCTTCATATATTTTTTTTTTTTGCAAAAAGAAATGTCGAGCAATTTCTTTAAGTTTATTCCGCAACATTGCAGTTACTGTTTTTTTACTTGCGCCCGCAAATCGTTTTGACTCAATACTATTTTTGGTTTTCTGATCCTAAACTTGCCGTATTCCTTTGTCATAATATAACCTTTTGTATTGCATATAACGTTCGAGTACTACTCACTGCGACGATGATTATTTGCCATATCGTGTAGAGCGAACGTTGTACCAAGCATTGTTTTGATGAAAAATGTTGTTTGAGACAGTCTTGGCAATTTTCCCCACTTGAACTTCCCTTTAGATATTTTGGATTGATAGAATTCAAGGCAGCAGTAAGATAGTTTATACTTGGTGAACCACTATCCCATTGCTCCATGACTATTAAATCAGCGGTGGATTATCATTATCAATTCCCATCATGACATCCTCATAGAAGGAACGATTTCGTCGCGTGAACGCTTCACGAGCGCGTCGGATTAAATTCATACGAGTCACTGCATACACGATGCCAAGAACAGTCACAACAAATAAAACTGGGATCAAAGTTCCGCCGACAAAATGATGCGCGCCTGGAGGTTCGTGTTGCGAAATAGCGGGCGCGATCTTGCTGGTCGTCGAGGACGACGATGATGAAGATGTGGTAGATGGCGATGATCCCGTTGTCGATCCTTATTGATTATAACCTATATTCAATGCAACTATATCTAAGTTAGTTTTCCAACGTACTTGATTTTATATGATGTCACGATCCTTAGCGTGCCCCTTAGATACGCCACAATTCCAATAGGTACACACACTTCCAAAAAAATGAACAGGAATCAATTTCCGAGCGCGACTTGTCGTGTCAGAGCGGCAGTTCTTGAGTGGCGACCACTACTCCCACACTCTACTACCATGTGGTTGTCAATTCACTTTGACATCCCACGACAAAATTGACGTGGGATGTCAACCCGTCACAACCTACATGAGATGACAAGCCACATAGCAGCGGCGTCGCACAGTGGTGCAAATGCGGAAAAAACCCCAAAAATTGAAATGCTTGATTTCAATTCGAACTCATTAAAACCTAGTACCTGAAGGTTTAATTTGTCACATTCAGCAGAAAAAGCTGCAATATTTCAATTTGCGTAGCCTATACAAACTGATATTTCCATGAATCTTACAGTGGTGGTATTTATTGCTTCACTGTACTTGTTGTTATAATTGTTCTCCTCGTGAAATATAAGTGAAATTAATTTAATTGAAAACTTTGACTTTGCATTTCAGACGTTTTTTGAGTGATTTTCCCAATATTGAGTAATAAATGAATTATATTGGTATGTTTATAATTAAATATAAAAATAGTGAAAAGTTGCATTAGAAAATTTTCTTAACTTAGTGAAACAAAAAAAGCTCCGCTTACCTCCGCGTAGATTCCTTATTCTCTATTGTGCGACTTTTTTTTGAGTTCAGGCAATGATTTCGAGGGCCTGGTAAACTTAATCAAAATTAATTTTCCCTTATTTAAAGATGATAGTGTTTCTTTTGTTGCATCAGCAATACAAAAACGATTTTTGCCTCATTTTAGACAGAAATTAAATTCCGTATGTCGAAATCGGGAAAAGTTTTTCAAAAAATATAAGGACTGGCTTGAAAACGATTTCAAGTGCACAATTGAAGATTTTGGTGAAGGTTCATCAACTTCAACGAGTACAAGTGGAAGACCAAAAAAAGACTTTGAATTCTGCAGTGACCGAGCAAAGCGATACAAAGTCAAAGAATTAAAACAGAACTATTCTCAAGATATTATTGAGGCTGCATCAGCACCTGTGGTACGCAAAAAAGACAGTTTTTCTTCGGATTCCGCTTTAGCTTTAATCACTCAGGCCAAACTTTCGAAATACCAATATGAGGTAATTCGACAAGCCAGTAAATCAATAGGCCATGATATATTCCCGGGATATAAAGAAGTCATCGCAGCAAAAAAAGACTGCTATCCTGAAGACATTTCAGTGACAGAAACCTCTGCTTATGTGCCACTGCAAAAACTCCTAGACCACACTACTCAAAGAATATTTAAAACGATTCCTGAAGATGACATAACCGAAACTGATTTCGTGCTGCAGACCAAATGGGGTTGCGATGGTGCATCTGGTCAAAGTGAGTACGCACAAAAATTTCATAGCTCTGATACGACCGACATATCTGACTCACATTTATTTATGACATCAATGGTCACCCTCAGACTTATTAGTAAAAAAAATTCTTCGCGTACTTTCTGGGAAAATACACGGCCTTCATCAACAAGGTTTTGCAGAGCCATCAAATTCCAATTTGCAAAAGAAACTCCAGCTTTAATTCTAGAAGAAAAAAACCGCGTTGAAAGTGAAATTCAAAAACTCAGGGAAACCAAAATCATTATTAAGGGACAAGAGATATTGGTAAAACATGACCTATTTTTTACCATGATAGATGGCAAGGTTGCCCAAGTTGTAACCGGAACAGCCTCATCTATGAACTGCGTCATTTGCGGTGCGAAGCCATCCGAGATGAATGAGTTAGAGTCCATAAGCTCGAAGAATATCAACGACGAAGCTTTAAAATTGGGAATGTCCACCTTACATGCTCGAATTAGATTTATGGAGTATGTTTTACACTTAGGATACAACCTTTCTTTTAAATCATGGAAAACAAATCCAGACACTAAACCAATAAAAGAGGAGAATAAAAAAAGAATTCAAAAAGAATTTAAAGAACGATTGGGCATCAATGTCGATGTTGTAAAACAAGGTTCAGGAACGACAAATGACGGAAACACTTCAAGGAGATTTTTCAGCGATGCAAAACTGGCTGCCGAAATCACAAAGGTTGACGAATCTCTAATCAAACGGCTTGCTGTCATTTTGGAGGTGATTACATGCAGTGCCCAGATTGATGAATCGAAATTTGGAAAATATGCTCAGCAGACGGCAGAAATGGCCGTGTCCTTATACCCTTGGTATTATATGCCGTCTTCTGTGCACAAAATTTTAATTCATGGAAAAGAAATTATAAAATGTGCAGTACTCCCAATAGGATCATTATCAGAAGAAGCACAAGAAAGTCGAAACAAAGATTATAAATATTATACGTATGCAACGATTTTTATTTATAGCTTAGAGGAAATTTTAATGATTGTTATAAATTATTTTGCAGGACTCATCACTCCAGAAAGTGCTCCCGAGTGGCAACAAATGAAGATGTTTTTCATGCAATTTTAATTTCTTCTGATCCTTATATTAACTTTTGCCCACCAGAACCAAATACTAAAACACTATCTTTAAGCGAAGAAGCAAATCAATTGTTAATTTAATAAAAATTTTAATGTTCATTCATACGAAGTGTACTTATTGTTTGAAAATCCTTTAGCTCTAAATAATTTGTAATGTGGAATGTTCCTTTATTCATGTTTTGCATTTTAAAAATTGTCATTAAATAGAAATATTGAAGTGCCTTACCTTACAACTAATGGATTTTTTTTTTTTTTTTTTTTTTTTTACCTCCATTCCCTTCCACTCTCTCCATCACACTTTCTTCGTCGCACTACGCTCGTGCGATCTGCACTTCACATTTCGTCGTTTCCTCAGGTGTGCCACCCAGGCAATGTATAACACATCGGTATAAGGGGGCACACATTTAAATGTATCAACATTGAAAAATTCTTAATTCACTATTCATTAATAAACTGAATAACATTTTCTAATGTAATTTTTCATTCTGAATCCAATGAACCCAATTTCGTGTTGATACGACCATCCATTTTGCCCCACTGTGCGTCGCATGATTCATTACAACCTTCCAAAGATATGAGCCGTCTCGAATGGGTTAATGGTTGGCCTTATCATTATCATTGCCTGTATTAAACGGGCAAAAATCACACGAAGGAAACCAACCCCTGTGCCGACTCCCAGGAAAACTGTGCAACCAGACTAGAAGTCGTAGAAGACGTAGAAGTCATTTTGACAGGGTTCAAGGCGGCAGGATATGTACAAAGTCCTCATCAATTAAAATATTCAGCATCTTAAAGCATCATGAATTCTAAATTATTACATTCAATTTGGTGAATGCTCAAGGAAAATATGTTTCACTTTATTCATCATTATATTTCATTTCTCAACCTTCTAATGTATATCATATCAAATATACCAACATTTTCCCAGCGCAACTAATGTGCTTTATTTGTAATTCTCAGGACAAGTTACAGACAAAACGCAATATATTATGTTCAAGTTCAGTTAAGTCCATAGCATACTCGTACTTTTCTAGCGTAAACCCAAAAGATGAAGTGTTATGCGTATGGAACTTATCGTGCGAAAGTTCAAAAGTTGGATTATTGAAATATTAGAACAAGTTGTCCCGCTAATGGGACATCACAATGAATCATTTTTAGCTGTTCTAGAAGAACACTTAATGGTGCGTGTTATTTCGCTTAATCAAACTGTGGTCCGTAGTTGTTTATCGTGCTTAGGAGCTGTGGTAAATAAAATCATTAAAAATTACAAATTAATGAGAGATTCTTTTTCTAGGTTTTATTAAATATTAGCAAATCTTCTTCTTCTTAGCACTACAGCCCCTCTCGGGCCTTAGCTTCTTGCAAATTGCGCCTCCAACTGTCACGGTTGATTGACCGCGGCCTCCAATTCCTAAATCCGAGCAGCGATGAACTATCTTCGTCGACCGAGCCACTCCAGCGTTTCCTCGATTTCCCCCCTGGTCCCTGGCCTTCCGTTCTCCCAACGGATACCTTTTCGGATATCCGTTATTCGTCCATACGATTCATGTGGCCAGTCCATTGCAGCTTCTGCAGTCTTACAATCGTTGAGACCTCCGGTTCGTCAAAAGTTTCATACAGCTCATAGTTGTGTCAAATTTGTCATTGGTCCCCGTCTAGCTTCGCTCCGTTTATTCGGCGCAGGACACGACGCTCAAAGGCATTCAATATATTTGCGGATGCTTGGGTTAGGGTCCATGTTTCACACCCATAGCATAACACAGGTCTTATCACAGATTTGTATACTTGGAGCGTTGTTTTCCTGTGTATGCAGCTGGTCTTCAAGAGTCAAAACTGAATAAAATATTTTATTTTCGAGCTGTATTCTTCGACGTATTTCGTTTCTTTCATTACCCGTTTTCGTTATTTTGGCGCCTAGATATACAAATTCGCTCACATTTTCGATACTATATTCGCCAAGTGTGATATTTTGTGTATTCGACGTATTTTTTCTCGACTGCGTCATGAGCTTTGTTTTAGTTTCATTGATTTGTAGCCCTAGTAGTTTTCCTTTGCTGTCGAGTTTCAGGAAAAGTTCTGCGGCAGTTGTTAATGACCGTGACAAAATATTTATGTCATCCGCATAGGCTACCACTTGAGTCGACTTGTATAGCAACTCACCTTTTGTATCGACAGGTAGCTGCCATATGACGTACTCCAGAGCCAAATTTATTAGCAATGGGGCGAGCCCATCTTCTTGCTTTAGTCCGATATTTGCGTCAAAGGCATCGGTGAGTTGGTTATTGATGCGAACTTGGGAGCTCGTCATTTTGCTAAGACGGACTAAATTGGCTGGGATGGCACAGTACGTTACGATCAATACTTTTGTATGCTTGATTAAAGTTAATGAAAATTTGGTGTACGTCTATGTTGAACTCCCAGCATTTTTCAAGTACCTGCTTGACTGTGAACAATTGGTCTTTTGTCGATCTACCTGCTCTAAAACCACCTTGATACTCCCCAATAATATTGTTGACGTATGATCCGATTTGATTTTCTAAGATGTTTTAAAATATTTTGTACGCCGTACAAAGAAGTGATATGCCTCTATAATTTTCGCACTGTAGCTTGTCACCTTTTTTGTGGATAGGGAATATAATTGATTGGCTCTACTCTTTCGGCATATGTTCTTGTTGCCAAATGTGCTGCATGACTTTGTGAATAGCTTTATGAACAGTACTGCCACCATATTTGATGAGCTCCAGTGGAATCTCATCGATGCCCGGCGCTTTAATATTCTTTTGGGTTTTGATGATGGAACAAACTTCATTCAGAGTTGGTGGGGCCAATCTTAGCTCTCCGCAGACATCCATAGGCTCCGATGTTCTGGAGCTGTGCGGAGGGTTAAGGATGTTCTTAAAATATGATGCCCATCTTTCCTTAATTTTGGTTTTATCAGCAATGATATTGCCGATGTCATCACGACAGAGCGTGATTTTTGGCTAATAGCCACGTTTCAGGCTTTTCACTACCTTGTATGCTTGTCTTGTGTTGTTGCTCGCTAGGCTTAAATCTATACTTCTCAATAAGTCGTTATAGTATTTTCGTTTCTTAATCCTATTTATCTCATTCGCTAATCTTTTGAGATTTTTTGGTTTTCCTACCTACGTATTCTTTGTACGCCTGATTCTTTTTATCTAACGCAGTCTGGCACTCATCATCGACCCAATAATTCCTCTTTCGCCGGACTTGATGTCCAATGCCACGGTCTTAATAGCCACTTTCAATTCTATCCAGAGTTTGTTGCTCGTCTTTAACAATGCGTCTGATAAGATGGGAACCAGCTGGTTGTCGAGGGTCGCCGTGAAATTTTCGGCCACAGACGCCGTTTGGATCCTTTCGATGTCAAATTTTTTCAGTGGGCTGGTCTTCGCTGAATATGCCTTTGACATACGACATCGATAGGTTAATTTGATCAAGTAATGATCTGCGTTACAATTGGCTCCTCGGTATGTACGGATGTCAAGTATGCTCAGGCCCAACGTTGTTGGATCAGAACATGATCGATTTGGTTTTGTGTGCTGCCATCTGGTGATACCCAGGTCATTTTATGAATGCGTCGATGTGGGAAGCAAGTATAACCTATAAGTAGATTTCTGCTACATGCAAAGTCAATCAGGCGCTGGCCGTTGTCATTTGTTTCATCGTGGAGGCTATATCCTCCAGTCGTTCCCCGATGAGATAGCTCATTGCCAACATTAGCGTTGAAATCATCCAGAATTATTTTTGTGTCGTTTGTAGGCAATGAGTTGACCTATCTTTCCTATACGGATCGCACACAACCGTTCATTGACTACCTTAAAATCAATAACGTGCGTTTTGAACTCCCTATCCACAATGAAGGCCACTCCGAAATCTCGTTTTCCAGTAGTTTTCCCACTTTTGAATAAAGTGTGCGATTACATGTTTTGAATGTCGCTTCCAGTCCAATTCGTTTCCTGGACTACTAGTATTCTTAATTGATATTGACTGGCCTGTTTTAAAGGTTGCCGTGAGTCCAATCCATTCCGAAGCCCATCTGCAGGTTTCGAAACAGTTTAAGGTTTTCCAGGAACGGGGAGTTAGCCGATTAGTATTGAATAAAGCGCTTTTGACTTTGACTTTGACTCGTGGAATTAAATGTCACTTTGATCTTTATAACTGAAACCCACATGTGTATTTCAATGGAATCCAGATTCACGTAAATCTGGTAGTCTGGTGGTTATTTTTCATTAGAAAAGATAGAAAAAAGTGACAGTTTTCATAAAAAAAAAATATTGAGAAAATACTTTTTAATGATATTTTTCGGTTTCATAGAAAGAGACTGCTTATGATGTCGCGTTTGTTGCAAGCATTTGTGGCAACTTTTCCCGAAGTAAGTATCTTAAAGACGATTCAAATTTGTTTACATACTCGTAATATTCTTTCAAAAAAAAAAGTAAGGACGAAATCGTCTTGCGTCCGGCGCGCGTGAATTAAGCATCGGCGTCGATTTCCTTTGGTAGGTTACCTCGGCCTCGATACCATCGAACCGGCAGTTTTTGATCGAATAATTCGTGAATGCGAAAGATTTTGTAGTGGGCTCCTGTGCTAGGGAAAAAGAACCCGCCCCACGACACCACAACGCTAGCCTGCAAGCGCATTCACGCGTCCTAAGACAAGGCGAATTCCGGCGAGCAGCAATATATTTGCTCGCTGAGGCAGCAGTCCATCACTGCAGTCCTTTACGGACATTTGAACCTCTTAAACATTACATAGCCCATTACATTTTCTTCATCGATTGGCTGCAAATGACTGAATTCATTTACTTTTTAGCTGAATTCTTGAATATATCCATTAACATTATCATCGTAGCTTTGCATGTATGGTTGTAATTTATGTTACATAATATATGCCAATTTTTATTTTCGGCCGTTTCCATTTCCGATGAGCATTTATCAACCTTATCACGCTTGAAATTTTATTATTTTTCAGAATATCTTTCAGTTTTGGTGCAGTTGAATTGAGCAGTGATGTATAATTTGTAGTAATTACGCTGCTTCCTGTTTTAAACCTTAACGTCGAGCTAATTCGTTACTGGCGCTCTTCGTTTTGCACATCACATGCAGCTTTAATCCTTTTCGTGAAGATTCCTCGAGCAGTTTGCCTAGGCGGACTGTTCAGTTACTACAAGGTGTCATTCTAAAGGAAAGAAAGGCGTCCTTTTAAAAAGTAGACGGGTGCTCTTCCAAAGAAGAAAAGTTAACATCGAATGTCTCCAAACCTTAATATATTTGCACTTAAACTATTTCAGCGCCATTGAGCTTCTGTGAGTATAGATCAGGTGAGGTGACATTCGATGTGAACTATTCTACTTTAGAAGGGCACCCGTCTATTTTCTAGAAGGACATCCGTCTATTTGGTAGAAAGACACTCTTCTAAAGGAAATAAATTTGGTGGCTGTAAACTGGTGAAAGAATGTGGTGCTTCTTATCGGTCATGTCAAAACTAAAATACATTAAATTTAATTGAAAAAATGTTTAAATCTAATTTTTCCTCATCTCATCAGTTTTCCAATCAAAAAGTGCTCCGGAATAAAAAATTTCCCGCCAATCCGTCCAGCGGTAACTATTCGATAAAACAGTGCTCGAACCCAATTTTGTTCAATCTTTATATATATATTAATCGTTGAAATTTTTCCAAACAGCCATCAAAGCAGACTAAATCCACTAAAAAGCAGCTGCAATTAGCATAAATTTTCTTTCTTACGGTACTTATAGAGTAGAGAGAAATTGATTAAAAGTGTATATGCATTGTTAAAAAATCCGCGTTGGCAGCACCAGCCGGAAAGGTAAATTTCTCGAATGTAGCGTAAGGTTTCGGAAAAGAATTTGGCTCGCCTACTACTTAAATTCTTACTGCAATTTTTGTAGCACTACATGGGTTTTAAAACAAAATGGATCTGCCGCCGTTCGCATTTGGAGACACTTCATAGAGGCGCAAATATTTTGCTAATTAAATTGAGTTACACACGTATGGATCACATATTGAAAATCGGCGGGGAATAAATTGTTATAAACATATTTATACTCGTTTCGCCCTTCTCACATTTGCTGTTTTTACATTTCACAGTGGTTACCACACAAAGGTGATAACTTGTCGGCTTAAATAGCTCAAATAGTTAATTTCAAAAGACTTCCATGAAAGTTTAATCAGCACTTGCATTGCCATTAATATATACATTTTCGATTCTTTTCTGAACTATCAGGGGCCGTCATTTTGAATTTTTATTGAAAACAACTGCTAAAAATATTAAGCTGTAAATTTACGAATTTTTTATTTGTCATCGGGTTCGCATAGTTAAATTAAATTAGCTTGCCTTGCTAACTTATAATTTCAACTTTTGTCGGAATCTGTTGAGAAACTTGGCTGCTAGAGGGTTACAGAACCCCTGTATGGGGAGGCCCCCCTTAAACACTTTAAAATATTTTCTTACACTGCAAATTCTAAGAGGCACCACTTTTGGCCTACGTAGAAAATTTCCTCATTCTAGCTCATGTGGTTTGCGAGAAAACTTGTTGTGACGCACGAACAAGCAGACGGACAGACAGACAAGTTGCGATTTTATAATTTTTAAGGGTATTGTTGAAAATATTTTACAATATTTCAAAAATAATCTGATTTATAAATACTTTCAAGATAAGTCATTTAAAACGTTTCCATGAAAAAAAATCATTATTTCAGTTGCTACTAAAATAACGAATTGCGCTTGCCTCCTGACCTTTCGGCGCCGCCATTTTGAATGCATGCATTTGATTTTGGACTATTTTAAATTTTTGTGGGCTAGGACCTCCAATCAATGTGCCGAATCTCGTTCAAATCGGAGTTTTACGCTAGACTGGGCAAAATAATTCAATTTTTATTGAAAATGGCAGCTAAAAATATTGGGTTTTAAATTTCCGACTTTTTTGTTTTTATTTAATAATTTACGGCATAATACAAGAACATATTACAGAGATCCATAATATCAAGTTTCATCAAAATCCGCTGGAAAATGTGACCGCTAGAGCGCCACAAAAACCTGAAAAAACGCATATTTAAACCGCCGCCATTTTGAAATTTGCACATGCATGATCACCAAAATATCTAAGTCTGTAGATCTAAGTAATGTCTATCTTGAAACCAAGTTTCATATATGTCGAATCAAAATTGCGACTTTTAGAAGCCTTTGAAGTTTTGAGTTTCAACTGGCCGCCATTTTGTTTTTTGTGACCTGACCTCCAGTTTTTTCACGTTATTCGTTAGAAACTCATTATTTCTATATAACTGTCGGATTTCATTAAAATCTGTTGAAACCTTTGACCACTGTTAAAACAACACAATTTTGCACGTTTTTCGACCTTTGTTTCTGCCGTACCGACTTTGGATTTTTTATTGTGAGATTCATCACATACATCAGTGAACCTTTATACCGTATTTCAGCCAAATCAGAGCTTTACTTTGGTCAGAACAGAAATCACAATTTTTCGTCTAAAATGGCCGCCATTTTGTCTTTGCCCGGCCGATATAGCTGGTTCACGAACTTAACCGAGATATTTATCCAATACACCTTTCCTGAAAATTTGATGAAAATCGGAGCAAAATTGCAACCTCTAGCGTTATATCCTATATATATATATATATATATATATATATATATATATATATATATATATATATATATATATATATATATATATATATATATATATATATATATATATATTATATATATATATATTATATATATATATATATATATATATATATATATATATATATATGTATATATTTATATATGATACTCTCCGCAATAGGTAAATTTCTCTCGAGAAATTCACCTAACAAAAACTTGAATTTGCAAGGAATTGAATCCACACATCGCTCACTCCTTTCAATAACGACATTTCTCAAAAATGGGCAATTTTGAGTTATGACTATTGTCGAAATGCCCGTAAAGAGTAGTACATAAATGCAAAATCGTCATATCTGTAAAAAGTTTAAGAATGATCTTTTCAAGAGTGTCACAATTCAGTTGCTCAGGAACATTGAGTAGGAAGTACATAGGTCTATTAGCGCAAGAGAGTATTATTTTTTTATAACGCGTTATTCAACTCAAGGTATGTGTAGTTTTTATACGGTTTTGTATCAAGAATGCACTATTTGGTTTTATGTCAGTATTGTAAGGAAAATATCATCAATTGTACTATTTTGAATTAGGACACTATTGTTAGTAAAAAATTCTTCCTAATACAGAGTAGTTTTGGATCAATTTGTTTTATGACAATCTTCCACTAAAAATTCGACCCCTTATCAGGAATATTTGCAGTCTCATTTCGGAAATTGTCATTATTGTCTGTATAAGATTAGCTGTTTGCAAATAGTCACAAGTTGCAGCATGTTCCTGCCAGTCTTTTCTTCAATAGGTAATGAACCTCTTGCTCTTTCAGGTGGATCATTATGTCTTCTCGAGGAGAAAAAATGTTAAAACTAGCATTAAGTATTACTAAAAAGAAAACTCAGGAAGAAACTGCTTGTAGAAATTCGCCCGACAGTGGAGGTAAAACAAAAATTGATGACGCTTAACACTAAATATGCATGAAACGGTACTCAATTGTTTTGATGACTATTTGCTCAACTCCATTAGTACATTTATTTCGTACATTTTTGTTGTCTAAATCTAATTGAACTAAAAAAGCAGCAACATGAATAGATTTTGAGGACAAACTGTATCAGTATCATGATTCGACTCGATTTGTAAGTCGGGAAGTTAGCAAGCTACCTGATAACTTCCCGACTTAGAATTATGGTTACTATTTCATTTGCATTTCTGTCTGCTGCAGGAACCCGTCATTCTTCATCGGAGTCTAGCGGTTCCAGAGATTCAAGTGATGGAAGTGAATCTGAGGTTTTCGCTGATACTGACGCGGACAAAAATTGGGATCCTTCATCTCATTATGAAAGCAGTGAAGATGAAAACCAGAAACACGTTAACCGTGCTGCTATTATGACCAAAAAAACTTCAAGTAGTGATGCTCATAAAGCTAGTAAGATAAATGCAACAAACAGCGCTCCAGATTTAATGCATTCAGTGCTACTAGATAGCACTGTTAGCCATATTCCCGACCTACCTATAAGTAGAACTCTTACTTCAACAAGTGATGCAGAAACCACCGTTGCTACTATCGTTGATGATCTGACGCCGGTCAAAATAGGAAAAAGGAAAAGAAATGAATCCAGCTGGAACCGGAACATCTTGAAAGCAGCTAGAATCGTGGAAAAGAATATGAAACTTATTCAAAGACAAATCGTGTGAGAGAAGCGAGGAAAATGAAAACTTCATGTACAAATAAATGCCGATTACAGTGCTCTGAAAAACTCAGTGAAGATGAAAGGAAGAGTATTTTTGATGCCTATTGGAACCTAGGAGACGTTGCCAAACAGAGGGAGTTTATTCTTAACTGCACATCGGAAATTAAGCCAAAATACCGCTACGTGCGTGAGGGTGGACAAAGGCCTCGACGAAATAATAATTCTGCGTTCTTTTTTAATCTCCGTGACCGACGCATTCGTGTATGTAAGTTATTTTTAAAAAATACTTTAGATATAAATGACCGCCCTATTCGTACTGCCTTCGAGAAAAAAGACAAGCTGGCAGGTGCAGTGATGGCAGAGGATAAAAGAGGAAAACATGCAAAGCAACCCAAGATGGACGAAACTATTAGGAAGAAAGTAACAGAACACATCAACAAAATCCCTAAAATTGAAAGTCATTATACCCGCGAAAATACCACTAAACACTACATTGAAGGAGGTAGAACCATAACAGATATATATAACGATTATGTGAGCAACTGCAGAAGAGATGATGTTACTTTCTGTAATTTCAATTACTTCTACAACACTTTCACCAATGACTTCAATTTAAGTTTGTTCAAACCAAAGAAAGATCAGTGTGAAACTTGTGTTGCTTATGAGAATATGTCAGAAATAGATAAAGTGAACATAAAAGCAAGCTACGATCAGCATTTGGTTGAGAAAGAGTTATCAAGAAAAGAGAAGGAGAAAGATAAACAGGAACTAGCGAACAAAGCTTTGTTATCAGTTTACGATTTACAAGCTGTAATACCGTTGCCAAAAGGCGATTGCTCAGCGTTTTACTATTCATGCAAATTAAATATAGTTAACTTTACGATAACTGATCTTCTTAATAAAACCACTGATTGTTTTGTTTGGGATGAATCAAACGGCCACCGTGGGGTAAATGAACTCGGTTCGTGTGTTTTAAAATATATAGAGAAAAATATTGGAACATACAAGGACGTCACTTTCTATTCCGATAACTGTAGGGTCAGCAAAAAAATCAATTTATGGTAGCCGCATATATCTTTGCTCTTCGTAAAAACAACCTTAATTCTATCACTCACAAATTTTTAATTAAAGGCCACACCCAAAATGAAGCAGATTCTGTTCACTCTTTGATTGAAAGAAAAATGAAACAAGCAGTTAAAAGCGGCCCAATTTATACGCCAGAAGGTCTCATTTCTTTGATCAAAACAGCAAAAAAAAAACGGGTGAACCATTTTCTGTAAATGGGCTTTCGTATGAAGATTTCTTCGATTTGAAACGTTTAGCAACTGATATCGGTCCTCTGCGTTTTGTAAAAAATACACAAAATCAACCGATTAAATTTAAAGAAATCAAAGTATTGAAAGTTCAACAAGATTACCCGAATTCATTTTTTTACAAGAACTCTTATGAGGATTCAGACTTCATGGAAGCCACAATAATAAAGAAAGCCAAGGGTAATGTCTAAAACCTGCCTTCGAAGAAAAGCCTGAGATTTCTGAGACTAAAAAGAGAGACCTTATGCGACTTATTGAAAAAAACTTAGTACCAAAAGTTTACAAATTTTTCTAGGAAAACCTATAGTATTCGTCAGAAACAATATCAGTTGTTTTAAAGTTTAACTCTTATGCAACCACTTCAGTATGAAATATCCATTTATATTCTTTACTTTTCTACTATTGTACTATTGAATTATATTTTAATTTGTTTAAATTATCAAAAAAAAAGAAATTTTGAATTCGTTTTAAAAATAAAATGATTTTACTTCAAACTGTGTTTTATCTTCAACAAATTCCTCAACCATTAAGTAATAATCTAAAAAATAAGAAGTCTATTTTGAATGTAATTATTCTTCGAAGAATGTCATAGTTCAAGATAATTTAATCCTGGAATTCCATATTGAATTATTTTAAGGAAAATAACGTCATATTTTGAAATGCTGCAAGCACAATCCATGAAATTTTGAGCAAGAACGTCATTAATCAAATAAAAATATTTAAAATTTAAATTTTTTTCTGTTTATCTTTTTCAAACTGAGAAAATCTCAGTCATTATCTAAAACAGTCTGCTGCATAGTAAAAAATTCATGCGGTAGCTTAGAATTTTTATTTTAAAAGATTTTATGCCACTTTCAAACATTAAAATCATTCTCCTGGAAAATCACATTTTTTGAGATATGACGTTGTTGACAGGAGTGAGCGACATGGTAATCCATTTTAAACACGTTTATTTGACCTTTATTTACCTGTCTTTTCATTTTCACAATTCATCGATTGCAAGTGCAAGTTAGTACTCGTATATATGATCTGGATCAAACCATGGCCCTATATAAGGTGCCATGAATCAAAGTGCCATACATCGGAAACCGGAAACTAGTTGATTTCACTCACTACCGTTCTAAGCGCCTCTATCAAGAAAGCTATGAAGAAGAAACAGATTTTACCCAATACACAAACCAATTCGCCGGGTTGACTTTACTTGTCAACCGAACACGCTTGCCAACAGCTAACAGAGAAAACGGAACGACATTTTAGTTTGAAAGTTCCGTTGTTGTCCTAGTACTTTCCCCATAAACATATTAACAAGCTATTTCGCGATTTCTGAGTGATATTTTCTATAAAAAATGGGTTCGTATAACAGCAAACATGCCAAAGAATGTCGTCCCAAATCTTCAAATGTAAAACCATTGGAACTAACTCAAGATGAAGAAATGTTGGACCAGACGTTTGTAAACAATGATGCTGAAATCGATCCACGATCACCACATATTTGCAGAACTCCCTTAAATGTAGTGTATTTCTATGAAAAAAATTTAACTATTATTCTTAATGACACTCCAAATTCTAGGAAATCATCAAATCAAAATATACCGTAACAAGAACTCAAAACTTGACTGAACTATGGGAAAATGGCGTACAAGATTCTCCAGCTAACAGCATTATCGCGCAAAAGCTTCTCAACAATCTAAATATCAATTTACTCGATCCTCGCTCGCCTAGTCAATTCATCGATCGTACACCAATTGTATTTGACGAATCCACCGATCTGCCAGTGTATGTAGACGTCGATAACGAGGCCAGCGGAGACAAGACAACAGATTCACTAATCGCAGTATTAGAGAAACCATATGTGAATGAAGAATGTAGCGCAGAAACCCCTAAACCTGACTCGGAAGCTAAAAAGCGAGATCCGCGATCACCTACAGAAGGAGTTGAGCGCACTCCCATCGTTTTCTCAGGCGAAGTTTCTGATAAGGAGATATTGGAAAGTGTAATGCTGAAACTAGGTCAAGCTGAGATACAGAACAAGCCACTAGAACGCGTTAAAAATCCTAGGGGCCGCGGAAATCAGAAATCGCGTCAAAACAATCAAATTTATGAGGATAAGTCGCCGAAAATGATGGCTAACTCGACGCCAAAGAAATCTCCAGATGATAATACGCCTAAACGCACACCGTTGAGTTGCGTTGCTAATAAATCACATTTGCGCTCTAAATCAGTAGAAAACTCTGGTAAATCTTTAACTAATAAAGTCGTTATTTACGGCGATTATAAGCTGAAGAATCGACAAAATTATTGCGACAGTGGGGAAAGCCCTCAACGAATTTACGGCAAACGATTGAATATATGATTTGTTGTAATGAATGCTAAATCGAATGTTTATATGTATGAAATAATTGCAGATTTATTTGCTGCATCAGGTGATAACTGTATGTTCAAAGTTTGATATAGAAGCAATAAATGTTGTGGCATTTTTAGTTTTCTGAGTTTTTGTTTTCATGTTTGAAACTGGACAACACATCTTTTAAGTTGTTTATCTATCGCTTTTTTCGCAACATTAGCCACAACGAGAGAAATGAAAAGTATTTCGATGATACAATCGGATCGGTTTGAAGAGATCCCAAATCGGCTACGCAACCTTAAACTTATTAGGAGCAAATAGATAAACGACGCTTCTTGATCTAATGATTGCACTCTTTTTCATATTGTTTGTGACGTGTTCAATGCTTTGGATTAAAACAAGTGATACGAGATATAAAGGGGTACCTAGTTAAGTCGCCTCCACGGGGTTCATCCTAGGTAACTCTAAATAATCTAACGCTACGCTATGCTTTTGTGATGCCAGACAGGCCGCGCTGAGTAAAAAGAACTTGCAGCTGAGGAGCTATAAGAATAAAAAGCGCGGCAAATACGCGTATTAAAAATTAATTAAATTTTACAAGTGGTAAATCGAGTGCATGCAAATTTCTGTTGGAATACATATTATTGTGCATATCAGGTACGCAGGTCCTCATTTATCATTTTTGCCAAATTAAACACTATTTTTTAATTAAAGTAAAAGTTGTGACGATTTCAACTCTCTCTCGGCCGGAACTCCCCAAGGAAATGTGAATCGACCTCTCAACGAAGACGGTAAGCCTTGAGCCATGACAACGAATCGTACCTCTAATGTCAACCGATTTAGACACTCGACACTCTACTCCGTGGTGGCTGCTGTTCGGCCAGCTAGTTCGGAGAGAAATTCGGCCATGGGGCCTATCGTGAGTAGGACTGCCTCTCGATTACAATTTTCTTGAGTTTCTTACCGGAGCTTGTTAAATTCCCTTAGCTTAACAGTTCACCATCAGCACTCTAGAGGCTAGTCGTGTCAGGATCTTCAACGAGGCATGGAAGAGTTGCAAGTAGATGCGATGAGACTCATAATTGAGTTCACCGCATCTTCAACTATCAACACTATTCAACAAATTTCGCTGTCGCTTTTTGCTAGCCGTAAGCTCTTCGCTGAACCTCTCAACGTCGCTCGTCCCAATATTCCACTCAAGTAGAAATTCACTGACAAGGACGTTAAGTGTGTCAGGAATAAAAGGACTGTGGATGTTAGGGAATTGCTTTAATTAAAAGATAGCACCGCTTTGTTTCAGTAATGAATATTAACTATCCTTCACAAATTCACATTAAAAATATCTTTGATAATAATATCATAGGATACGTTGTTCCTACGAACCGCTTGCTTGTTTCGACTCGACTCCACTAACTGAGTACCTCGCTACAGTGTTGCCAAGTTGGATTTGACAACTCGGCCCTCCTGGCCAGAAATCGGTCCGATTTCTTCGTGGTATTCGTCATCGTCATTAAAGTCGTAGGTATCCAAATCTGGGCTGAGTCGGCACCATGGTTTCATTTTATCACTCGTGTACACGGAACTGAACTTTCGTTTCTCATCATCCTCGAGGTTTTTGATAACATAGCGATCGTTTTTGAAAACTTTGGCCACTTCATATAGCTCTCGATACTTTAGCTCCAATATATGGGACTCCTCGGTTGCTATTGCTATGCCCTATATAACCACTAGATCGCATTCTTCGCATAAAACAGAAGTCTTATGTTTCTCGTCGAATCTTATTTTCCATCGTTCCTTTTCGGTCATAATACGCTGTGCAGCCTCCTGCCGAATTTCGCTTATCGACAGTTGATTATTGTCACCCGTATTGTCCTGTAGTGCTTGGATGATACGGCTCGCTGTTACATCCCTCAAACGGAAATCAAAAACCCTCTGATTAGGTGTAAATCCGATCGTCGAGTTGATTTGAAAATTTAGTACCCATTTCAAACTCGGTAGAAGCTCGTCCCATTTTTTACAATCCGTCATCGAGCATCGTAGATATGACAATATTGATTGATGGCCGTTAGTACGAAGAGTTCGCACAGGCACCTTCACGTGATGAATACCATACGTTGCACAGTAATCTTCGAGTTCTTTCGATGTAAAAGCCGACCCTCGATCGCTTATAATACGGATTTGTAATCCAAAGTATGACGTGGTATCCCTCAACATGGTAACTACTGGTCGATTGTTGGCTGCTCTTGTGGCTTGAACCATTGTGAATTTACTGAAAGGGTCCATTACTGTGATTATGTATAGATTGCCTTCGTTACTCTTACGAAATGGTTTTAAGTGATCAATATGCAATACCCTAAAAGGTATAGGTTCAACTTGTTCATAAAACAAGCGAGCTTCGGTTTTTCCTGCTGGCACTTTATTGAGACAACATTCCGGACATGAAGCAATGTACGACTTCACGTAGTTGCGCATCCGAGTAAATCAGAACAGTTCTTGTATCCTATGGACCGTTTTATCAACGCCAAAATAACCGACATCGTCATGACAACTTTTTACTAGTCCCCAACGGATGGCGTAAGGCCCGAAGACACTAACACTGCTATTAAAGCAGTACGACCAACGCGGTCGGGCCACATACTGGTCGAATTTGGAGCAGAGGCCGAGAATAGGGAAGCATTCACTGACAAGGACGTTAAGTGTGTCAGGAATAAAAGGACTGTGGATGTTAGGGAATTGCTTTAATTAAAAGATAGCACCGCTTTGTTTCAGTAATGAATATTAACTATCCTTCACAAATTCACATTAAAAATATCTTTGATAATAATATCATAGGATACGTTGTTCCTACGAACCGCTTGCTTGTTTCGACTCGACTCCACTAACTGAGTACCTCGCTACAGTGTTGCCAAGTTGGATTTGACAACTCGGCCCTCCTGGCCAGAAATCGGTCCGATTTCTTCGTGGTATTCGTCATCGTCATTAAAGTCGTAGGTATCCAAATCTGGGCTGAGTCGGCACCATGGTTTCATTTTATCACTCGTGTACACGGAACTGAACTTTCGTTTCTCATCATCCTCGAGGTTTTTGATAACATAGCGATCGTTTTTGAAAACTTTGGCCACTTCATATAGCTCTCGATACTTTAGCTCCAATATATGGGACTCCTCGGTTGCTATTGCTATGCCCTATATAACCACTAGATCGCATTCTTCGCATAAAACAGAAGTCTTATGTTTCTCGTCGAATCTTATTTTCCATCGTTCCTTTTCGGTCATAATACGCTGTGCAGCCTCCTGCCGAATTTCGCTTATCGACAGTTGATTATTGTCACCCGTATTGTCCTGTAGTGCTTGGATGATACGGCTCGCTGTTACATCCCTCAAACGGAAATCAAAAACCCTCTGATTAGGTGTAAATCCGATCGTCGAGTTGATTTGAAAATTTAGTACCCATTTCAAACTCGGTAGAAGCTCGTCCCATTTTTTACAATCCGTCATCGAGCATCGTAGATATGACAATATTGATTGATGGCCGTTAGTACGAAGAGTTCGCACAGGCACCTTCACGTGATGAATACCATACGTTGCACAGTAATCTTCGAGTTCTTTCGATGTAAAAGCCGACCCTCGATCGCTTATAATACGGATTTGTAATCCAAAGTATGACGTGGTATCCCTCAACATGGTAACTACTGGTCGATTGTTGGCTGCTCTTGTGGCTTGAACCATTGTGAATTTACTGAAAGGGTCCATTACTGTGATTATGTATAGATTGCCTTCGTTACTCTTACGAAATGGTTTTAAGTGATCAATATGCAATACCCTAAAAGGTATAGGTTCAACTTGTTCATAAAACAAGCGAGCTTCGGTTTTTCCTGCTGGCACTTTATTGAGACAACATTCCGGACATGAAGCAATGTACGACTTCACGTAGTTGCGCATCCGAGTAAATCAGAACAGTTCTTGTATCCTATGGACCGTTTTATCAACGCCAAAATAACCGACATCGTCATGACAACTTTTTACTAGTCCCCAACGGATGGCGTAAGGCCCGAAGACACTAACACTGCTATTAAAGCAGTACGACCAACGCGGTCGGGCCACATACTGGTCGAATTTGGAGCAGAGGCCGAGAATAGGGAAGCATTCTGCGACGCAGTAAAGAAAGTCCTCGGCAAAAGCGCAGCTATATCCTCGCTCGAGCCGATGGCAACGATCGAAATAAGAGACATTGATTGCGTCACAGACCTGGCCAAGGTGGAAGAGGCCATCAAAAGGGAGTTCCCTAGCGTGGGTGGAACCAAGGCGAGGCTGACACCAGAAAACCATAGGGGACAACGCATGGCCATAGTTGACTTGATCGAAAAGGACGCCGAACTATTTCTGAGTAAGGGCAAAGTACGAATAGGGTGGGTTGTCTGTAGGATACGGCGAAGAGCAACGCCTCTTCAATGTTTCAAATGCCTTGGCTATGGTCACACCGCACAAGTATGCAAAGGACCCGATAGGATTTCTCTATGTTACAAATGCGGTGAAATGGGACATAAAAGAAATGAGTGTACGAAGGAGGCGCATTGTATCTTTTGCAAGGATGCTTATGCAAGCCCCGATTTTGGACATGCCTTGGAATCAGGAAAATGTCGGGTTTTCCAGGAAGCCCTAGCCAAGGCAAAATCAGAGCTTCGATGACCCGCATCCTGCAGCTAAACATACACCGCAGTTCAACCGCCCAAAACCTGCTTGAGCAGTTTGCAAGGGACATGAAAGCCGAATTCTTGCTGCTGAGTGAGCAACATCATGATAAAAGTTCAGCATTATGGTATCCTGATGAAACTGGCACTGCCGCCATCTGGGTTCGAAATAGTGATTTCCAGGCGAAGAGCTGTGGGTTTTGTGTCGGTTCGGCGCTCAGGGATCACCTTCTTTAGTGTGTACCTAACGCCAAACGAATCGATATCATCTTTCCAAGCCAAGCTCAATGCTCTGGAGGGCGATGTCTCGACCGCAGAGGGCAACGTGTTTGTTGGGGGGGACTTCAACGCGAAAGCAATCGAAAGGGGCATGCCTCAAACAGATCTGCGGGAAAAACGAGTCCTAGAAATGGCGGCCAGGGCCGCGCTCGTCGTACTAAACACCGGCAATACGCCGACCTTCCGCCTTACTGGCTGTGAACGAACCATACCGGACGTGACATTCGCCTCGGAACCCTTAGTACGGAGGATACACAACTGGAGAGTATTAGAGGACTACTCAGCCAGTGATCATCAGTACATTCTGCTTGAGATAAGCGATGTTGTCTCCCGACGTCCGTGCTCTCGGCTTTCTACAATTGGATGGAACATCGGGAGGAGGGACGTTGAGAGGCTCGTCGAGGTTCTCACAGCAGGTATACCGCTGCAGGGGGCTTCGTAGCGGAGGGAAGAACTGGCAGCTCAAGACGTGGTGAACTCTACTATGAGCATCATCACTACTGCTTGCTGCGTTGCTATGCCCCGTCGAAGACGCAGCAGCATATAAGTCGGCCCGGAAATGCCTTCGCAAATTGATCAACAACTACCAGGCTCGCTGCTGGCAAGATCTAGTGGACAATGTGAACAAGGATCCATGGGGCCTTGGCTACAAGCTAGTTGTACGGAAGCTTGGTGCCCTACGGAAACCTTGTATGCAATTGAATTGGAAGAGGCAGTCCTTTCGTTGAAAACGAGGAAGGCTCCAGGTCCGGATGGTGTTCCAGCTGAGGTGTTGCGTTTCGTCAATCACCATTGTCCTGACTTGCTGCTTAGCGCATTCAACGCTTGCCTTCGGGGCGGGGTTTTCCCGATACGATGAAAGGTGGCGAGGCTCGTGCTGATCAGCAAGGGGAAAGGAAATCCCGCATCGCCATCTGCATGCCGCCCGTTACGGATGCTAGACACGGCTGGGAAAGTGCTAGAGAAACTCATCAAGGGAAGACTCACTGATGCGATTCGTGCCGCTGGGGACCTATCTCCTCGGCAGTACGGCTTTAGAGCAGGACGCTCTACCATTGATGCGATCGTAGAGGTGGTGAGCGCGGTCCAAAAGGCAGAGGCATATTGTCGCACCAAGCGACGGATCGTCCTGTTGGTGACACTCGACGTCAGGAACGCCTTCAACTCCGCTAGATGGGTGGATATTCTGGATACGCTGGAAAACCCTTTTCGAGTTCCAGAATATCTAATGCGGCTTTTGAGGGACTGGTTAAAGGATCGAAGCCTGCTCTACGACACGAAACAGGGCCAACGAAAGATGGAAATTACATCGGATGTTGCCCAGAGATCTATCCTTGGTTTGGACCTGTGGAACGTGTCTTACGACGGGCTACTGAGACTTGAGATGCCAGATGAGTCGCGCTTGGTCGGCTATGCGGATGATGTTGCGGCTCTGGTCGCTGGACGCACTGTTAGCAGGCGCAACTTAGGCTAGGTATGCTAATGCGCCGAGTGAGGGACTGGATGACTGCTTGTGGGTTCAGTTTAGCACTGGAGAAAACTGAACTTGTCATCTTGACAAAAAAGAGAATCCCTAGAGTAAGAATGATCAGTATTGGAGACTTGCGAATCGAATCGAAGCCATCGGTGAAGTACCTGGGGCTACTGATCGACTCGAAGATGAGTTTCTCTGAGCAAATCAGAGCAACGGCTGAGAAGGCTGCTTCAGGAGTATCGGCTCTGAGTCGGCTTATTGCCAACGTAGGGGGACCCAGCCCATCAAGAAGACGCCTCTTGATGAGTGCTGTAGGGTCAGTGCTACTGTACGGAGCAGAAGTATGGGGCGACGCTTTCAGCAAGGAGGTATACCGGCAACGTTTGACACAGGTACAGAGAAGAGGAGCACTGAGGATTGCATCTTCGTATCCGACAGTCTCTGATCCGCGGTGAGAGTTATTGCAGGCGTGATACCTGTCGTCCTCCTTGCTAGAGAGCGCCGCGCTATTTACCTGCGCCGAAACGAGGATGCGAGGGAGATGGTTGTCCGCGAGGAGACTGCGCTCGCTCAACGATTGGCAGCAGTCTTGGGTGAATTGCACGAAGGGAAGGTGGACTGCGCGCCTCAACCCGGATGTGAGACCGTGGCTAAATCGAAGGCATGGCGAGACTGACTTCTATCCGACCCAGATTTTGAGCGGGCATGGGTGTTTTCAGTCTTACCTGCACAAGATCGGTAAGTCACGATCCCCCAATTGTCGGTATTGCCCAGGAGGGGAGGACAATGCCTGCCACACACTTTTTGTGGGCAGAAAATGGGTCAGGCTGCAAAGTAAGATAATACAGGTGTAGTCTTGGTAATGCTCGAATCGGTTGACAAATGGACCCAGGTGGCACATTATGCTCGGGCAGTCCTAAAAGATAAAAAGGATTCACAGCAGCGAGGGGCGTTGGGGCTGGGGGATCGCTTGTCTGGCACTTCCTCTTGCCTCCCGCTAGCAAAGGGATTTAGTTTCGGGTCCTGTCGCTGTAATGATATCAACCAGTTGCTCTGATCAGGTTTTTGTATCGGTAACACTTTATCTGCTGTTATTGTCGGTTCTTGCGGTTGTCCGTGTGGTTGACGACTTAATACATCGACATGGTTCATATTGTTTCCTGCTCGATGCACCACATCAAAGTCGAATTCTTGGAGCTTTAGCCACCATCGAGCAACTCGATTGTTAAGTGAAGTGGTCAACTTCATCGTCGATATTGCATTACAATCGATTCTAAGCAGCGCAGACGATTATGAAACATCAATTGTGCTAGCTTCTTGTTGATGTGCAAGAACGGCAACATTGCATCAGTCATTCTATATCACTCGTTATTATGCCAATTAATGAGCTATACGAGTATATGATTCAAAACATTAAATGATTGATTATTCAAATGATTGAAGCTATTCACATTACTTGGAAATGCTTGGTAATGCATGGTCGATGCTACATTGAAATTAGCAAATATTTGATTTTGCGGTATTGGCATTGTTTGCGGATCAACACTTTTATCGAACAATACTAAATGGACTGAAATTGCAGCAACCAATTTGAATATTTCAATTCCTCGTGTTCCTTTTCATGAAGGTTCCTCGAGTAGTTTGCCTAGGCGGACTGCTCGATTACTACAGCTTTCATGTTCCTCGCAAACTGCACAAGCTGGTTTTGGGCGGTTCAACTGCGGTGTAGGTTGAGCTGCAGGACACGGGTAATCGAAGTTCTGATTTTCGCTTGGCTAGGGCTTCCTGGTAAACCTGACATTTCCCTGATTCCAAGGTGAACCCAAGATTTGTCATTAAGATCTCACTTAGTCAATGGTTGCTCGTAATATTGCAAGAATATGGCGGCAGGCTAAAATTTAGGAACAATGGGGTTTCTTTTAAGGCCGTTAGATCCGCAAAAAATTACTTTTTGGTGCGGTTTTCATGCCGGACGTGTGATTGAGCCGTATTTTTTCATGGATGAAAACGACCGTTATGTTGCCGTCAATAGAGAGCGCTATCGTGTTATGTTGGAAGATTATTTGTGGCCAGAATTGGATGAAATTGCCATCAATAATATGTTGTTTCAACAAGACGATGTCACTAGCCGCACAGCACGCCTTCGAATTATTGAAAGGCAAATTTGGTGAACGTATTATCTCGAGAAATGGTCCGCTTCGTTCTTGTGATCTAACGGTATTGGATTTCTTTTTATGGGCCTATATCAATAAGCCAGCAACTTTAGACAAGCTTAAAGATAACATCCAACGCGAAATTGCCAATGATCCGGTCGAAATGTGTGCCAGAGTCGTGGAAAATTGGGTCCAAAGAATCGATCGCTGTAAACGGTCTCGTGGTGGCCATATGACCGAAATCGAATTTCATTCATAAAATGTTATGCTTACACTATACCCATAATAAATTTAAACTCCATGCCTCTAATATTTCCTTAATTGAAAACCCTTTACGAAACCCTTCTGACATGAGTGTAGTTATGTTTACCTAACTAGTTTATGGATGTGCTATGTATCTGCACCTGTGATTTGCACAAATACTGTATATTAGCGGCTACTGTTAATTTCATCTCGAAATTTTAGGGATTTGTCTGGCCTTCATTATGTACCAATCCAGCATGGCTACCAAGGCATCATTTTTCTGTCTTTTCAATTTCGAGGTGATTAAGGACACGAAATCCTTTTCAGATGGAGATGAGTAATATGGACTCTCGTTAAGTACTTAAATTCACTGTTTTGTTATTGAGGAGGCAGTCATTAAAAAACATACTGAGGTTTACAATCGCAAATAATTGAAATTATTCTTTACTTCTCACAGCTTAACAATTGCTGGAATTTATTGCCTTCAGATACTAAATTTAATAGCTTATTTTAGAGTATAAATACGACAACTACTCTAAATGTCTTAAGTTATACATACTTGTGATAACAGGACAAAACATTCAGAAACATCTAAAAGCATGAAGAACTTCACAGTTTTAATACTAATATTTTGCTCTGCTGTTGCACACAGTCGGATAATTCAGCGTAACAGCACAAGCGAATGGATTTGGGGACAAATTGCTACCCACGATCACGTGCTATATCGCGAAATGGTTGTTCGGAATTCGAGTGGACCAAGGAATAGAGTCACCGTTCATTTTAAGTATCCAAAACAGGTATGTACTCGTATATGTACTAAATTGTGGCATGAATAGTACAATGTAATTAGCGAATGATTTAGGGAATGATCAATCGAAGGAGAATCACAGCAGTACAAGTATGGGATCATTATGGTGGAAATACTGCTCAACTGATTAAAGGTGGGGCAGATCACCGCTTTGCAGAGGTTAGATTAACATCGCAGGTTGGACATGGATTAAATTTCACTGTCGAAATTGCTGGGCGATAGTAGTAAAATATTAATTTGTATTCCTTTTTCATGTTATATCTGACATGAGGAAAATTGACTTGAATGTTTTCATGTATACATATATATTCTTATGAAAAATATATAACAAAAAAATTAAAACGCGCTTCAAAATAAAATTCATACATGTTTCAATTTGAAGACGTAATTTATCATTGGACATTGATAAGAAGTTTTTTTAAGACGGTTGGGAGATGAAGGTTATTTACACCCTGAGTGTGGGGCTTCCAGATGTGCAAGACATATGTACTAACCAATAAATACCTCCCCTATTAACATGAGAAACTAGCTTGGAACCGTTTGACTCATTATTTCGAGCTAAGCATCGTTTTCTACACCGTGGTGTGCCTTCTAGTGGAACGGGACGCGAAGAAGAGGGATTGCTAGGAAAGTATTCCCCTAACCCTGACGTCTCCGGCTCCTGTCAGCTCTTTTTATCTTCTAAGGATTGCACGAACTTAATATGACACATGGTTCAATTTGCCAACTCATGCAAGTATCTCTCTGATTAGACTATCCGGGGAGAGTTCTCCTATTTCCTTGTAGGGATCCCGGTGCAGTCTGTCCTATCTTTTGCATGCAAAAAATGTGTGGCAGGCATCATCTTCCTCTCCGGTGCAAAACCTAGAGTCAGAGGACCGTGAAATACTAATCTTGTGCAAGCAAAACTGAAAACACCCACGCAGCTCAAGAGCTGGGTCAGTCTCACAATGCGTTTGATTGAGCCATAGTCTCAGATCGAAGGGAAGGCCGTTCAAGTTAGGATTGCGGGTTCTCTCCTTGCAGGCAACTGCCTACTTCCTGTCTTCGTTTCGGCGTAGATAGACAGTTCCCACGATGATGGAAAATATAAAAAGCATCGAGATGGTTACTGCTGCAACCGCTACCGAAGCAAGGATCTCAAATGCCGAAATAATAGCGAACCATCCTGAACGCCACAAAGTGATCACGGCGGAAAAATAAAAGACTGACCATTTGTGGTTGAAGTACTATACTCGGACACGGCAGCCGAAAACCTCTCCCGAGAAAGGAGGTCACACAGCAGAAATGCCGTCCAGCGACATCAAGAAGAAAGGAAAGCCCGAAAAGCAGGAGACATCTTAAAAAGAATCAAATCTGCATGCGCCGCGCCAAAAATCAGCAAAGATGTAAAGAATGGGTTCTTTAAACTAGAGGAGCTCCTAGACTGCATAGGGCATCGCGGGAGGAATTGGTTAAAAGCCGAAGAAGAGCGAGGGCTCAAGAAGCGATGACTGTTAAGCCTAAAGTGCAGGCGCAGATAGCTCCCCCATTAAACATCAATAAACGAATGTCGTCTAGCCCAATCGAAGGAGATCGGGATAGAATAAGGAAGGAAGAGGCACTTGATTGGCGTTTACCGCAAGATTAGGGGTTCTAGACAGTGCTGACAAAAGGTGCAAAGAAAGCTGCAAAGCAACTCATCCAAAAAGTGCTAAAAAATAAAGTTTACATGGACGCCCCGCAAGAAAAAAGCCACGACAAAGATTTCCGTAGCAGGCACTGCTCATAGTACCCCAAGATGGCCGATCCGACGCAGAAATGATGCGGAATATTAGGGGATATGTAAGGCCCAAAGACACCAGCACTGCCATTAAAACAGTACGATCAACCCGGTCGGGCCACAAACTGGTTAAATTCGAAGCAGAGGCTGACAATAAAGAAGCATTCTGTGACACCGTAAAGAAAGTCCTCAGCAAAAGCGCCACTATGGCCTCGCTTGAGCCGATGATAGTGATCAAAATAAGAGACATTGACTGTTTTACGGACTTGGTCGAAGTAGAAGAGGCCATCAAAAAGGAACTCACTAGCGTGGGTAGGATCCTAGTGAGGCAGACAAAAGAAAACTATAGGGGACAACGCATGGCTATCATTGACTTGACCGAACAGGACGCCAAATAATGTCTGAATAAGGGAAAGTAAGAATAGGATGGGTTATCTGCAGGATACAGCGAACAGCAGTGACTCTTGAATGCCTTAATTGCCTTGGCTATGGTCACACCACGCAAATATGCAAAGGATCCGATAAAAGTTCTCCATGCTACAAATATGGTGAAATGGGACATTAAAAAAAAAGTGTGCGAGGGACACAGAGGTTGACTTTTTGCTGCTGAGTAAGCAAGACCACGATAAAAGTTCTGCATTCTGGCATCCTGATAAAAGTTGGTCTGCCGTTACTCGGGTTCGGAAAGGTGATTTCCAGGCGGAGGGCTGTGTTTGGGTAGATGGTTTCATGTGGATTCAGTGCTCAGGGACCACCTTCTTTAGTGTGTACCTAACGCTGAACAAACCGATATCATCCTTCCAAGCCAAGCTAAATGTTTTGGAGCGCACTATTTCGAACGCAGATGGCAAGATGCTTGTTGGGGTGGACTTCAACGATTGAGGAATTGAATGGGGCATGGGTTTAAAAAGTTTACGGGGAGAATGAATGCTAGAAATGGCGGCCAGGACGGAGCTGGTTGTGCTATACACCGAATATATGCCGACTTTTCGCTGTATTGGCTGTGAAGGAACCATACCGAACGTGACATTCACCTTGCAGCCCTTAGTACGGAGAATACACAATTGGAGAGTATTAGAGCATAGGTGTCCAAACTACGGCCCGCGGGCCAAACCCGGCCCGACAGGCGATTTTTTCCGGCCCGCCAAGGATTTTGAAAAATTTCGTAGAATATAAATGTAGCTTGACGCGTCGGTATTAGATCTCGCGCAGATGAAGATCGCATTCGGTTAGAATGAGCACGGTATCACGCTCGAAAAAGCGTACAGTCTGGTATTCGAGTTTTTTTTCTGTATTCTGCGATACGACTCGGCCGCTCGACTACATGAATGATTTTGTACTCTGACTGTACGTAGGCGGCGCGGAGCGGCAGACTGCACTCAACTGCAGTGCCTGCAAAGCTACGAGATTATCCACGACAAACCAAAAATTCGTCGGCCGCGGAGCTTATTTACATTCTTTACAGTTGATATATTGTAAATTGGTGTGTTTAGATTTATATTTAATAAATTATAACTTAAATATTATGTTAATATTATTTTTTAAAGTTGAACATGGAAACAAAAAGAAGAAAAGTAGATGACGAGTGCCGCGTTTTTAAAGAAGAATGGGGATTCAAATATTTCTTTGTGCAATCGCAGTCGAAGAATGGCAAAGCTACATGTGTAATTTGCAATGACACTGTTGCTGTAATGAAGGAATACAATTTACGTCGACATTATGAAACAAAACATGCTTCAGCTTACTCACAATTTAAGGACAAGCAGCGTACTGAAAAATTTGAAAAAATTTGTCGTAGTTTGTCTTCTCAGCAAAATTTATTTAGGAAGGCAAACTCGGAAAATGAATCATTGACTTTAGTTAGCATGAAAGTTGCTTATTTGTTGGCGAAAAAAGGGAAACCCTTTATGGATGGAAACATCGTTAAAGAGTGTATGATGGAAGCTGTTGGGGTATTATGTCCGGAAAAGGTGAAACTTTTCAAAACGATAAGTCTTTCCCGCAATACTGTTGCTCGTCGAATTGACGATATTGGCAATAATATACTCCACCAGATTTCTGGGAAAGCACAGCGTTTCACTCACTATTCTATCGCGATGGATGAATTGACCGACGTTAGTGACACCTCACAACTTTTAGTATTTGTTCGTGGAGTTGACGACGATCTTAATGTCACCCAAGAATTAGCATCGGTTAACAGCATGCATGGCACTACAACTGGAGCAGATATTTTTAAGGAACTACAACAGACGTTGACCAAATATAACTTGGACTGGAATCGACTCCAAGGTGTGACAATTGACGGAGGAAGAAACATGTCTGGTACAAATATTGGGGTGGTCGTGCTAATAAGAAAAGCTTGTGAAAGCGCAGGAGCAACAGTACCAATTTTTCTGCACTGTATCATCCACCAACAAGCCCTATGTGTAAAACATGTCGACATGAGCTGCGTTTTGAAACCAGTTGTTTCTGTCGTAAACTTAATTCGATCGCGTGCACTCAATCATCGCCAATTTCGATCTTTCCTCGAAGAAATTGAATCTGAGTCTGTTGACTTGTCGTATTATACAGCAGTTCGATGGCTTAGCTGTGGAAAAGTGTTATTGCAGTTCTTCAAGCGGTAACAGACGACCGGATTTGGTCCGGCCGGACCTACTGAGGTTCGGTCCGCACTTTTGCAACACACGATCGGACCAGCCAGTCGTTCTTCAGTTTTTGATGCGCGAAAATGGCAAACGAAGTGGCATCGATTATGTCCAACAAAGATAAAATCGCTTTTGCGGCAGCAGTAATTGTTGCTACATCACCACCGCTATGCAACTGATTGCGATTTGTCCGGTCGTTCTGTCCACAAACGCAGATTTGGTCCGGAGCGAACCGAGTCGGATTTGGTCCGGTGGAAAATCCATCGAACTCGATCGGACTCAATTTTGGTCCGCGGACTGCTCTCCAGACGACTGGATTTGGTACGGAGCGGACCAAATCCAGTGGTCCGCCCGGACCAAATCCGGCCGTGTATTAGCACTATTCAAGCTCAGAAAGGAAATTAAAATTTTTCTTGCGGAAAAGAATCACCCTGAACCGCTTTTATCGGATGCAGAGTGGCTCTGGAAGTTGGCAATTTTTGCAGATGTCGTGACACACGTAAATAACTTGAATTTAAAGCTCCAAGGTAAAAACAACTTAATTTGTGATTTATTCGAGCAAATCAAAGCCTTCAGAGCCAAGCTGATATTGCTCGAAAGTCATATGCAGTAAAAGTAATCGCGGATTTAAAACTAGAATTTCAAAAGCGTTTTTCTGATCTTGACATAAATTCAAGGGAAATTCGGCTGTTTCAAAATCCATATGACTGCAACGTTGGCGACGTTTCAAGTCAGTTTCAAATGGAAATAATTGATCTTCAAGCTAGCGATCAAATCAAGAACAAATACAAGGAAGGAAACTTGATCGATTTTTACAAATTTTTGGACGCAAAAGAGTTTCCAAATTTAAAGCAATTGGCTGGTAAATTTATTTCTATGTATGGCACTACCTATATGTGCGAACAAACGTTTTCCAGGATGAAGTATCTGAAATCTAAATATAGGGCAAATTTATCGGATGATCATTTGCAATCATTGCTAATAATTGGTGTTTCCGATTTGAATCCCAACTTTGAAGAAACTCTCCAGGAAAAAACCCAGTTCCACCATTCCCATTAAAAATTGCATGAAATAATTTTATAATAATATAATTTAGACATGTTTGTTTAGTATTGTTATATCTGTAATTTACTATAAAAAATAAAATTCAATGCTGCTTTACTTGTAATAAGGTTTTTTAATTCACATATTTACGATGCTTGGCCCCCGCTAATGAATTTAAATACCAAACTGGCCCTCGCAGCAAAAAGTATGGACGCCTCTGTATTAGAGGACTACGCAGCCAGTGATCATCAGTCTAGTGGCAAGAACACATCAAAGAAGAGGAAAAAATTACCAAACGAGGTTCAACAAAAACAGCAAGATCAGTGGTAGCGAGTCATATAATTAGAAAAAAAACATAAAACTGCGTGGGAAAATCTGGAAATAGCGCAGGAAGTAGGGGATTGGAGGAAACTAGATTCATGTGAAAATTTGTGGATATCACAAGTTTTGGAAGAAAAAAAGGATGAACGCGGACGTCTTCAACGGCTACAGGGACTTGATGAAGTTGGTGTAATTGTAATAAGATAATATTATAATTCTAATAAGATGATTTTCTGTAAAATCCTTTAAGTTAGTCACCTTAATTACACCTGAAATAACTAAAAAACAGTCTTTTTAAGTTAATTACCTTCTATTGTCCATAATAAAACCTTTGTCACAAAAGCCAATGTAAAGAGGGTATAGTTGCAAAATGTCGCCACTGCTGTAGGAAACAATTAACCCCTAAAATATCGGTATTTGGCAGAAGAAAAATAAAAATAATGCTTTTCAGATCTTTGTAAAAAAATTTTTTACAAAGAGCTACTCGTTTCGCGACCTGTCTGTCCGTCTGTTTGTCCGTGCGTCACAGCTAGTTTACTCAGAAACTATAGAAGCTAGAATGCTCAAACTTTGTGAAAGGGGCAGGAGTGAAGGTCTCTCAAAAGTTGAGGTCTTACCAAAAATTTTAAAAAATTTTAAGGGAGGTCCCCCCAAACAATGAATTAGCCCTTAAAAATTTTTTTTTATCAAAGGTAGTCGAGTTGGGGTATCAAATGAAAGGTCTTAACTAGAACTTTTAGAATCTGAAATAAAAAAATCCTTTTATGAATAAGGGGGCCAGGGTAAGGCAAAATGTACCAAAAATTTGTGAACCTAATCCCCCAATCTTTAACAGAAAAATCGTTCTACGTGTAGTATGAAGATTTGGACGCAACAATACACGCAGTTTCAAATCACCCTATGTCGCTAAAAACTATTTTAAGTCATGTGAAGATGGACAAACTTTTATTAATTTTTAATTATTGGGAGCAAATGCATGAAAAATTATTTTTGAGTTTTCGTCATCGAAATATTCATCAGATACTAACTCTGTCTTCGATAGATTAGCATGATCTCAGTTTAGATGTTAAGTAATGCTCATGACTCTTTAATTTTTATTTAAGATATAACATTTAATTTCTGCATTTACAAGTTATATCAAATATAAATATTACGATGTAGCAACATGACAGCTGGCCAATAGATATTCGAATGTAGCCGCTGCATGGATCGGTAACCAAGAAGAATTTTTGATTTATCTTTGTGTCACTCTCTCTCCAACTCTAACCGCCATCGAGTATGCACGCATTTTTGTTACTTCGGAATACATCTTTTTGTTAATGAACCTTATAATTAATCCTGTGCACTTTAATTTATACGGGCACACAGTGAACCCCTACAGTAGTGAATCCCTACAGTGGTGACTCCGTAATGAATGCCGATGTGATTTCCTGTCGGTTTGAACATTTACGCAAATTCACAAGTGACGCCAGCTAATATTGAAAGTGGCTACCGGGCCGGACAACTCCGTAGATACGCCGAAAACATCGAAAGTTCCAAGTGCTACGTTACCGAGGCCTTCAACAACTATGAATCTGTTTGTGAAAGCATCTCGAATCACCAAATTTCCTGCGTTTTACAAATTGGATCCAGAATTTTGGTTCGAGCAGGTGGAAGCCACTTTTCACACAAAAGGCATCACGCACGATGAAACAAAATTCAATTATGTCATCCAGTATGCTGAGCCGGAGATATTATCGCATGTTATTTCCGTTGCGAGAAATCCGCTCCAGGAAAACAAATGTAATGCTGTCAAGGAGCATATACTAGCAGCGTTCGCAGAGTCTAGCGAATCAAAGCTTAGACGTTTATTCCAAGGGCGAAATTTAGACGGAAGGAAGCCATCACACTATCTTCAGCATCTTCGAAATACACGAAGAGAGCAGGTGACAAATGCAATGCTGCGATCGCTCTTTTTGGAGCAGCTACCTGAGAATATTCTAATTGTTTTGGCAAATGCAAGCGAGCCCAACCTTGACATGCTTGCAAAGATAGCGGATCTAATAATCGAGTTGCAGCAACCACCAGCCATTGCATCTGTACAAAGACAAGAAGATACAAATGGCGAAGTTTTACAAAAGATATTGAAGCGGCTCGACAGCCTGGAATTTCGGAAGCGCTCTTGATCAGCTTCGCCGTCTCAAAGGTCAAGGAAACGTTCAAAGTCGAAATCGGACGACTCGTTCTGCTTTTACCATAAGCGCTTCGGACGACGCACAAGAAATTGTCGTCAACCATGCCAGTGGACAGTCGATGGGAAAGGCAATGCGGGAAACTAAGTTTGTCGTCCTGAGTTGAGGCAAGTGAGGACGACCAACTACATGACAATCGCTGACTTATAATTTATGACAAACAGAATGGAAACCGATTCCTTACTGATACGGGTGCCGACATATCAGTCGTTCCACGGGACAAAAGTCGAAACGTCCCCATGAAGTTCGACTATAGGCTGCAAACAATACTTCGATGAAAACTTACGGTCAATAAATTATTTCATTAGATTTTGGATTGCAACGACCTTTTAAGTGGAAATTTGTGGTTGCAGACGTACGACAACCAATCATCGGAATCGATTTCCTCCCACATTTTGGTCTAATTGTCGACCGAAGCGGGAAAAAATTAATGGATCGTGAACCGAATCTGTTCGCTATAACTCTTCGTACAAGTGAGTCCAGTTCGCGCATCAGAACCATCGATACCAATTTGAACTATAAGGATTTATTGAAAGAATTCGTCGATGTTACTGTTGTCTTCGATATCCAAAAGGTTACTGCTCGTGGTGTTTATCACCATATTCTAACGCAAGGGCCACCGGTTGCCGAAAAAGCAAGACGCCTACCTCCAGAGAAATTGCGTGAAGCCAATGCCTAATTTGATTACTTGCTACAACAAGAAATTTGTCAGCCTTCGAGTAGCTCGTGTGCAAGCCCATTTCATATGGTTCCCAAGAAATTTGGGCAATGGAGACCTTGCGGGAATTATCGCCACCTTAATGCCATGACAGTCCCAGATTGATACAACGTCGCTCACCTTAGTGATTTCGCCCACAAAGTAAACGGTTGCACTGTATTTTCAACACTGGATTTGATGAGAGCCTATAATCAACAATCGGGACAGCAGATGCACTATCCTGAATTAATAATATTGTTATGCAATTAATTGTTATAGTTGAAGATTCGGCGAAAGCTCAGGAGGAGGATGAAAAACTAAAAAATCTACTTCGGGCTGAATCAAGCATCCAATTACGGAAGATCAGATTAGAGAACTCGTTAATTTGTTGCGATGTCTCAACTATGGAAAGTTGACTATACGTCGCGAAGGTACTAAGAAGGAAGATATTCGATTTAACGCATAACTTTCCGCATCCCAGCGGACGTTCGACTAAGAAAACTTTAACCAAGAAGTATATTTGGCCTAGAATGTCGAAGGACATTCTTGAATGGGCGCGTACGTCTTTCATGCCAACGTATTGTAGCAAAGTTGAAAGGCATACAAAAGCTCCGCATGGGCATATGAAAATGCTGGACTACAGATTTAGCTATGTCCACATCGACATCGTTGGACCGCTGACACAATTCAAGGGTTTCTCATATGTGTTGACTATGATAGATAGATTCACGCGATGGCCCGAGGCAGTTCCAATACGAGCAATAACAGCGGACGTAATAGCCACTGAATTTTATACTAACTGGGTAGCGCGTTTCGAACCTCCTGCTGTACTGACATCGGAACAAAGATCTCAATTTAAGTGTTTAATATTCCAGTCGCTAACATATTTAGTACGTTGCAAGAAGACTTGGACGATAGCGTACGACCCTGCAGCTAATGAAATGATTAAGCGGTGGCATCGATCTCCGAAAGCTGCTATCATGTGCCACAATAACCAAGAATGTGCGGAAATCCTTCCAACTGTGTTACTCGGCCTTTGCACAAGCGTGAAGGAGGACATCGATGCAACTTCTGCAGAGTCGGTATACGGCACGTCGCTGCTAATCCCCGGAGAATTCTTCTTTAATGAAGATACGCCGCCAGACCCAAAACTATTTGTTCAAGAATTTCGCGAGCATATGAACCTAGTCCGCGCAACGCCAATTACACGCCACGATAAGCGGAAAGTTTTCGCCCACAAAGATTTCTCAACTTGCTCACATGTTTTCGTTCGTGTCGCCAGAGCGAAGAGGCCATTGAAGCACCCATACAAAGGACCATTTAAAATTTTGCAACGAATTTCCGACAACGTGTTTAGCGTCGACATCTACTCGTATGGGAAAGCAACGAATGCCAATATGGATCGACTGAAACCACCACACTTCGAACTTTCGTCTGAATCAGCTGACAACTCCGAGTCAATTCCACAAATACAACCAAGCGTTGTTCCGAGGACGTATCTAGAACCAAAATCAAAGGCAGCTGTTGCGAAAGAAGTTCAATTTGCAGTTTGAAAAATGTTAACGTAGTTTTAAAGTTACCTTCCGACAAAACTACTTAGGAGGGAGCAGTGTAGCAACATGACAGCTGACCAATAGATATTCGAAAGCAGCCGCTACATGGATCGGGAACCAAGAAGAGTTTTTGATTTATTTTTGTTCTTTCTCCTCTTTCGTTACTTGGGAATACGTCTTTTTGCTGCTAAACCTTTAGTTAATCCTGTGCATTTTAATTTATACGGACACACAGTGAACCCCTGCAGAAGTGAATACCTATAACGATCACTTGTGAGAGTCATCCAGCGCTTATTTGGCGACAGGTTATTAGCTGGGCTTAGCAAGCCAACATAGCTAATAAACGAACTACGTGAAAAGAATTCTATGTAAAAATGGAAAGTTAGCATCTGATGAGTACTTCGATGACGAAATCTCAAAAATGATTTTTCATGCATATGCTCCCAATAAGTTACGTGGATTGAATTTATCTTATTCCCAAATCTCCGAGACTTTGAATCATGTCTGCTTGTGAATTTCTCTCAACTTAATACCATCCCAGCATAATTGATCATGCTTTGGCAGCAAATAATTCATATTTTTCAACCAAACATTCAAGGAAATTGCTATCTATTTATCAAGTGACGAGAGTCGATATCTTCATATTGAGACTTCTTCGGAATCATATTGCAAGATTTGTAACTGTGAGTGGCAACCCCTGGATTTCACAGCCATTCTACTCCACGGACGGGTATATTCAGACTTGTTTCGCTACTGGCTTCGTTTCTCTAGAAGCATATGTTTTGATTCTAACGGTGTCCCAATTATATATTGTTGGGATGACAACACCGATCATGGCAGAAGAAGACTTTTCACTTGTCATCCAGGAGTCGTAGAGTCAAGTCTAAGCTGACGGAGCTTATGGTTACGTCTCGGTATTTGTTTGGAAGCGACTGGATGGAAGCACTTGACTTATGGAACGTGCCTATTAATAAACTTTGCAGCACGATTGGACAAGTGAAGGCACCGTCACTAAACGAGGAGGTGAGAGAGGAATTTTCGTCTCTTTTCAATAATGCATTGGGGCGATGCAATAAAATCAAGGCATCACTAACGGTAAAGGAAGATGCCAAACCAGTTTTTCGCAATAAGCGACCCAATCCATTTGCTGCTGCAGCGCCGATAGCCGACGAACTTAAGCGGTTGCAACTGTTGGGTGTAATTAGCTCTGTCGATTACTCAGAGTGTGCAGCACTAATCGCTGCCGTTAAAAAGGATGGCAGGTTAAGAATTCGGGCCGATTATTCGAAGGGTTTTAATGACTCGCTTGAACCGAACCAGCACCCACTGAAAACACCCGAATATATCTTCTCGAAACTGTCCCAATATCGGGTGTTCAGTAAGATCTACCTTTCGGATACAGTTCTGCGGGTGGAAGCGAAGAAAATGATGAGGAGCAACACACACTGTGGCATTTTCGAGTCAATCGCCTTCAACCTGGCATTAAAACCGCTTCAGGCGTTTTCCTGTAACTAGTCGACACAATGATGAGCAGAGCAAAAGGTACATTCCCCTTCATTGACCATTTTATCGTGGAAGGGGTAACGACGCCGACCATCGTGAAAATCGATTTGAAGTATTGAGACGTATTGTAATGAATCGGGCGACGCCGCTGGGTGACCACTACCAACACACCTTGGTGCTATGTGGCTTGTCATCCCATGGTGGTTGTGACGTTTGCACATCCCATGTGAATTTTGTCGTGGGATGTCAAATTGAAGTTGACAGCCACATGGCAGTGGAGTTTGGAAGTGTGTCGCTCGCTCTCTGTCGCGGTTGCCTCAGTCGTCACGAAAAATATTCTTGCGAGATGTGCCACTTTTCGTGTTGACTATTTTACTTCCAGTTATTTCCTCCGAACAAGCCAATCCCTGAAGTGTTTTATCTGTATACTCCGTGAACGCGGCAATTCAACGCAGCACCACATATCGTAAATGGTGACACCTTCATAAGTGATCGATTGCCAGCTCCAAGGTTAGGTGATCGTCATATTGGTCGTGAGTTGGATGCGCTATCCCTGAATGGTGGCATCTACGACAGCAGTGGCAATCAAATGGAATTTCAAATACCTGCAACTTTCCGTATGTTTTGAAATAATGCAAAAACCCACAAAATTTTCATAAGCTAATGAAACTAAACAAAATCTTATAAATACAGAACAACGCTGGGCGGCGGAACAGTACCCTGGATGGTTGCAGCGCTAGCGCAGCACAATCAAAACTCGTCACACTACGAACAAACCCCATCATCAACACAAATTCATCGCGGAATCGCACTCACCTCATCGTCAATAGTAGCAACCAAATCCCATCCAACAACAGTGTCACAACATTATGTTAATTCCTCATCCATTCACCAGTCGCATTGCCTGAATAGCCCCAAATGCAGCGACGACCCACATTGTTAACTCAACGGGAACTTCGCCACACGATGAAGTAGGGACCCTCAACGAAAAAACAAGGTACGGGTAGTTATAAAATAAATAAAATTAAAGTAGAACAAGGACTTGTTTCACACAACTAAACAATAAAAACGAAATAAATGTACTTTTTCTGAAAAGGAACAAATGCCCACAAACAAAATAAACAAAAATATTCATAACCTCAATATAAACGATATTGGGGAAATCTTGAAAAAGCAAGAAAACACGGGATTTATAAAGAGAAAGCAAAGGCAAAAATTTTCAATTCATCTTAAGTAAATTAAACTTATTTACGAAACAGACAGAAAGCATTGACTGCAGTTATATGTTGTTTTTCCTCATTTTTTTAGTTTTCAAATACACCATTAACAATTTTTCCACTTCCATTGGGTACAGTAAAGAGAGGAAGAGTAATTATGAAAATTATCACCGGAGAAAAGACAAAATCGAACAAAAAAATGAGTAAAAAATTGAGAAAATAAATATAAATCGCAAATTAAGAGAAAATATAACGATGAAGACTTGTAACCCTATTGTTCGTACATTTATAAAGTAAAAATAAAAAATTAGTTTGAAGAAAACAACTTAAACGTGAAAGCAAAACAAAAACAGAAACCTATTAACAATAAACTAGTTCTTGTCAATAAATTAAAGTAATTGTAATGATGATATAATATTTAAATAAGTTACAACACAAAATAACAAGGAGGAGCAACACTGAACTATTAAACACGTTTTTTTAAAGATTATATGATGAACCTGTGTCCGTTTTAATAAAAATTTTAATGTTCTTTTCATTTTCTGTTTCGTAAAAGTAATTATAACGTGAGAAAACTGGAAAACTTACATATACATCTACACCACCTGCTTGAGCATTGTGTTTACAAGAACGAAATAAAAAATGGCTATTATTTACTAGGCAAAATATAATCGTAAATAATAAAATGTAAAAGCAAAAATAATTGCAATAAGCAACTAAATGAAGAAAATCTGATTCGACGATTTCTTTTCGATCTTTGAACCATGAACATACAACAAGAAATAAATTATGATAAAAAAGTAAATACATTACTCAAAACAATCGAATCGAAATGCAGTTATAGTTATGAATATTTATATATAGACTCGAGTGCGAATTAAAATAAACAAAAAAAGAAACTTAGAGAATAAAAATAACGTAATTTATATAAATGGTAGTAGAAGTGTGACTATGTCGCATTGCGTCGTGTTATGTTTTCTATTCAATTTTTCATTTAAAGCTTTTTGAACTAGTTTTTCCTTTTGTAACTAATATTTAAACAATCAATTACTGATATTAGTCGTGGCCTTAGTGGAGTATTAACGTTCGCTAAATTGAATTTACAAGTGCAAATGTGAGACTTGTTTTTTATTGAAAAATAGATCGCGTTTCCTAATTATGGCTGCATGACACGATTGCTTCCGTTGTTGACCAGGAAATTCAGATTGTCAGACAGAATTTTCACAATCATTGGCTAGTAGTTTCCCATAATACATAATTCTACTTTGTATTTTACTATTATTATTTTCTAAATATTATTTACTTGTTTTTCTAGTTTAGAATTTATAGTCGATTTTATTAAAATAATATGGATTGTTAAACTCTAAAAACGACTTTTCTTTCCAGTGGTTCCCTTCTTTCAGCGGGAAATAGAGTGCATGGTAAGTATGCCGTCGCGAGGGTAGGGTTTAAGAAAATCCGCTGAGGTCGGTTTCGCGTCGATCGCGGTACGCGGTACCTTTGTTGATCGTGGTTTTTCTTTAGCGTAGTTTGTTTTTGGATTTACGTTAACGTAGTATATTTTTCGGTACCGCGTCGGTACGACTCGCGAAACGGAAATTAGATTTTTGTTCTTTGACTGGCTGAATGAAGAAATACGGAGTAACGTAAAGTAGGTTTCTACTCCGTATGATTGTGTTTTTGACGCGTTTGAAACGGGCATTTATTGCTGGCTGAAAATTGTAGATGAGCTTAATCCATTTGGAGACCCGCGACCGAAATCCTCTCCGATCTAGCAGGCCGACAAGCAGCCACCGCGAAAATGGATTACGGTGCACGGATTGGTTGACCGATGAGAGGTCGGTTCCTCGTTTGGATCAAGACTTAAAAATCATTACAGTATCCAAAGCTACGGGTTTCACCTCAAGATCGAGAAGTGCTCATTTGGTCAAAATAAATTGGAATTCCTGGGGCACGTATTCGACGAAAACAGTTTGAGATCGAGTCCAGTGAATTTCGAAGTTCTGAACGAAGTGCCGGCACCGAAAGACGTTCAACAATTGCAAGCTTTCTTTGGGGACCATTACATGGTACGGTAAATTCATTCATCAGCTGAGGGAGCTTCGCGGACCGCTGGATGAGCTGCTGCATAAGAATGTCAAGTTCGAGTGGAAACAATAACACCAAGAGATGTTCGCGAAGCTCAAAAATATACTTTTCTCGGATCTTGTATTAACCCACTATGGCCCAAAGAAGAAATTATCGTGACTGCAGCCGCATAGAGTTACGGTATGGGTGCGGTTTTCATGCATGACATCCCGGATAGGACTAAGCGACCGGTAATGCATGCGGCGCGAACATTCACAAGCGTCGAGAAGAACTACCCACAAGTTCATTGAGAAGCCTTGGCGTTTACATTTGCATTATTCAAGTTACATCCTTATATCGACGGTCGCAAGTTCGAGCTTCAGGCCGATCATCAGCCGTTGTTGGCGATTTACGGTGCAAAGAAAGGTATACTACACAGTCAGCCGTCTATGAAGATTCGCGCTTACAATTTTCAAATCAAGTACATTTATACGGAAAGTTTTGCATGTGCAAATTTCATCTCGCGGCTCAAAGCAGAACAAGAAAAGTCTAACGAAGATGTTGTTATAGGTAGGATGGAGAATTACTCTATAGCTTGCTTTGCGATCGATACCGCACGAATGCTACCCATAACATTTGAAGCTCTCAAACAAGAAACCAGTAGATGCCAAACAATGAGGGAAGTTGCGGATTACATCGAAAATGGGTGGCCACGAACTTTAAGGCAGATCGATATCCCGGACGATGCGAAATTTTTCACCCGACGAGAATCACTGACTAGCATACAAGGGTGCATCTTTTATGGACATCGCATCGTTGTGCTAGCTTGTTATTGGGGGATAATATTGAAGGAGCTGCATCAAGGCCATCTAGACGTCGCTCGGATGAAACTGTTGACACGAAGTTACTGGCCATCTATTGACGACAGTTTACTGGCAATCTATTGACGACGATATCGATAGGCCGGTCAAAAGGTGTGGAAGCTGCGCAATAAATTCCGAATCGCCGACCAAATGTTCGCCTCAATCATGGCCCATACCGGGCGGATCATGGTCTCGTATCCATATAGATTTTGCGGGACCCATAAATGGGCTTTGGTATTTAATTACGATTGATGCGTTCAACAACTGGCCAGAGGTACACAAAATGCAATCCACAAAGACATAAAACAATGGAACAATTGGCCTTTTCGCGGCAAGGACTATGCGATACACTGGTTTCTGACAACGGTCCGCAGCTGGTTTCAGAGGAGTTTGAGAGTTTCTGCAGAGAAAACGGTATCGGTCACATCAGAACGGCACCTTTTCTTCCCCAATCAAACGGTCAAGCTTAGAAATTTGCCAACTCGCTGAAAACTGGATTAAAGAAGTTGGTGGGAGAAGGGAACACCGATCAGATTTTGCGCAAGTTCTTGCTTGCTATCGTTACACACCATCGGCAGCCCTTGGAATGAAGTCACCCTTCCAGGTCATGACCGGTCGTACTATGAAGTCTGAGTTGGATTTGTTGAAACTAGAGCATGATCGTTCTTGCAAGCGGAACAGGAATATGGAGCAGCACCACGGAGCCAAATGGAGAGAATTGATGCCGGCGGAAATGGTCACCAGCAACTATTTTGAAATGACACGGTGCAGCCAATTACTTGGCGCTTACGGAGGGTCTTTCGTGTGATCGCGAAATCAACGTCCATGTAAACCAAATCGAAACGCGGTTTAATTTCCTTGATAAAGGAAGAAACATTCTACTTGATGGTCTTGATATTCCTGTGCCGCAAACCCTTAGAGAAGTGGTGACTGGGTTCCAAACGAGTTTAGAACTGGAAGAGCCTGCCAACAAACAACCTGTGAACCGAATAGCGGCCCTGGGAGACGAATGTGTTGAAGGTTCGCAATCGCGTCGACCTAAATGAACCAATGCAAAATTACTACCACAACGATATAAGGATTATGACATGACGTGACTTGTACATCGGACCGTTTAATCCATCTTAACGGGGAGAGATGTTGGGATGGCAACACCGATCATGGCAGAAAAAGGCTCGTCACTTGTCGAGGAGTCATAGAGTCAAGTCTAAGCTCACTGAGCTTATGTTGTAATAGCGAAGGATAATAAACTATTGTATGTATATTTTAACTAGTCTTGTATCATTATCTGCTGAACAGACCGACCTACAACATATATCACGTAAAATATCTAGACGGGTTACCAGGAAAATAAAGGTTTAGAATTGAGGTTTAACGTTTAGGTTAGGAATATTGTGATTGCATTGTATTAGGATAAGATAGTTTTTAGGTCTCTTACAAAGACCTACTAGTTTCGCGACCTGTCTGTCCGTCCGTCTGTCCGTGCGTCACAGCAAGTTTTCTCAGAAACCATAGAAGCTAGAATGCTTAAACTTTGAGAAAAGGTCAGAAGTGATGGTCTCCCAAAAGTTAAGATCTTACCAAAAGTTTTAAAAATGTTTAAGGCGGGTCCCCCCTCATAACAAATTAGCCCTTAAAATTTTTTTTTAATCAAAGGTAGTCGAGTCGGGTATAAAGTGAAAGGTCTTGATTAGAACTTTTAAAATCTGAAATGAAAAAAACGATCTTTTGAATAAGGGGGTGCAAGGGAAGGCAAAATGTACCAAAAGATTGTGAACCCCCCCCCCCCTTGCGATTAGACACCTTTGAGCCGAAAAATCTGAAAATTATGAAGAATGTGGGCCTTTATGAGTACAAGGGCAACAAATACCTCAGAAATCGAAACTCACTCAACTTTGTTAATAATAGTATGATTTTTAGATTTTACATTTTTGCTCATAAAATCAAAACGGTACCTTTAAACTTCTTGAAATTATATAGACTGATATAAGATATTAACGACCACAAAATTTGATTGAGATCCAATCATCATCAAGTGAGTTATAGCCATTTCAATTGTATGGAATTACAACAACAATAACACGTGTGTATGGTTGATACATATTTGAAATTGACCTAGGCACTTTTATTTTCTTTCAATTTTCATGAAAATTTAAGGAATAGTGTTTAACTTGAATATGTTCGATCGGCCGAAAATTCGGAACAATCATATAAGCTAGATAAAAATGGCGCCTGCATTGTGCTTATGAAAGAAACTGAAAACGCTATTAGAAAACTTGTTTCTAACCGTAGGATGTTTACAAAGACCTTCTGGTAGGAGCACTCTCCTGTTTACTCAACTTGTTTTGATTAAGTTTCCTGAGAATTAAGTTATAACATATTAAATGTAGGATAAAAGTTCACTGTTCTGTTGTGTCAACATGAATTTTTGGATTTTGCTGGCTGTTTTTTAGGGTTTTGTAAAATAATTTTACAAAACCCTACTAAAATCGCGACCTGTCTGTCCGCCTGTCCGTCTGTCCGTCCGTCCGTTCGTGCGTCACAGCAGTTTTTCTCGCAAAGTGCTGAAGCTAGAAACATCAAATTCTACACACATGTGTAAAGTGGTGCTCTCTTGAAAGTTCAGCTACAGAAAAAAATTTATGAGGTATTTAAGGGGGGTCTCCCTATATAGGGGAGTGGCCCTCGAAAAAAAATTTAATCAAAGGTAGTCAATATGGGTATCATATGAAAGGTCTAAACGAGAACTTTTCAAAACAACTGACATTTTTTGCTTCAGGGGGCGCACACGAAGGGGAAATACACGAAAAATTTGTGTCCCCCCCCCTCGCGATTGGACACCTGTGATCCGAAAAATCTGAAAAAAATCATAGAGGTAGATATTTATGAGTACAACAACAACAAATACCTTAGAAGTCAAAACTCACTCAATTTCGAATTTAATATTTTCCCCAATAAAATCGTACACTTAAACTCAACAAAATTCGATACTTGAGTAGTTACATATAAGGGCCTAATACCCTGCAAGTTTGATGAAAGTCGAATCATATTCGAGGAAGTTATAGCCATTTGAAATTCCTGCAATTTCAACAACAATAACACACGGGTTTGGTATTTTATGGATTTCCCATCGGTTCAGACACTGCAATTTTGATTTGATCTTCTTCAAATTTCCAGATAAGATTTATAACAATACGTATTTTTAGGATTCATGATTTAAATGATTTTTGTTAGTTTGGAACAAAATGGGGACCGTTGAAAATGGAGAAACAATGAGTTTTCTTTTAAATGTGCACATCTCTTCGACATGTTTCTTGACTTTATATGTTGCTGGTGACCGCATTTCGGAGAAGTGGGGCACAAAACCGAAAAATTAATTAATTTTTCACAAAAGTCAGTTGAAAACAATTTTTTGTAATTGAAAACCATCACCGTCGAATTATTCGAGCATTTATCGAATACCTGAAATTCATTTCCTGAAGCAATATCAAAAGTGGAAATACGTGCAAGGGAAGTCCCGGCCTGAGAACATTCCCTCTAGTCTCGCTGCAAAAGCAACGAGATGGAGGAGCCCGATGGCTTCAGCCATCAACCAGAAGGTTCATGCCCATCGTCAACGATGACGGGCGAAAAAAAACTCAAAAGAAGATACGACGAAAAAGAAGAAAAACCGACAATTCTATCGGTAATCAAAAACGAGCAGCTGATCAAAGATAAAGAGAAAGCTGACAAAATTGAAAAAGAAAATGAAAAGCTCAAGCTTCGAGTCAAATCATTAGAAGCACTCGTTGGAACGTTAACATTCAACAAAGCTAAAGAAACCAAGAAAAGCCAAGAAGCAAATTCAAAAACCGAAGATAAGAAAACTAAGAAGCCAAAGCAAGAAGCTGATCAAGAGGATGTCCTCATGTCCTCAGCGCAGGCGAAGCAAACGACAGCAGGAACTACTATGCAGCGCTAGCTGGACTTGAAGATACAACGAGTATTGAAGAGGATCCAGGTAAAACTTCTAGGTTAGATAATGAGTTCATAGAATACCTAAAAATTAAAAATGGGGAGAAAAAACCAAAAGTTTTGTCTGCTGGTCCGTCCGTCAAGATTAATGAAAAGAAAGAAAAAGTCCCACCAATCAATGTATTTGGGTAAACGGGCAAAGATATGGTTCGGCTTTTGGCAGCCGAAAATAAGCTAAAAGATTTTGAGATAAAAAGAGGCTGCATAATTATTATATTCTTGCTGGTGACCTGAACGCCAAGCATACATCATTTCTGAACGCCACAAATAATCCAAGAGGTGTATTCCTGAAATTGTGGATAATAGAGAACCAAATTGAACACAGGTGCAATCTATATGGGTCGGAGTTCCCAACATACCCTAGGACAAATTTATATCTGGATCTCTGCATTGCTGACGCAAGACTTGAATTCAGCTTTAATAGTCCTCAACGGAAACTGCAGGTGCTTCCTTACGATAGCGGCCATAACGCAATCGTAATGGCAATCAATCACCAAAGGGATGATTTCTTCCTCATTCCAGTTCAACACGAAAATTATCGGTTGAACTTCAAAAACACAGACTGGGGAAAGTTTCAAAAGAAGTTTAATCGGGAGTATCAGAAGCAATGTCCCCCTTCTGATGATGGCAACTCTTTCTCAATGGTTCCTAATGACAGGAATCTAACGAACGATGAAATAGATGTCTATTTGTCGAAGTTAGAGAAGCTGACGTTGGAAACGATTGAGAAAGTAGTTCCCAAGATTAAACATCGAAACAATATGGAAGGATATGAAACACCAACCATCGCAAGGTCGAAAAGATTGAAAAGCCTTCTTCTCACACGTGTAAACAATATTTATCGACGATTTTTGGACTACAACCATCCCTCGTTGGCTTTGTTGAAATTACACCTGAAGAATGTCCGGAACTTAATCCGTTCATACTTCAGGAGTGAGGTCAGCAATCAATGGGCGGAAAAATTGAGGGGTATTAGCCCACAGGACCCAGATGGCGTGTTCGCGAAAGTGAATAGCATATTCGGCAAGAAGGCTCGAGTGAAGATTTCGAATCTTGAAGTCACTAGTGATGAGATAAATCTTCTCGATAGGGCTGGTATCGAAATTGATAGTACGACTCCGGAAAGAAATGGAAACAGGATTATAAGTGAAGGGTTGGATAAACTTGCCTTAATTGGAACACATTTTGAATTGGTTCATCTACCAAACCCTGAGAGAGGGAACCAAATTTTTCAGAGGTCGTTGAAGCAAAAGTTTCCGACTTCAAATCAATCCTGAACAGCCAATCAATTCTTCGTTTCAATGAAACATTAACATCTGACCACATACTGAGCTTGAATCTTATTGATTATTTTGTCAGCTATGGAGACTTGTGTTTCATATTTAGCAGGATAACAACAAGAAATCATGTGGTACTGATGGTACTCCAAATGTAGTTCTCCGACATTTGCCTGAGGTTGCTATTAGGAATTATTGCATATTGTTCAACAACATGTTGAGCAATTCATATTTCCCAAATGAGTAAAAAAAGGCTAAGGTATTTCCGATCTTGAAGAAAGGAAAAGAATCTTCATGCCCTAAAAGCTATCGCCCAATCAGCTTGCTGCCTAACATCAGCAAGGTGTTTGAAGTGGTACTCAACAGAGCATTAAACGCACACATTGAGGAATATGAGTTGATGCCGAATTGCCAATTTGGTTTCCGTGCCAGGCATTCGACCACACATGCAATAACGAAAGTAACCTCAGACATCTGTTGGAAACTAAATGATAGACAATGCGTTGGAGCATGTCTCATTGATATAGAGAAAGCCTTCGATACGGTGTGGTTAGATGGACTAATTTTTAAACTCCTTCAGGACAAGTTCCCTACACACCTTGTCGCCATGATGTGTAATATGTTATACGGGAAATCGTTTGCTGTAACTGATGGAAATCTGACATCAATGCGCGAATTCAAGGTCTTGAATGGTCTACAGCAGGGAACCGTTACTGCGCCTCTGCTCTTCTCAATCTTCATTCCCAAGCTATTGAACGGTTTTGATTTTAACGTCTCGCCAACGCGGTATTGGTAGCGTTTGCTGATGATCTGATCATCTATACAGCAGACCGAAAAGCTACAATAGTTCAGAGCATTCTCCAACAAATGTTCAATGATGTACAGCTGTACACTGACAATTGGTGAATGAAAATCAATGCGCAAAAGTGTGAAACAATCTTGTTTCGGACAACGCTGCAGGGGGTCAGTCAAGACCTGGAGCGTAATTGGAAAGATTTCCACATCATGGCTGGCGAAGGTAGTTTAGAACGAGTTCCACATAAATCCTGTGTTCGATACGTCGGTGTTTATCTCGATCAGTATCTGTACTATACTGAACATGTGAAAATCATGCTTAGTTAGGCACTAAAAGTAGTCATGGCCATACGAAGAGTTTTTCATTCCAAATACATTGATCAAACGGTCAAAGTTATCTGTTACAAGACCCTGGTTAGACCAGTTTTGACATATGGATGTCAGATCTGGTACAACCAGAGTGCTCGTACTATGGAAAAATTAAGAATTTTCGAAAGGAAATGTCCGTGCATGTACTGGTTTGTACAGAAAGCCTGAGACGGATTGGAAACATTATATATCGAATAGAAGAATTTATCAAACTGCTCAAGTGACGAGGGTCGATATCTTCATATTGAAACTTCTTCGGAATCATATCGCAAGATCTGTGACTGTGAGTGGAAACCCTTGGATTTCACAGCCGTTCCACCCTACAGACGGGTATATAGCGACTTGCCTCGCTACTGGCTTCATTCCTCCAGAAGCATTCGTGTATTTGGACATGAATCGATATGTTTTTGATTCTGACGGCGTCCCAATCATATATCACATATATCGACGGGCCACCGATAAGAAGATAAAATATCCTCCGAATTTGAGTTCACGAGACCAACAGTTCTAATGGAGATACTCATTTGCTAGATTCGTTGAAGCTGATCGAGTTGAGACGGCGCAATCTAGGTATTGGTGGCTGAATGACAACGTCTAAATTATTCGTGTTCATTTTCAGTTTTGTTGTTTTTCGTTATTTAGTTTTTCAGTTTCAGCTCATTATTATTACATTTAGTATTGTTTATTTTTGTTAAAAATTAGGTATATGTTATGTTTTTTATATTGGGTTAGAGACAAGGTTAAAGGCTTAGGTTAGGAACATTGTTATAGAATTTTTCAGTATAAGATAAAGTTTTTAATTGCATTTTATTAGAATTAAGTTAAAAAATATTAGCGTAGGATCAAAGTTCACTGTTTTTTAAATTATAAATAATTTTTAGGATAGTGTTGGTTGGTTTTTTCTCCTTTTTCCAATTGAATGAAATAATATGTAATAATCTTCATTGATTTGAATTTGCTATAGTTTTTTATAAAATGTGATTAATGATAACGTAAAAATTTAGAGAGCCATTTGGGCCATTAAGTTTTTTATTGTTATTGTTTGGAATTTGCTTTATATTCTTTTAAAATTTATAACGATTAGTATTAAATAAAGCGCTTTTGACTTTGACTTTGGGCACAAAACCCTTCTGACATGACCGTAGGTCTGTTTACCCAACTTGTTTCTCCTTTTTCTAATTGACTCATAAAATATATAATAATTTTAATTAAATTGAGTTTGATATTGTTTTTTCGATTGTTTTTGATTGATTATATAAATTTAGAGCGCCATTTGGGCCATTGAGTTTTCGTATTTTTATTGTTTTGAATTTGCTTTATATTCCCTGAAAATTTATAACGATTAATATTGAATAAAGCGCTTTTGACTTTGATTCAATTGAAAAATTCAACGTCATACAGGACTAGTTTTCAAATGTTCAACTAAAATTATTTCAATTGCACCAAAATTCTCTGAAGTTTCTTTGCTTTGATTCAACAAAAATGTTTTAAATTCGGGATGACGATGAAATTAATTTACTCTTTTTTCAGCCTGAATTAACGATACTTACTTGCAATTTGTGCAACGCAACTCTTAAGCAAGCCAGTGTATCCAAAACTTAATTTCGCTCCCAATCACGTCAACTAAAAGCTGCATTCGATTACTAGATTCCAATAAACACAATGATAATAAATTTAGAACACTTCTTCCAAAATAATCAGTAGGAAAGATTTGAGTAAAATTTCAATTAGTATGAAAACGCGTAACCACGAACGTGATGGACGGACGGTCGCGACGATGAACCTGTGCAGATTGATGCCGCCGCGTAACAACACGACGTAGACACTGTGGTGCCGTTCATAGCTGCATATGTATGTACTTATGTATGTACATATGTCGAATATATGGTTGTTACTCTTATTACTTGGTGAGGGAACTGTCTAGGATGTTCTAAAGCTAATTGAATTGAAGGGCTGATATCTGAGATAATTTTAATATTCGCAAGAGTAATTATAGGCTGGGCAACTCTCATTTATTGCCGAACTCGGCGGTGTAAAAGTAATGCACGATCCAGAAGGATAAGTCTGTTAAACCGAGATCAAATATGTAAATCTTGATTCGCAGAATTCATGCAGAAGATGAAACATAAATTGCCGTTATAGGCGGCGAGGATTGTTCGTAGGAGCTGCTTTTAGTCTAAGAATTTTCCCAAGCAAATGATCTAGGACACAAGCCTTGAGTTCTCATTCATACCATACTTAATCCGGGGGCCCAGTTAGGAAGTGGTGAGCATATTCGCCGCAGCGGTGGCCATGGTGTAGTGCGCGAGATGCTACCCGACGATCGTCTACGCATGCCTAGACATTATTCTGCACAAGTTTCCCGCGCGAGTAGGCTTCATGCGTCGCACTGGTGTGTAAATACAGCATGACGTTTAATAGAAAATACGAAATCTATAATTTGTGCCTAATTAGATCACAAGTAGTGGGACAGTTAGTGTTTTTATTGTGTGGTAGCTTTTGTAATATTAGAATCGTTTTTACTTGATACGGACGGAAGGTGATACTTGACCGAATACGTCGCAGACCACCGATCCGATCTTATTGAATAGATTTTCAAACATGCATGTAAGTACACTCTTCCATTCTTGCTTTTTCCCTAGTAAAGAGTATTCAGCATAGCGATGCACTTGATTTCATGTAGCATAATATGTACCACCACTCAACGGTGTTTAGAAATCTGCCTTGCTAATTGACTCGTAAAACGTCTGCTTTCTCAGGCCCAGAAAAAAAACAACTAACCATCATCATGTCACAAGAGGGGTCGAAAATAGCTGTTCAGAAGGTCTAAAAAACAGGTCAATACCGAAGCCGAAGTAAGATAAGAAGCCATATGGCAGCAGCACTTACGATCCCATACGCATACATGACCACATGTAGGCCGACTTTTCTCGCAAATTTATATGGCGGTATATGAAGAATTGTGGAGATATCAGCGAAAACTCGAGATTTTGAGGGAGATTTCTACAAAGAAATCCAGACGGCCCACGGAGTGTTCGCTCCTTGTGTAGTGAAAATTATTTCAGCTCTTACACCCGTTTAATCCGTATAGTCTTTAAAAGTGAATGAATAGGAAGCTTCCCATCAGTAAAACGTGCAGAATATGTACGTCATTTACCCACCTTAAAAAGTGTAGGAGTACAGTGGACAGTGCAAGGCCAATTTTAAGCATGCATTTTGTACTTTTTTCATGCGAAACATAGTATATATTACGCCATGTAAGCATTTGCTTTTTCCGAAGTAGGCCGATAGCTTACGGGAGCTTGTCCAAGTAGGCCGACTACTACATATGCAAATGGCTGCCATATGGCTTTTATATTAAGTCGGTTTTGGTCAATGCCCAGATAACAGAATAGTGGTGCAATATTGATTAAACTTTGGTGTAGTATGGATACCTTCAGCATACCACTAGTGATGATTTTATTTGAAATATGTCCGCATTTTCAGGGTTTTAATTGGTTATCATTATATATTATATATATATGTATATATATATATATATATATATATATATATATATATATATATATATATATATATATATATATATATATATATATATATATATATATGTTTGCCTTTTCAAATAACACTAAACTTTTCCAATTAAAACAGTAGACTTTAGAAATTGTAACTTTATTGCCATTAGATTTGATATTATACTTGTATGAAATTCTAGTTGAATGTGCTGCTGAGCTCGATCTATCAGTAATTGATTTGCCGTCCCGTTTCTCTTCTTTTTGTTTACCCAGTCAACCAGATGACGAGAGAGCTTTGTGCGCTTGGATTTCAGCATAGTTGCTGAACTGGTAGTGCGCAACTTAAAGTTATCTGCGTACGCAACATACTCCCCGCGCTGATCGAATAGGATCAGATACAAGCTGTAGAGTGTACTGTGAATAAAGAATCGATTAACAATATAGGACTCAAGTGACATATTGATCTTCGCTGTATAGTGTATTTGTGAGCTGAAGTAGCTTATCCTGGAACGTGCAGATCCGACTTTCTGATTACGACGGCCGGTGCTTGCAGTGTGGATTGATGTGTATATATGTATATATCTTGTGTAGTGATTTATATGAACTGATAGGGTGAAGTTCTCCCAACTATGTTGGAAGTTCACCGCTATCGACTATAGTCGATATGTAGCAAGTGAATGTGGTTTACTTTCCTAGTGTTCTATGGGTGTTCATGTACGATGTGTTTAAGTTAATGATAAAGGTAAGGATTAGAGGGGAGTGCTATTGGCGCGGAAGGATCGCTATTTTATTAATGGCACGTCGATATGTGTTATTTTTGCAGGATACTGTGATCACTCGAACTAAGGAATCGTTGCCAGGGTGTAGAGCTTTTATGCGGGCTAGTGGCCATTGATATGGAGCAGTTTGCTCATTAATCAGTAGACACAAATCACCTACTTGTATATCGTGGTTCGACTTTAACCATTTTGGTCGTTGTTGTAATCGACTTAAATACTCGGTTTTCCATCTGCTCCAGAAGATTTGCGTTAGTCGTTGCACTAATTGTCATCTATTTAATCGGGTGATGTGGATCTGAGTCATGGTGCCGTCCGGTGGAGCTAACATGATATCTCCGATTAAGAAATGGGCTAGGGTGAGAGCACTATTATCAGTGGGGTCATCAGACAGTGGACAGATTGGCCGAGAATTTAGGCATGCTTCAATTTGTACAAGGACAGTGAGTAGTTCTTCGTATGTGAGTGTAGTGGTTTCAATGACATGGCGTAGATGTGTTTTGACTGATTTTACACCGGCCTCAAATAATCCTCCAAAATGAGCTGATGCAGGTGGATTGAAATGCCAATTTATTCCTATATTGGATGCATATTCCATGATTTCTTTATTGGCCTGAAGCAAGGTCTTCAGTTCTCTATTTGTTCCGACAAAATTGGTGCCACAATCGCTATAGATGTCTTGACAGAGTCCTCTGCATGCGGTGAATCTTCGTAATGCCGCCAAGAAGGATTCGGTAGTTAAATCGTTAACGACTTCTATATGGATAGCCTTGACTGTAAGGCAGATAAATATTGCAACATATCCTTTATGGGTCTTGCTTCCTCTTCCTTTACGATCTTTGATTACAAAGGGACCACAATAATCGACACTTGTGTGTGTGGAAGGTCGCGAAATGGATACACGATGTTCTGGAAGCTGACCCATTAACTGTGGCTCCCCTTTAGCATTGGTTCGGAAGCATCGTATACATTGATGATTAAATTTTCTGATAGAGTTCCGTGCATTCAATATCCAGTATCTTCTGCGGATGACTCCTAACATTAATTGAGTGCCACCATGTAATGTGTCTTTATGATATTGGTCGGTAAGCAAAAGTGTTAGTTTCCCTGCTCTTGGGATTATAGGATGTTTTTCATTATATGTAAGATGTGATTTTTCCAATCGTCCTCCCACTCGTAAGATTCCATAATCATCCTGTATAGGAGCGAGATTGGCCAGTTGGCCCTTGGTTACATTTGGTATTGAGCCCTTTAACTGAGTAATTTCTCTATGAAATTCTTTTCCTTGAATAAATTTAATCCAAAAACGTAATGCATTTTGTAATTCATTAACAGTTGTAGATCCTTTAGATGTCTTCAAGCACCATCTACTTCTAAATCGGAAGCAATAAGCACTTACTCTAAGTAATTTGCTCAGTGTTGAGAACTTATTTAATAAGTCGTCTAGTTCGGAATGGATTTCAAGCGTGGCATGCACCATTTTCATTTTTCTTTCTTCAACGCAAGTGGATGGGATTTCTGTCTGCGAAGGCCAGTCAGTTTTTGATTTTGTAAGCCACGAGGGGCCTGACCACCATAACTTGCTTTGTAGGAGTTCAAAGGGTTGGACTCCCCGTGATGCTATGTCTGCAGGGTTTTCGTGAGTTCTAACATGGTCCCAGGGACCATTTCCGACCATAGTGTGTATCTCGGTTATTCTGTTGGCTACGAATACCGACCAACGACGAGGATGTCCTTTGAGCCATGCTAACACTATTTGGGAGTCTGTCCATGTCTGTCCATGACCATTGATCAAGATTTGTTTCATCAATCTAGAGAGAAGTACAGCACCACAAAGTTCAAGTCTGGGTATGGACACCGGTCGGACAGGAGCCACCTTAGTTTTTGCCATTACAAGTTGTACTGAATACTCTTTACGCTTTCTTGCCACTAAATAAACAGCAGCCGCATAAGCTTTCTCTGATGCATCGCAGAATCCATGTAGTTCATATTTTGACTCCGGGGAACATATTTACCATCGTGGTATTTCTAGTTGCTGCAGGTGTTTCAAGTTTTGTCTATACTGAGTCCACTGTTGGGCGATATCAATTGGTAATGGTGTGTCCCAGTCAAGGCCATGGAGCCATAATTCTTGCAGAAGGATTTTCGCTTTTGTCAATGCAGGTGCGATCCAGCCCATAGGATCAAATAAACGCGCAATGATGGACAGTAATTGTCGTTTCGTAGCAAATTCCATTTGATCAGGAAGCTCGACCTTGTAGCTGAGTTGATCTGCTATAGGTCGCCACAGAATTCCTAAAGATTTAAATGTTGGCTCACAATGTAATTCCACTAAAGGTGTCATTTCCAAAGCGTCAGCGGGCCTGTCCTTGAGAATTTGGGGATAATTCGCAATCCATTTTCGTAGGTGAAATCCGCCTGATTTGAGAAGGTCTGCGAAATCGTTGCATTTATCTACTGTGTCGGATAATGTCATTCCCCCCGATAAAACATCGTCTACGTAAAAGTCGTCAAGCACGGTTTGGAAGACTCGTGGGAATTTCGCTCTTTCATCCATGGCTAGCTGCTGCAATGTTCTAATAGTTAAGTAAGGGGCGCAAGTTACTCCAAATGGTACCGTTGTCAGCCAATAATCTTGTATACGTTGAGATTCTGATGGTCTCCAGACAAGCCGTAGATAGTTCATATCATCCGGATGCATTTTGATTTGACGATACATTCTGGCAACATCGGCCACGAAAGCATATTTATGCAATCTCCAGTTGATTAGTATTTTAGCCATATCATTTTGAAGAGATACTCCGGTAAGAAGGGTATCATTGAGTGCGACACCGGTGCTGGTTTTGCGAGATGCATCGAAGACTATTCGCATTTTAGTTGTGCTGCTGTCTTTGAAGACGGCGTGATGCGGTAAATAGTAGTTGTTTGAAATATGTTGCTTGGTAGCTTCTTGGCTGTGACCTAAATCAAGATATTCTTGTATGTTCTTTTGGTATTCGCAACAAAGATTCTGATTACCTTTGAAACTTCTTTCCATTGAAATCAGACTGGCCACAGCTGAATTTCTAGAGTCTCCTAAGGATCCTTTTATTTCATCATTTTTAAATGGTAACCGTACAGTGTAAGTGCCATTTTCTGATCGCTTTACATGTTCTACAAAATGTTGTTCGCATAATTTTTCATCATTAGTATAAACAGGTGCTGGATTGACTTCCTCCAACTCCCAAAATTTTCTCAATTGTTTACTGAGGTAGAGATCTTGATTAATTTCCATCTTATTAGCCTGAAGAAGGGTTTGGGTTTGGCCTTTAACCTTTCCAGATATCACCCAACCCACCTCCGTTTTTTGTGCCAATAGTCCATTAGAGAATTTGATCATGGAATCTAGAATAATTTACGAGTATACTTCGGCGCCAAGGATTATATCGATATGGCCCGGTCTATTAAAATATGGATCTGCAAGATGTAATCTTCCAAGTTCATTACATGTCGAAAATGGTATACATTGAGATGGAAGCAAATTGCTCAGTTTTGATACTATCAATGCGTTGAATGATAACATTTTTTCTGTTGTAGTTTGTATGGATACATGAATATTTCCTCTCACCTTGACTCCTTTACCACCACCTACTCCTGTGATGCTAACGTCCACAGATGATCTCTTCACTCCCAGTAGATTGGCGGCTGCTTCTGTTATCAAAGATGCCTGTGACCCTTGGCCAAGTAAAGCACGAAGTGTCATGAGTCCAGAAGGAGTCACAATATTGACGAGTGCAGTTGCCAATATTATTTGATTGTTGCTCACGACATTGGTTGAGTGGACGTCTACCTTGATTGTATGAGGATGTGCTTGCCCTGAGGCATTTGCGTTGGTTGGGTGAGATAGTTCTGAAGATTGGTTCTTGTGTAGCAAGGTGTGATGCGCGCCCTTGCAAATACGACAAGCAGAAGTGCTGGAACATACTCCTACGAGGTGTCCTTTCCTTAAGCAATTAATACATAAACCATTTCGTTTAACTAGTTCAAATCTTTGGTTAGGATTGGTTTGTAAAAATTGCATACATCTCCACAAAGGATGTGTTTGTTTGCAGCTGACACAAGATTGCGTAGTTTCAATATGAAATGTCTGAATCCTTTTTAACGAAGTTGTGGAAAGTTTAGAAAACTTATTACGATCTGGGCCAGTTGCTTCTAACGCTCTGAATCGTTGATGCAAGAATACCTTAAGATCTTCAAAGCTCGGAATGCTAGATTTAGAAGTTTGTTGCTGTTGCCACATTCGTCTCGTTTCTATGGGGAGTCTTTGGGTAGTGATAAATATCAATATTGCATGCCACACGTTTTCCAATTTCATATTTTCAATTGTGTTTACGCTTTCGACAGTTTGATCAATCAATCCTTTTAACGAAGTAGCTGATTCGTGAGCATCAGGCAACGAAAATAGTCGTTTCAATCCATAATTCAATAGTGCATCTCTGTTGTCCAAGCGTTCTTTGAGTAGATTCCATGCCGTCACGTAATTTTGTTCAGTAACTGCAAAATGTTTCAATAACGTTTCTGCTTCTCCGCTGAGGCTTGATTACATATAATGTAATTTTTCTCCATTGGATAGTGATGACCGCTGATCAAATAAATCTCGAAACGAAACCCGATCTTTATAATTTCCAGCAAATGTAGGAAGAGTGATGCGAGGTAATTTTACATTGGTTTCGTTTTTCATGTTAGCGGTTGTTGGAGGTAAACTCTCTACATTAGTGCTGTATGCTAAATCCTCAACATCTGTTACAAATTCTAGATATACCTTTTGCATCTCTGCAAATAGATTCTCTTTGAAATAAGGAGCATCTAATTTAGTTGTATCTTTATTGAGCATTACTAATAATTCCTCATTTACTCTATTAAACATGGTGTATAAACTTTCAACTCGCTGTAAAAGTCGTTGTGCATATTGGGGTTTGCTTTTACGGCCTTTTCCATCCTTTTTAAAATTATTTCGTAAACGTACCAAATCATCAAACGATAATTTTTGGTCTTTGTACAACGAATCCAAACTCATATTGAAAAGACGCAGTTGTTATGAGCAAGTAAGAATAAATTTCTTTCACGGATGATAAGAATCAATGTCTTCTTAAATTGTTGAAGCGCGGGCAAGGTATTCTATTGTAAGGCACAGTTTGTTGCCTTTACTATTTGTTCAAGTAACTGTTATGTGAGATAATCACATATAATAAGTCTGCGGATAATCACAATAAGCAACAATAAAATGTGTTGCTTTGAAGACTTTTCACACACTTGAGTAAAAAATGATACAGCTTTCTCCGCTAATAAACCGCTTGCACAATCAGACTTATTCTATTGCAACGCAACATACCGTATAACTGTATAACAGACACGATTCATAAAGATTCTTGGAATTTAATTTTTGTAACGGTATGCAAAGTATCGAAAAATGCTGCAATTACGTCAATCTACAGTCGAAGCTTACACTATAATTGCGAAAAATGCTCAGTACATATTCCGCAAATGTAAATGTCTTAACAATCACTTAAAGTGAGAAACACATCAAATTAAGTTATTGGTACGATGCAAAATTTGAAATTGTGCACTGATTGCTTTAAATGAGTTAACGATGGAATGATTTATATGCGCAGCACTATTCCGATCTTAATTACATCCGATTGCTTTAAGTGAGAACCAGGTTCGAGATGAGGAATTTCCTGGCCGATGCTAACTGAATAATTTCATCAAATCTCACTTAATTTTGTCACCATGCAGCAAAAGTTACATAAATATTCCGCAATGTAACGGTCTGTTATATAACTGTTTCCCTCAATCACTTAGCACAGAAGTATATATCAATTAGCAAATTTTGATATTTATTTTGCTAGCAAATGAAAATGTATGCCAACATAATGAATGGCAGCACCAATAGTTCACGGTTATAATGTATGATGTGGATAATTGAAATGGATGTATAATCGGAGTAACAGTTTGGAGGTAAGGGATATCTATATGTGATCGACTTACCCACATCCACTTAAATATCCAGCTCGACGGACCAAATTATGTTTGCCTTTTCAAATAACACTAAACTTTTCCAATTCAAACAGTAGACTTTAGAAATTGTAACTTTATTGCCATTAGATTTGATATTATACTTGTATGAAATTCTAGTTGAATGTGCTGCCGAGCTCGATCTATCAGTAACTGACTTGCCGTCCCGTTTCTCCTCTTTTTGTTTACCCAGTCAACCAGATGACGAGAGAGCTTTGTGCGCTTGGATTTAAGCATAGTTGCTGAACTGGTGGTGCGCAACCTAAAGTTATCTGCGTACGCAACATACTCCCCGCGCTGATCGAATAGGATCAGATACAAGCTGTAGAGTGTACTGTGAATAAAGAATCGATTAACAATATAGGACTCAAGTGACATATTGATCTTCGCTGTATAGTGTATTTGTGAGCTGAAGTAGCTTATCCTGGAACATGCAGATCCGACGTTCTGATTACGACGGCCGGTGCTTGTAGCGTGGATTGATGTGTATATATATATATATCTTGTGTAGTGATTTATATGAACTGATAGCTGCTGAACTGGTGGTGCGCAACCTAAAGTTATCTTGCGTACGCAACATATATATATATATATATATATATATATATATATATATATATATATATATATATATATATATATATATTATATATATATATATATATATATATATATATATATAAAATATATATATATATATATATATATATATATAAAATAAATATATATATATATATATAATATATATATATATATATATATATATATATATATATATATATAATAAATATATATATATATACATATATTAAGATAATTTCTAATATTTTTGCGGTTAGGCCGACACAGTAAGTCAACACAATTGAGTTTCTCTGTTAGAAAAGTTTTATTGGTTTTTTATATTTCATGAAATAAAAGTGTGTATTTACTTAGTGCTTTACAAAAACTTACATAACTGTAAAAAAAGAAACGACATTTAATGTTATTATTAACAATGTCAGCTCCTAAATCACAATCAGAATACCTTAACAATGGAATTAATATTATAAATTATTGTTATCTTATAACAATTACGAGATGCTTATAGGTTATCGTTTCCATAGCTCACAAACTTCATTTGTCATGTCACTGCGTATTCGTTGACGGTCGTGAGTTCAGGATGGCTTCTGCTTCATCGACGACTGTTTCCAATTCCTCATACGTTAGGCAGGCGTTAGCTAAGTTTTTGCAGATCATTTGTTTGGCTGATTTTACCGCTGCCTCCCATAATCCACCAAAATGAGGCGCTCTGGGAGGAATGAAGTGGAAGTCCGTGCCTTTAGTTGTGCAGAACTTGATAATATTCTCCTGCACTTCCTGGTTTTGCAATTTTTGTTTTAGACTCCAGGCCATTTTTTGATTGGGCACCGATGGAGGTTGGTCATGGACTTAAAATATAAATTTTGGCAGAGATGGTCAAAAGAGTATCTGAATGAGCTGCAATACAGATACAAATGGAAGCAACAATGCAACAAAGATGCTTTTTCTTTAGGCTTAGCTTCGAATTCTGCTGGAACTTGTTTAGTGGCTGGTAAAATGGCCTTTTCTTCTTTATACAACAGAGTATTGTGCTTTTTGCTGCACTTCAAACAAGCTCGGGACGCACACTCTGTACTTGTATGTCCTACGCGTAAGCAGTTTAGACAGAGCTTCAGTTGTTTGACCCTTTTTATGCGATCGAATATGCTAAGGGTTTTAAAATTCTCACATGCGAACATTTTATGTGGGCCTCCACAATTTTTGCATGGCTCTAGCGCTGAATGATAAGTTGATACCAGCGCGGAGACTTTCTTTTGTTGTACCTTGTTGCTGCTTTGCCTTTCATCACCCAACGCTTCTAAGGCTTGGAATCTGCATTCTAAAAACGTTAAGAAGGATTCGGGTGATTGTAACTCCCGTGGTGATTTTATTGATTGCTCGTACAAGTTATGAGATGTCTTGTCGAGTTTCTTCATGAGAATATTCAGCGAAATTGGGTCCCAGCTGGCTGTCTTAATCTTCATGTTTTTCAGCCCCAACATAAATTTTTTCTCAGCGACAATGGCTGGTTGTGAAATGATTTTGTCGAGAAGGGTGGACACCATGAGCCTTTGATTGTCATATCGGTTTCGAAGGATGTCCCAAGCACCTGTATAATTCTCATCAGAGATCGGCATATGTTTTATAAGTCGTTCTGCCTCCCCCACTAAGTTGGTTCTGAGATACCACATATTTTGGGCATTTCCGAGTAGCTGTGAATCAATCATCTGCTGGAATAGATCATAGAAAGATGTCCATCGCTCGTAGTCTCCATCAAATTTTGGTATCGATACCTCCGGGAGCTTAACACGAGGCTGAGTGTGAGCAACTGCATGTGGCAATGGCTCTGCCTTTTCCTTGCCTGTCGCTAGAAATATGAGGGTATCTTGTATGCTCTCTTCTATTTTATTGAGGTCCGCTTGGCTATACATAGCACTTCCGCCTGGAGATCTGCACATGGCTCGACGTGCTTCTCGCAGTTCCTCCCAGTATCTTGTCAGTGTACCGGATTTAACTTCATAGTATAATCTGGTCTGGTCTGGTGGTGACCGGTAGATTCCATCCATAGTATACTCAATGGAACCAATCATTTCCTTTAGATGATTTCGTAGCCCTTCTAAATTTTCTTCGACCTTTTTGACTGTTGCTAAAGTTGGCTGCTCAGCCGGTTCCTCCCTATCGTTTTCATTGAAAAGACCAGTTATCGCATTTCTTGCGATCATGTATTCACGCTGAACGACCGAAAAGTAATTTCGAGAGAAATAAGGATGATCAGGGAACGTGGCAGCGTGTGCTTGAAGTCGCTGATGTCTTGAATAAAACGTTTCCCAAAGTTCCTTCAACTCGGAGAGTCTTCTATTCAAGTAGACTGCTGTTCGTCTGGTAGGCCCACCTTTGCGGTAATTTGTGATAAGCCGCTCGATTTCAAAGCCAGTTTTGTCTTGTTCTCTGGCCAAATCTTCCATTTTTGTAAGCGCTCAATTGATCCAAAGGAAAGATGTTCAGCACAAAGCTGCGAAAATAATCGATAAGGCAAATTGAAAATAACCGAACGAATTCTCTTAAAATTCTGATCGGGTGAAGAACCTTAGTCTTCAAAGTGGTCACGTGGATCACGTCGGGGTCACCAAAAAATGTTTATACCGCGACCAAAGGCTTTTCTTTAGCCGCTTGTATCCAAAACAAAGTTAATGGATTTGTAAAATTCACCGCAGGCCAGATACAAAATCAGTCCCTTGAATGCCAAAGTTTTAATTAAGGCCAGATACAAAACCTGTCCTTTAATTCTTGGTGAATTCCGGTCCAATACCGTTATTCTTTTAATGAAGGGTGAAAATTATCAAGCTCTCAATAACGACACTAATTTGTTCAATTATACCCAGGAACTGACCACTTTATTATAAAATTTCTAACTTAAATATACTTATTCTTACTATCTCAGCGATATTGTCCGCTCCCACACTTCAACATTCTTCATGGACGAGCATATCGCTGACTTTGCCCAAGTGCATGTCTATGTCCAGCCAGTGCCATGATCATGGTTCCACGAGTCAACATCATTCGTGGGAACGTGCTATCATATCGCTGACTATGCACAATCGTATGTATACACGTCGCGAATTCCTCAGCTTTTAGATGTGCAAAGTGATATTTGTTTTGACTGACGAATTCACGACGTGCATCTGAAAATGACATGTTTAATTTTATAATTTCATGCAATTTAGCAGTTTGTATTTCAATTTAATGTGATATTCAACAAAGATAATTTTAGATATTTTAGACTTAGACTGGGAAATTTATAATTGTTTCAAACATATATATATATATATATATATATATATATATATATATATATATATATATATATATATATATATAATATATATATATATATATATATATATATATATATATATATATATATATATATATATATATATATTTATATATATATATATACAGACATTTATATATATGTTCATATATATATATATATATATTTATATATATATATATACAGACATTTATATATATGTTCATATATATATATATATATATATATATATATATATATATATATATATATATATATATATATATATCTTCTTCTTAGCACTACAGCCCCTTTCGGGCCTTCGCTTCCTGCAAACAGCGCCTCCAACTGTCTCGGTCCGTTGCTTGTAGTGCTTTCCTCTTAAGGTGATGTAATTCTCCGACACAGTGCTGCCAACATTCTGATTGCTCTAGCTTTTCTTTTTCCTTCAATTGTTGGGTCTTTTGAAATCAGTTTGACTTCCAAAAGCGCGTGAGCTTGCTTCATCGGCATGATCGTTTACAAAGTGAAGACAAAATGGTGTCTTTTGATATCAAGGCGCTGTTCTCAAGCGTACCGGTGCAGTAAGCACGCTTGGGAACAGCTTTTCTTTTTCCTTCCAACAATGGAAGGAAAAAGAAAAGCTAGGCAATCACAAAGTTGGCAACACTGTATATGTTGGAGAATTATTTCACACATTATTTCACAGTCTGGAGCACTGATGGGTAATCATCGCACTTTTTGAAATCGTGTTGGTTCATTTTAATTATCAGAAAAGGTTTATTCTCTCGTGCTTTGACTATCACATACTTCCAGTCAGAAGGAACAATGGGTTTCTGAGACTTTTTGAAGCGCTCAATTACAGCGAAATTTCTATCACATGGCATAAAACTGTGACCAGATATGAAAAATTATTGTTCTATTTGAGTGAAGTATCCACTGCGTACAGCAACATGTACATAGATATAACACACCAGTTGTTGTTTTTTCTAGTACATCTATCCGGCCATACAATTAATTTTCTTTCCTTTCAGGATCCAACTTTGCATAGCTCGATATGATGTGAATTAGTATACAAGAAGCGATTTCTTTGGAGCCTCTCTTTGCCATAGGTACATAGATGCATGTCAAGTATTCATGTTATGAACGACTAAATTATGGGTGGAAAATTGCCTCTGATAATATATACTTGAATGTGTAAACGTCAGACAAGACAAGACTTGCTGTAAATCTACACATAATGTTATAACATCTTGCCTTTCACAATCACTCTGTAGCCTTTTGTAAGCCTGGTCTGCCCTAATGTGGTTGTAATTTACTCTCCACTTTAACTCCCCTTCGTTCGTCCTCGTTTGAAACTGTCTTTAACTTAACAAACAATAGTTCACATTGTCGACAGATATCAGTCCTCGGTACTCCGAATCTTAATTCATTTTTAGGTAAATTTCTCGAGAGAAATTTACCTATTGCGGAGAGCATCATATATATATATATATATATATATATATATATATATATATATATATATATATATATATATATATATATATATATATATATATATATATATATGGGATACAACGAAATTTGTGACAACGCTAGTGGTTGCAATTTTGCTTCGATTTTCACCAAATTTTCAGGAAAGGTGTATTGGGTGATTATCTCGGTTGAGTTCGTGAACCAGCTATATCGGCCGGGCAAAAACAAAATGGCGGCCATTTTAGGCGAAAAATCGTGATTTCTGTTCTGACCAAAGTATAGCTCCGATTTGGATGAAATTTGGTACAAAGGTTCATTGATGTATGTGATGAATCTCACAATAAAAAATCCAAAGTCGGTACGGCAGAAACAAAATGGCGGCCGCTCAAAGGTAGAAAAACGTGCAAAATTTTGTTGTTGTAATAGTGGTCAAAGCTTTCAACAGATTTTCATGAAATTCGGTAGTTTGATAGAAATTATAAGTATCTAAAGAATTACGTAAAAAGCTGGAGGTCAGGTTGCAAAAAACAAAATGGCGGCCAGTTGAAGGTCAAAATTTCAAAGGCTTTTAAAAGTCGCAATTTTGATCCGACATATATGAAAGTTGGTTTCAAGATAGACATTACTTAGACCTACAGTCTTTGATATTTTGGTGATCATGCATTTGCAAATTTCAAAATGGCGGTGGTTTAAATATGCGTTTTTTCATGTTTTTGTGGCCCTCTAGCGGTCACATTTTCCAACGGATTTTGATGAAACTTGAGATTATGAATCTCTGTACTATGTTCTTGTATTTTGCAGGAAATTATTAAAATTGAATGAAACGTACGGAAGAAAATAATCAACTACAATCTTTTATATGAAGGAAAACACAAGGAAAAAAACGAGCTTGATGATGAGATGTTGTTACTATAATATGAAAATAAACCAAATAAATACTCACACTACTCCTCGTTGATCTCCGAGCGCTCGGCGATGACAAAAAAAAAAAAGAGTGTGGGGCCACTGAAAATTTAACTTTAAATTAACTCGAAAATTCAATCAATACTAGAAAATCAAGGAGCACCATTATCGCCCTCTCCGACTCGTCGTTCTGGCTTACTTGCAGAAACGAAACTTTAATTCTGGATCCTGGCTCTCTTCGAAGTCCAACAAAACAAAGTTTTTTTTTTTTTCTTGCTTATCTGTTTTCTTTTTTTTTGGAGAAAGAATCACACTCGGCACTTAATTTTTATTTCAACTAGTTTGACTTCAAACTCGCACCAACTTTAATCCCGGAGGCCAAAAGCCAAAAATTCTTCTCACTCACTAATATTTCCACATGGATCATAAGTTATTCCACAACGAATGTAATTTATTTTGCCCTGCCTCACACCAAAACTTTCGCCAACTAAATTATTCTATTTCTTCTTCCGTCACAAAAAATTTAATCCCCGTTCACTTCAAATTCTGATCTCTGTATTTATTGTAACTTCTGCTGAAATTCTCAAATCCAAAAATTCACTTCACTTCACTCATAGCAATTACTCTTTTTTTCGTAATCCACTGATGGCTTCGATTCGATTCGTAAGTCGCCAATACTGATCATCCTTACTCTAGGGATTCTCTTGTTTGTCAAGATGACAAACATTGTTCGATTGTCAAGATGACGGTTTTCTCCAGTGCTAAACTGAACCCTCGAGCAGTCATCCAGTCCCTCACTCGGCGCATTAGCATACCTAGCCTAAGTTGCACCTGTTCAACGGTGCGTCCAGTGACCAGGGCGGCAACATCAGCCGCGTAGCCGACCAAGCGCGACTCTTCTGGCATCTCAAGTCTCAGTAGCCCGTCGTAAGACATATTCTATACGTCCGGCCCAAGGATAAATCCTTGGGCATCACCCGATGTAATTTCCATCCTTCGTTGGCCCTGTGTCGTATTGTAGAGCAGGCTTCGGTCCTTGAGGTAGTCCCTCAAAAGCCGCATTAGATATTTTGGAACTTGAAAAGGGGTTTCCAGCGTATCCAGAATATCCACCCATCTAGCGGAGTTGAAGGCGTTCCTGACGTCGAGTGTCACCAACAGGACGATCCGTTGCTTGGTGCGACTATATGCCTCTGCCTTTCGGATCGGCTCATGTAACGACATGTATAAGGTGCATTCAAAAATAAACGAGACTTTTGTCATAAAAAATTTTTTGGTGGCGCCATCTGTGAATGAGATAGTGCGTTGAAATGTTACACCCCTTCCTGACTTCCAATGAAAGCTTGGTGACATTCGGTTCACGTGGAGACGAAGTTATTGCATCTAAAGTGACGGCATGCTTGTGTCATCGGTAGAAAAATGAGTTTCGAACAAAGAGCTAATACCAAATTTTGTTTTAAAATCGGTAAAACCTTTACCGAAACATTTGAATCGATGAAAAAAGTTGATGGCGATGATTGTCTATCTTGTGCCAGAGATCATGAGCTTTTGACACGTTTCAGAGATGTTCGTGAGGACATAAATGACGATGAACATACGGGCCGCCCAAAATGAGCGATCACGGAAAACTCCATCGAAATTGTGCGTGAATTTATCAAAAATGAGCCGAGATTATCGTTGAAATTTATAGGATCGGAGTTGAATATCTCCAAAACATCGATTTATTGCATTTGATTCGATCATTTAGGCTTACGAAAGGTCTGTGCTCATTTTGTTCCGCACACATTGATTGATGACCAAAAATTGCTCAGAAGTCAACATTCGAAAGACATCATTATAGACTCAAGAAAAGACGAGAACTTTCTTTACAAAATTGTAACTGCTGATGAAACGTAGTGTTTCCAATATGAACCCGAAACCAAGCGTCAAAGTATCGAATGGAAGGCCCAAGACGAACCACCACACAAAAAATCGATGTCAAAAATCAAGTCGATACTCATTTGTTTTCACGATTCCAAGGAAATCGTCCACAAGGAGTTCGTGCCAATGGGCCAAATCGTCAATGCAATTTTCTATCTTGGCGCTTTGAAGGAAAACGCTTTGCGTCCGTAGAGGGCATCCAAAAAGCTTGTACCGACATACTGGTGGACATTCCGGTCCATTACCTGAAACACTCTTTCGAAAAGCTTTTGGATCGCGCAAAACAGTGTATCAAGGCTGAAGGAGACTATTTTGAATAAATAAACTTGAATTTATCAGAACAAAGCTCCTGTCGTTTCCAGTCTCGTTTATTTTGGAACACACCTTGTATTTCATAAGTACCAGAGACTGTTCATCATACGATGCCTGGTAAAACTTTGTAAATAGCTTACGAAGGTTCTCTAGTAATAAGTCGCTGCATCTCTTCTTGCATGATTCGTTGCAGGCTCTTGGCTGTAAAGGAAAACATAGCACTATCAAAAATATGATCGAAAAATGAGCGTTAATAAAAACCATGTTAGAACTAAAAGCGATTCCAATGAATAGAGTATGTAAGAATTTATACATGAATCTATTATCTGTTAGACAAGGAACATTTTATGTATAAACTATATTATACTTACTAAAACTGGAGCAAGTTAATGTCCGTAAAGGACTACAGCTGAAAATGGGGTGTCTGGGGACATGTAAGTGTGGTGGCAAGCTAGCTTTGCGGGGTCGTGGGCGTGTTCTTTTCCGACAACATAAAGGCCCACTACAAAAATATTACTCGCACTTACGAATTATGTATCACCAGAGTCAACAAATACAGAGTCGATTGACCGTCGAATGAGGCGATTACCTAGTTAACATACTGAAAGGATGGACCAGGAGAAACGCGACGGTGATGTGTATCGTAAAGCCCTTGCCGCGAAAAGGCTTCCTCCAATCGTTCGATTGTCTTTGATGTCGTTGTGGATTGCATTTTGTATACCTCTTGCCAGTTGCTGAACGCATCAATAATAATTAAATACCAAAATCAGTTTAGGGGTCCCGGAAGATCGATGTGGATACGAGACCATAGTCCGTCCGGTATGGGCCATGATTGAAGCGAACACTTGGTCGGCGGTTTGGAATTTATTGCGCAGTTTCCACATCTTTTGACCAGCCTGTTGATATCGTCATCAATAGATGGCCACTAAATTTTGCTTCGTGCCAACATTTCATCCGAGCGACACCTGGATTTCCTTGATGCAGCTCCTTCAATATTGTCCCCCGATAACAAACTAGCACAACGATGCGATGTCCATAAAAGATGCATCCTTGAATCCTAGTGAGTGATTCTCGTCGGGCAAAAAATTTCGCAACGTCCGCGTTATCGATCTGCTTTGAAGATCGTGGCCACCCATTTTCGATATAATCTGCAACTTCCCTCATTCTTTGGCAACTACTGGTTTCTTGTTTGAGAGCTTTAAATTTTATGGGCAGCATTCGTGCTGTGTCGATCGCAAAGCATGGTATAGAGCAACTCTCCATCTTACCGATGACAACATCTTCGTTACACTTCTCTTATTTTGCTATGAGCCGCGATATGAAAACTGCACATGCAAAACTTTCCGTATTAATGTACTTGATTTGGAAATTATAAGGAAGCATCATTAGTGTGTATTTTTGTAGACGGCTGGCTGTGTGTGCTGGCCACCAACGGCTGATGATTGGTCTGAAGCTCGAACCTGTGCGATCATAGATATAACGATGAAACTTAAATAATGCAAATGTCAACGCCAAGGCTTCTCGATGAACTTGTGGGTAGTTCTTCTCGGCGCTTGTGAATGATCGCGCTGCATGCATTACCGGTCGTTTAGTCCTATCCGGCATCTCATGCATAAGAACCGCACCCATACCGTAACTCGATGCGTTCTGCAGCCACGATAATTTTCTCCTTTGGGTCATAGTGGGTTAATACAATATCCGAGGAAAGTATATTCTTAAGCTTCTCGAACATCTCTTGGGGTAGTTGTTTTCACTCGAACTTGACATGCTTATGCAGCAACTCGTCCAGCGGTTCACGAAGCTCCTTCAGCTGATGAATGACTTTACCGTACCATGTAATGGCCCAGAGAAAAGCTTGCAATTATTGAACGTTTTTCAGTGCCGGCATTTTGTTCAGAACTTCGATCGTCTCTGGACTCGATCTCAAACCATTTTCGTCGATTCCGTGCCCCAGGAACTCCAATTTCTTTTGACCAAATGAGCACTTCTCGATGTTGAGGTGAAACCCGTAGCTTTGCATACATCTCAATACTTCAAATAGATTTTCACGATGATCGGCCTCATTAGCCCCTCCTACGATAAAGTCGTCAATGAAGGCGAATGTACCTTTTGCTCCACTCATCATTGTGTCGACTAGTTGCTGGAAAATGTCTGGAGTGGTTTTAATGCCAGGTTGAAGGCGATTTACTCGGAAGAGGCCACCGTGTGTGTTGATCGTCATCAGTTTCTTCGCTTCATCGTCGGCTTCCACCTGCAGAACGCATCGAAAAGGTAGATCTTACTGAATAACCGATATTAGGACAGTTTCGAGAAGATATTTTCGGGCGTTTTCAGTGGGTGCTGGTTCGGTTCAAGCGAGTCATTCAAACCCGTCGAATAATTGGCGCTTCCACCCAGTTGCTTCTAAGTACAATCAAATTAAGTGCCGAAGCGGACCAGATGCCGCTGCTCTCTACCGTCCAATTTTAATCGGGTGTTGAGCTTGCCCAGCATCTTCACGGGATCTCTCGATACGCTCACGGCTTGCTCCTCGCATACGGCTAATGTAGGTGACCCTAATAGTCCCTATTTGCCTCAGAAATAATTGTCCAATCGGAACCCGAATGAAGTTGTTATTTTAGCTTCATGTTATCAATCGCGGGCTTAACAAACTCGCGCGTCAAAGTAGCCATTGATTTAACTTTGAGGCTTTTGCGATCGTTGAAATCTCGCCAGCGTCTAGGACGTCATGCCGATACTGACATACAGTATCCTGTTTTGTGCCCTACTCTTCTGCAGTCGGGGCAATCTGTCTCTCGGAAAGGACAGTCTCTGTGGAAATGGATATCGTCACACTTGCAGCACGGAAATCTTGCTTTTACAGCTTCGGTGTACTGCATTCTTCTTGCTCCTTCTTCTGGTCGTAGCTTGTTCGCGCTCTCTTTCAGTTTCCCAGGAATGTCAATATCTCACTCTTAGATATGCTTTCCGGGCACAAAACAATGGACTTTTCAGCTTTTAAGTCACACAGCTGGTTTGCAAGTTGATAACATGGTGAAGTTTATGCTTGGCACTACCATTTGATTCTACGTCGGCACATTCTCCCGCCTATTCCTGCTTGTCTGATTTTGTCAATAATTTCTCCAAGGCGAATGAGTCTTTGTTTTATTCAATCCCTGCACGAATATACGAACTTTGAAGTCGTCAGGACTGCACTTTGCTATGATGAATTTTTCACAACTCGCGTTGACTCACGCAGCGTATTCTGAAAAACTTTCATTTACATCTTTTCCAGTCTTAAGACATTTGTATCTAAGCGAAAACTGTGACTCCTGACGACCGAGAATCCGCTTAAGCTCCTTGACAGCGTTATCGAAGAGGATCGTTGCCTTTTTCTGTGGGAGAATAGTGTTTGCGAACCTCTGGTAATCTGATGTTAATAATTTCTTTGTAAGTAGGTTAACTCTTGCTGTGTTTGTCATTTTGGCAGCTGCTGTCACGAAAATGCACTCATAACGCGCCTAGCACAACTGTGATTCCTAAAATATCGGCAAGGATTCCTAGTTTTACTAGGAATTCCGACGACAATATAGCCCGAAGCAACGAAAATGCTCGTGTGGCACGTTTGTTGATTTAATCATTTCAAAAATGGCGCATTACAATGAAAATGTTATTATAACAAGAATCAAAGGCTACTCAATTTTCTGTGCAGTTATATGTCAAACGTCTGAGATATGAGACCAAATAAATATTGAATTTGCAAAAAAATTCTGCGGCGTCTCATATCTACATACATATGTGCAAATTTCGCTTTCTAATCAACTATAAATTTGCGACATTAATAATTGTTGAATATCAAACCAATATGTATGTCTTTATCAATAGCGATAGCTAACGGAATACAGGTAGTTAAGGCCTTTCTAAGCAAATCTAAACCTAGACGGGAGAGCTCACCCCGGATAATATAGTCGCAATAATGCTTGAATCGGTTGACAAATGGAACCAGATGGCACAATATGTTGGGGCAGTCCTAAAAGGGACTCACTGCAGCCGGGAGTCCTAGGAGATCACTTTTCTAGCACTTCCTCTTCCCCTCTCCACTCCCGCTAGAAGAGGAGTCCACCAGCTTGAAGGCGCCTCACGGCGTAACAAAACGAGAGCTGGCCCGAAGAAATCTGTCAAACGGTCCCAGGCTAGGTTCTCAGGTTAACAGGAGAGGTGTTTAGTTAGTAGTCCAGTCGCCTTCTTGCGAGCATGAGAGTCCTACACTCTGTGCGTAAATGGCATTCACCTCCCAAACAAAAACCGAAAAACAAAAATCCTAGACGGCACACGAAACAAAAAGATGGATAAGCTAACGAAATTTATAAATCTGAAGTAATAGCTAAAACATCTTATTGATATCCTTGAATGCACATTGAGCGTTATCTTTTATACAAAGCTAAAAGAGGTAGAATGATGACTTTCAAATGCGCATACGAGTAGTGCACATAAATATATTAGAAATGAAGTCATCCTTTTGTTACGCTATTAAGCAATTTTTCTGTGCGGAGCACCGTTTAGAGATATCGACAAAAACCTGCATTTCAATTTTTGAATTAGTACTCGTACACAAAAAGATAAATATGGATGCACCAATTTATGAGAAAATAATAATTTTGGCCGCAATAAAATTTTTAATAAGATGCACTGTTTTTGAGATGTACGGCAAAAATGAAGAGACCACCAAAGCTACTTAATTGCGCATTTTCGCGAACTCACACCTTTAAAAGGGGAAATAAATTGATAAATGTGAAAAGATTTTGATAAGCTTTTATTTTGACCCAAATCAATGTTTCCCTATGGCGCACGCTTTGCGAGATAATGTATAAAAACTGAAAAAGAGGGAATCTGAGCCTTTCCCTTTCGGAAACTGCATGGAATGACTGGATGGAATTTTTTCGCCAGAAATACTATGGACCAGTTACTCCGCGGTCGTACAAAGTGTAAGAAGGACTTGACAGTATAAATATTAATATTTATTTCTAGCTATTTCCTTTGATAAGATTTAGCAGAAATTCTATCTCAATGATTAAAACCCCCTCTGATAATAGCCACGCGGTGACAGATGTAATCGCAGTTGATTTAATCATTAACAAAGTCCTAATTATTCAGCCCTCTACTTATCAAGTAGATTAAACTATCAATCAAAGAGGTATATACGAGTATAAAAGACTTCAGTTTTAATTGATTAGTTCAGACATATTTTCGGAAGAAAAGGTCTAACTTAGTTTCTTTTTCAAATTTGCAAAATGAAGACCGTCTTCGTTGTAATTCTCACCATCTTTGCTGTGAGTATCTACACAACTTCAGCACAAAGTCATAATAAGACTTTCGGTTTTATTGGGCATCTAGATTTCCTTGTTGCTAGAGAACTTGTTGTAAAAAGATATAAAGATTTGACAGTGCAAATTCTGAACTATGAATATCCAAGAAATGTGAGTATGGAATTTCAAAAATATACTTTTACATGAACGTGGTATTTATTGCTGATTTTTTATTCATAGGGCTTTGATAATCTTTACACCATTACTGGAATTCGCTGCATCGATTTATTTACGAATGATAAGGGCGGATTTTGTTCACTGAGTAGGGGTGGCCCTGGTAATAAGGAAGTTACGATCAGTGTCACATCACAAAGAGGCCACGGTTTCGGCTTTTATATTGAAGTCTATGCTTCTGAAGTCATTCCACCCTCTCCCGCAAACAATTTAGAGGACATATATGATAAACTAGTTTAGGGTACAGCTGTGAAATGTATATACTCATCCACAGCCATTTATCAATGAACTCAAAAATAATTTTGATTGCGTGTGTTTAACATTTACTGTGATGTAGAGCTGCAACTATTTTCCTTTCATATTATGGAAAGAACTATTATCATTTCTTGGCTTTCAAAAAGTTTCATTGCCCGATATACTCAGAGGTTATGAAGTATGCACTGTTCAGTTCTTCAATTGGCCAAAAGCTTGAGTATTCATACATGAGTCTGCAGCATTCTGCAGTGGTGTAATTAGATTTGTCAAGTGTAGTTTATATGCAGTGTTTTTAACGTTTCGTCTAATCAGAGCCTCTGTAAGTCGTTAGAGTGCCCCCAGGCAACAGCTGATAGTCCAGCTGGCGTTGCTAGTTGTGTGGGTGGAATGCGAATACACCAAACTCTTTGCCAAGAGAGTAAAATGAAAATGTAAAAGAAGTGAATTTTGTCATTTACTACTTGTTAGATTTCGAGAAGAAAAGTATCGCGTACGATATATTTTTGATAAATTTTTTTTTAATGTTGCCTGCCATTTTTTGTTATTGGATAGTTATCTGCTACAAGCTATGATCCAGAAATCTGACTAAATTTATTTTCGATTAATCGGTCCCCTTAATTTTTGTGTATTACGTTTCATACTCTTCTTTCGTCTACAAAATGTCTGAAATGGGAGAGTCGCGCACCAAGATGCCAATCAACAACGCACTTTTCACCTGGATGCAAGAAATCATGATGCCGTGGATCAAAGCGATGCGGAATTTAAAACTCCCGCCGTTTTGGCAGCGACGTCCATTGCTGTGGTTTGCACAAACGGAGGCTGTGGTTCGCACAAACAGAGGCACAATTTGTAATGTATAGAATTACTTCGGATGCAATCAAGTTTAGTGGGATCACAGATTCTGTCGACTGCACCATTTTGGAACAAATGGCTGGTTTAGTGAGAAATCCCCCAAATGCAAATAAATACGACGCAATCAAGTAACGTCTGGTCTCTCGCTTCAAAGACACACCAGAAGTCAAGCTTGATCGAGTGCGGACGGGATATAAAAAGCCATCACAACACAATGGCTGACAGAACTATCGCCAAAATAAATGTATGGCTGACGCCACCGAAAGCAATAGTAAATGAGAGAAGATGGAGAAAAGTTTCAGGAGTCTGCAGAAACCAGAGAGCCCTAGGAATAAACTTACCGAAGTTAAAGCAAAATATAAAACCGCCCAAAGCAACGAAATTTGTTTCTACCACATGCGTTTTGGCGACAGAGCTCGCAAATTTCACGTGCCATGTAATTGCCGGTGGTCAAAAATTAAAAGCGTCATTGAATACCGGTGAGACTAATGATGACACTTGAGAATCATATCGTTAGATAATGCGACATAGACAAATCGGTATGCTGTTTTTGATAGATACAGTTACCAGCGTATCATTCATTCCGCGAAGAAAGACTGACCGTATTTCAACATTTAAATTATACACGGCGAATAACTCTATCATCCGTATATACGGCGAAGCTGTATTGAAGCTGGACTTCGGGTTGCAAAACCAATGCGATGGTATTTCTATGTGGCGGATATCAATAGACCAATTATAGGTGCGGACTTTTTTCGGCAATCTAATCTTCTTGTCGATGTAAAATGGAAGTGCCTCGTGGATGGGCAGTCGCGCCATTTCTCAAGCACAGAGTTGCATTTCAATACACTATCAGCCTTTTGGCGGGATAATGCGTTTCACGGCTTGTTGGCAGCAAGCTGCAAAAAAAGATTTTTAATATATGGTGCGACAAGGAATTTGCCACCCATCTAAGAGCCCATGGGTGAGTCCGTTGCACTTAGTGAAAAAGAAATTGGTGGATTGGAGACCATAAAGAAACTAGCGTCGTTTAAATGCGGTCACGATACAAGACCAGCACCCAGCAGCATACACCCACAATTTCACGCATAACCTCTACAATAAAACTATATTTAGCATGACCAAGCTTGAGCGGGCATATCACCAGATCCTGACACATCAGGAGGACATTCCTAAAACCGCAGTCTTCTCTCTATTTTGCTCTTTGGAATTCTGTCGTTTTACATTTAACCTATGCAACGTGGCACAAACCTTTCAAAGATTCCTCGACCCGGTCCTACCAGGTCTGGATTTTGGCTACCCTTACTTGGACGACATCCTCGTCGCTTCTTGCAACCCAACCGTGCATACGAAATGGTTAAAACAAATCTTCAAACGCCTTGCCAAGAACGGCATACAAATAACCATTTGAAAATGCCATTAGGAGTAGGTAGCGTGGAATATTTAGGGCATTCGATTTTCGAAAAAGAAACAGAGCCACTACCTCAATGTGAAGAAGCTATCTTGAACTTCAAACGACCAGAAAATATTGTGGAACCCCGGTGATATTTAGGAGTAGTAAACTTCTATAAAAGATTTATGTGAAACGCGGCAACATTCTAGCACCACTAAACGATCTTATCTCGGGCATTTACAAGAATGATAAAAGACCGATTGTATGGAATGATTAATCTACCAAAGTGTTCAATGGAAACAAGAAGCTTATCGCAAACTATTCACTATTACCGCCACAGCACTGCAGCACCGCGAACACAGTTGGCATTGCACACAGACGCATCAAATACCGCGCTGGAGGCAGTTATTAAATAATGAGTTGACAAGGATTGAGAATCCTATAGGTTTTTTTATCAAAAAAGCTTAATACAGCTCGAAAACATTACAGCACCTATGACAGGGAGCTTTTAGTCGCTAGGAAGCCATCAAATATTTTCGACATACACAGGCTGCGACTTCATCATCAAGACGGACTATGAACCATTAATTTACAAATTTCAAAAACGCTCAGACAAAGCATCACCAATTTGAGTTGGACAATTAGAATATATAGTGCAATTCGCTACCGACATCAGATACTTAAATGGTAGCAAAGACGTTTGTAGTGGACATACTAGCCAGAATTGAAGAAATTAACGCCATCACCAAGTGTAATAGATTGAATTCCTATATACATATATCATAAACAAAAACAACAATCGTAATGACGTTCATACGTACAAATCATAAGCAAACATATGTATACATGCTCAATTGTAAATTATTGCTTACTAACAAAAGTCATTTGCTTACTAACAAAAGTCCAACCTAAGCAAACAAAAAAAAGACATTCATGAAATATCAATCCTATCGCATGGCTACATGTAATTGCATAATCATTCAATGCAATTTCTTTTAATTTCTTCTACACTAATTCTAAATATCGAGTGTACCCGTATCACGTTGTATTTCATTCGTAACTCATCACGTGTGGAAGTATTCCCTAGCCACACTCAATGCACGCTAATTATCTTACTCATCAAGGGGTTAGCGACCATACCCAAGTGATGCGTACGAACATGGGTTGTTGACATATGAGTGCATGTATAATGTATGGAATATGGACATCTATCCATTGAACGAAATAAATGCATATGAATGTAATAACAGCGTTAGAACTATAGGATTGAAATGTTTGGACTTTGGAAATATTGAAACGCGTGAGTTTTTGTTTATGAGGCAATAAATCAATTTATTGGAAAGCATAAGTGGAAATTTGTCAAGTAATAAATTTCCGCTTACACTTTTAAAAGAAAAACAAATTAGCTGCGTAAGACATAGATTAAGCGAAAGAAAATTATATAAATACCGAAGTAAAATTGAATCAAGAATTGTAATCGATTCGTCTTGGCGTTTCATTGCAAATCTTCCTTCCGCGAAGCTATATTTGCGGACTTAAAACTTGCGGCGTCGTGGGAAATGTCCTCGCCATGTTTTCTGCGGAACAATTCTCCGCTTGTGTAGGTAAAGATATTATATTCTAACAATTTAATAACCGTTTTCTTACCCTAGTAAAAGAATTCAAAGTAGTAATAACATAACATTTCACAAGAGCAACACAATTGCCTTCAGTGACATTGCTAAAGCACGAACTATTTATGAAGAACTCTAATCGTGCCCGAAACGTGGAACGTCACTGCGACTTCAAGCTATCACCACCACCCAAAACATGTAACCGTTGTACTGTGATATGCCGACCGGACAACCCAGACCATTTGTGCCACAGACGTTACGATTTCCCAGTAAATTCATGAACTACCACATCTAGCCGCACATACCACATGCAAGTTGATACGAAGAAAATACGCTTGGTTCAACATGGGAAAAGATATTGCCAGTTGGGCTAGGGCCTGTCTCCCTTGTCAGCGTTCGAAAGTCAATCGGCATGTGAAAAACGTTCCAGAAATTTTCCTTGCACGTAACAAACGTTTCCAGAACACGCACTACCCTTGCTTCACTGCTGCATATATGTTCTTCATCGTCAATCGCTTTACACGGTGGCCGGTTCATTGCAACTTCCGCAGTCTTAAATCGTTGAGACCTCCAGTGTGTCAAAAATTTCATACAGCTTATGGATGTATCCAATTCGCCATTGGCCCCTTCTAGCTTCGCTCTGATTATTTACCTCAGGACCCGTCGCCCAAAGGCGTTCAATATGTTTGCGGATGCTTGGGTTACGGTCCATGTTTCCCATCCATAGCATAACATAGGCCCATAGATGTTAGAGAGAGGATACAAAATGCATCGAGAGAATCGAAGCATTTTATCATGTAGCGTGAAGTTGGCGCGTTATTAGCTGTTGATTCGAATTTCAAATAAATTTGACGTGACGTCTCCCACTAATTATCGCATCTTGAATTAAATCAATTTTCCGGGCGGGTATTCTAATTTAAACTATGTAGAAGATTGAACATGGTACCCTACGAAGGATACGTCCCTGACATGCTTCCTAGACTGTTTTTACAATCCCACACACGTCACTACATTTTTCATTTTTCGACACAAAAACACTCGCGATCCGTAATTATCACATTTGCAACACTTTTGCACTAGATTCAACACGGTTTATCTTAAAAATTGTTTTGTGTACAATTTCAAATTCAACTTGATTGGACGTTTCCCATCAATGTTAAATCCTCACAAATCATATGTTTTCAATCATATGGTTGATATTTCGTTGACAATTTGGGGGTTAAGGTATAAGAGGGGTGGGAAGGAAGAGTTCATTGGCAGTTGTTAATGACCGTGACAAAATGATGATATTATCCTCTTGGCGACTACTTGGCTCGACTTCTATAGTAATGTACCTCGTGTATCGACAGGTAGCTTCCTTATGATGTATTCTAGAGCCGAATTGAATAACAATGGGGCCAGCCCATCTCCTGCTTTAGTCCGTTATTTGTGTCAAAAGCATCGGTGGTTTGGATATTGGATATTTTGATAAGACGAACTAATTTGGCTGGAATACCAAAGCAAAGCATTATTTGGTACAGTACGGACGATCAACGCTGTCGTATGCTTGCTTGAAGTCAACGAAAATTTAGTGTACGTCTATGTTGAACTCCCAGCATTTCTCAAGTACCTGCTTGACTGTGAACAATTGGTCTATTGTCGATCTACCTGCTCTAAAACCACCTTGATACTCCTCAATATTACTATCGGCATATGATCCGATTTTATTTTCAAAGGTTTTAGAAAATATTTTATACGCCGTACAAAGTAGTGATATGCCTCTATAATATTCCCAGTATAGCTTGTCATCTTTTTTGTGGATAGGGAATATAATTGATTGGCTTCGCTCTTTCGGAATATGTTTTTGTTGCCAGGTGTGCTGGCTGACTTTGTAAATAGCTTTATGAAGACTGCTGCCACCACATTTAATGAGCTCCACAGGAATCCCATCGATACCCGGCGATTGATAATTCTTTTGGGCTTTGATGATGGAACCCATTTCATACAGAGTTGGTGGGGCCAATGAAAGCTCTCCGCAGGAACCTATAGGCTCCGATGCTCTGGAGCTGTGCGGAGAGTTAAAGAGGCTCTCGAAATATGATGCCCATATTTCCTTAATCTTGCTTTCATCAGCGATGATATTGCCGGTGTCATCACGACAGAGCGCGGCTTTGGGCTGATAACCACGTTTTAGGCTTTTCACCACTTTGTATGCTTGTCTCGTGTTGTTGTTCGCTGGACTTACATCAATGCTTCTCAATTGGTCGCCATAGTATTTTCTTTTCATAATTCAAATTTTCCCATTCCCTACTCATCTGAGATTTTCATAGTGTTCTTTCTTCATCCTGGTTGTCCTACCTAGATACCTTTGTATGCCTGATTCTTTTTATCTAACGCATTTTGGCACTCATAATCGAACCAATCATTCCTCTTGCGCCGGGCTTGATGTCCGATCGTCTGTTCAGCCCCGGTCTTAATAGCCGCTTTCTCTTCCACCCAGAGCTTGTTACTTGTCCTTAGCGATACGTCTGTTAGGATAGGAGCCATCTGACCGTCGAGGGTTTCCGTGAAATTTTTTGCTACAGTCGCCGTTTGGAGCCTTTTGATGTCAAATTTTTGTAGCGGGCTGGTCTTCGATGAATATGCCTTTGATAAACGATATCGATTGGTTAATTTGATCAAGTAATGATCTGAGTTACAATTGGCTTCTCGGTATGCACGGACGTCAAGTATGCTCGAGGCCCAACGTTGTTGGATCAGAATATGGTCGACCTGGTTTTGTGTGTTGCCATCCGGTGACACCCAGGTCACTTTATGAATGCGTCAATCGGGAAGCAAGTCGAACGTATTACTAGATTTCTGCTGCTTGCAAAGTCAATCAGGCGCTGGCCGTTGTCATTTGTTTCATTGTGGAGGCTATATCCTCCAGTCGTTCCCCGGTGAGATAGCTCACAGCCAACCTTAGCGTTGAACCCACCTAGAATTATTTTTGTGTCGTCGGTAGGCAATGAGTCGATGAGCTTTTCAGGTGATTGTCAAACGTTTCCTTCGTTTTTTTTCCTTTTCCTCGGTCGGAACGTGAACATTTATTAGCCAAATTTTGAAGAATTTCGCTGTTACACGGATCACACACAACCGTTCATTGACTGCCTTAAAATCAATAACGTGAAGGCCACTCCGAATTCTCGTTTTCCAGTAGGCTTCCCACCTTTGAATATTGTGTGCGATCTCATGTCTTGAATGTCGTTTCAAGTCCAATTTGTTTCCTGGATTGCCAGAATTTTTAATTGATATTGACTGGCCTGTTGTAAATGGTCTTTAACAGTGCCAGGGTAATTGGGTGATCTGACATTCCAGGATCCAATGCCATAGTCCTTTTTTCGTTTGCGAGGTCATTGCCGTAAGTTCAATCCATTCTGAGGTCCAACTGCACGTTTCGAAACATTTTTAGGTTTTCCAGGAACGGGGAATTAGCCCGTCACCTAACCTTTATTCCCGCGTCATGGTTATTACGTCGATTCCGTTATCAGGCATGGAGGACTCGCCGTTACCCTCTTATGCCTCCACAAAGTAGGTGTAAGTAGGATTTAATAGCAGAGCTGTAGATGTAATTACAGTTATTAGCATTTCTCGGCATTTAGTGTCCCATTATTGGGGCACCAGTAGACCCAATGTGCGACCGCGAGAACATTTACTACCATTTTAACTGGGGTATTTGGGATGGGCAATGCATAATGGTAATATTTGGATTTTTTTATACTGACCTTGAGTGTGAAAAAGAATTTTAACCTTGTAATTCGTGGCAAATTGTTATCTATACTGAGTGTAAAGTGCAGTCTGCCGAATTATATTGAATTTGATAATACTTTTAAATATGTTACGTGCAGAGCTTTCTGCATTTGTAAATTACATGGAACTTGTATGGATGCCCGAAGAGATTGGTACAATCCCTACATGGATAATCATACCTCTGAAATTAATTCTTTAGATAGAAAAAATAATCAACGAATTTCTCAGCAGCACTCTCAGTCTCGAGCCAATGACGAGAGTTTCGTAGAAATGGCTAGCAGCTTCGATGATTTACCGATTACATTATCTAACAGCAATAACAAGATATACGCAGCTATTTAAATGTTTGAAAATCAAATCACTTCAATCCGTGAAAATATATCTAACATTCAATAACACAACAAGGATAAATATATCGAGAAATCATCGTTATTTCAAGCAAGAGCGTTGAAGCTGTTAGAAAAACATGACGCGATTCTTAATAATACCGTGTCGTCAGTTGGAAGTTCCAGGAAGGAGCATTCGGAGATTCGGTCGAAGCTGGGAAAGATTGAGCACAGTTTAAGCAAAATGGCAGAAGGGATGCAGCGATATAGTCAGCCTAGTACGATTCGTGGAAATTCACATGAAAAAACATCAAATGAATCGATTAGAGAAAGGCTACCCGAAAAAACAACGACTTAATCGAAAGAACCACTACAAGCATCTTCACACGCTCCAAAATCTGAATTTGTGTATAAACTGGGAACTTTTTGGTTGGAAGAAGATTGAAAGAAAAGAATTGAACGGCAAATTCGAATGAATTCAAATAATGACCTATGTTCCACAAATGATCAGTCAGAGTACAGAATTTTCTTCATGCAGAAAGCTCTAAAACTGCAATGCAGCTAAAATCCAGAAGATTGGTGAAAAGGACCTAATCATTAAAGGATGCAAAGTTGAAATGATACCTCAGAAGAACCAACGGAAGCCCAAATTCAAAGTTTTCATTCCATCGAGATATGCCTGGTTGTTCTCCAACATGATGAAAAGAAGCGGTTGCTACTCCTAGAATGGTATGGTATTTAAGCAGTGGAGAATCATCAGCAGCTCAACATTACCTAATTTTAGCTTTTAATACCAAAAAGTATGTTTCTAATTGTACTAACCAAACTTTACCCATGATTATTTCTGAACTTTTCTCAACACCGAACTCATTGCAAGGTACTGCTGTTATTGCAAAAGGTAGCAATGGCAACACAAGACGATTCTAACAATAGTAGCGTGTCCCAAAAAATAGTTAACTTAGAGTCGAACGATTGCCAAAATGTCTCCAAATCGATTGAAACTCTGGCCATGGCAGAGAAATCCTCTCAACCACAATGTAAATATAAAAATTTCATCCGTGGCAAGGTTCAAGTACCATCTTCTTTGGGTTCATTACACTTTCCACAGTCTTCTGTTCCCCAAGATAGCAATAAATCCTTTTAAGGTACGCTTTGCCCACCATCTATAAAGACCATGATTAACTCTGGGGGTTTTTTTTTGTGGTAGGGAGGTGAAGGCATTTACGCCCGCCGAGTCTGGCAGTGTGGGACTCCCATGTAGGATACCCTTGGACTACCCACTAAACACCTCCCCTGTCAATCTGAGAACCTAGCCTGGAACCGTTTGACACATTACTTCGGGCCAAGTCTCGTTTTGTTAGGCCGTGGGGCGCCTTCAAGCTGGGGAGTCCCTTTCCTAGCGGGAGGGGAGAGGGGAAGAGGAAATGCCAGAAGAGCGATCCCCCAGCCCCAGCGCCTCCGGCTGCTGTGAGTCCCTTTTATATTTCAGGACTGCCCGAGCATAATGTGCCACCTGGTTCCATTTGTCAACCGAACTCTGGGGTTGATTTAGAAAATACCTATCTATTGTCGAGATTCAGAGACCACAAAATCTACGAATATGTACAACTCTTTTTGGCAAACATGCATAAGGCTCCCGATATGATACGTATTGATGGAAAAACAAAGACTGGTGTCAAGGTCATAATACAAAGAGAAGGTCTCCCTATTGATTTTGATTCTCTTCAAGGTATGTATTTTTGCTTCCATGAGAGCTTGGAGTCATGGCAGATCAAGCGAAACAATATCTTGAAACATTTGTATCGCATGTAAGTTTGAACTTCATTTCACTTCAAAGGACTAGGGAACAACACAACAATTTTTTTCGTGCCCAATAAGAAGCCTGTTCAGCAAAGCTTTAAATTATTTTACCACAATTGCAGTGGTATCCGATCTAAATTAAACCAATTATTCCTTGACGCAAAATCTTGCCAGTTTAAAATTTTATCTCTGACATAAACTAGGCTAAATAATGCACATAGAAATGAAAAGATTCTAGACAGTGATTGGACGATATTATTGCGGTAGTGCGAACGGATCAAATAGAGGAAATCTTGACGACAATCAATAAAATAAACTACAATATTAATTTCACAGTGGAAAAAGAAACCGACGACTGCATTCCATTCTGGGATATATGTATAAAACGTGGAAAAAGTTAGCATTTGCTGTGTGCAGAAAGCCTACATCAACACAAAGACTATGAAACTAAACGGTGTTACAAGAAACAGCGGCAAAGAACAGCTTTAGAAAGGAAGAAATAAGGCATATCATTGATAAGAAGATCCGACAAAAATACCTCAAAAGCCAATCAACATTATTCAAGCAAGACACGGCAATAAAACAAGTTGGGTAAACAGACCTACGCTCATGTCAGAAGGGTTTTGTATGCAATTTAAAAAATGCAGTCACCAGATCGAATCAAATCAAGATACATGTTAAAGAGGATTTTATCGGAGAAAATATGAAATACGAATATCATACTATTAGTAACAAAGTTGAACGAATTTCGACTTCTGAGGTTTTTGTTATTGTTATACTCATAAATATCTCCCTTGATAATTATTTCAGATGTGCCCCCAATGAAGCGAAAACTGACAGTTTAAGAATTGTTTTGAAATGCTCCTATGAAAACGTTCATTTCATAATCATATCAGCTACGTTTGATGAATTTTTTCAGGGGCTATTCTGCTGTATTGTTATCATGGATTCATGGGCAATTTTTTCGAATCCTAGAATGGTTACAAAGCCCTTTTGCTAGCAGCTCTCACCCGCCTCCTTGACTTGTTTTACTTATGAGCATCAATTGTAGGTACTCATCTTCAGTCATTCATTAAATTGAATCAAGTGTTCAAAGCATGCACCTTAAACGTTGAAGTTGGAAAAACATAACTCAAAATTATCCAATCTTCGCAAATAAAACAGCCACTATTTTGTTTTACGATTACTGATACCACTAGCTGAACCGATTCTCAAAGATATACATGACACCTATCATTCCTGAAATTTTCATGCAAATCCTAGCAAAACTGTAGTGTCTGAGTCGGTAAAAAGCGCATGTTGTTCCATAGCCATATGTTGCCATAGTAATAAATGCAGCGAATATTGTTCCATAGTAAAACAGGAAAATTCAAACCGCTATAACTTCGCTAAATATAATTCAATCTTTATGAAACTTTCAGTATAGATCAATCTTATAAATAGTCATCTGTGTACTGAATTTCATAGAATTTAAGGGTACCATTAAGATTTTATTCAAGAAAACATAAAATCGATAAATCATACTATTACTAACAAAGTTGAGTGAATTGCGACTTCTAACGTATTTGTTGTTGTTGTTCTCACCGAGGCCTACATTCCTGATTTTTTTCAGATTTTTTGGATCACAAGTGTCCAATCGCGAGGGGGGGGAACACACATTTTTCGTGTATTTCCCCTCCCTGTGCGCCCTTCGAAGCAAACTTTGCCAAACTAAGACCTGTTTTGAAAAGTGCTCATCAAGACCCTTCATTTGATACCCATATCGGCTACTTTCAATGAAATTTTTTTTTCGGGAGGTCACTCCCCTATACGGGGAGACCCCCTTAAATACCTTATAAAATTTTTTGTAGTTGAACTTTGAAGAGAACACCACTTTACACCTACATACAAAATTTGATGTTTCTAGCTTATGTAGTTTCCGAGAAAAACTGCTGTGACACACCCTAAAAAAGTGAAAACTAAACGAATCAGCATTTCGTGCTCGGATCTATTCACGGGAATAGCGAAAAAGTTGGCGAAATATAGTATACAAGCATGCGGCAATAGCAGGGCTCATTAGGATGGATCGTAGCAATTTTTGCATTTGCATTCCTGTCAAAAGTTTTCAATCATTAAATTAATTTTTTTTAAAATCGTCAGTCCGAAATTAATCTTTATCGGAAAAAACTTATATTGTCGAAGTAGACTCAGGAAATTTCTATCGAATATTTTTTACTTCGATTGGTAATGCAAAGTAAAGAACCAATGAAAACTTCAGGGCCGCTGGTATGGAGGAGCCCGACGGCTTCGCTCCGTTGGGGCAACCTGGGGAAACGATGAATACGAAACTGGCGACAGTTACCAAGAGAAAACATAACGAAGAAAACTCCGCAGATGGAGGGTGCAAGCTGCAAATAATAGCGGACAATCAACAAATGGCCAAATTGCAAAAAGAAAATGACGAACTAAGGCTAGAGATACAGTCCCTCAAGGATCTATTCAAGAAAGGGATGAAGCCTCAAAAGACGCGGCCGCGAAATTAATGGGAACAGGTAACAAAGGCGAAGAAAAGTGCAAAACAAGCAAATCCAGAAGAAGTTCTAAGTGCTGGTGACAACAGCGAAAGTCATAACTATCGTGCAGCGCTGGAAGGATTAACCGAAGAAATGGAAATTGAAGAAAACATCGAAGGTAATTCTAATCAAGATAATGACTTAAATTTTATTCAGTATCTAAAAAATAAAAACAAAGCGGAAAACCAGCCCGCAGATCTGCTGATTTCCCTGAAAAAGCTTCCAACAAGACAGAAAAAGTTCCGCCAATCAACATGTTCGGACAAAGCGAAAAAGATATGGTTCGGCTATTGGCAGCCGAAAAGAAACTGGCCAATTTCGAGATCAAAAGATTTAATGCCGGAAAATTGACCATAAGAACAAAATCACTGGTTGATTTCAAGTCAGCCAAAGATGTGCTGAATTTCGGGGAGGTTCCATGCTTCACCTATACCCCAAAAGGTGAGAAGAATCAGACCTTCTTGTTGAAGGGTTTGGACTGCGGAGAGGATGCGGTCGATATTCTTCAGGTGCTCAAGGAAGCTGCACCAGATATTGATTTTGTTTCAGTCAAAGCCTTTGCGACAAGAAGGTCGATAGTAGAAAGGAAGAATTTACCACTTTACCTGGTACAAATTACAAATAAGAGCAGTTCAAATAAGGTACTTGAATTTCAGAGTGGTAAGGTGGGAATACCTAAAGAAAAAAGAGTGTAATCAATTTATTTTTTTCAAAAATCCTTGTAGGACACAGGTGACGATGGTCCTGCACAAGTGTCAGCGAGCTATAAACAACACCGAGCTCAGCTAACTAGCTTCGCTTAACGACCGCGTACGCGTGCTTGACAACTAGCATTTGCGGGATCATATGAGGCGGGTTCTTGTCGAGCCACGAAGCTACACTACAAAATACTTATCACACGTACTCTACCCTACGAGACGTACCGATCAATTTTTATTATCTATAATGATGTTCTCTTAGGTGTCAATTAAGCTACTCTACAGTAATTCAACATTTTTTTTGCCTCATTAAAGTTAGAGGACACGGGGGCTGGAGACAAACGCAAACATTTTACAAAAAGCAACCGTTACTTTCTCCGAAGAAAAGTCGTCGCATATTAAAAGGGGAAATGTCAAACCTAAAGATGTTAAAGTGGCTGAAGTGAACCACTCATCTCTGCCAAAACTATGAAAACTTGACAGATGTAGTTTACTTTAAACTAGTAAAACAACAAACTAAGCAGTTTCGACGGGGTGACCACCGTATCTCTTCAGGAGCACCCACTCCTGATCACCACGGGGCTGCTCGACTGCTTATGTTTATCACAAGAAGTCAACCAGTGTTAACGGTGTGAAAGGTTTGGACATTCGCTCGCCAATAGTGCCATGCACCATCAGTGCGTCAAATGCAAAGACGCTCATGCTCCCGGTGAGTGCAAATTAGCTAAGACGGAGCCTAAAGAAAAATTATACTGCGTTAACTGCGGTGATTTTGGTCACCTAGCATCATATCGAGGATGCTCCCGATATCAAGATGCAAAAGTTAAATTTGCTCCAAAACAAACACAACTACACCGTAATATCATACCTTCCAACATCGTCCAGCCCAGAGTATCGTTCGCACTCGCCGCTAGAGAACCAGCAGAAAATGCTGGAAATAATGTAAATAATGTAAGTGGCAATAATGAACTGCTTCTTAAAATTTACCAGCAACTTAATTTTTTATCGGAGTGAATTAACAAACAAGATTCAAAAATTAACTTTGCTTTTCAGCGTTTAGGTCTTTCAAATGCCTCATAATAACTTGTCCTCCAGTCATATTCCCATGGATAGGCTTCGCCTCATATCGATCAACATCAATTCTATCGTTGCTATACATCGACCTGATTATCTCCTTGAATTTATTGTTAAGCAACAGTCTGACATCATGTTTTTCATTGAAACCTACCTCAATTCATGGCACTCCATGGAATTCAAAGATTTTGCATTCGTAAGAAACGATAGGGTAAGCGGTGTTGGGGGAGGTGGCACAGGGATATTAGTTCGAAGACTCTTTTGTTTCGAAAATATATATATATATATATATATATATATATATATATATATATATATATATATATATATATATATATATATATATATATACATATATAAAGCCGAATACAAAAACTTTCACTGCCAATTCTCAAGTTCAAGGAGGAGCTCAATTCCTTGTTTGAAATACTCGAATTGAACAGGCTGCATTATTATTATATTTTTGCCGACGACCTGAATGCCAAGCATACATCATGGCTAAACGCCACCAATAATTCAAGAGGTGTATTCCGGAAATCGTGGATAACAGAGAACCAAATTGATACAGGTGCAATCTATATGAGTCGGAGTTCCCAACATACCCTAGGACAAATTCATATTTGGACCTCTGCATTGATGACGCAAGACTTGAATTCAGCTTCAATAGTCCTCTACGGAAACTGCAGGTGCTTCCTTGCTATAGCGACCATAACGCAATCGCAATGGAAATCAATCATCAAAGGGATGATCTCTTCCTCATTCCAGTTCAACATGAAAACCATCGGTTGAATTTAAAAGAAACAGACTGGGGAAGGTTTCAAAAGAAGTTTAATCGGGAGTACCAGAAGCAATGTCCCACTTCCGATGGTGGCAAATCTTGCTTAATGGTTCCTAATGTCAGGAATCTAACTAACGATGAAATAGATCTCTATTTGTCGAAGTTAGAGAAGCTGACGCTAGAAACGAGTGAGAAATAAGTTCCCAAGATTAAACATCGAAACAATATGGAAGGATATGAAACACCAACCATTGCAAGGTTGAAAAGATTGAAAAGCCTTCTTCTCACACGCGTCAACAGTATTTATCGGTGAGCTTTTGCAGGCTATCCCCGTTGAGTTACACTCAAACCCAGCTGCTACATTGAATGCGCTCGACACGCGCTATGGAGGCGATCATCTGAAGCAGATTTATCGGGCACAGCTACGGCATCGGATGCAGAAGTCTGGCGAAACCTTACAGCAGCTAGCCCAAGACCTTGAGCGACTGGCCCTTTTGGCTTACCCAGCGTACGACCAGGATATCGAGATGACGCAGCAACAGAAACATTCATCAGCGCATTAAAGGACCAGGAATTGCAACAAGCCGTGCGTTTAGCTCAAAAGCAAACGGTTAAGGATGCATTGGCTTATAGCCTGAACTTTGAGCCAGCGAAGAATGTGACCCGTACCACTGCTCGGGTTCGCAAGGTAGTGACAGACGAGTGCAGGTGTGAGCGCGTGCGAAATGAGACCCTCTGGTAAATGGTGCGCCTGGATGCTGGAATTGCGGAGAGAAGGGGCACCTGCAAAGAGACTGCAAGAAGCGAAGAAAACGGAGCTATTGTCCAGGATTGTGGAGATACAGACCGTCTCAGGAGCCTTAAATGAAGCCCATCAAACTGAAGGGGCCAACTTCGTGGGGCGAACGTTGGCTAGGAGGATTGACGTCCCCATTACCACCATCGCCGTGTCAAGACTACATCGTGGAGAAGCAGACTTATGCATTCTGGGTCAAGTTGATGAAGCAAATAGCACCATAACAAGTGACACTGGTGCAACCCGATCGACGATCTGACCAGACCTAGTGAAGCACCAACTACTTCACAAGGGCAAAGTTCATGGAAATGCTGACGCCCTATCTCGTCATCCATGTCCAGCTAACTGCAAGCATTGTCTGCAAATTGAGGAAAAGGAGCCGACCGTTGATCTGCGAGTGGAAACGGCCGAATTCGATGAAGGTTGGTTATTGGAGGAGATTCGAAACGCCCAGCTAGCCGATGAAGACATCGGACCCTTGCTCGTATGGAAGGAGACAACTGGGCGACCTGAGTGGAAGGACATTTCAATGCATGGCGCAACCCTGAAAAGCTATTGGGCTCAATGGAACTCCCTTCGGTATGATTGGATCTCAATTAAATTTTGTGAACATATATATATATATATATATATATATATATATATATATATATATATATATATATATATATATATATATATATATATATATATATATATATATATATATATGTCAGTCTATATAATTGCAAAATTTCAAGAAGTTTAAAGGTACCGTTTTGATTTTATGGGCAAAAATGTAAAATCTACAAATCATACTATTATTAACAAAGTTGAGTGAATTTCGATTTCTAAGGTATTTGGTGCCCTTATACTCATAAAGGCCCACGTTCGTGATAATTTTCAGATTTTTCGGCTGAAAGGTGTCCAATCGCGAGGGGGGGGGGGGGGGGGGACACAAATTTTGGGCACATTTTGCCTTCCCCTGGACCCCCTAGTTCATAAAATGATTTTTTTATTTCAGATTCTAAAAGTTCTGATCAAGGCCTTTCATTTGATACTCCACTCGACTACCTATGATTAAAATAAATTTTTAAGGGCCAATTCGTTATTATTTGTTAATGCCTTGACTTTTGAGAGACCATCACTTCTGACCTTTTCACAGTTTGAGCATTCTAGCTTCTATAGTTTCTGAGGAAATTAGCTGTGACGCACGAACAGACGGACAGATAGGTCGCGAAACTAGTAGGTCTTTGTAAAAATTTTTTTTAACAAAGACCTAAAAACGGGTGTGTTCCGATCAGGGCAAGTTTCTGCAATCTATCACATATAATCCTGTTTCCATTTCTATCCGGACTCCTACTATCAATTTCGATACCAGCCCTATCGAGAAGATTTATCTCATCACTAGCGACTTCAAGATTCGATACATTCACTCGAGACTTCTTGCGGAATATGCTATTCACTTTCGTGAAATAGCCATCTGGGTCCTGTGGGCTAATACCCCTCAGTTTTACCGCCCATTGATTGCTGACCTCACTCCGAAGTATGGACGAATTAAGTTCCGGACATTCTTTAGGTTTAATTTCAACAAAGCCAACGAGGGATGGTTGTAGTCCAAAAATCGTCGATAAATATTGTTGACGCGTGTGAGAAGAAAGCTTTTCAATCTTTTCAACCTTGCAATGGTTGGTGTTTCATATCCTTCCATATTGTTTCGATGTTTAATCTTGGGAACTACTTTCTCAATCGTATCCAGCGTCAGCTTCTCTAACTTCGACAAATAGACATCTAATGCATCGTCAATTAGATTTTTGTTATAAGGAACCATTGAGTAAGCATCGCCATCATCAGAAGGAGGACATCGCTTCTGGTACTCTCGATTAAACTTCTTTTGAAACTTTCCATAGTCTGCTTTTTTGAAATTCAACCGATGGTTTTCATGTTGAACTGGAATGAGGAAGAGATCATCCCTTTGATGATTGATTTCCATTACGATTGCGTTATGGTCGCTGCCTTAAGGAAGCACCTGCAGTTTCCGTTGAGGACTATTAAAGCTGAATTCAAGTCATGCGTTAGTAATGCAGAGGTCCAAATATGAATTTGTCCTAGGGTATGTTGAAAACTCCGACCCATATAGGTTGCACCTGTTTTCAATTTGGTTCTCTGTTATCCATGATTTCAGGAATACACCTCTGGGATTATTGCAAGCGTTCAGCCATAATGTATGCTTGGCATTCAGGTCACCAGCAAAAATATAATAACCATGCAGCCTGTTCAATTCGAGTATTTCAAACAAGGAATTGAGTTCCTCCTTGAGCTTGAGAACATTTTGACCAGTTGCATAGGCAGAGATAACAAAGACGTTATCCCCACCTCGCAGAGAAATTTTGATGACGGACACTTCAAGAGATTCAAAGCTTTTGAATCCGACTTTTTCAATATTTTGGAAACAATAGGGTCTTCGAACCAATATTCCGGTGCAACCTCCCCCATCACCGCTTACCCTATCGTTTCTTACGAAATGCAAAATTTTTGAATTCCATAGAATGCCATGAATTGAGGTGGATTTCAGTGAGAAGTATGATGTCAGGCTTTTGCTTAACAATAAATTCAAGGAGATAATCGTCGATGTATAGCAACGATAGAGTTGACGTTGATCGATATGAGGTGAAGCCTATCCATGGGAATATGACTGGATGACAAGTTATTATGAGGCATTTGAAAGACCTAAACGCTGAAAAGCAAAGTTAATTTTTGAATCTTGTTTGTCGATTCTCTCCGACAAAGGATTAGTTGCTGGTAAATTTTGAGAAGCAGCTCGATATTGCCGCTCACATTATTTACATTATTTACATTATTTTCAACATTTTCTGCTGGTCCTCTAGCGGCGAGTGCAAATGATACTCCGAGCTTGACGAAGTTGGAAGGTATGATATTACGGTGTACTTGAGTTTGTTTTGGAGCAAATTTAACTTTTGCATCTTGATATCGGGAGCATCCTTGATATGATGCTGGGTGACCAAAAATACTGCAGTTAATGCAGTATAATTTTTCTTTAGACTCCGTCTAAGCCAATTTGGACCCACCGGGAGCATGAACGTCTTTGCATTTAACGCACCGGTAGTGCATGGTTGACTTTTCTTTTCTGGAGGCGTTCCCACCTCACCACTCTGAAATTCAAATACCTAATTTGTAGAAGGGCACTTGGACTGCTCTTATTTGCAATTTGTACCAGGTAAAGTGGTGAATTCTTCCTTTCTATGGTCGACCTTCTTGTCGCAAAGGCTTTGACTGAAACAAAATCAATATCTGGTGCAGCTTCCTTCAGCACCTGAAGAAGATCGACCGCATTCCCTCCGCAGTCCAAACCCTTCAACAAGAAGGTCTGATTCTTTTCACTTTTTGGGGTATAGGTGAAGTGTGGAACCTCCCCGAATTCAGCACATCTTTGGCTGACTTGAAATCAACCAGTGATTTCGTCCTTATAGTTAAGTTTTTGGCATTACCTCTTTTGAAATCGATATTGGCCAGTTTATTTTCGGCTGCCAATAGCCGAACCATATCTTTCCCGCTTTGTCCGAACATGTTGATTGGCGGAACTTTTTCTGTCTTGTTGGAAGCTTTTTCAGAGGAACCAGCAGAACTGCGGGCTGGGTTTTTCTCCTTGTTTTTGTTCTTTAAATATTGAATAAAATTTAAGTCATTATCTTGATTAGAATTACCTTCGATGTTTTCTTCAATTTCCATTTCTTCGGTTAATCCTTCCAGCGCTGCAAAATAGTTTTGGCTCTCGTTGGTGCCACCAGCACTTAGAACTTCTTCTGGAATCCTTGCTTTGCACTATTCTTCGGCTTTCTTACCTGTTGCCATTGATTTTGCGGCGGCGTCTTTTGAGGCTTCATCCCTTTCTTGAATAGATCCTTGAGGGACTGTATCTCTAGGCTTAGTCCATCATTTTCTTTTTTGCAATTTGGCCATTTATTGACTGTCCGCTATTATTTGCAGCTTGCACCCTCCATTGTTATGTTTTCTCTTGGTGATTCTCGCCAGTTTCGTATTCATCGTTTCCCCAGGTTGCCCCAAAGGTGGGAAGCCGCCGGGCTCCTCCATACCAGCGGCGAAGTTTTCTTTGGTAATTTGTTTTTCGTTCAAATCAAAGTAAAAAATATTCGATAGAAAATTTCTTGGGTCGATTACTTCGAAAATATAAGTTTTTTCCGATAAAAATTAATTTAATGTTTGAAAATTTTGACAGGAGCGATTTAAAAGACGTCCATATGCAAAGACTACTACGATCCATCTTCTAGTGTTATTGTTTATTTGTATTATAAATTAGGGATAGATTTCAGCATGAGATAACGTTCTTTTTGATTGAATTTATTTAGAATTAGGTTGTAACATATTAGGTATAGGATAAAAGTTCACTGTTCTGTTAGCAGTATAAGTAATTTTTAAATAATGCTGGTTGGTTTCTTCCCCTTTTTTCAATTGAATCAAAAAATATGTAATAATCTTAATTAATATAAATTTGTTAGTTTTTTTTTCATTAAATGTGTTTTACTGATAACGTATAAATTTAGAGAGCCATTTGGGCCATTAAGTTTTCATAGTTTTATTGTTTGGAATTTGCTTTATGTTCTTTTTTAAATTTATAACGATTGGTATTGAATAAAGCGCTTTTGACTTTGACTTTGCGCGGTGCTTTCATAATCAGGCCCGAAAGTGAAAACACTCGTCACGTCACAGTACATGACAGTACATATGACTGTAGTTTGAATTTCTATCAGTACTATGTCAACGATTTATTTTAAATATGTGGCGTCGAAGACATTAGCGTGCAAATATATGTATTTCGTTCTCGTTTGTATCATTTCGGTTAAATTTCATCTGAGAAATGTCATATTTGACAATCTGAAAAGCCTACTTTTGGCCTACTGAAATGCTGCTTTCAAGTTTTCTGGACAGCTGTTTGTGGAAATTTAGAGCTACTGAGCAGCTGTTTCCGGTACGGTAAGTGACGTCAGGTACGTTAATTGATTTCCTTATGGGCCTGAGTAAGAAGGCAACGCTTTGCAGCAATATCAGAAAAACAAACGTGAAAAATCGAATCAGCAGCGAAAAAGATGGTAAAAAAGTCTATGAGGTCAACAGTATTTACAAAATTACGTGTCCTGAGTGTCTTAAAGTGTATGTTGAGCAAACGACCAGAATCGCAGGTACTAGGTTTAAGGGACATGTTAATGAAGCTAATTGCTATATTTCTTACAATAAAGGTAGCTCCATAAATTATAATTTTAAATCTGCAATAGCTGAACATAATTATCAAAAACAAACATGTAATTAATTTTAAGGATCTAGATGTTATTAAAGTAGTACCTAAATTTTCACAATTAGATGTTACCGGAAGTATAGAGGTCAATAAAATACCATTAAAATTAAGGTTGAATAGCGATGCAGGTAACTGCGCTAGTATGTGGTTAAAATATGTAATTAACCCTTGTTAAAAAGTCCATAGTATGTAACTAGATAGTTTAGGTAGTAAATAACCATTTGTACTGAAGAAGAAGCCGAGTAAGCTTCGAAACACGTGTCCACTTTAAAAAATAAATTTGTTTGGTAAAGGCAGCAAAAATTTTTTAATTTATTTTGTAAGCTAATCGAACACTATCATTCCAATTAACTAACGAAGTTTGAGATACACATTGAGCGTTATTCATTATACGGTTTCTGTTATACAAAGCTAAAAGAGGTATAATGATGGCTTTCAAATGCGCATGCGAGTAGTGCACATAAATACAGGTATATTAGAAATGAAGTCATCCTTTTGTTACGCTATTTTCGAGATGTCGACAAAAAACTGCAATTACATCTTTCAATAGTTACACATAAGGATAAATATAGATGCACCAATTTATTAAAAAAATTTGATAACATTAATTTTGGTCACAATAAATTTTTTAATAGGATGCACCGTTTTTGAGATATGAAGCAAAAACGAAGAGACCATCAAGTCTGCTTAATTGGACATTTTCGCGGACTCACACCTTTAAAAAAGAATACAAAGTGATGAATGTGAATGATGTTCTTGTATGGATTTTGTTAAACTTTAATTTTGGTCCAAACCAATGTTTCCCTACGGCACACGTTTTGCGAGATATATGTATATAAAACTGAAACAAGGTATCAGAAGGGTTTTGTATCCAAATTCTCAGAAATATAGTCATCAGCAACGAATAATTTCAAGAAATATGTATGTCAAAGAGATGTGCACGTTTAAAAGAAAATCCATTGTTTTTGTATTTTCAACGGTCACCATTTTGTTGCAAACTAATAAAATTCACTCAAATCATGAATTCCCAAAAATATTAATGTTATTGACCTTATTTGAAAATTTCAAGAAGATCAAATCAAAAATGCAATGACTGATTCGATGGAAAGTCCATAAAATACTAAAATCATGTGTTAATGTTGTTGCAATTGGAGAAATTTCAAATGGCTATAACTTCCGTGTTGTCATTCCATTTTCATCAAACTTACAAAAGTTAAGGACCCTTTGTAGGACTACTTAAATATCGCATTTCGTTCAGTTAAAGGATACCTTTACGGTTTTATTGAAGAAAATGTGAAATTCGAATATCATACTTGCTACGAATTCTGCAAAATCATATTAATTTCATCTTAAATTCATTTTAAAAATTTCTTACATATTGCTACGAATTCTGTAAATTCCTTTCAATTTCATCATAAATTCATTTGCAATTTCTTACGTACAAACTCAACAAATTTTAATCATCCTAATTCCTCACATTCCAAATTGTTTAAAGAAAGAAAAATGTAATCCAATACGAAATTCAACATAACTCAATTCAGTCAAATTTGTAAATGTATACATTTGTTCTTCATCATACATCTTATCATTGTCCAAGCAATCCAAGATCATAATTTTCTCGTCGCGTAATTTAATCCTAAGATAAACAAACGTTCTCGTAACCAATGCAACACTTTGTTGCAAGAACCATCTGAAATTTCTTGTTGCGTAATCTAATCCTAAGATAAACAAACGTTCTCGTCCACTTAAAATGCAATTCAGCACTTTCTACATTCACATCATGAATGCGTGAAATATTATATTTGGAATATTGTGACTTTGGATTGTTTACTCCAAGTAATATCCCACGAGAAAAATTGCTTAACGGATGCAGTCGCAGGAATTTGCGATTTTTCCTAAAACCAGTTTAGGAGGTAGTTTCTATGATACTCGCGCAGGCACACATCATTTGGACATTTGAAACTGACGTGCATGGAAGTTTCTTGCATAGCGCAGAAATGAGTTAGCGCATGTGTTCCTGGCAAAGACATACCTTCAAATGAGCATTTTAGTTCTGCGCATGCCTGAAGTTCCTTCGGAGATCTTGTCGCAGTGTGTTCATATTTGCGTCTAAAAATCGCTGGTTACGACAGTAAAATCGCAATGTGGTCGAACCCTAAGTGTTATTTTAGTTTGGTAAGCATTTTGTTAGTATTTAAGAACTTGGAGAGGAAAATAAACGTTCAGTTCATTTCGATTTTTAAAACGACAAACGCCTTTTAGATTTCTTCCATTGAGGCTGCTGGGAGCGCTTCAGGAAAATCATTTCATTACCCTGAAACTTATTAGGTGTTACACCTAATAAGTGTTAATAAAGTAACAGGTGTTTCACCGTTACTATTTATTATTAACAAAGTTGAGCGAATTTTGACTTCTAAGGTATGAATTCAGATTTTTCGGATCACAGGTGTCCAATCGCGAGGGGGGGGGGGGGGGGGGGTAGGAACACAAATTTTTCGTGTATTTTTCCTCCCTGTGCGCCCCTCGAAGCAAAAACGTGTTTAGAAAAGTTCTCATCAAGACCTTTCATTTCCTACCCATATCGGCTACCTTTGATGAAATCTTTTTTTTCGGGGGCACTGCCCTGAATGGGGAGACCCCCCTTAAATACCTTATAAAATTGTTTTTTAGTTGAACTTTGAAGAGAGCGCCACTTTACACCTGCATACAAAATTTGGTGTTTCTAGCTTTGGTAGTTTGCGAGAAAAAAAAGAGCTGTGACACACGGCCGAACGGACGGACAGACAGGACGCGATTTCAGTAGGGTTCTGTAAAATTATTTTAACAAAACCCTAAAAGAGGAAACCTGAGCCTCCTCCATTCGGAAACTGTATGAAATGAATGAATGGGAATTTTTTTGCCAGAAATACTATGAATCAGTAACTCCACTTTCGTACAAAGTGCATTTGACAAAAATTTTGATAACCAGGTATTTCTTTTGATAAGCTTTAGCGGGAATTCTACCTCAATGATTGTCATCCTCTCCGATAATAGCCACACAGAAACAGATGCAATCGCAGTTGATTTAATCTTTAACAAACTCCTAATTAGTAAGCCCTCAACTTATCAAGTAGATTAAACTATCAATCAAGAAAAGTATATATAAAAGACTTTAATTTTAACTGATTAGTTCAGAGATTTTTTCTGAATAAAAAGTCTTGCTTAGTTTCTTTTTCAAATTTGCAAAATGAAGACCGTATTCGTTTTAATTCTCACCATCTTTGCTGTGAGTATCTACACAACTTCAGCACAAAGTCACAATAAGACCTTCGGTTGTATTGGGCATCAAGATTTCCTTGTTGCTAGAGAACTTGTTGTAAAAAGATATAAAGACTTGACGGTGCAAACTCTGAACTATGAATATCCAAGAAATGTGAGTATGGAATTTCAAAAATATACTTTTACATGAACGTGGTATTTATTGCTGATTTTTTATTCATAGGGCTTTGATAATCTTTACACCATTACTGGAATCCGCTGCATCGATTTATTTACGAATGATAAGGGCGGATTTTGTTCACTGAGTCGGGGTGGCCCCGGTAATAAGGAAGTTACGATCAGTGTCACTTCACAAAGAGGCCACGGTTTCGGCTTTTATATTGAAGTCTATGCTTCTGAAGTCATTCCACCCTCACCCGCAAAAAATATAATGAAGATATATGATAAACCAGTTTAGGGTACAGCTGTGAAATGTATATGCTCATCCACAGGCATTCATCAATAAACTGAAAAATAATTTCAACTGCGTGTGTTTTAAATTTACTGTGATATAGACTAAAAAGTTTTTATTCCTTTTACCTACAACTATTTTCTTATGACAATGTTGAAATAGCTATTATCATTTCATGGCTTTCAAAAAGATTCTGTTTCTCTGTTCCATTGTCCGATATATTCAGGGCTTATAAAGTGTGCACTGTTTCGTGCTTCAATTGGACAAAAGTATTCACACATGAGCCTGAAGCATTCTGCAGTGGTTTAATCAGATAATTCTTTGTCAACTGTAGTTTATATGCAGTGTTTAACGTCTCATCTAAACAGTGACTTCTGTAACTCGTTCAGAATGCGCGCAGACAGCATCTGATAATCTAGCTGATAATCCCGCCTTTTAAATATCAATATGGCGTTGCTAGCTGCGTGTGTGGTGTAAAAATAGCTCACACTCTCACCACGTGGGTAAAATGAAAATGTCAAAAGAGAGAATTTTGTCACTCACTACTTGTTAGAGTTCGAGGAGAGAAGCATCACGTACGATATATTTTTAATAAAAATTTTTGTTAATGTTGTCCGCCATCATATGTTATTGGATAGTTATCCGCTACAATTGGTGACCCTGAAATCTGACTGAATTTATTTTCGATTATTGGGTTCCCTTCTTTTGTGTATTACGTTTTAAATTCTTGTTTCCTCTACAAAATGTCCGGCACGGAACACCAATCAACAACGCACTTTTTACCCCAATGCAAGAATTTACGCTGCCGCTGGTCGAAATTATGCAGAGTTTAAAGCTCCCGTCATTTTGGCAACAACAACAAACGGAGGCACAATTTGTAATGTATAGAATTACTTCGGAAGCAAGCAAGTTTAATACGATCATAGTTTCTGTCGACTGCGCCATTATGGAACAAATTGCAGATTTAGTGGAAAATCCCCCCAAGTGCAAATAAATATAGCGCAATCAAGCAACGTCTGATCTCTCGCTTCGACGACACACCAGAAGTCAAGCTTAATCGAGTGCTCACAGAAGTCGAGTTGGGATGTAGGAAGCCATCAAAATTGTTCTTTGAGATGTCAAGATTAGCCGGGAGTCAACTATCGGAACAAGCAGTCAGAACGCTGTGGTTCAACCGTTTGCCAGCACAAGTACGGGCGATACTCAGGGTTACTACACAGCTAGATATGGTGAAGATAATGAAACCGAATTATCGCAGAAATAAACGTATAGCTGACGCCATTGACAGCAATAGTAAATGAGATCCAGAAGAAATTGGAAGTTAACCACGCACTAGAAATGGATAGTCTCTTAGACAGATTGGTGAAGATAGAGAAAAGTTTAAGGAGTCTACAGAAAAAGTAGAGCCCTAGAAATAAACGTACTGGAGTAGAAGCAAAATATGAAACCGCCCAAAACAACAAAATTTGTTTCTACCAACTGCGTTTCGGAGACAAACCCGCAAATGTCACGAACCATGTAGTTACCAGCGGTCGGAAAACCAAAAGTTTCATTGAATAGTGTTGTGACTTATGATGACAGTTGCGAAATACACCGTTTAGTAATGCGAGATAGACGAAGCGGTATGCTGTTTTTGATAGATATGGGGGCCAGCGTATCAGTCATTCCCTGAAGAAAGACTGAAAGTATTTCATCATTTAAATTATACATGATGAATAACTCCATCATCCATTCGTATGACAAAAATACATTGGAGCTGGAATTCGGGTTGAAAAAACCAATTCGATGGTATAACCATGCGGCAGATGTCAATAGGCCAATAATAGGAGTGGACTTTCTTCGGCAATTTAATCTCCTCGTCGATGTGAAACAGCAGTTCCCGTGAATGGGCAGTCGTGACTTTTCTCAAGCGTAGAGTTGCAAGTAGGAAAGCATTTCAATACACTATCAGCTTTTCACGGGATAATGCGTTTCACAGTTTGTTGTCATCAAACTACACCGAGCGCCGACCGCACTCCATCGTGCATCGTATAATTAGGTCTAGACTGTGCGTTCTGAAACCACCGAGGTCTTTGTTGGGCGAAATATACGCAGCTGCAAAAAAGAGTTTGAATACGAAAAGAAATTTGTCCCCCGTCTAGCAGCGCAATGGCGAGTCCGTTGCTCGTAGTGAAAAAGAAATCGGGGGATTGGAGACCATGCGGGGACTACTGTTGTTCAAATTCGATCACCACTACCCCATAGCAAACATCCAAGATTTAACGCATAACCTCCACAATAAAACTTTACGAGGATGGTTCTGTAAGTACTTAGTCTCACCGCCCCATATCGCAAGAGATACTTACTGTCGTTTAGTACATTCTTATTTTAGTTATTTATTTATTTAAATCCATTTAACAGACAGAAATCCAATTACAAAATAGACTAGATATAGTTAAATATAGTTTAGAGTAAGACAGATTAATACAACAAATCAAGCAGAAAAAAGATTAATTAAGACATGTAAGAAATGAAGTTAGAGTCTAGATCAAAGTTTGAAAAAATTGGAAAAATTGAGTGATAAGGAAACATTAATCACTATTCGCAAAAAGTAACGTCTTTAGTTTAATTTTGAAAACAAAGTAGGACGTGGATAGAGAACCAAGCTCGAGGCTGTTGTGCTTTCTGATGATTCGCGGCATAATTGAGTGAAAATATAAATCTGTCCGGGCGTACGGAACCTCGAGAATGTTAAAGACCGACTAGGACGTGCATACACACTGTAGTGCAAGTCTTCGCTTAGGGTGGAAGCAATTTGTTGGTGGTACAATTTATAAAGGAAACATTGATCTAAGAAGGTTCTACGGGACGACAGAGAAGGGAGACGAAGTATGGATAGACGACGCTCATAAGACTCATAAGCTAAGTTGAATTTGAAGAACACAATACGGGTAAACTTACGCTGAACAGCTTCTAGTGAGTTCACAAGATATAAATGTCTAGGAGACCACACTACTGAGCAGTACTCAAAAAGCGGGAGGACAAGACTTGTGAACAAGCGAACAGCGGTGGCAATATTTGCAAAGTTGTGCAAATGCCGCATAAGAAAACCCGAAACTTTTAATGCCTTGGTAATTATGGTTGGGGCCAAATATTACACCAAGATCTTTACATGAGTCTGCAGAGGAGAGAACAACATCACATAGGGAGTAATTAAAAGTTAAAGGAACAATTTTCAAAGTAAAAGTCATTTGAAAACATTTGGAAACATTGATGCGAAGGGAGTTTACATTACACCAGTTATAGAGGTTAAAAAGATCAATTCGGAGTTGTTGACAATCTTCAAGGCATCTAATTATCCGGAATACCTTGAAATCATCAGCATACAGGAGGCAAGAAGAGGAAATTACAGAGGGAAGATCATTGATAAACAGTACGAAAAGAAGAGGTTCAAGGATTGACCCTTGAGGAACGCCAGATGTAGGATTGAATGGAAAGGAAATTGTGCCATAGAGATTAACATGACATGAACGGGAGGATAGATACGATGAAATCCAATAATAAAGGGAACCGGATATGCCAAGCAAAGCTAACTTTTGACAGAGGAGAACATGGTTCACGGAGTCAAGAGCTTTGGAGAAGTCCGTGAATATTGCATCTACTTGAAGCTGTTTGTCTAAAGCTCTTGCAATATAATCTTCGAACTCAGCCAAGTTCGTAGAAGTTGAACGACCTTTCAAGAATCCATGTTGCTGTGGTGTGACAAATGAACTCAGTGACTCAAGAAGCCTGTTGTGTACAAGTCGTTCCAGTGATATGGGACGATAGTTTGAGGCAGATGATGGGTCGTCGTTTTTAAAGATAGGAACAACGATTGCATCTTTACAGTACGTTGAAAAGGTGCCAGTACCAAACTGAGATTGAATATAAGGGAAAGAGGAAAACAAAAAGAGGAACGAAGTGACTTTACAAATATATTAGGCAATCCATCGGGACCAGGACTAACATTCCGATCGAGCAAGTTAATAAGGGATTCAACTTCAGAAGGATTAGTGGAATAGGATGTACTTGATGCTGGATAAGTTTGAATTGAATTTATGGGGGAGTGTTGTTTATCAAAAGAGGAAAAAGTAGAGGAAAAACATTCGGCAAATAGGTTATAAATATTCTGAGGGGAGGAGGCTTCAGTGTTATTCCATTTGACAGTATGCGGGATGGAAGAGGAAGATTTAAAGGATCGGATGTATGACCAAAAGGGTTTAGGGTTATTTGTCAGGAGGGAACTCTCTAAGCTGTTAAAGTAGTTTTTCATGGCCGTTTTGAGCTCTTTTTTAGCCAAAGAGCGCAGCCTACAAAAATTCTGTTTAGTATCATCAGTTCCGGTGAATTTATATTGCCTATGCCCCTTTTCTTTGGCTCTTAAGGTACGAAAAACACTTCGAGTAAGCCAAGGCTTCATTTTTGCTTTGCGAGGAGCTTGGAGTGAAGTACAAAGAGTAATCAGATTATTAAGGTAACCGTAAAATTTGTTCAAAGCACTATCGCAGTCAAGTCGAGAGAAGTAAGTGCACCAGTTGACCGAGTCCAAATTGGTTTTAATTGCCTCATAATTTGCTTTAAAGAAATTGTCACGATAAACTGAGGCAGTTCTCTGGGGTTTTAGGGTATCAACGGTTAGTGCTAGAGACAAAGGTGGATGATGGAGATCAGGTTGAACATAAGGATGTAAAACAGGAGCTATTGATAGACACCAAGCTTGAACATTTGACATGACAAGGTCCAGAAGACGACCATTAGGGTTACGGATAACTGTGAAAAAGAACAAAGGGGAAGAAAGGAAGAAAGTAACAAAGAAGGACTATTTGTTGAGGAAATGCCAGGTATTGTTAAGTGGTCCCATTCCACTCCCGGTAGATTGAAGTCCCCAGAAATGATAATTTTTTTTTGTGGTAGGGAGGTGAAGGCATTTATGCCCGCCGAGTCTGGCAGTGTGGGACTCCCATGGAGGATACCTTTGGACTACCCACTAAACACCTCCCCTGTCAATCTGAGAACCTAGCCTGGAACCGTTTGACACATTACTTCGGGCCAGGTCTCGTTTTGTTACGCCGTGGGGCGCCTTCAAGCTGGGGAGTCCCTTTCCTAGCGGGAGGGGAGGGGGAAGAGAAATTGCCAGAAGAGCGATCCCCCAGCCCCAGTGCCTCCGGCTGCTGTGAGTCCCTTTTATATTTTAGGACTGCCCGAGCATAATGTGCCACCTGGTTCCATTTGTCAACCGATTCGAGCATCACCGCAACTATATTATCCGGGGTGAGCTCTCCCGTCTCCCTGTAGAGTTCCCTTCGCAGCCTGGCCCATTTGGTACACGCAAAAAATGTGTGACAGGCATTGTCCTCCTCTCCTGGGCAAAACCGACAATCGGGAGACCGTGACTTGCCGATCTTGTGCAGATAAGACTGAAAACACCCGTGCCCGCTCAAAAGCTGGGTCAGATAGAAGTCAGTCTCACCATGCCTTCGATTTAGCCACGGTCTCACATCCGGGATGAGGCGCGCAGTCCACCTTCCCTTCGTGTAATTCCTCCAAGACTGCTGCCAATCGTTGAGCGAGCGTTGTCTCTCCTCGCGGACAACCATCTCCCTCGCAACCTCGTTTCGGCGCAGGTAAATAGCGCGGTGCTCTCTAGCAAGGAGGGCGACAGGTATCACGCCTGCAATCACTCTCACCGCCGAGTCGGAGACTGTTGGATACGAAGATGCAATTCTCAGTGCTCCTCTTCTCTGTACCTGTGCCAATCGTTTTCGGTATACCTCCTTGCTGAGAGCGTCGCCCCATACCTCTGCTCCGTACAGTAGCACTGACCCTACAGCACTCATCAAGAGGCGTCTTCTTGATGGGCTGGGTCCCCCTACGTTGGCCATAAGTCGACTCAGGGCCGATATTCCCGAAGCAGCCTTCTCAGCCGTTGCCCTGATTTGCTCAGAGAAACTCATCTTTGAGTCGATCAGTAGCCCCAGGTACTTCACCACTGGCTTCGATTCGATTTGTATATCTCCAATACTGATCATCCTTACTCTAGGGATTCTCTTTTTTGTCAAGATGACCACTTCGGTTTTCTCCAGTGCTAAACTGAGCCCGCGAGCAGTCATCCAGTCCCTCACTCGGCGCATTAGCATACCTAGCCTAAATTGCGCTTGTTCAACGGTGCGTCCGGCGACCAGATCCGCAACATCATCCGCATAGCCGACCAAGCGCGACTCATCTGGCATCTCAAGTCTCAGTAGCCCGTCGTAAGACACGTTCCACAGGTCCGGACCAAGGATAGATCCCTGGGCAATACCCGATGTAATTTCCATCCTTCGTTGGCCCTGTGTCGTGTCGTAAAGCAGGCTTCGGTCCTTTAGGTAGTTCCTCAAAAGCCGCATTAGATATTCTGGAACTTGAAAAGAGTTTTCCAGCGTATCCAGAATATCCACCCATCTAGCGGAGTTGAAGGCATTCCTGACGTCGAGTGTCACCAACAGGACGATCCGTCGCTTGGTGCGACTATATGCCTCTGCCTTTTGGCCCGCGTTCACCACCTCTGCAATCGCATCGATGGTAGAACGTCCTGCTCTAAAGCCGTACTGCCGAGGAGATAGGTCCCCAGCAGCACGAATCACGTCAGTGAGTATTCCCTTGATGAGTTTCTCTAGCACTTTCCCAGCAGTGTCTAGCATGCATAACGGGCGGTATGCAGACGGCGATTCGGGATTTCCCTTCCCCTTGCTGACCAGCACGAGCCTCGCCACCTTCCATCGTACCGGGAAAACCCCGTCCCGTAGGCAAGCGTTGAATGTGCTGAGCAGCAAGTCAGGACAATGGTGATAGACGAGCTGCAAAACCTCAGCTGGAACACCATCTGGACCTGGAGCCTTCCTCGCTTTCAGGGAGAGGACTGCCTCCTCCAGTTCCAGCTGTGTGAAGAGTGGGCACTCGACTGCTGTTTCACCATGGACAGCGTCAACACGGACGGGATGGGCGGGGAAGAGTCCCCGCACTATCGCGTCCATCTTTTCCGCGTCATGTATACAAGGCTTCCGTAGGGCACCAAGTTTCCCCATGACCAGCTTGTAGCCAAGGCCCCACGGATCCCTATTTACATCGTCCACGAGGTCTTGCCAGCATCGGGCCTTGCTCTTGTTAATAAGCCTGCGAAGATATTTCCTGCCGGACCTGTATGCTGCTAGCCTAGTGTCTGCCTCCTCCCGTGTTCGCGCCCGCTGGGCCTCTCGCCGAAGTTTGTGACACTCGCTTCTTTGTTCGGCGATCTCGTTTGACCACCAGTATACTGGAGGCTTACCATGTCGGGGTCTCCGGCGGGGCATGGAAGACTCGCAAGCAGCTATGATGGTATTCATAGTTGAGTTCACCAAGTCCTTGGCTGTAGGCCCTCCACTCCCTGGCGGAGCTCCCAGCAACGGTGCGCCTGCCGTAAGCGCGTCAGCAAACCTCTCAACGTCCATCCTCCCAGTCCTCCATCCGAGGATTGAAGTTTGGGCATATGCACGCAGAGTGGCACCGTCGTGAATCTCAACAGCTATATACTGGTGATCACTAGCCGAGTAGTCCTCTAGTACTCGCCAGTTGTGTACTTTAGGTACCAGGGACTCCGAAGCGAGTGTCACATCGGGTATGGTTCCTACGCAACCCCAGCGGCGGAAAGTAGGGGTGTTACCAGTATTTAGAACAAGAAGCGTTGTACTGGCCGATAATTTTGGAATGTGGATGACGAGCAAGAAGATAGGAAGAGAGTTCATCGAAGAAGGCTTCGTACACAGTTAAGAGAGAATTACAGGGAATATACACAGAGGAAGTTAATAATGAGAATTTATGAGGAAAAGGGAGTTTCACAATTACACACTCAATAGCACGTGCAAATTTGAAGTCAGCACAAAGTAAACTATTAAGGGTTTTGCAGACTGCAACCAAGACTCCCCCACCATCAGATTTATTAGTGATATTAAGGTCACGGTCGCATCGGTAGACTAAATAATCAGGTAATATTTCGGCATTTGAAATATTCTCGTTCAACACCGTTTCAGTTAAACAGATAACTGAATTAGTTAATTGAGACACGAGTAATAAGTCCTCAAATTTGGTTCTTAAGCCACGAACATTCTGATAGTAAAGAGAAATAGTTTAACGATTAGGAAGGGAAGAATTTCTTTCAGTGTAAGATGATTCTTGAAGGTTGTTGAGGCTGATTGGAACCTTTTTCGGGACGAAATCGCCGCTTAGGTTGCCTTGTATCGAATGTTTTAACGAGTGTCCCCTTTGGCCCAAAATCTGAACTAAGTAAGATAGAAAGTTCAGCCGGAACTGTCAGCTTGAAATAACTTATAACCTGGTCAGGAAGGTTGTCTTTTGTTAACTTTACGCACCTGAAAATACTAGGCATGTAATCAAGCTTCGATATTACGTAGTTGGTAAGTGTATCCTTGGTTGTGTTGTAAGCGAGCCTTGATATGGACAACTGGAGAGGTGGGGAGACTGCTCGCAATACTCCGTTATCAGCTAACACACTATCTATAAAGTTTTGTGGTGCTGATGACATAACGATATTTTGCTGAAGATTATTAGTTGTTGATTGTGTTAGGCACAGCTTGGGTTGAGGCTGTATTTTTTGTTGCAGTTGAATAGGCAAGATAGACTGCTGCATGCGACTATTTTGTTGCAGGACCGTAGCTTTATTAATTGGAGCCGGAATCAACTCCCGACTACATGCTTGCTGTTGTTGCGCAAGCACACTTCGCGTTAGAGGCCGCTGCTTCCCAAGAAGTGACACGGTAGAATTTTGTATAATGCAGTGACGACGTGACGATATCAGCTCCTCATACACACTCGGCGAAAGTAACTGCGGTGACAGTAGAAGATTTTGAGGTGTCGACGGTTGATCCCGAAACTGCTGTAGCTGATCCTCACTCTGCGGCAGACTTAGGAGCAATTGCTGAGGTTGCTGTTGTTGTAAAGCATGCTCAGGTTGCTGTTGTTGTAAAGCATGCATAGGTTGCTGTTTTTGTAGAACTTGTTCATTTTCAGGTGGAAGGAAATTAACACCCTGTTCCAGTTGCTGGTTCAACCGATATTTCGACGATAATTCCGCCTGCGCAATCGAAGCAAGAGACGCTAAAGAAGTTTTAGTCTCTTCAAGTTTCTCCTGCATTTTAGAAAATGAAGTTGATAGGGGCTCCACTGTAGCATTAGCTGACCGGAGCCGGTCTACAAATGATGAAATGATATATTTGTGGCACCTAGCGCAGTACCAGTATACCCCAGAACCACCTCTGGGCCAGTTAAGTTCACGCATTTAGCGTGGAAAGTTAATCCACAAAGGCCAAAACATGTCAAATTAGCCATTCTTATAGATGGCTACTATTAAAATTTTAGCTGCATCGGATTCGTAGTTTTAATTTGACCGTGAGGAAGCGGGTGTGTACGCGGATTTTAGAAAAATGGAGAAAGAGCAATATCGGCCTGTGATTCGATTATTGTTTTTGGAAGGGAAACCGCGCAGAGAAATCATAAGACCCTTAGATGCTGTGTATGGTGACTCTGTTCCTACGATGGTGAAAATAAAAAAAAATGGTTTAACGAGTTTCAACGTGGTCGCCCGTCGGCTTTTGATGAAGATAACGTGACAAAAATCCATGAGCTTGTAATGGCAGACCGCCGATTGAAGGTGCGTGGAACAGCTGAGACAGTAGGTATAGAAAGCTATTGGCGCGATGGGTGCCAGGTTTGTTCTCTCTGGACAACAAAAGCAACCGTGAGACCACTTCAGAGCAGTGTTTGACGCTATTTAAGCGCAATTTAACAGAGTTGCTGCGTCGTTTTGTGACCCTTGACGAAACATGGCTCCACCGGTACACACCAGCAACCAAGGAGCAGTCGAAACAGTGGACTTCACCCAGCAAACGTGCTCCGAAGAAGGCAAAGACTGTCCTATCGGTCAGAAAGGCGATGGCCACCATTTTCTGGGATTCTCAAGATGTGATCTGCATTGAATACCCGGAGAAGGTCAAAACGGCTTACTATGCCGATCGTATGGAATGATCAACCCACAAATAATTTGCAATGAGCAAAAAGTTCATTTCAAATTATTCACTACTAACGCATCCAAGAGCATAATTGACATTGTCCACGGACGCGTCAAATACCGCACTGAGGGCAGTCATTGAATAATGGATTGTAATGGGTTGAAAACCCTTAGCGTTTTTTCAAAAAAGGTTAGTACAGCTCAAAAACATTACAGCACCTACGACAGGGAGCTGTTAGCCGTTTATGAAGCCATCAAATATTTTCGGTATATGCTGGAAGGCTGTGATTTTATCATCAAGACCCATCAGAAGCCATTAATTTATGCATTTCAACAACGTTCGGACAAAGCATCACCGATTTGAGCTGGGAAATTGGAATATATAGCGCAATGGTAGCAAAAACCTTGTAGCAGTAAAGAAATTGACGCAATTACCAATGGCAACAAAATTACTGTCAGTAACATTGCTCAAACACAAGCTATGGATTAAGAACATGAATCGTGTCGGATAGGTAGAACGTCGTTGCAACTCCATGCTATCACCACCACCCAGAGCATGGAAGCGTTGCACTACGATATGTCGACCAGACAAACCAGACCATTTATACGACAGGCCTTACGATGTGCGATTTGCCAGCAAATCCATGTGCTAGGTATCTATCCGCACGTACCATAAGCAAGGTGATACGAGCTTGTCTCCCTTGTCAGCGTTCAAAAGTTAATCGGCATGTGAAAAACGTTCCAGAAATTTTCGTTGCTCCTGACAAACGTTTCCAGCATCCCCATTTAGACCTTATGCAGCCATTACCATTGTTTCAGGGCTGCATATACGTTCTATCCATTAACAATCGATTCACGCGGTGACCGGAGACAATACCTATTCAAAATGCATCTACTGAAACAATATGTTCGGCATTCTACAACAACTGCATCACACGTTTTCGAGCGCCCATCGCTGTTACCACTGATCGAGGTTCGCAAATGGAAGCTTCACTGTTCACGGCATTGCGACAACTGATTGGTTGTGAACGCCATAGGCCAACCGCATACCATCCAGCGTGTAATGGTGCGGTAGAATGCATGGGTTGCACGCTCAAGGCAGCATTGATGTGCCACAAAGGTGCACTATGGACGGAAGTACTGTCAATAGTTCTGCTCGGGTCAAGGACAATCCTTAAGGAGGATTTGAAATGTTCTCCTGCTGAAGTGGTTTACGGAGCGCCACTCCGCATTCCAGGAGACTTTTTCATGGCTGGCGATCATTCCGTAGATCAGCAACTTATTGTCAAAAAATTAAGGAGAACCATGCAACAACTCCATATGATTCTAGTGGCACATCGTAGAAGTTACGCGCCTTTTGTCTTCACAGAGTTAGCTACGTGCTCACATGTGTTTTTAAATCGAGGTCCGGGAAAGAGGTTACTGCAGCAGCCATACACAGGACCTCATCCTGTCATCTAACTTCTTAGCAACTTGGTCTATCGTATTGAAGTCGTCAACAAGATGATTACAGTGTCGACGGAATAACTCAAACTGGCTCATCTACCAAATACGAATCTTTCCGACGAGCCCGTCATCATCAAGCAATTCAACGTCAATCGAGAAATTGAAACACCAAAAACATATCCATCTCGCGTACCGCCGACTACGAAACTGTAACATTTGTCAATTCTTGAGCATTACTTGGAGGGGAGTATTGTGGAGTACGAACTCTCACCACGTGAGTAAAATGAAAATATCAAAGGGGAGAATTTTGTCACTCACTACTTATTAGAGTTCGCAAAGAGAAGCATCGCGCACGATATATTTTTAATGAAGATTTTTGTTACTGTTGTCCGCCATCTTATATTATTGAATAGTTATTCTTATATTACTGAATAGTTATTCGATGTGATTCCCAATCCACTTGTGCAGTGAGCTGTGGTGCAATTGCACCCTATATTTAGTGTACATTCTCTCTGTTGTACAGCGCAGTACTATTTGCATAGCTTCAAGCGCATACCAAACTTTATTCTTCTATTTACCCTTCACTATTGTGAATTGATCCGGAGAATTTTTATTCATAAATTTCATAGGTAACTCTAATTTTTATTGTGGGTAACATGTAATATCTAATGCGGCTTTTGAGGAACTACCTAAAAGACCGAAGCCTGCTCTACGACACGACACAGGGCCAACGAAGGATGGAAATTACATCGGGTGTTGCCCAGGGATCTATCCTTGGTCCGGACCTGTGGAACGTGTCTTACGACGGGCTACTGAGACTTGAGATGCCAGATGAGTCGCGTTTGGTCGGCTATGCGGATGATGTTGCGGCTCTGGTCGCCGGACGCACCGTTGAACAAGCGCAACTTAGGCTAGGTATGCTAATGCGCCGAGTGAGGGACTGGATGACTGCTCGCAGGCTCAGTTTAGCACTGGAGAAAACCGAAGTGGTCATCTTGACAAAAAAGAGAATCCCTAGAGTAAGGATGATCAGTATTGGAGATATACAGGTCGAACCGAAGCCAGCGGTGAAGTACCTGGGGCTACTGATCGACTCGAACATGAGTTTCTCTGAGCAAATCAGGGCAACGGCTGAGAAGGCTGCTTCGGGAATATCGGCCCTGAGTCGACTTATGGCTAACGTAGGGGGACCCAGCCCATCAAGAAGACGCCTCTTGATGAGTGCTGTAGGGTCAGTGCTACTGTACGGAGCAGAAGTATGGGGCGACGCTCTCAGCAAGGAGGTATACCGAAAACGATTGGCACAGGTACAGAGAAGAGGAGCACTGAGAATTGCATCTTCGTATCCAACAGTCTCCGACTCGGCGGTGAGAGTGATTGCGGGCGTGATACCTGTTGCCCTCCTTGTTAGAAAGCGCCGCGCTATTTACCTGCGCCGAAACGAGGATGCGAGGGAGATGGTTGTCCGCGAGGAGAGACAACGCTCGCTCAACGATTGGCAGCAGTCTTGGGGGAATTGCACGAAGGGAAGGTGGACTGCACGCCTCATCCCGGATGTGAGACCGTGGCTAAATCGAAGGCATGGTGAAACTGACTTCTATCTGACCCAGCTTTTGAGCGGGCACGGGTGTTTTCAGTCTTACCTGCACAAGATCGGTAAGTCACGGTCTCCCGATTGTCGGTTTTGCCCAGGAGAGGAGGACAATGCCTGTCACGCATTTTTTGCGTGTACCAAATGGGCCAGGCTGCGGAGGGAACTCTACAGGGAGACGGGAGAGCTCACCCCGGATAATATAGTTGCGGTGATGCTCGAATCGGTTGACAAATGGAACCAGGTGGCACATTATGCTCGGGTAGTCCTAAAAGATAAAAGGGACTCGCAGCAGCCGGAGGTGCTGGGGCTGGGGGATCGCTCTTCTGGCATTTCCTCTTCCCCTCTCCCCTTCCGCTAGGAAAGGGACTCCCCAGCTTGAAGGCGCCCCACGGCGTAACAAAACGAGACCTGGCCCGAAGTAATGTGTCAAACGGTTCCAGGCTAGGTTCTCAGATTGACAAGGGAGGTGTTAAGTGGGTAGTCCAAGGGTATCCTCCATGGGAGTCCCACACTGCCAGACTCGGCGGGCGTAAATGCCTTCACCTCCCTACCACAAAAAAAAAAAACATGTAACTTCGTCCTGCTTCGCCGTGTACGGATGTAACGATTGTCATGACAAAGGGTCTTCAATGTTTTAAGCGTCGCTAATTTAAATTAAATCGTTTTTACTAATTCATTACATTTTTATACGCCTTGATTTGTGTTAAAGTTGTCGATTTCAAAAATTTACATTTCGTCTTTAATATTTACTTCTTTGTGATGCTTTGAGCTTTTTATTAACTTTTTAATCGGGTATTACTTTACTATTTCTTTACAATTACTATTTCAGCCTTACACCTCGTATGAATATTGTGAAATTCCACTTTCTTAAATGACATTTAAATTATACTTACAATAATTTTAGCTTACATTTTTAAAGAAACCATAACTTTTTAAGGAATTTCATTCTCGAATACTTTTCTGGTGACCATAAAATCCACTGTAAGTGGTGAACACTTCGGCAAACAAAATGAGCGATGGAAGTATTGTCGTCGGACGAATGCTAGAATTCATTCTGTTTCTTTGTTTTCATAAATCAAGTGTATAGGAAATTCAACACTGCAGCTAGCTAACCGTTTCGAGCTTTCATTTGGAAAGTGAAATACTCTCAACAGGGCGACCCGCGCCGCTGCAACACTTGAACTCGAACATCTTCTCAGCGAGCAGAGAATTCTATCCAGTTGGGAAAAACAATGAGTGTTAAAGAGACATCTTAGTGTCCGTCTTCACTGTTCATGGATTTTTCGCAGTACACAGAAAATCCTGGGTGCCGCCGTGGAACACAGGCCCGAACAATTAGCCAACTCCAGCCGAATCATCCACATCTCAGTATCCTGTTCAGAAAAGTGCAATGGAGTATCTCCGACCCTGATCTCACTGTGAACAAACTCACTGGCTTATTCGGTAACAATTATTGAATTCATCAATCATCATAAATTTTCAACGCTAGATTTGTTCAAGGCATAACATCAGATTTTTGTTGAAGAATCTGACATAGAAAAGACTGCAATCAGCACACCTTTTAGATGGTTCTAATTCCCGAGAATGACGTTTGGATTATGTAACGCGGATATTCCAAAGGGTTATTAACAATGTCCTTACAAATTCGCCATTCTGTTTTGTATATCTTGACAAAATTTAAGTCGTATCTAAAGACAAAAATGAGTATCTTACTCATTTGCATGCACTCTTTACAAAATAAAATATAACTTCATGAAACCTGAAATTAAATTTTTTGGACATTACTTTAGCTCACAGCGTATAAAACTTTGTCCAGTACGTGTCTCGGTTATTCAAAATCTTCCGAAACAGGAAACAGTTAAGACAATATATTGGAATGATTAATTTTTATCGTCAGCTTATTCAAAATACCGCAGATGTCCATAGATATTTGAATAAATTCCTTAACGGTAACAAGAAGGGTGGTAATAGAAAAATCGAATGGGATTCTCTTGCTAATGAAGTATTTGAAAAATCCAAATAAAAACTATCCTAAGCCACATTACTACAGTCCCCTTCTGCTCAACTCTCTTTAGAAGTAGACGCTTAAAATTTCGCGATATTGGAAGGTCTAGCAGACAATGACGATATTTTGCATCCTCTCGTATTTCACTCTGTTCAATTATGATCTCTTCAAATTCGATCCAGAACTTACGATAGAGAGCATTTAGTTATTTACGATACCATGAAGCACCTCAGACATATATCAGAGGGTCAACACTTAATGTGATGGACAATATAAACAGGACTCCGCGGAGTCTGGAATACAAGCTAGTCATGTGGAAGCTCGGTGCCTTACGGAAACCCTGCTTAGTTGAAGCAAAACAAATCCCGTCGGCAACACCAGACGAAAAGGCCGATTTTTGGTAAGTAATAAATCATTTTATTGCCCAATTTTGAAAGACAAACACTTTTTAAGGACAAGTGAAAGTAGCCAGAGAGTTCTCCTACCAAAAGGGTATTGTAAAATAATGACTAAATCAAACATAGTCTTGTGAATATCAAAAGTTTGCTCACATATATATTCCACGAATATGCTCGGAAAAACAATATATGGTTATCTTCTTCGTAGCCGAGTCAGACCAGCGTTTCCTCAGTTTTCCCACTGGTCTCCGGCCTTCAATTCTTCCAACGAATACCCTTTTTGGGTATCCGGTGTTCTTCCATACGATTCATGTGTCCAGCCCATTGCAGCTTCCGCCGTCTGACAATCGTTAAGACCTCAGGCTCGTCAAAAATTTCATACCGCTCATGGTTGTATCGACTTCACCATTGGTCCCCGTCTAGCTTCGCTCCGATTATTCCTCAGGACCCGTCGCTCGAAGACGTTCAATATATTTGCGGACGCTTGGTTTAGGGTCCATGTTTCACACCCATAGCATAACACAGGTCTTTTCACAGATTTGTATACTTGGAGCTTTGTTTTCCTGTGTATGCAACTGGTTTTCAATATCGTAAAAACTGAATAAAATATTTTATTTGTGAGCTATATTCTTCCGCGTATTTTGTCTCTTGCATTACTGGTTCTCGTTATTTTGGCGCCTAAATAAACAAATTTGTTAAATTTTTGATACTGTGATATTTTGTGTATTCAAGGTATTTTTCCTTGATTGCGTCATGAGCTTTTTTTATTTTCATTGATTTTGAAGCCCTACAAGTTTTACTTCGCTATCAAGTTTCAGGAAGAGTTATTAGGCGGTTGTTAATGACTGTGACAAAATATCTATGTCGTCCACATAGTCTACTACTTGGCTCGACTTGTATAGTAATGTACCTCGTGTATCGATAGGTAGTTTCCTTATGACGTACTCTAGAGCAACATTCAATAGCAATGGACCCAGCCCATCTCCCTGCTTTAGTCCGATATTTGTGTCAAAAGCATCGGTGAGTTGGCTACTGATGCGGAGGTCGTCGACGTCATTGTCATTTTGGTAAGACGGACTAATTTGGCTGGGATACCAAACCAAAGCATTATTTGGTACAGTACGTTACGATCAATACTATCGTATGCTTGCTTAAGGTCAACGAAAATTTGGTGTGTGTCTATGTTGAACTCCCAGCATTTTTTAAATACCTGCTTGACAGTGAACAATTGTTCTATTGTTGATCTACCTGCTCGAAACCACCTTGATACTTCTCAATATTACAGTTGGCATGTGATCCAATTTCATTTTCTGAGATCTTTGAAAATAATTTGTACGCCGTACAAAGTGGTGATATGCCTCTATGATTTTCGCACTGTAGCATATCACATTTGTGGATAGGGAATATAATTGATTGGCTCCACTCTTTTGGCATATGCTCTTCTTTCCAAATGTGGTGGAAGACTTTATGAATAGCTTTATGAACATTGTTGCCCCCATATTTGATGAGCTCCACTGGAATCTCATCGATACCCGGCGCTTTATTATTCCTTTGGGCTTTGATGGCGGAACAAAATTCATCCAGATTTGGTAGGGCCAATGAAAGCTCTCAGCCGACATCTACAGGCTCTGATGTTGTTGAACTGTGCAAAGGATTAAGGAGGTTCTTGAAAGATGATACCCATTTTTCCTTAATTTTGGTTTCATCAGCGGTGATGGCGGTGTCATCCTAATTATCTTATTCGCTTCTCTTCTGAGATTTTCATAGTGCTCTTTCTTCGTCCTGGTTTCCCTATATTCTTTATACGCCTGATTCTTTTTATCTAACACATTCTGGTACTCATCAGCCAACCAATCATTTCTTTTGCATCGGGCTTGATGTCCGACCGTCTGTTCTGCCACGGTCCTGATAGCCGCTTTCACTTCCATCCAGAGCTCGTTGCTCGTCTTTAACGATGCGTCTGATAAGATGGGAGCAAGCTGATTGTCGAGGGACTCCGTGAAATTTTTGGCCACAGACGCCGTTTGGAGCCTTTCGATGTCAAATTTTTGCAGCGGGCTAGTCTTCGCTGAATGTGCCTTGGACATACGACATCGATAGGTTAATTTGATCAAGTAATGATCTGAGTTACAATTGGCTCCTCGATATGTACGGACGTCAAGTATGCTCGAAGCCCAACATTGTTGGATCAGAACATGATCGATCTGGTTTTGTGTGTTGCCATCCGGTAATACCCAGGTCATTTTATGAATGCGTCGATGTGGGAAGCAAGTCGAACGTATGACTACATTTCTGCTACATGCAAAGCCAATCTGGCGCTGTCCGTTGACATTTGTTTCATCGTGGAGGCTATATCCTCCATGTGTTCCCCAGTGAAATAGCTCATTGCCAACCTTAGCGTTGAAATCACCCAGAATTATTTTTGTGTCGTTTGTGGGCAATGAGTCGACCTGTCTTTCCAGGTGATTGTAAAACGTTTCCTTCATTTCTTCGTCCTCTTCTTCGGTCGGGGCGTGAATAATTTATCAGCCAGATTTAAAAGCATTTCGCTTTTATACGGAGAGCACACAACCGTTCATTGACTGCCTTAATACCAATAACGTGCGATTTGAACTCCCTATCCACAATGAAGGCCACTATGAATTCTCTTTTTCCACTAGGCTTCCCACTTTTGGATATTGTGTGCAATCTCATGTCTTGAGTGTCATTAGCAGTCCAATTCGTTTCCTGGACTGCCAGTATTTTTAACTAATATTGACTGGCCTGTTGTAAAAGGTCCTTAACAGCGCCAGGGTAATTGAGTGATCTGACATTCCAGGATCCAATGCCATAGTCCTTTTTTCGTTTGCGAGGTCGTTGCCGTGAGTCCAATCCATTCCGAAGCCTACCTGCAGGTTTCGAAACATTTAAAGGTTTTCCAGGGACGAAGAGTTAGCCCGTCGCCCAACCTCCATTCCGGCGTCATGGTTATTACGTCGATTCCGTTATCAGGTGCGGAAGATTCGCCTTCACCCTCTAACGTCCTCATAAAGGAGGTGTAAGTAGGGTTTAGTAGCAGAGCTGTAGATGTATTTACAGTTGTTAGTATTTCTCGACATTTAATGTTACATTATTGGGGAACCAGTAAACCCAATGTGCACCCCGAGAGCATTTAATACCATTTAATTGGGGGGTTCGGGATGAGGAATCATGGAAGCTATAGGTTGGGGAAACAAGGGTTTCCCTCCTCCTTTCTCAAACGGGCTTGGGACCGTCTATGGCGGAGTTGGAGTTGGTTTTCACTGCACATTCATTATTTACTTGACTTATATAGCTAATCACTTTGCACTATCATCATAAATTTTAAGAATTGTTATCATCTCACAAAACATAACATATTCAAGTTATCAATTGAATATATCAAAATCAAAAAAGAATTATCATTTAACAATCGACGAAACCACGTCCAATTGCACCAGATGGACCAGTAGCAGCGATTCAACACTTTCACAAGTTTAGGTTGCCGCTGAATAAGAATTAGGGTGCAATGAATATCGGTTTGAAACTCGTGGCAAGATAAAGTTCAAGGTCGTAACACAAATTCGCAGACAAATTCCATACTACAAAGGTCCAGACAAAGCATCCACTGCATCGCAACTACGAGCAATCCCCAAGATCCATCCCGTATAGCTCTTGTAAACCAACGGACCGTTGTTTCTCGCTACTATTATTAATTTGCTTCCAATATTCACGTGTTCAACGCATACAAAAGCAGGAGGCACGTCTTTAGACCCTTAGTGGCACGTTAAGTTCAACTCCCGTAATCGCGTAGCCAAACGGATAGAGATATTCTCCGACTCGCACCAGTGATGGCGGTAATGTAGCTGATGTAGCGTGTTTTCTGTGCCCATGATGTCTGTACAGCAGCTGCTTCAAGTACAATCCACAATTGTGCCACTTGACAGGTAATAAGCGACTTTCTGGTGGTACGCCAGGCGAAATGTTTAAAAGCGAATAATGCCTTCACGCCCCAGAGACCACAAACAAATTTAACTTTTAGGCGAACTTCTTTTTTGATAATCACTATATAAACTGTCCAGGACAAAGAACCGGCACTCTATAGAAATCGGCGAGAAATTTTCGCCGCCTAGTGCGCAGTACGCGTTGAGTCGACTCAACAGGTGTTATAGCGGCTACATTCACTCGACAATGAGTTAGCGTCTCCGCTTGCTGGTGCGGTTCTCCCGACGTGTTCCCGTGGCGATCGAAATCAAAACCCTAGATGCGCCCATGCAGATCTCTTACTTCCTCCTAACAGGAACTGTACGGCAAACGCCGCAACGGTGGTTTGTGACGAGGCTCTCATCCATCCACTGCAGATTGCACCCGGCAATGCAATTCATGGATGAGGTGCAGTACAAAGTTATTGCCATGTTCGAACTTCAATTGCAGATTTGAATTATTAAAGTAAAACACTGTGATAAATAAACACCCGGAAATCGCAAACAAAACGCAAAATATTTAATTATTCACCAAATCACACGGAGCCAAATCTGGCGAATACAGTGGTTGGTCGATGGTATTTATTGCATTTTGGCATCAATCATGTCTTAAAAAGTATATTTGCTAAAGCCATCAACTCCGCCATAAACGGTCCCAAGCCCGCTTGAGAGAGGAGGAGCGAGCCCCTTGTTTCCCCAACCTATAGCTTCCATGATTCCTCATTCCAAATCACCCAATTAAATGGTATTAAATGCTCTCGGGGTCGCAAATTGGGTTTACTGGTTCCCCAATTATGTAACATTAAATGCCGAGAAATTCTCATAGCTGTAAATACATCTAGAGCTCTGCTACTGAATCCTGCTTACACCTCCTTTGTGGGGACGTAAGAAGGTGAAGGCGAATCTTCCGCGCCTGATAACGGAATTGACATAATAACCATACCACCGGAATGGAAGTTGGACGACTGGCTAACTCCTGGTCCCTGGAAAACCTTTAAATGTTTCGAAACGTGCAGATGGGCCTCGGAATGGATTGGACTCACGGCAAAGACCTCGCAAACGAACAAAGGATTATGGCATTGAATCACTCAATTACGCTGGCGCTGTTAAGGACCTTTTACAACAGGCCAGTCAATATCAATTAAAAACACTGGTGATCCAGGAAACGAATCGGACTGGAAAAGTCATTCAAGACATGAGATCGCACATAATATTCAAAAGTGGGAAGCCTACTGAAAAACGAGAATTCATAGTGGCCTTCATTATGGATAGGGAGTTCAAAATTGTAAGGCAGTCAATGAACGGTTGTGTGCTCTCCGTATAAAAGCGAAATGCTTCAAAATCTGGCTGATCAATGTTCACGCCCCGACCAAAGAAAAGGACGAAGAGACGAAGGAAACGTTTTACAATCACCTGGATAGACTGGTCGACTCATTGCCCACAAACGGCACAAAAATAATTCTGTGTGAGTTGAACGCTGAGGTTGGCAATGAGCTATTTCACTGGGGAACGACTGGAGGATATAGCCTCCACGATGAAACAAATGACAACGGACACCGGATGGCAACACACAAAACCAGATCGATCATGTTCTGATCCAACAACGTTGGGCCTCGAGCATACTTGACGTTCGTACATACCGTGGAGCCAATTGTAACTTAGATCATTACTTGATCAAATTAAACTATCGATGTCGTATGTCAAAGGTATATTCGGCAAAGACCAGACCGCTACAAAAATTTGACATCAAAAGGCTCCAAACGGCGTCTGTGGCAAAAAATTTCACGGAGACTCTCCACAACCAGCTGGCTGCCATCTTATCAGACACATCGTTAAAGATGAGCAACGAGCTCTCGATAGAAGTGAAAGAAGAACGTGGCAGAACAGACGATCGGACATCAAGCCCGGTGCATGACGAATGATTGGTTGGATGATGAGTGCCAGAATGCATAAGATAAAATGAATCAGGCGTAGAAAGAATATGTAGGTAGGAAAACCAGGACGAAGAGAGAACACTATGAAAATCTCAGAAGAGCAGCGAATAAGTTTATTAGAATTAAGAAAAGAAAATAGTACGATGAACAATTGAGAAGTAAAGATGTAAGTCTATTGAGCAACAACACAAGGTAAGCATATAAAGTGGTGAAAAGCCTAAAACCTGATTACCAGCCCGAAACCACGCTCTGTTGTGATGACATCGGCAATATCCTCGCTGATGAAACCAAGATTAAGGAAAGATGGGCATCATATTATAAGAACCCCCTTAATCCTCCGCACAGCTCCAGAACATCGGAGCCTATAGATACCTGCGGAGAGCAGAGCATCATCAAAGCCTAAAAGAATAATAAAGCGCCGGGCATCGATGAGATCCCAGTGGAGCTCATCAAATATGGTGGCAGTACTGTTCATAAAGCTATTCACAAAGTTATCCACCACATTTGGCAACCAGAACATATGCCGAAAGAGTGGAGCTAATCAATTATATTCTCTATCCACATAAAAAATGACTAGCTACAGTGCGAAAATTAAAGAGGCATATTACTACTTTGTACGGGAATAGTTTAGAAAAGCTTAGAATATAACATCGGATCATACGCCAACAGAACTACTGGGGAGAATCAAGGTGGTTTTAGAGCAGGTAGATCGACAATAGACTGATTGTTCACTGTCAAGTAGGTACTTGAAAAGTGCTGGGAGTTCAACATAGACGTATGTTACACCAAATTCTCGTTGACTTCAAGCAAGCATACAAAACTATTGATCGTAACGTACTGTAACAAATAATGCTTTGCTTTGGCATCCCAGCCAAAGTAGTCCGTCTTACCAAAATGAGAATGACGTCAACGACCTACCAAGTCCGCATCAATAACCAACTCACCGACGCCTTTGATACAAATATCGGCCTAAAGCAAGGAGATGAGCTGGCCCCATTGCTATTCAATTTGGCTCTAGAATACGTCATAAGGAAGCTACCTGTAGATACGCAAGGTACATTACTATACAAGTCGAGCCATGTAGTAGCCTATGCAGACGACATAAATATTTTGTCACGGTCATTAACAACTGCCAAAGAGTTTTTCCTGAAACTCGACAGCGAAGAAACTAGAAGGGCTACAAATCAATGAAAATAAAACAAAGTTCATGACGCAGTCGAGGAAAAATACCTCAAATACACAAAATATCACACTGTCGTATACAGTATCGAAAATGTCAGCAAATTTTTGTATTTAGGCGCCAAAATAACGAGAACCAGTAATGAAAGACACGATATACGCCAAAGAATGCAGCTTGCAGATAAAATATTTTATTCAGTATTGACGATCTTGAAGACCACCTGCATACACAGGAAAACAAAGCTCCAAGTATACAAATCTGTGATAAGACCTGTGTTATGCTATGGGTGTGAAACATGGACCCTAACCCGAGTATCCGCAAATATATGGAACGTCTTCAAGCGACGGGTCCTAAGGCGAATAATCGGAGCGAAGCTAGACGGAGACCAATGGTGAATGCAATACAACCATGAGCTGTATGAGATTTTTAACGAACTGGAAGTCTCAACGATTGCAGGACTGCGGAAGTTGCAATGGGCTGGCCACATGAATCGTATGGACGAAAAGGTGTTCATTGGAAGAACTGATGGCCGGCGGCTAGTGGGGAAACCGAGGAAACGCTGGTCTGACTCGGTCAACGAAGACAGTTCATCGCTGCTTGGATTTTGGAATTGGAGAACGTGGTCAATGGACCGAGACAGTGAGAGGCACTTTTTGCAGGAAGGGAAGGCCCGATAGGGGCTGTAGTGCTAAAAAGAAGAAGCTAAAGTGAACGGGCCAATCGAACACGAGGTCGAGGATGCTCTTTCATGTGCAATATGCCATCAATAATACAGTACATTGTTCCACCAAGCAAACGCCAAATGATTTTGGGTGGTGCTGAATGCAATGAAATAACCACATTAGAAAAGTAGATACCTTTTCCATTTGGTTTGCTATTCATAGTTGACTTGGTTCAGTTAAGTGTAAACTATAACGTTCTAATTTTAAATGTTGGCCGCGTTGCCGTCTGTCTTTTATTTTAAGCAATTCTAAGAAAAAGAATGAACGACGCCATTGTAAAAGAGTGTGAGTCTATTGACAACAGTAAAGCCAGAGGCCTCGTTGGACAAATAAATTTGAAATCAACCATCTTTTAAGCTTACACTTTCATATGAATATTTGAAATGGCTTACATTGCATGTATTTAAATGTCAAAACATTTTTCTTGAGCATGGTTTGACTTTTATAGTGGCGGCCAATCAAATTATTACTTGCGTTTTGAAACTAATGATGTCTACGAGAAATTTGCTTCTTTGGCTAGTGGTGTCAACGGTAATTTTTTTGATATTATTTGGATGAGATTTAATCGGGGTCACTAATTTGGAGATGAATTGTGAATTATTAGTTTGTATAGGAAATCATGTATCTTTGAGATAGATTCGTATAAAATTAAGATACCTAGTGTCTCATACAAAATTAGCTAAGTTCTAACATATTGTCGCATGTTATGGTTCGCGGCCAATAATTTTAATGCTCCGGGAAAGTGAAAACGCAATGTCTTTTAAATCAAATTGAAAGAGTTTATTTAATTACAAAAAAATGCACAATCATTCATTTAACTATTTCACAATTTTAATTTTCACTATTTTACAAGTCGTTTATCAATTTTTACTTCAACTGTCCACTAAAATCCCTTCACAATCAATATCGCTCTTACTTCGCGCTGCACTATATCGCAGTTTACTATCGCGGTTCTACTGAATAGTCCCCCATTCATTCAGCTCGCCTTTATATAGGGTCTCTAGCCTTCAACCCATTTCTCGTACATTGGCGAATGTTCTGTCGAGAGGTACCCAGTATATTCGAGCAGCTTAATGAATGGAGTGACGTCACTTTCAGATGTTGATCATGCTTGGTGGGTTCTCGTGGTTTCGAGTAAATTCACTTTGTTGATCATGAGGTTCTTAATGGTTATGAAAACAATTGCAACAGTAGCTTGCAGAATTATTCGTGCATGTAACACTGCCCCCACCTCAGTTCTTTTCGCCCCGAAAAGATGTGTCGCCAGTTGTAGTCAACTCTCCTTGGATGTAATATGGGGCAAGACGGTCCAGGTGCACGATTTTCGTTTTGGCTCTTGGCTTACGGTGTTCCTGTATGCGATATAGGACGTCGTTGATTCGCTTTGTAACCCGGTATGGCCTCTCCCAATTATGCTGCAACTTCGGAGACCTACCCTTCCGTCGCTGTGGGTTATATAGCCACACCAAGTCATCTTGCTGGAAGCCAGTAGAATTTGCCTTTAGATCATACCTGGTCTTCATGCGGTCAGTAGCCGATTCGAGGTGTTTTCGCACTGTCCGATGTATCTGGTTCAACCGTTGTCTTAGCTCACTTGCGTACTCCGAGATCGTATGGGGTTTCTCAGGGGGGTCCCGAACTTTATATCAGCTGGCAGACGAATAGTCTTTCCAAAAATGACTTTGGCTGGGGCTTTGCCCGTCGATGCATGTTCAGCAGCTCTGTACGCCAGCAAAAATAGTGGAATATGTCGGTCCCAGTCCCTTTGGTTCTCGTCAACAATCTTGGCCAGGTGTTTATTGAGCGTGCCGTTGAAACATTTGACCATTCCATCGAATTGGGGATATAGTGGTGTTTTCCTCGTTCGCTGTATTCCCAGTAGTTCGCAAATTTGGCCAAAAACTAGTGACTCAAAGTTTCGGCCTTGATCCGAATGTAGTTCAGAAGGTACGACGTACCTACTGACCCAATTTAACACTAGCTGTTCGGCTACAGTAGTTGCTTCCTGGTTGGGCCACTTGCTGAAATAATCGGCCACAACCAGCGTGTATCGATTTCCCCATTCAGATTCAGGAAAGGGTTCAGCGATGTTAATAGCAATCCTTTCAAACGGTACGCCCACGTTATAGGTTTGCATTTGTCCCCTCAGTCGTCGCTTTGGACCTTTGACGGAAGCGCAAATGGTGCATCTACGACACCAATCCTCTACGTCTTCTCGAGCGGGGAGCCAGTAAAACCTTTCCCGCAATTTCGCTAAGGTTTTGTTAACACCAAGGTGGCCACCCGAGGATCCTTCATGCATTTGCTTAACCACATCGTGGATTTGGCTTTTAGGAAGTATAGTTTGCATCATATAAGGGTTGCCATCCGCCGTTTCCCATTTCCGCTTGAGTATGCCACCCTCCACCTGAAGGGAGTTCCATTGTGCTTTTCAGGGTTGCGCCATGCATTGAAATGTCTTTTCACTCAGGTCGCCCAGTTGTCTCCTTCCATACGATCAATGGCCCGATGTCTTCATCGGCTGACTTGGCATTTCGAATCTCCTCCCGTGGCCAACCTTTATAGGATTCGGCCGTTATCAATCGCAGATCAACGGGCGGCTCCTTTTCTTTAATCCGTCGGCAATGCTTGCAGTTAGCTGGACATGGACGACGAGATAGGGCGTCAGCATTTCCATGAACTACGCCATTCCGATGAACTATTTCGTAGTCGTATGACTGTAATCTTTCGATCCATCTCGCAACTTGTCCATCGGGGTTTTTGAAGTTGAGCAGCCATCTCAGTGATGCATGGTCCGTTCGAAGAACAAATTTCTGGCCATATAGATACTTGTGGAACTGCTTGGTGTCCTCGATTATAGCCAAAAGCTCCTTCTTGGTCACGCAGTTCCTCTCACTTTTTGAAAGAACTCGACTGTAATAAGAGAGGACTCTTTCTTCACCATCGATCTGCTGGGAGAGTACAGCTCCAATACCGCCGTTGCTCGCATCGATGTCAACTACAAACATTTTTCCGGGTTTCGAATGTGCCAGCACGGGTGATTCACACAGCTTCTCCTTCAAGGTCTCAAAGGCTACCTGGCATTGTTCATTCTAGACATACGGACGATTTTCCTCGGTTGGCTGATGGAGACACTTAGCTATTTTGGCAAAGTCTTTGACGAATCTTCGATAGTAGGTTGCCAAACCAAGAAAACTTCGTAGTTGGCGCTTGTTGTTTGGTGTTGGCCAGCTTTTTACGGCTTCAATTTTCTCAGGGTCTGTTTTGACCCCTTCTGCTGATACGACATGTCCCAGGTATTTTACTTCAGCTGCAAAAAGGGTACACTTATTGGGACTAAGTTTCAAATTCGCCAGTCGCAATCGGGAGAAAGCCTCTTCTAAGTTCCGCACATGCTCTTCGATAACAATGATGTCATCTAGGTAAACCAAGCAGGTTTTCCAGGTTAGGCCACGTAGCGCGTATTCCATCAGGCGTTCGAAAGTGGCTGGAGCATTGCAAAGCCCAAATGGCATCACCACAAATTGCCACAATCCGGTCCCAACTGAAAATGCGGTTTTCTCTCGGTCCTTCTTTTCGATTTCTACCTGCCAGTAGCCGCTTTTGAGATCAAGTCTAGAAAACCATTTTGCGTCGGCTAAAGTATCCATGATGTCATCGATGCGTGGGAGCGGGTAACTATCTTTCTTAGTGACGTCGTTAAGCTGCCTATAGTCGACACAAAAACGAGTGCTACCATCCTTTTTCTTTACTAGAACTGCTGGCGCGGCCCATGGACTGACAGAAGATTCGATAACGCCTTGTTTTTCCATGTCCGAGATCAATGCGCTCACTTCTCATTGTTTGGTTATAGGAAGACGTCTCGGCGCTTGTCGAATTGGCTTGACTCCCTGTGTATCTATGACGTGAGTTGCCATACTCGTTCGGCCTTGGTCATCCGGGCTTGTTGAGAAGATGTCACTGTACTTGGTGACTAGATCAGAGGCTCGCTTGAATAGCTGCACTGGCAATTTGACCTGCTTCAATATTGCAGGCGTGGATGCCCGGGCTTTGTCTGCGTCTTGCCTCCTTTTCCAATGATGGTCGTGAGTGGCTTCCAAAGAGGTGATGGTGGAAACAGGCTGGCAGCTGCCAATGACTTCTCCCGCTTTGATGCTCGTGGTTGAGTCTGGGGTGTTAAAGACTCTAACCGGCGCGTATCCGTTCCTTATAGATCTTACAAGGCTTCGTCCTACAATCAAACTGCGCAATGCGGACTTCTTCGTTGGCTCTATCAGATAAGATTGCTGGTCTCCAGAATCACCATCAAGCTTGGCCCATACAATGCTTTCAGAAGAATCCGGGACATCAGTGTCGGCACATACTACTACATTCATCTTGGGAATTTGAACGCTGGGATCCGCCATCAAAACTTCGACATTCTGCCATTTCAAAAACCGTTTGCCCAAATCCAACGTGATTGCATGTGGTCGCAGAAAATCCATTCCGAGAATGCAGTCATCCATAATGTTCGCGACCAGAAAATTATGTCGGAACGTAAGGTCTCGTGCATGCAACAATATTATAAGGGGGAAAAGCACGATTTGAGGCTTTAATTTTCCGATACGAAGATCGCAGAACCATACATTACAAAACTTGATACTTCCTTCTACTAATACTTTACAAAAATGCGTTTTCATATGAACGCTGTTTTTGTCGACGTATATTATGAACGGTTTTAAAAGAATAACAAACTTTGTTCAACTTATAGATTTTTATTGTTAAGATACAAATAAATACTTTTCAGTCGTTATTCTAAAACGAATAAATTGCTCCTATGACTTCACCGTCCATAGACTTGAATAATAAAGTCGAAACCGTGATTCCTTTGTGACTTCACGTTGATCGTTACTTCATTTTTACCGGGGCCACCCTTCTTCAATGAACAGTATCCACCGTTACCATTGGTATACATATCCATGCAGCGAATTCCAGTGATGTTGTAAACGTTTTCAAAACCCTTTTAATAAAAATTATGCAGTCAACAACAAGTTCACCTTTAAAATAAATTTTTCAAAATCCTTGACTTACTTTTCTTGGATATGTGTAATCTTCGCTAAGCACCGACAAAAACTTATATTTCTTAACGAGAATTTCACTATCAAGGAGGATGTCACGAGGCCCGATATAACCGAAAGTAATATTATGACTTTGTGCTGAGGTAGTGTAAATGCTCAGAGCAAAGATGGTAAGAATTACAGCGAATGCGGCTTTCATTTTGCTAATTTAAATTGAAATAAAGCACTGCCCACTTCTTAATATAATACAAAGGTAGACTTGATACTTCCGAAAATATCTCAGGACTACTCAGTGAAAGCTCAAAACTTCTTATATATGCCTCGCCTGAGTGATAATTTAACATGGTTGATAAATTGAGGGGCGAAAAAATATTAATTGATTAGATTACATTCATTCACATAATTAATAATTTAAAACACCTTCTACTATATGATTCATTTCATTGATAATAATAAAAACAATATTAGAATATCTCTTTTTATTGGTAATTTAATGTATTACTTGTCACGGTGTGGCCTTTATCAGAGAAAAAGTTGATCACTGAGATAGAGTTGCTGATAATATTTATGAAAGGTAATTACTGATAAGTAAAATTTAAATCAAAACACTTTTATGTTTTGTACAACGGGGGAATCACTGCCTGACTCATGGTATTTCCCGCCATTTTACTGCAAATATTTCCGTTTCAATTGGGAGCTTAGTTACTTGCTAAGATTTTGATTTATTTATTTTGAAACATAATAGGAGTTTCACAATTCATCCAAATTATAACCTACTAAAGGTGCAAGTGGTTTCTCATGCTGTACTTTGAAAATAGATTAAAAATAATGAAGATTGGCTTAATTTTTAGCATTTATTATCAATATGTTTTGAGAAATATTAATAGATTCTTGATTGAAACATACTAATAAATTATACAAGTGCTCTTCCATCAAGTTTTCTACACATTACTCGACGAACAACAAGTTATGGTTTTTTCTTGAAAAGCCATCGGGCCTTGCTTTATGAGAAAGCGGACGCGTTTCAACTCCAAGTCCTCTTTAGCGCCAGTAAGTTATTGATATTGATGATCGTGTTAAAATTGAGCGCTGTTTGATAGTAGGTAGTACGTTTCTTTCGGTTTATTTAAGCAAAACAATTGATATCGGGTCAAAGTCATTTTTTCATCAAAGTTTGCATTAATTTGGGTAAATTTTGTTAATACAATGCTAAGCTTTCTCTTTCAATACGTGTATTCACGTTTACTAGTTTTTATACCTATAACGTTAAAAACCTGTAGAGAAAACGAAAATCACCATAGTCAGATACATTCAATTATCGCTAGGGGGCATTCTGTGCCAGCTGTAGTGTATTCTACATTACTTGTAAATTAAATTCCACATTTTCATAAAATACACACGAAAAGAAATAGTAGGCGTAGATGAATTGTCAAGTAAGAAAAGATAAAATATTTTTTAGTTCATAAAACTATGTCAAATGGAATGTTCATAATTACTAATAAAATTTTATTTATTATTTAATTAAACTGGAAAGTTAATGATTTTCATCGAATATTCATTTTCCGATATAGAAGTTTTATCTGTGTAGTGGAATACAAATTTCCAATTACACCAGCTACCCGAAATTTAGTCGGAGTATTACTGGGAGGACCATTCTCCCCGCGCAGGGCCACCTACATAAAAGAAGACATACAAAGGGAGGAAAGAATAAATGGAGGAAACATATCGAGAAATAAAAGCATTTAATTATGTTTTCTTGGGCATTCTGGAGCTGATACTTTCTAGTTTCTCAGGGTTTTATACTAAATTTTTTGCGCCCGTGCAGGAGTCAAAACCAGCTTGCTAAAAAATAAATGCTTTTTGCAGAAAATAGTTTCTTTTATCTAATATATGTGAATCAAATCATTTAGAAAAAAAAAATGATTTTGTCAACATAGATTATGCAAATCAACAAGTTGAGTAAGCAGGAGAGTGCTCCTACCAGAAGGTCTTTGTAAACACCTAGGGTTAGAAACAAGTTTTCTAATAGCATGAATCGATAACTTGAATTACTCATCCAATACTTGAATATAAAATCATTCAAATTTATGCAAAAGATGCACAGTTTCTATCATAAGCACAATGCAGCCGCCATCTTTATCCAGCTTAAATGATTTTTCTGAATGCTCGGTAGATGGAACATATTCAAGTTAAACATTATTCCCTGTATTTTCATGAAATTTGAAAGAAAATAAAAGTGCCTAGGTCAATTTGAAATATATATCAACCATAAACACGTGTTATATTGTTGTAATTCCATACAATTTAAATCGCTATAACTCACTTGATTATGATAAGATCTCGATGAAATTTTGTTATATTAGTTTATATAATTGCAAAATTTCAAGAAGGTTTTCGTACATTTTGCCTTTCCCTGGGCCCCCTAATTCATAAAATGATTTTTAATTTCAGATTATAAAAGTTCTAATCAAGACCTTTCATTTGATACCTAACTCGACTACCTTTGATAAAAAAATTGGTTAAGGGCTGATTCGTTATTAGGGGGGACCCCCTTAAAATTTTTTTAAATTTTTGGTAAGGCCTTAACTTTTGACAGACCAGCACTTCTGACCTTTTCACCAAATTTGAGCATTCTAGCTTCTATAGGTTCTGAGGAAATTAGCTGTGACGCACGGACAGACAGACGGACGGGCGGACAAACAGGTCGCGAAACTAGTAGGATAATTCAAATTTGGAGAACAAGAAAAATTATAGATTAGGTACTCGTAACTAACTATCATAGAAAATCATAAAAGAATGAACTCATTGACTAGCAAATGAGCGCTTGGGAATATCCCCATAAATTACTTTTTTGGTTTCCTTCATATTTGGAACTAATTTAAAGATAGTAGTAATCGAGCAGTCACATAAGTAAACTGCTCGAAAGCCTTCTGTTATAAATATACTAATAGTAGTTTAAGTTCTTGCTCATAGATGTCGCACTGGATAAGCGTGCTTTGCGCACTTAGCTCTGGGCTGAGTCAGATTCATCTTGTACCTTGACGCATTCACTACTCACTGTGTAAACTTATTACTTTATATTCAATAAAGTACTTGATTAGAATTAACTCCACTGTGTTTAACCCTTATTTAATAAGAGGTTATGGGCCCAGGCCACTGAGTAGTAGTGCTTATTGTTGTTTAAAGTTTACGAGTAATAAGAAATAGTGAAGTTGACATAATGTCGGACGCGGTATAAGTAGCAAAACTAAAAGGTGCTGAAAATTGGAGTGTTTGGTGATTTCAAATTCGCGTGATTTTATTATCACATGAAGTGTTCGATGCTGTTAATGGTGTACTGTCAAAGCTAACACCGCCTGTTGCTCCAGCAGAAGATGCAACGAACGAAGCAAAAGCAGCATACATGACTGCAAAAACTTACTATGAAAGAGAGCTGAAAATCTTTATACAGAAAGATAGCACTGCACAAAAGTTTATCGTGACATCCATGGAGAGGCAGCCCATGACGCATATAATGACGTGTGAAACTGCAAAAGATGTGGGATAAACTGCACTCTATTTACGAGAACAGGTCGGAGGCTAGTGTACACGTTCTGCAACAACGTTGGTTTAGCATGAAAAAGGGACCTTCTGACGATATCTCCACGTACATTTCGAAAGTCCTAGATTTGAGTTTCAATTTAAAAGTATTGAATGAGCCAATGTCGGATAACATGGTAATGACAAAAATCCTGATGACTTTGCCTCCGCAATATAGTCATTTTGTGTCTGCCTGGGATTCTACGCCAGTTGCAGAAAGAACTCTGGAAAATCTTTCGGCACGTTTGCAAATTGAAGAAACTCGTGCTTTGCAAAGTGAAATCGAACATTCTTGTGCTTTGATCGCAAATAATTCAAAGAATTTTGTGAAAAATAAGAATAATCATCCAAATGGAGAGCAGAATCGTGGTAAACAAAAACCAAAATGTTGGCTCTGTGGAAAAGTTGGGCATATACGTAAGAACTGTTGGAACCTTCCTGGTAATGAGCGTCACAAGAACGCGCAACAGTCCAATGCCGATAAGCCGAATTCTTAAGTCTCCAGTAAGCAGAATTCTTCGAATGCAGCTTTGGTCGGCGAAATATTCATATCTACGGAGGTTGATACCAGTCAGTTGTCTTCTTGGACTTTCGACTCGGGAGCGTCATAACACATGTCCGAGGAACGAGAATATTTTTCTACGTTTCGGCAAATCGAGGGAACTCCTATTCGTCTTGGAGACGGACACATCGTGCACGCTGTTGGTAATGTTGATGTTTATGCTTTCAACGAAAAAGTTTGGACAAGTAAATATTTGTCTGATGTGCTTTATGTGCCGAATTTAAAGTTTAATCTTTTTTCAATGAGCGCTGCTCTTATGAAAGGCATGAGATTTGAGTCTAATAAAAATATTTGCAAATTTATTAAAAATGATGAAGTTTTAGTAATTGGTAAAAAACCGGTAAATAGTAGCGTATTTTTAATGGAAATTTTTGCAAGTAATAAATTTAAGATGATTGATAAAAATGAAGTGAATAACAATAATAAAAATGTTGAAATATCTTTGATAGCTGAAAATAATTCTGTTAAATCTCAATTGCAAATATGGCACGAACGTTTTGCACATCAAAATTGTGAACACGTTAGGAACTTTCTTCATAAAAATAACATTGTTATCAAAGAAGTGACTCCGTTTTGCGATGCTTGTGCGCTGGGAAAGATGCATAGAATTCCTTTCCCGATAAGTGACCATAAAACGACTAAAGTCGGAGAAATGATTCACAGCGATCTTTGCGGTCGTATGGAAGTCTATTCACTTGGAAATTTGAGGTATTTTTTGCTTTTTAAAGACGATTTCTCGAAATACGTGACCTTGTACTTCATATTTAGTAAAACAGAAGTAAAAGCTTGTTTTGAAAATTTTATGCAACGTTTTAAAAAGGAAACTAGTAACGAGATTAATGTACTTCGTACTGATAACGGATTGGAATATACCAATACATAACTTTCAAAACTTTTGTTTGAGAACGGGATAAAACATCAATGTACGGTCACATACACACCAGAGCAGAACGGAAGCGCTGAACGCGAAAACCGTACTCTTGTAGAAGCGGGGCGTACAATGTTGCTTTCAAAGGGCCTGAATAAAAATTTGTGGGCCGAGGCTGTAAATTCTGCTTGTTTTGTATTGAATCGTAGTACAAAAACTCGTGTTGATGGTAAAACACCGTTTGAAATATGGCATGGTCAAAAGAGTGATTTTAATTCCTTTAAAATCTTTGGTACCGAAGTGTACACTCATATACCCAAGGTGAAAAGGCATAAGTTTGATCCAAAATCAAAAATTGGAATATTTGTTGGCTATGATGTCAACGTAAAAGGCTATCGTGTGTTAATGAATGATACTAAAATTCAAACGTTTCGCAATGTTTTGTTTAAAAATGAAAATGCTTCAAAAGATATTGTAATTGAAAATATTAGCGACTACGATTTTTGTATCTTTGAGTGTCCGAAAAATGTTGAACCAAGAGCTGATGTGAACGAGGTACGCGAAATCGTTGAAAATCAAAACAATGTTGAGAATAATAATAATCAAAATTTGAATGAGCCTAACGTTGATATAAATGTCGAAAATGACCAAAATGATGATTTGAATGAAGTCGCTCGTGATGGCATTGTTGAAAATGAGGGGGAAATTCATGAACCAAATCAAAATAATAACAATCCTATTGTGGTACCTGAGCGTCCTCGCTATAACTTGAGAAATCGAGCAAATATTCAGCCACCTGATCGTGGTGATATTGTAAATTATTTCATGTTTGATGACGAAGATCATATTGATATAGACAATTTATTTGTTGCTTTAAATGCTCATGCTTATAATGATGAACCAAGTTGTTATGAAGAAGCAATAAATTCTGAGAACTCTCGACAGTGGCAAGCGGCAATGAGAGACGAATATCAAGCTTTAGTTAAAAACGGTACGTGGGAATTACAAAACGCGCCGTTAAATGCTAAAATTCTCTCGAACCGCTGGGTATATAAAATAAAACCTAATCTCGATGGAGGTAAACAAAAGTTTAGGGCGAGACTCGTATCTTGCGGTTACCTTCAAAGAAAATACATCGATTATACCGACATATACAGCCCGGTAGCTAGATACACTTCTGTACGTGCTTTTCTCGCGATAATGGTTTCGGAGCAAATGTTTTGTAAACAGTTTGACGTGAACTCCGCGTTTTTAAACGGCGATTTGTTTGAAACTATATACATGCGCCAGCCGGAAGGTTTTGAAGACGGAACAGATCGGGTTTGCGTTTTAAAGAAAAGTATTTACAGTCTCAAGCAATCCGCGAGATGCTGGAACTCTAAGTTCGTATCATGTTTAAAACGTTTTAATTTGCATCCGACGGACTCCGATCCATGCGTCTTTGTAAGCCATGATACTGCGGACGAAAAGCTAATGTTAATTATATACGTAGATGACGGGCTTGTTGCATCTAAAAACGAACGTCGAGTTAATGAACTTCTTTCTTATCTTGAAAGTAATTTTGAAATAACTACAAATAGTTTACAGCTGTTTTTAGGAATTGAAATAAAATATTTGAATAATGGATCAATTTTGTTACATCAAAGTATGTATGCTCAAAAAATTATTGATAGATTTAATTTGCTGATCCAAATTACATTTCATTGTGCTATAAAAACTTGCAGGATTATGCGACTTATGTACCCTTTAAACAACTTATTGGTAGTTTGATGTTTTTAGCCACCGTAACGCGGCCTGATTTAGCATATTCAGTGGGAGTACTTAGTCGATTTTCAGAAAAACCATCTGAAACTCATTCGATCGCTTTAAAAAAAAAATACGTAAAATACGTTAAAGAGACAGTTAATTTCGGTTTGGTGTATTCGAGCAAAAATGATTTTTCGAGTATCACGGCTTACAGTGACGCCGACTACGCAAGTGATTTTGTTTCGCGAAAATCTGTTTCGGGTTTTATCGTAAAACTAGGTAATAGTACAATTTCGTGGGGATCGCGAAAACAAAGCACGATTGCTCTTTTAACCACTGAATCGGAACTCTATGCTGCGCTGCTCAAGAGATTATTTGGATTCTACAAATGGTTCGAGATATAACAAATAGTAAAAATGTAAAAATACCTGTATTGTACATTGATAACCAAAGTACCATTCAGATACTTAAAGATCAGCGATATCATTATAAAAGTAGACATATTGATACAAAATATAAATTTGTAAGTTCAGCATTGTTGTTGGAATATATTAATACTGAGCATCAGCAAGCTGATATCTTGACGAAAGCATTAAGAATACAATCATTTTATCGTTTGAGAAAATTAATTGGCATTTGTAATACTAATAAATAAAATAATAATAAATTATGTTTGTTTTTTGAATCAGAATTAAAAAAAAAACAAAAATAAAATTGTATTGCACGAGATTTGTAATGTATGTTTAACATGTATAGATTGAAATTTCTAAGTGGGAGTGTTATAAATATAGAAATTACTAATAGTAGTTTAAGCGTGCTTTGCGCACTTAGCTCTGGGCTGAGTCAGATTCATCTTGTACCTTGACACGTTCACTACTCACTGTGTAAACTTATTACTTTATATTCAATAAAGTACTTGATTAGAATTAACTCCACTGTGTTTAACCCTTAATTAATAAGACCTTCCTAACTCTTACCCGAAATTTTAACGGCAGATTTAGGAAAAATATTTAATTGCTTCCTTTAATAACCGTAAAATCGTTGTAAATCGTTGTAAAATAGTTTTCTTTCTTATTATTGTTATTAAATGTAATTTCATATCAATTTTCCTTTCTATTAAATTTAAACGTTTCCCTTTAATTATATTCTTCATGAGATTTAACTTTTATTATTATTTATTATTGAGAATATTTTTCATTTTTCTTTACTTCAGTTAATTTTCCTTGAAAAATTTTAAATCTGCCAATTAAAATTTTGGATATGGTAACACTGATTTGGTGCACTCCAACGGTGTATTACCTTACCGAAGGCAATCAAGCTCGGCTGACGGAGCAGCTGATGCGATTTACCGTGTACACGGGAAGAGAAGGAAGAAAGACAAGTTTTGGGACGGATCAGGGGAGTTGACTTATGACCGCGACACGGCGAGCACGCGGAAATTATCTTAAGTAAAACAAATGTACGGTATCTCGTTCCACCAAGTAAACTTTAATTTCAATGAGTTCATCATGTTGTTGAGAGTTATATCAAGTGCTTGATTTTTCCGCTTTGTGCTGTACTTAGAATTGTAAAAAATAATAAACTATCCCATGTCCGTCGCTTTGAAAGAATTCGTGAGTGAATTAACTTTTACCTTGTACATGTACGTAACATAGATGTGAAACATTCCTACTAAGTTTTACGTTAAACTATAGTAAAAGACGTGATATAGCTATATCTGTTATCTAAGTTTACCCTGTAAAATGTTTGAAGTGTAACGAGTGAATTTGTTTCGGAAGAATATTATTATTTAATTTTCATATTGGAATATTGACCACACATGATATCTAAAAGTTGATTGTGAAAACATGTTCGCGCAAAAATAGTCATCAATAATGGGGGACATATAGCAGAAAGAATTGTGAAGAAACATAAACAAAAATGTGATAAGACATTGAATAGGCCGCCTGTGAAATAAATGTTTCCTTACACGATGCCAATCAAAAGCGTAACTAGCCAGTTTAGTTGAAGTAATGTGCTAACGGGAAAAGCGGTGATGAAAAAGAAAAATGATTCTCTGATGTGCATGGTCAATTTTTGAGTCGATCAAGTAAATGCAGTTCATCCACACCTGGAATCAAATTTGCCTCTATCATCCCTTCATGTTACTGTAAATGGAATTGTTTTGAATGCATCGGAGAAGGAAGTGATTTTACGATCGTGGAAGTAGGTGCATTGAATATTTAGTAGAAAAACGCAAATCAACGGAAGAAGGAACCATATAAAGTTTCTTTACAAATAGCTCTTCAAATTCGGTGAGTCTTGACGTAAATAGAGACATGATGGAATGCATCTTAGTCACAGTCGCGCTTTCAATGAGAACTGGTGAGTGATCGCTTTTAATTTGATTTTGCCGTAGTATATCATTGAAAGAAATCCTTGGCCAAAATGTCCAAATTCGAAATCGTCAATCCAGAAGCAAACTGCATTTTATTACTATCAACGTGATTGGATTGGCGCGCTTGACTAACGTAATAAATCATTATTAACGTCCCGTGGATTTTTCACGTCCATAGCCCAAATTCGCTTAAATTTCTTGCATAGAGATGAATGGTTCGTATTATAGTTTTGGCTGAGGATATATTCTTCTCAAAATCAAGCAAGGTACAGCAACGCAATTAGTGAGAAGGGAGTTGTTAATCATACTTGTATAACCTTGCCAAGTACATGTATTCGAGCGAAACATTTGCTGGAGGTCATCACTACAACTAGCCTACAAGGTTTATTACAACACCATTGTGAGCTCGGGAATGCGTGGTTGCTCAGTCGTCAGATAGCGGAAGCTGGTATCTGCGTATATGGAACGGTGCCCGAATAGACTTATTTTTAAATGAAACGTTAAGACCACGGATTGCGAACATTTATATTTCAACTTGGTAAAAGTTAACTCTCAGGCAGTGAATCGCTAACTATACATTCGAATTGTATTTGTGTTTTCTTTGTCTATAACGGCATGAGAGGATCGAAGGAGATAAATGCTCAATTATATGGGAATCAAAACGAAACCCGTAAAAGTATTACTAAAAATCATCCTGCACCGTGCGGAAATTCTTGCTCAAGCTTCCATAGGGAATTAAGTTCCTACTCTTTCTATGAAAATCATCCTTGCTCGAACCTACAATCACTTCTTGCCAATGACATTTCATTTGACAGAACTAAAAGCGAAGAAGTTGGGACTCATACTGCAGCGAATGCAAGGAAGGCTACATGGGTAAGATGGGAAGTGAAATATTTTTCAATGGGTTATCCGCTGCATAAGGTGTGTGTTTCAGTGCAGCAGCTGCATCTTTATTCTCTGCATTTCTTATGCATTATTGCCGAAATCGTTGTCTTAACTTCCTTCTTAAAAACAACTTGGAAGATAGCTAATATTTTTGTCCCTAAAAATCTTCAAGTAGTACCAATAGTTTTTTTGCACTCATAAAACAATTATCACAAACAAATGGCGCTATAACTTTTATAGTTTTTGTAATTTGTATTAAATCTAAGACAACAAATGAAAACAAACAAGAGTTATATAATCCTAATATTGCAATATTAGAACTTAATATCTGGCCAAGTCAAAAAAATACCCCAGTTTCAAACAAATAAGTTTATGTTTTCTTTTGTTTTATTTTTAATTGTTAGAATGAAATTATACTATCACATTCTGATATAGTACAAAATCTATTATTAATTAAACCGTGAAAATATGCATGTGGAAGAACATTTTTTATGCAAAAGAAAACACTTGGTGCATTTGGGAACACGACATTCGTTCTAAGAAACTATTATTAAAAAATACTTATATTTTTGAGTTTACACTGAAAATATTACAAATTTATATTTTAATGCCTTGAAAAGAAGAAAAATGGAAGTTTATTATTTATATAATCTAATCAATTGTTTTATACCAATTGGAAAAATACACAAATTCCGTTATTATGCAAATAATCGCTAATTGTGTTGTGCATCCAATTGACGATAGAGTCAAAGACTTTCAAATATAAGACTTAATAAATATTTTTTTTAATACTATAGTAAAAAAATAAAGTGATTTGTTAGACTTACACCGACGGCCTTTCCATTTCATTTGACCTGACCGGGTCTAGGACCCGCATCGATGGCAGGTTCCTCCACTAGAATGGGCTAGCCATCGGGCGTGCTCCTCCGTTTCTTTCGTTTGCCTGGTAGAGTGGTCTTCCGCTCTCGTACCCCTTTGTGATAAAGGGTTATGTGATTACATTGCATAAATCGGTTACGTTTGTATTTCTCATTTGAGGGAAATAGTCATACAAAGTACTTTTGTATGAGTTTTTCACTCAAATGGGAAATAAACGGCTACGTCTACGTTTGGATCTTGGTCCGGTTGGGAGGGTGCGAGGGAGCACCGCTACCATCTGAATGCCCCGCTCTTATTTGTGGGCCATGAGAATTGTCGGTAACGACGAAGTCCTCTTAAGTTCGTCCGTCTTCCCCAAGTCCAGTTTGTCCTTTGAGTCAGCAATTTCCTTTGACCCTTAGTTGGTTACCTCCTTTTCGACTTCGGTCGACATTTCTTTGACTCCGGAACTCGTGGATGTGAAATTCTTTTGTAGCAGGTGCTGGAGAAAAGAACCCGCCCACGATACTGCACCGCTAGCCTGCCTGCGCATTCACGTGTCCCCAGATAAGGCCAATCTCAGCGGATCCCAACATCCTCTTCCGCTGAGGCAGCAGACCATCGCCGTCGTCCTTAACGGATTTTTTCTATATCTAATTTCACTACAATATTTCCGAAAAATGGATTTATGAGTTGAACTGCAACAAACCTATCATAAATAACTCTTAAGTGCGTTGGAAATATTTCACTACATGAACCAAAGTAAGGATAGGGGATGGGTGAATATTGAAGCTTATAATAAGGAAATATGTATGAAATCAAAGTAAAATATTTTATAGTGTCGGTCTTGATATTTAATAGCCACACCTCGTACGTTGAGTGACTTGTAGCAATTTAAAAGTAATAATGGGCACCGTCAAAGCATGACATTTGTCCACTAGGAGCTCCATAGCACGCAATGCATGTAAAGATTCACGTCCAGTGCATCAATCATTAATAAACCAGTTGTATCTCCCGTCTAAACACATTTGATTCCAACAAAGCACGAGACGTGTATGTCAGCCAAGTGTCGTGGAATGTCAAAGCAACTAAGCAATTCTGCCCATGTAGTGTCGAAAGATCCCGTATACAGATTGACAACCAATGTTTTGAGTGATTGGCTCATTATAGCAGCTCAAAGCTTTATCTATTTATAATACTCTGGAATCTTGGGCACGTTATGTATTATCGGCATTCTTGAACGATAGCAAATTTCATAATGAGCCATCATATTTTAGAGCGCAAATTGACTGAAGCTTAATTTCTACTCGATAACGATTGGGCTTGTATCGCTTTTCATTTCCAATGTAGCCAAAGTACAATTACCATCCAGCGCCATCAAGAAGAAAGGCTAATCTGAAAAGCGGAAGATGTTCTAAATAGGATAAAATCAGCATGTGACTCGCCCAAATTCAGCAAAGGTGCAAGGTATGGCTAGAGGAGCTCCTAGATCACATAGGGCACTACCGGGGGGCCAAAGGGGATCGGAAGGCCGCAGAAGAGCAGAAGACTAAAGAAGCGCTGAGGCTTAGTCCTCTGTAAAGGGCACGCGCAGATAGCAACATTATCAATCATCAATAAAAGAATGGCGTTTAGCCAATTTGAAGGAAATCGGAATAAACGAAGAAAGGAAGAGAAACCTGATTGGCGTAAAATGCTAGACCTGGGGTTCCGAACAGTGCTGACCGAAGGAAAGAAGAAACTCCTTCAAAAGGCGCCATAGAATAAAATTCGCACGAACGCAGAAGCGTTGTGGAATATCAGGGGAATGTAAGGTCCGAAGACACAGACTCTGCTATTAAAGTAGTACGAACAACGTGGTCGCACCACAAAATGGTCGGATTCAAAGTAGAGGCCGACAATAAAGAAGAATGCTGGACGCAGTAAAGAAATTCCTCGGCAAAAGCGCAACTTTTGCCTCTCTTGAGCCGGTGATAATGATTGAAATAAAAGGCCGTCACGCACCTGGTCAAGAAAATGAAAGACGTCATCAGAAAGGAACTCTTCACCTTGGGTAGAAATAAAGTAATGTTGAAAACCAAAGGGGACAACGCATGGCCACCATTGATTCGGCCCCAAAGGATGCCGAACAATTTCTGAATAAAGGCAAAATCAGAGCAGGGTGAGTTGTTTGCAGGATATGGCGAAGACCAGCGCCTTTCCAATGTTTCAAACGCCTTAGCTATTGTCACACCGCTTAAGTGTGCAAAGGACCCGATAGGAGTTCGCTATGTAACAAATCACCACATTTGGACCATAAATGGAAAAAGTGTACAAAGGAGGCATACTTTATCCTTTGCATGGATTCTGGATCTTGGGCACGGCACGGAATCAAGAAAATGCCAGATTTTGCAGGAAATCCTAGCCTAGGCAAAATCAGAACTTTGATGGCCCGTATCCTGCAGGTAAACTTATACCGCATTTTAACCGCTCAAAAGATGCTTGAGCAGTTTGCGAGGGACATGAAAGCCGAATTTTTGCTGCTGAGTTAGCAACACAACAATAAAAACTTCACATTATGGTATCTTCACAAAACTGGTACTGCCGTCGTTCACGTTCGGAACTGTGATGTCTCGAACAGATATAGCAACGCGCTCATTGGGGAGACTAAAGTAATCGAATGGGGCATGCCTCAAACAGATCCGAATCCTAGAAATGGAGGCCAGGACGGCGCTCCTCATACTGACCTTCTACGATTGGGTAGAATATCGGAAAGATGGATGGCAAGAGGTTAGTCGAGGTGCTCATGTCAGGTGCTCCGCTGCAGGGTGGTGCTCAGGAGACAGAAGACGTGGTGAACTCAACTGTGAGCATCATCACACTACTTGCAGTGCTTCCTTTTCCCGTCGAAAACCCTGGCATAGCAAGCCCCCAGTGTATTTGTGGTCGACTGAAATCGCCGAAAAGCAAAAGGAGTGTCACAAACATCGGCATGGGGCTCAACGAGCACGGAACCATGACAAGGGATACAGCCAGGTAGCACCACATAAGTCAGCTCAAAGTTGCCTTTGTGAACTGATTACCAATAGCAAGGCTCGCTGCTGGCAAGATCTCGTAGATAGTGTGTGTGGCTGCAAGCTAGTTGTGCGGAAACTGGGTGCCCCATGTACGCCTTGCATACATGGAGCAGAAAAGATGAACGAGATAATGTGAGCATTCTTTTCCGCCCATCCTGTCCATGTTGACGCTACCCACGGTAAAATAGCAATCAAGTGCCGCTTCTTGATACGTGCTAAAGGCTCAATGCTACTGTAAGGAACAGAAATCTAGGGTGACACTCTCAGTAAGGAGGTATACCGAAAACGCCTGGCACAGGTGCAGAGAAGAGGATCACTGAGGATTGCATCTTCATATCCGAGCGTCTCTGATCCGGTAGTTAGAGTTATTGGTGGCGTGATATCGGTCGCTCTCCGTGCTAGGGAGCGCCGCGCTATTTATCTGTATTGAAGCGAGGACACAAGAGCGACAATTGCCCGCGAGGCGAGACAGCGCTCGCTCATCGATTGGCTGCAGTCTTGGGTAAATTGCACGAACGGAAGGTTGACTGCGCGACTCATTATGGATCTGAGACCGTGGCTAAATTGAAGGCATGGTGAAACTAACTTCTATCCGACCCAACTTTCAAGTCTTACCTACACAAGATTGGTCAGTCACAGTCCTCCGACTGTAGGTTGATGCTGTAGAAAAGTTATGCGATGCATCTGAAGGTCGAGATATGAAAGGAACTGCACAGGTTTTGATGACAAACATTTGTAACTTCAATTTTCTTCGCTTCTTGCATTTATGGTATCGAAAAGCTTAATCTTGAAAAGTTTGCATTGAAGCTGAGAGGCTTGATATTTTTTTAAGATGAAAATCAGGAAGTATTGGCCCATGAAGCCTTAGAATATACAACATAAAGTTGCATTAAATAGGACATTGTTGTCGAAAGCTGAAATTGGACGCGAGTTAAAAATATAGGGGGAAAAGCTTAAGATGCAGGTTTGACTCCATAGCAAGAAGTGAAGCGTTTCACGTTAGAGTTCATTGAAAACTTCCACGTTGGGCTAGAAAGAAGACTAATGTCAACGAACAATGTATATGGTCGGTTCGCTGTTGTATACTCAGCAAATCTCGTATGTGCAAGTGATGAAAAGGTAGTAACTTATGTACAGTAGTTTACAGAAAGTAAAGTGGCTAAGAAGATAGTTGAAGGCTTCTGAAATTAAAACTGATGATGCAGTCTTATAGACATTATTGCAAATGCTTGAGTATCTTATTGAAATGGACTTTAGTCAGTCGCCATCGAACACAGCTGAGACACTCAAACTTTTTCTTACCATTTGTGTGTCCACGGCTTCTTATGAAAGGAGTTTTTCAAAACTAAAATTATTTAAAAATTATTTTCAATTTGCAATGAGCAAATCTTATTTGACAAGCTTGGCTATATTATCAATTGAAAATGAGGTTGCAAAGCAGGTGCACTTTGATGATTTGATCCAATGATTTTCACAAGTCAAGGCTCGCAACAAAACATTTTCAAACATCAATAATTTACATACTTAAGTGTGTTGAATCAACACACTTCTTCTTTAACTTACAGCTTTTGCTGTTGTTATATTTGTTACTCATTTGTGTACTTATATACATCCATCTGTATCGGCATTTATAGGCTACTCATCCAGTGCTGCTCCAGGCCTTCAAGTATATCGGTATCTCATTGGCAAAACCCTTCTGACATGAGCCTAGTTCTGTCTACCTAAATTATTTACTTTTAGTAGGTTTTATGAATTTCGTAAGCATGATCAACAAGAATAAGAAATGTCTACATATAATTCTCCTTTTTGAAACAATTTGCGGGTATTGCCAATACTTTCCATAAGACTTATGCTGCTGTATGTATGTAAGACCTTGACTTTTACAAATGTTTCCGGAAAGGCCCTATACGTATTTGAAGGCAAAGTGCTCAGAGGATATATGGCCCAGTAAAGCATGCAGCAAAGTGAAGACTTTGTTACAACGGCAAACTACAATGGGGAGGACATGTAGAGAAAATAGAAGAGCACAGGCTCCCTAAATGAACATTGAAGGTGTAGTAATCGAGAAGCCCGCCTAGGTAAACTACTCGAGAGACCTCCACAAAAAGAGCAACTGCGGAACAAATCGATACGTAGCTTATCAATATTATTATTACTAACCCGAGATAAACCCCGCTACTATCACTGCTACCATTTTCGATAAAAAGTTTGTTCGATCCTTACTCAATTAGCCTACAAGAAAATTTCAATTGACTAACTAATAAAAACGATAATGGCAAATGGTGTTGTGTGAGTGGATGCAGGAGAATCATCAGCACCAAAAATCAGATGATTATGTTCTTGACTTGTATTGGATATTATTTTTGAACGAAGATGCTGATGGTGTAGTTCAAGTTTATGTTTGTTAAGCGGATATTCTCTATGGTGATTTAATTAAATTTGGTGCAAGCAAACAGCGAATCCAAGAATCGCGCGATTAAAATAAATACTTAACTTGAGCTTATCCATATGACAACAAAAGACTTTTGCGGGTTCTTGCAGCAACTATTCAGAAGAGTCTTTTCTGCCCACTTAACGGCTACGTAGTGAAATTAATTTATACGGTGTCTAAAAGTGTGAGAGGAAAAAATCGTGATAAGTGATTCTGCCGTATCTTCTACCATCATTGCAAAGTGCATTTCTGTTGTTTTATTTGTGAGTGATTTCACCCATTGAAAAAAAAAGTGAAACATCTGAACATACGCGAATTATGTCCACTGAGCCGCAGTTTCATTCAAGCCTGAAAGCCAGTGAGGGTGGCACTAATTACAAATAAATTCACACGGGAGAGAATATAATTTGCTTTGGTTGACTTGAAATTTGAAAGTATTGACACGTTTTCATGAACATCCAAGGGTTGCACGGTTTTGATTTACGGATATCGTCCATTGACCGCGTTGCTTATTGGGGAAATGTTTATAAATATATTGATTATGATTGCCGGAATCTACTTTAATTCAAATTTAATCCCATAATTGAAGTTTTAATTAATAAATTTTGCTCGTTTGGAAGTGCAGCCCTGATAAATGAGACATTGTGCGAAAACTCTTCACTTAAAGGAAACCAGTGAAGTTCAGTATAATTCAATTGTAGTTTTGGGGAAGAATTAAAAGTGTAATAACAGTGATAAAAGCTTACACATGCTACTTCCTTTTCCCAAAAGTGTCCTCCATCCCATGTCCGGCTGCTCTTTAAAGAAAAGAAAATCGTCGTTTCATTGATCGAAACGGCTTAGTTTGCACCTCACTTGTTCTGTCATTTCAGTGAGACCAATCAAAAACTTTACGCGCTGCAGCCGATTGCGATTAGGACGCTGGAATCAAAAGTCTAGATCGTGGGGAAGGTAAATTAACGTGGTGGTTATATCTTGTCGAGGAATTGAGTGTCGGAAAAATATCTATTAAAACGAAATCTCAGCATTGTTACTTATGTGACTCGCCGCAAGTGCCGTGGACAATAATAAATAACTTTTCCGACGCAGTATACCGCGGTTGTGTCAACTACGAAGAAACAGATCAAATTTAGCTCACGCTGGATGCGGCACGTCAAATGAAACGCCTACTCCTGGCAGCCAAGAGAAGTCACCAAAAAAGGCGAACTACAACAGTTTGGTCAAAGAAGTGCAACAGTTAGCAGAGTACGGGACAACGATCGGGAGCTTTACTCGTACGAATACCGGGTGTTGAAGGACCTACAAGAACGTTCATTCTTACTATTTTACCTATCGTCCTGTTGAGTACCTGAGATTGCTTGACCAATCTAAATAAGATAAGATGCTTGATCAATCTAAATAAGACATTAATTAACAACATCTTGTTGAGGATGTTTTCTTTCCGGAGTGACCATAAGGTTTTAGTCTCGTCCAATACTATTCGAGGTAGAAAAGGCCATCAAAAGGAAGTTCCCTTGCGTGGGAAGGGTCAAAGCGAGACTGAAAACAACAGGGAAACGGCGGGGCCATAATTGGCTTGACTGAAAAGGTCGCCGAATAATTCTTGAACTAGGGCAAAGCAAGAATCGGGTGGGTTGTCTGTAGGATACGGCGAAGAGCAACACCTCTTCAATTTTCCAAATGCCTTTGCAAAGGACCCGATAGGAGTTCCCTATATTACAAATGCGGTGAAATGGGACATAAAAGAAAAGAGTGTACGCACTGTTTTCTTTAGAAGGATGCTGACCCAAGACCTGATTTTGGACACGTCTTGGGATCAGGAAAATGCCGAGTGTTCCAGGAAGTCCTAGTTAAGGCAAAATCAGAACTTCGATGACCCGCATCCTGAAGCTAGACCTACACCGCAGTTCAACCGCCAGAAATCTGCTTGAGCAGTTTGCGAAGGACGTGAAAGCCAACTTCTTGTTGCTGAGTGAGCAACACCATAATAAAAGTCTTGTATTATGGTATTCTGACGAAACTGGTACTGCCACCATCTGGGTTCGGAACAGTGACTTTCGAGCGGAGAGTTGTGGACGGGGGGATGGTTTCGTGTGGGTTCGGTGCTCAGGGACCACCTTTGTTAGTGTGTACCTAACGCCGAACGAATCGATATCATCTTTCCAAGCCAAGCTTAATGCTCTGAAGGGCGCTGTCTCGAACGCAGAGAGCAAAGTGCTCGTTGGGGGCGACTTCAACGCTAAAGCAATCGAATGGGGCATGTCTTAGACGGATCCGCGGGGAAAACGAACCCTGGAAATGCTGGCCAGGACGGCCCTCGTCGTACTAAACTCCGGAAATACACCGACTTTCCGCCGTATTGGCTCTGAGGGAACCATACTAGACGTGACATTCGCCTCGGGGTCCTTAGTATGGAGAATACTCAATTGGAGAGTATTAGAGGACTACTCAGCAATTGATCATCAGTGCATTCTGCTTGAGATCAGTGATTTTGTCTCCCGACGTCCGTGCTCTCGGCTTTCTACAACTGGATGGAACATCGGAAAGATGGACGTCGAGAAGTTCGTCGAGGTGCTCACAGCAGGTGAGCCGCTGCAGGGAGCTTCGGACGGGACGGAAGAACTGGTAGCTCAAGACTTAGTGAACTCTACTATGAGAATCATTACGACTGCTTGCTGGGCTTCTATGCCCCTTCGAAAACCCTGGCATGGCAAGCCCCCAGTGTACTGGTGGTCAACTGAAATCGCTGAAAAACGAAGAGAGTGTCACAAGTGCGGAATCATGCCGAGGCATGCAACTGGGTGGCAGCATATAAGTCGGCCAGAAAATGCCTTCGCAAATTGATCAACAATAGAAAGGCTCGCTGCTGGCAACACCTAATGGACACTGTGAACAAGGATCCGTGAGGCCTTGGCTACAAGCTAGTTATGCGGAAGCCTTCTATACATGACGCAGAAAAGATGAACGCGATAGTGCGGGGACTCTTTCCCACCCATCCCGTCCGCGTTGACGCTGTCCATGGCGAAACAGCAGTCGAGTGTCCACTCATCACTCAGCCGGAACCTCATATTGAAAGCGAGAAGGGCTCCAGGTCCAGATGATGTTCCGGCTGAGGTGTTGCGGCTCGTCTATCACCATTGTCCTGACTTGCTGCTCAGCACATTCAACGCTTGGCTACGGGACGGGGTTTTTCCGGTACGATGGAAGGTGGCCAGGCTCGTGCTGATCAGCAAGGGGAAGGGAAATCCCGGATCGCCGGGAAAGTGCTAGAGAAACTCATCAAGGGAAGACCACAAGGCAGAGGCATATAGTCGCACCAAGCGACGGATCGTCCTGTTGGTGACACTCGACGTCAGGAACGCCTTCGACTCCGCTAGATGGATGGATATTCTGGACACGCTGGAAAACTCTTTTCAAGTTCCAGAATATCTAATGCGGCTTTTGAGAAACTACCTGAAAGACCGAACCCTACTCTAAGATACGACACAGGGCCAACGAAGGATGGAAATTACATCGGGTGTTGCCCAGGGATCTATCCTTGGTCCGGACCAGTGAAACGTATCTTACAACGGGCTACTGAAACTCGAAATGCCAGATGAGTCGCGCTTGGTCGGCTATGCGGATGATGTTGCGGCTCTGGTCGCCGGCGCAACGTTGAACAAGCGCAACTTAGGTTAGGTATGCTAATGCGCCGAGTGAGGGACTGGCTGACTGCTCGTGGGTTCGGTTTAGCACTGGAGAAAACCGAAGTGGTCATCGTGACAAAAAAGAGAATCCCTAGAGTAAGGATGATCAGTATTGGAAACTTAAGAATCAAATCGAAGCCATCGGCGAGGCACCTGGGGCTACTGATCGACTCAAAGATGAGTTTTTCTGAACAAATCAGGGCGACGGCTGAGAAGGCTGCTTCGGGAATATCGGCTCTGAGTCGATTTATGGCCAACGTAGGGGGACCCAGCCCATCAAGAAGACGCCTCTTGATGAGTGCTGTAAGGTCAGTGCTACTGTACGGAGCAGAAGTATGGGGCGACGCTCTCAGCAAGGAGGTATACGAAAAACGTTTGGCACAGGTACAGAGAAGAGGAGCACGGAGGATTGCATCTTCGTATCCGACAGTCTCTGATTCGGTGGTGAGAGTTATTGCAGGCGTGATACCTGTCGCTCTCCTTGCTAGAGAGCGCCGCGCTATTTACCTGCGCCGAAACGAGGATGCGAGGGAGATGGTTGTCCGCGAGGAGAGACAGTGCTCGCTCAACGATTGGCAGCAGTCTTGGGTGAATTGCACGAAGGGAAGGTGGACTGCGTGCATCATCCCGGATGTGAGACCGTGGCCAAATCCAAGGCATGGTGACACTGACTTCTATCTAACGCAGCTTTTGAGCGGGCATGGGTGTTTTCAGTCTTATCTGCACAATATTGGTAAGTCACAGTCCCTCGATTGTCGGTTTTGCCCAGGGGAGGAAGATAATGCCTGACACAATTTTTGCGTGTACAAAATGGGTCACACTGTGAAGGGAACTCTACAGGGAGACGGAAGAGCTCACCCCGGATAATATAGTCGCAGTGATGCTCGAATCGGTTGACAAATGGAACCAGATGGCAAATTATGCTCGGGCAGTCCTAAAATATAAAAGGGACTCACAGCAGCCGAGGCCGTTAGGGCTGGGATATCGCCTGGCTGGTACTTCCTCCTCCCCCTCTCCCCTCCCGCTAGAAGAGGGATCCCCCAGCTTGAAGGCGCCTCACGGCGTAACAAAACGAGACCTGGCCCGATGAAATGTGTCAAACGATTCCAGGCTGGGTTGTCAGGCTGACAGGGGAGGTGTTTAGTGGGTAGTCCAGTCGCGCATGGGAGTCCCACACTCTGTGCATAAATAGCATTCACCTCCCTACCACAAAAAAAAAGATATAGACCGAGCTATATCCGATAAATATCATGGAGGAGGTGTCTTGATTGCGGTCCGTAAACTTTTTGAATGTTTCCTCTGTCAAAACGCCACATTCTCCCCTCCTATTGAATGCGTTCTAGTTGGTTTGAGATTATCGTCGTGCTTATTAGTATTTATTGTGTGCGCCTATATACCATGCAGCTCCCCCCTACAAGTCTATACCCTCTTCTTTTCTGAACTTTCTAATAACATTAATGTCTCATAACACTCTACATCCTTTGTGATCTGTGGTGACTTTAACATTCCAACAGTTGAATGGGATCTAAACTCTAGAATGATTGTATCACATAATGAAATATCAATTTTAGTGTCGTCCTTTTCGTTTCTATGCTTGCTGACGCAATCAAACTATTTTCCACTTAAACAATAGTTATCTCGACCTCATTTTTAAGCAACAAACCCATGACCATTATCTCAGTCTCTCAATCACCGACCACTTATGTCAAACCAGATTCTCACTAACTTTGCATCTCACGCCATAGGAATAGCTGTCACGGCTTTCTACGACAAATTTAGTAATATTACAATGAATTTTGTTCCCCGTAGTCGTCCTCCTCGCGGAAAGAATGCTCCTTGGTTCACAGCAGAAGTTTTAGAAGCTTTAAAGCTAAAAGACATTGCATGCAAAAAGTTACAGCGTTTTGGTGCAGAGACGTATCTTTCGTCTTATAAACATCTACGTAAGAATGCCAAAATGGTCATCATGCGCGCAATGCTATCATACTTCAACACCATTGAGGCCTCTTTACAATCGAACAATTCCAAATCTTTCTGGACGTCAACTCCCTCAAATCCATTTCAAATATACCTAGCTCTATTAGCCTGCATGGGGAACAAACGTCTGATGGTCAGACCATATGCGATATATTTGCAGACCATTTTGCTTCTGTTTTCCAATCATCTTCGTCACCCTCCCCTATTCCCCAAACTAACCGTTCGTCTTATTTGAGCACCATTTTAAAACAGCTTCCGATGTCGAAAGATTAATCAACTCCATTGTTGCTAAGAATGAGTTCGGGCCCAGATGGAGTCCCAAACTTTTTTGTGAAAATGCTGTCCTTATTCCGAAGTTTACCCTTGTCAATTTTATTTAATACCCGCCTAACTGTAGGGACATTCTCAGCAATTTGGAAAATAGCCAACATCTACCCAATTCACAAACCAGGAGACCGTAGCTCAGCACTTAATTACAGTCCTTTTTCCTTACTCTCGTATTTCGGGAAACTTTTTGAGAGAATTGTGTAATGATTTACAACACGCCTCGAACGTTCGAAATTTCCCGAAGAAAATCTAAATCGACCTCTCATCGGTTCTAGACGTGAAGTCTGCGAACGTGGCAACGAACTGCACCCATCAGGTCGACAGGTCCGGACACACTTAGTCTATTCCAAGGTGGTTGCTGGCTAGCTAGCTAGTTTGGAGAGCAGCTTCGGTCGCGGGTCTTACGCGGACTGGCTGCTGGCCAGCTAGCTAGTTCGGAGAGGAGTTTCGGTCGCAGGTCTTACGCGAACAGACTAAGTCCGAAATGCAAAAACTCAACCACCGGTTCAAATGCCCGATTTAAAACATGTCGAACAACTTCCATCGACTCTACTCTTTTCATTCCAGAGAAAGGGAACAAAAACAACCGCTTAAACAGTACGCGCTCCCGAAAGAAATCAAAATTCACTCAAAAATCATTCCCTCAAAAATTTAAACGCAACCCTTAAACTTCTTAAGGTTTTACATTTATGTAGGTTGATATGAGGCCCTTATGCTATGGAAATCAAATCATAACCAAGTGAGTTATCGCCATTTCAATTGTATGGAATTACAAAATATATATAAATATATGTATATTCAAATCGACTAAGGCACTCTTATTTTCTTCGGACTTTCATGAATACTTACGGAATTGTGGTTTACTTCAATATGTTTAATGAGCCGAGCATTCAGAAAAATGATTTAACATGGGACAAAATCGCGGTTGTTATGTGCTTATGAATAAAACTTTGCATCTTTTGGATGAATTTGAACGATTTTTTAAACAAGTGTTGAGTAAATAATTCAAATCATCGATTCATGGCATCAAAAAATTTTTTCGAACTCCAGGATGGTTACAAAGCCCTTTGTAGTGAATTGGGCGATGTAAATGTCCGTATAGGACTGCAGCGATGGTCTGCTGCCTTGGCGAGCGAGGATGTTAGTGCTGTCCAAAATTGGACTTGTCTGAGGATGCGTGAATGCGCTGACAGGCTAGCATTGCAATGTCGTGGGGCGGGTTCTTGTCCGCAACACAAGGGCCCACCACAAAAAATTTCGCGTTCACGAATTAGGAGATAACACGACTCGGCCCGACGGTGTTGAGGCCAAGGCAACCTACTAAAGAAAAAGATAGCCAAAGCAAACAACTAACTGGGCTTGGCGAAAACGAGCAAGACTCGTCTTTGCCGGCGATATTTATGGCCCCCTTATATTATGGCATCCAGGTGGAGGAGGTGCTCCCTCGCATCCCCGCATCCCCGAATCAAGATTCATTGTAGACGTGGCCAGATGTTTTCCATTTGAATGGAAAACTCATGCAAATATAATTCGCATGAATTTTTCCCTCAAATGAAAAACATCAACGCTTCAGATTTATGTTTTAGTCTTATATGATGGAATCACATAATACTATGACATAAATAAGAACGTAAGCGGAAGGCCACTCTACACTGCGAGAGCACCTATAACGCAAAAATAAGGGGTGAGCTCACCCGATGGCTAGCTCATGAGTGGAGGGGCCATCCAACGTGGCGGGTCCCATACTCGGTCCATGTTCCAAATAAATGAAACGACCGAAATTGATAATTTAATTATCTATTTATGCCGTATAAAAGATATAGAAAAAATTTACCGCTTATAACAATGCTCAACAATGAAAACTTTAAGAAATGATAATTCTCTCCAAAATATCAGTGCAATTAGTATTTTCACAAACGTGACAAAAACATATCTTCGAAGACCCGCACGCAAAATTAATCAAATAAAACGTTTCTCACGGGTGTGAAAAGCTTGAGTTAAAGTAAAGGTTTCGCAGTTTTTGCTTATTTTTTAGTTGCCAAAAACCGACTTCATTAATAGAAACTCAAATACAGATGTTACCACAGATAAACATACAATAAATAAGGGTAATTCCAACCCAAGCCCAAATCGATAGTATGCGGTTTTTAATAGGCACATAATTAAGCCTCAGTAACATTAAAAATTAGTTAATTGCATTTTTAACAACTTCATTCATATGTTATAACATTCAATATAAAAACAATTTAATCAATATAGAAAAATGGGTACTTACTCAATCCTCCTCCGCCGAGCGCTCGTAGATGGAGTGGGTAAGGTGATAAATAGCTGGTGATGATGCTTTGATGCCTGTCATCAAATTAATTATTAAATTAACACTAAATATGTACATGTTCCGTTATTTTTGTATGATTCATACGGAGTTGTGCGCCGACAGCCTACTTCCTCTTCCCATTTATAATTTAATTTATGTTGGGTTCTGGTAAACTCCAACTGAGTAATTCCGTTCGTGTTGTTGTGGCTTGATGCTCCTGTTTTGCCGTTTAATTCGAAACAGAACCCCGCGTGTGTGTAATTTTTATTGTTCTTCTTTACGCGTTGAATAGCAAGATATATCTTGTTAATCCCTCTAAGGTTTAACATTTCGGTTTATTTTGTTCTTGGGTTTCTGATTTTTTCCTTTTTTTACACTTAACAATTCTAATTAGTATTAATCTGATGTTATATTAAGAAATTATAAGCACTTTTTAGAAAGCGAACACTATCCGATCAACTTTATCACACCTGATCCACTCATGGCTATTTCATATGAAAACAAAAATACAGTTGAATTAATTCAGACTGGATTCATAAAATTGAATCAATTAACAATTCAACAGTTCAAGAGGTAACACTCGGCAAGTGATCATTTACATATGCTCGCGAAGACGGAGGAACAACGGTGCGATGAGATTCCGTTTTACGGCACCAGAAACTGCATTCTTGTTAAAATGGGACCAACACGCAAGCGAATCACACTTCACATGTGTAAAGGCTGCGATGCAAAAAAGGGTATGTATAGACTAGAGGGTCCACAATGCCATGCACTCCACTCATATGCACATAGAGTGGGACTTTGAGAAATGTTGCTTTCCGTGCTGATCGACTGTCTCCGTGCTTCGGGGTGTAGTGGGTAGCGTTAACTGAAATCAATTAAACGTTTCGGAGTATTCACTGCTTTTCGCTGGCGGCACAACGAAAATCGAGCACGAAATTTACCTTGTCATACGCACTACGACGCATTCAGTGCGCATAGAATGATATAATATACCCCCGGGGTTTTCTCGATTTTTTTAATTTCCCAACTACTATGCACTGACGACTGCCGCGAGGTATTCATAAAAACTTTATGAAAATTGACTGCCCGATTTTCCAAAACTCCGTCAAATCCGAGTTTTTGTCTCGCGAGTTCTAAAAATTCTTAAAAGCTGTCACTCATCAACCGTCGTCTTCGCCGTCACTTAGTTTTATTGCTTTTTAAACTTTTAGCAACCGTACTTTTATGCACCACGATTGAACGAAATATTTGCACTTTTCCAAAACAATCGGTTCACTTCACCAGAATCATTTCTACGAAGGAAATCTCAGATCGAGCCACACGGAAAGTCGAGAAGGCAGTCGAAATGTCGCCCTTCGAAACAAACTCTTTTCTTCTCGTATGAAAAATTAACACTCCATGCTAGCACACGATAACAAGAAGACTTTCTCTGTCGCAACGGTGATTTCTTGGCAAGTCCTCTCATACCGTCAACTGTTGTTTGCCTTGCGGCACAACGCAATTCATCTTGATGAATTGCGTTGCAAAGAGATTGCCGTGATCGAATTTTAATTGTAAATTTAAATATTTTTGTTTTAAATTTACCTATAATTAAAATGGGTTCATGTATAATGGTGTTTTTCGAGCAGTTTGCCTAGGCAACTGCTAGGATACTATACCTTCTCTCGATTTGTTTAATCTATGAGCATTAATTGTAGGTACTCATCTTCAGTCATTCTTTAAATTGAATAAAGTGTTAAAAGCATGTACCTTAAGCGTTGAAGTTTGGGAAGAAGTACCTTTAATTCAAAATTATTCGATCTTTGAATTTAAAACAGCTACTATTTTATTTTACGCTTACAGATACCACTAGTTGGACCAATTCTTAAAGATATTTATGATACCTATCATTCCTGGAAATTTCATGCAAATCCTAGCTAACCTGTGGTGCCTGAGTCAGTAAGAAGCACATATTGGTCCATAGCCATATGTTTCCATAATAATACAGCCCATATTGATCCATAGTATATATTGTTCTATAGTAAGACAGGAAAATTCAAACCGCTTTAACTTCGTTAAATACCATTTGATCCCTGTGAAGGACAGGTCAATTTTATAAATACCCATTTACGTACTGGATTTTATTGAATTTAAAGGAACCGTTCAGATTTTTTTGAAGAAAATGTAAAATTGATAAATCATACCATTACTAACAAAGTCGAGTGAATTTCGACATCTCACGCATTTGTAGTTGTTGTAATCATAAAGGAAGGCAATAATGATTTTTGTCAGATTTTTCGGATGAAAGGTGGGAGGGGGGGGGGGGGGTATACACGAAAAGTTCGTACATTTCCCCTTCTCCTGCCTCTCACGGGACTGATAAGGCAATTTTAAGACTTGTTTTGAAAAGATCTCATTAAGATCTTTTCAATGACACCCTACTCGACTACCAATGGCGAAAACATTTTTTTGAAGGGTCACCTCCCTATGTGGTGGACCCCCTTAAACCCCTTTTTCCACCCTAAAAATTTCAAGAAGTCACCACTTCTAATCTTTTCACAAAGTTTCATGGCTGTAGCTTCTATAGTTTCGTAGAAAAACTGCTGTGACATACAGCCGGACAGACAGGCGCACGGACAGACGGACACAGGTCGTGATTGTCGTGATTAGGGATTCTGTCGCAACTTCTACTATCGTTGCCAAGTGCATTTCTGTTGTTTATGTGAGTTATTTCACCCGTTGAAAAAAAATTTCTGAAACATCCGAAGATAGGCGAATTATGTCCACTGAGCTGCAGTTTCACTAAATGGTAGACCAAGCGACAAATTGGATAAATCGCACGCCACAAATCGAGAAACAACAGCAACGGATACGTCCCGCACTCAATGCTGAAAGCCAGGGAGGGTGGCAATAATTACAAACAAATTCACACGGGGAGAGAATATATGTAATTTGCTATGGTTGACTTGGAATCTGAAAGCACTGACACGGTTTCATGAACATCCAAGGGATGCACGGAAACATGCTTTGAAGCCAGAGGGAGTTTGATTTACGAATATCGTTCATTGACCGCGTTATTTGCTGGCAAAATGGTTATAAATATATTGGTTCTGATTCCCGGAATCTATTTTAATTCAAGTTGTTTGCTCGTTTCGGATTGAAGAAGTGCAACTCTGATAAATAAAATATAGTGCAGAAATTTTTCACTTAAAGGATACCGGTTTTCTCTTAAAGGATACCGGTGTAGTTCAGTGTCGGTGGATGTATCTTGCCGAGGAACTGAGTATCGGAAAAATATCTCTTCAAACGAAACGTCAGCATTGTTAACATACTTATGGGACTTGCCCCGAGTGCCGTGGACAATAATAAATGACTTCTCTGACGCAGTATGCCATGTGTAATGATTTTAAACATTTTAAGTCCAACGCAGAACCGACCTCCCATCGGTTCTAGACGTTAAGTCTGAGTAGTGCCAACGGATGGTACCAACCGGTCAACCAATCCGTGCACCGTAACCCATTCACGCGGTGGCTGCATTTCGGCCAGCTAGTTCGGAGAGGATTTCGGTCGCGGGTCTCCGAATGGGTTACGCTCAATTACAATATTCAGCCACCTATACACGCCCGTTTTTAAAACGCGTTACACAAACAAAACCATACGGAGAGGGAACCTATTCTACGTTACTCCGTATTTCTTCATTATCCAGTCAAAAGTACCAAAGCTAATTTTTATTTCGCGTTCCCGAATTTCCGACGCGGTACCGAAAAGTATGCTACGCTAACTCAACCCGACGAAAACTACGTTAAAGAAAACTCAAAGTCAACAAAGGTACCGCGTACCGCGCACGACGCGAAACCGACCTCAGCGGATTTTTCTAAACCCTACCCTCGCGACGGCATACCTACCCTGCACTTCCTTTCCCGCTGAAAAAAGAAGAACCACTGAAAAGGAAAGTCGTGATTAAGTTTAGCAATTCATTTTAATTTTTATATCTTTCATTCCTTTTTTTTTTAACGGTTTACTAATGTTTTACATTTCTCATTATTTTACAAAGTTTTGGCCCATATATGAAAACAAAATTGGCAATACTCTTATCATTTTCATTATTCTCGTTATAGGTCAAAAACTACCACTTCCTAATGAGTTCAGGCACCATGCATAACATCATCATGTTTTTAGTATTTCCTACCGTCTTATGTTAGGGATATATTCAAAAAAAAGTTATACTTAACATCCAATTATCGTTATTTAAGCTTAGTTATAGTTACATAAAAAAAATGGTTTTCATAAATATAACGCTTTTTCCCTTACTTGAAGAATATTCGACATATTTTCGTTATTTCCTGTTGTATATGTAGCAAATAAACAAACATTTTACGTATGTGCTCATAATCAAAGTTTATACTGTAAAAGATATGAATGCGGTAGAAAAATAAGTCTTTTGGGTAGTTTCTTCTCCCGTCTAATCCTCAATATACTTTTGTAATTTCATCTAACCGTGGTACTCATTCATATGTATTTTTCCATTAAGGCCAGTCTACTTATTACTACTTCATTAATAGGCTGAGTCATTACATAAATAAATTAGTCTATAAAATTAATCAGGTCTAGGGAAAATTGCAATTTGCTTTAACTTTCGTGCTTGGCTTATTTCTTTTTTATTGCTGGAGGCGTACGAAAGTTTTGATATCAAGAATTTCATTCGGCTCCAATTTGTTTTGTTTTTATTTGTCTAGATTGTAATTTTTTTTTTAAAAGTTATTGCCTGATCGCTGTTTACAATGTTATTAAAATAAACATCAAGTTTTCCAAAAAGAAATCAGTTCAAAACAGTCCACTCGTCAAATTAAATTTTGTTTTTGTCTCATTTAAATGTTATTTTGAACGCGATATTCTACTGTCCACTGTAAAAACTTCCTACACTCTATAACGTTTAACTGTTACCCTTTTCTTCTGAAAAGATTTTTTTATAATTACGATTGTGACCTCGGTTATCCGGGATCAGTTTTATCTTTACTTTTGCGTTCATCTCCCCTATGACAGCGATTCTCAATTATCAGTTTAATTAAAATGATTCAAAATCAAACCTCGCTTTTATATACAAGGAAAATTAACTAAAACATTCTATGTAAGGCCCCGTAGACGGAATTAACATTGGAAAGAACAAATAACTTGAACTTCTCTATGTGCATGCTAATAAAATAAGGTTACAACAAACTGATAAAATTTTCAATGGGCTGGCAGTCTTTCTGCGAATTGAAGTTTAGAATTTGGGTTGTGAAGAACGAGACAGATATGGACAATTTGGGTGGCATTGAAATTTACGTCATTAGTGTACCGACGAACTGAAGCGCAAATTTAATGGAGACAGTTTTAAGTTTATGATATTTTTACCGTATGCGATCGAGCTTACCGCTTCCACCGATACAGATTTCGACTTAAAAGCGTATCCGTATCTCATCGAAAATACCAGTAAAAGGTACATTCTCCTGACGAGAATTATCCGCCAAATTTTAAATGAGTAATTAAGTACATTCTATTTATATCTTATATCTTCTTAGTACTGGAAGAAGATTAATGGCCAATTATCAAATAATAAGCTTGAAGTCTATTTCAACCGTCCAATTGGAATCGCTTAATAGAATTCAGCGGATTTTCTAAAAGTTTCTTTTTTTTTCTTGTGTCAGTTAAATTGATTTAAACTATCTGCCCAAGACAAACTCACTTGCTCTTCTAACACCACTCAACGTTGAGGCGACACTGGTCATTCAATTTTCCCTTGGTGTCGATTCAGCTACACTCATAGCAGATGCGAAAGGAGTTCCATTGTTTGAAGCTTCACAGTCGTCCATTGGTAACATGGCATCCATACAGCTTTTTGTATCGTTGTATTTTCATCATCATTGATAAGAGCCGTTCCGTCGTTTGGTTGTGCTGTATCCAAGGGGTTTTGTAATCACAAATTCCTCCGGAACAAAAATTTCAGCCCAATTGGTCCAGCAGTAAAAAGTTGAGAAACCATTGCTTCAACCTACGAGTAATTTCATTAGTCGATACAAAATAGCTGCATCAATTCTGATGTCATTGTACCTAGCAACGAAGCTCTACCATGCCTTCGCCAATTATATGTAACACACTCACTATATCCAGAATATGTCTTGCAACAGGACCGGAACTTTTGCAACTTCTTCCGTGTCAATGCCGTCTCTGTCTTTACTACAAATGGACGGTGGCAACGAACAGCCACTTAGAACACGGATATAAAGCAAAAAGATGACACTGGAACTAAAATGCCTCGTGTGGTTTGTTGATGGCGCACTTTCTGTCGAAATACAATTCACATCCGCATTCGATCGAAGTTTATTCGTCCGAAAAGGTAGCATGCGCGCAGTTCAATCAGCTTGCAATATTTTATTCGGTGTTGAACAGTTTGATATAAATATTCGCTCGCACTTTCTTAAGCTAACCGTATCCGCGACATTTTTCCTCCGGATCGGATGATGTACTCCACGCCGACGACACTATTCGACCAGTTTGCACGTTTCTGTCTATTCGACGTTTTGATGGCAACTGTGGGAGGCATTGCCAGATAGATATGCTTCGAAATGTATCGGTGTTTAATTAATATTATTTTTCAAATATTTATATCCACAGATATAAATATTTGAAAAAAAAATATTTTCTGCGCAATGATATCCGCACGAAAGATGAAGTCCGCTTGCACTTCGAAGTCATACCTATCTGGCCGGTTGCCAGGGTTCGGGATCGGAATCACTTCGATTCCCGGGCGTAGGCGTCACATTACACATGGTTGTGTTAACTACGAAGGTGCAGATCAAATTAAGCTCGCGCTGGACACGACACGCCAAATCGAACGCCTATTCGAGGGAGCCAAGAGAACGCACCAAATAAAGCGAAGTACAACAGTCTGGTCACAGAAGTGCTACAGTTAGCGGAGTACGGCTCAACGATCGGAAGATTAACTCGTATAAATACCGTGTCTTGAAGGACCTACAAGAACGTTCAGTCTTACTATTTTATATATCGACCTGTTGAGGACTTGAATCTAAATAAGACTCTAATCAACAACATTTTGTTGGGAGTGTTTTCTTTCTGGAGTGACCATAAAGTTTAAGTCGCATTCAATACTATTCTTTGTGCGATTTATTTTTCGTTATAATTGCGTTAAATGAGTTGCAGGCCCTTACCTGACCCAACAACGAGCGCGTCGGAGGAAGACTGGCTAAGTACCCCTTTTTGATCAATTGCAATTTTTGAACAGATCGAGCTCTTTGCACTTTTTCGAAGTTAATATGTATTTCCGTAAGAATAAATGGGAAGTCCGATTTTGAATCGCATCCGCTTAGGTTAGTATAAATATCGAATAATTTCTGAATAATTTGTTGCCATTCCAAATTTATGATTGTCGTAAAAATGAAAATTAAATTTCTTATAGGTTGAATTTTTGATGATAGATTTTATTTGCAACAAAAAAAGATATGGCAAAAAAGAGATGATATCATTAATTTTGTCCTACTGTATGTTTGTATGAAAAAAGTAAAAGTCATTATTTCATTTTCCTTATTGAGTCGTACTCTAGATATTTAATTGAGAAAATGTTGAAAAGATAAATAGAAGAAATGGGACCCGCCACCTTGGCTGGCCCCTCCACTCATGAGGTAGCCATCAGGTGAGCTCACCTACGTCTAGCAATCGTTGCGTGTAGACGTATTTTTAATCGCTCCTGTCATTAATTTTAAAAATTAATTAATTTTTCACAAAAGTCAGTTTCAAAAAATTGAAATAATTTTTTACGAGCCAGTCAAAAGCAAGTTTTGATTTTATTGGGTCAGCATTTATCGTCGAAGGCATCGACATACGATATCAATAAATCAACAACAGGAAACAAACGAAAGACTAACTCGGGACTGCTGTATGGAGGAGCCCGACGGCTTCCCTCCGTTGGGGGGCCCCGGGGAGAGTGACAATGTGAAATTGGCGGCAAGTGCCAGCAAGCGAAGACACACGAGCTCCCAGGACTCCACAGATGGGGGCCGTAAGACACAAGTCGTCGAGGATAGGCAGGAGGTGAGTCGGTGTTCGAGACAGCAAAAAAGTGCAAGATACTGAACCGGTACGAAAAATCGATACGCAAGCAAAGCAGAAGAAAGCTGCTAGTCCAATCATCACAGAAGAAGTATTAAGTGCTGGAGGCACTAACGACAGCCAGAATTACTTTGCAGCGCTGGACGGACTCCAGCAGGATATGGAGGTAGATAAAAATAATGGAGGTAATAAAGATAATGATAATTTTATAATTTATTTAAAAAATAAAAATAAAAGGAAAATAAAAATAAGGAGAAGAAACCAGCCTGTAGTTCTGCTGGTTCTCTTCAAAAAGTAGTCAAGAATACAGAAAAAGTTCCGCCAATTAATGTCTTCGGTCAAAGCGGAAAGGACATGGTTCGGCTGTAACAAATTTTGAAATCAAACGAATCAATTCCGATAAGTTATCTATCAGAACAAAATCACTGGTTGGTTTCGAATCAGTAAAAAATGCTTTAAATTCTGGGGAGGTTCCGCACTTCACATATACCCCCAAAAGCGAGAAGAACCAGCCGTTCTTGTTGAAGGGCTTGAACTGCGGAGAAGATACCGTTGATCTTCTTCAGGTGCTCAAGGAAGCAGCACCAGAAATCGAATTTATCTCAGTTAAAACATTCGCGACAAGAAGGTCGAAAGAGAAAAAAAAATTTACCACTTTATTTAGTACAAATATAAAATAAGAGCGGTCCAAGTGCTCTTCAACAAATCAGATATTTGAATTACCGAGTGGTGAGGTGGGAACGCCTCAGAAACGAGAAATCAACCAGTGCTATCGCTGCCAACGATTTGGGCATTCGGCTGCCAACTGCGCCATGCATTACGTGCATGCTCCCGGTGAGTGCAAGTTCGCTCAGACGGAGCCAAAAGAGAAATTATATTGTGTGAACTGCGGTGTTTTTGGTCACCCGGCATCATATCGAGGATGCTCCCGATTCAGGATGCGAGATTAAAATCTGTCCAAAGCAAACACGACTACACCACAGTGTTTTAGCTCCGGACTTCGTCAAGCCCGGAGTATCATTTGCACAAGCCGCTAGAGGACCAGCAGAAAATGCGGAAAATAGTGTGAATAATGTAAGTGGCAATGATGAGCTGCTTCTCAAAATTTTACAGCAATTAAATTCTCTATCGGAAAGAACCGATAAGCAAGATACGAAAATTAATCTTGTTTTTCATCGTTTAGGGGTTTCAAATGCCTCAAAATAAGTTGTCATCCAGTCACATTCCCATGGATAGGATTCTTCTCATCTCGATCAACGTCAACTCCATTGTTACTATACATCGGCGTGATTATCTCATTGAATTCATTGTAAGGCAAAAGCCTGACATCATACTTCTCACCGAAACCCACCTCAGTTCATGGCACTCCATGACATTCAAGGATTTTGAATTCGTAAGAAACGATAGGGTAATAGGTGATGGGGGAGGTGGTACCGGGATATTGGTTTGAAAACCCAATCGTTTCCAAAATATTAAAAAAGATGAATTCAAAAGCTTTGAATCTCTTGAAGCGTCCGTTATCAAAATTTCACTGCCAGGTGGGGATAACCTCTTCGTTATCTCTGCCTATACAACTGGTGGAACTGTTCTCAAGCTCAAGGAGGAGCTCAATCCCTTGTTTGAAATACTCGAATTGAACAGGCTGCATGATTATTATATTCTTGCTGGTGACCTGAACGCCAAGCATACATCATGGCTGAACGCCATTAATAATCCAAGAGGTATTTTCCTGAAATCGTGGATAATAGAGAACCAAATTGAATACAGGTGCAATCTATATGGGTCGGAGTTCCCAACATACCCTAAGACAAATTCATATTTGGACCTTTGCATTGCTGACGCAAGACTTGAATTCAGCTTTAATAGTTCTCAACAGTAAGTGCAGGTGCTTCCTTATGAAAGCGACCATAACGCAATCGTAGTGGAAATCAATCATCACAGGGATGATTTCTTCCTCATTCCAGTTCAATATGAAAATCATCGGTTGAATTTCAAAAAAACAGACTGGGGAAAGTTTCAAAAGAAGTTTAATCCAAAGAACTAGACGCAGTGTCCCCCTTCTGATGATGGCAACTCTTGCCCAATGGGACCTAATGACAGGAATCTAACTAACGATGAAATAGATCTCTATTTGTCGAAATTAGAGAAGCTGACGTTGGAAACGATTGAGAAAGTAGTTCCCAAGATTAAACATGGAAACAATATGGAAGGATATGAAACAACAACCATAGCAAGGTTGAAAAGATTAAAAAGCCTTCTTCTCACACGCGTCAACAATATTTATTGGCGATTTTTGGACTACAACCATCCCTCGTTGGCTTTGTTGAAATTACACCTGAAGAATGTCCGGAACTTAATCCGGTCATACTTCAGGAGTGAGGTCAGCAATCAATGGGCGGAAAAATTGAGGGGTATTAGCCCACAAGACCCGGACGGCGTGTTCGTGAAAGTGAATAACATATTCCGCAAGAAGTCTCGAGTCAAGGTATCGAATCTTGAAGTCGTTAGTGATGAGATAAACCTTCTCGATAGGGCTGGTATCGAAATTGATAGTACGACTCCAGATAGAAATGGAAACAGGATTATATGTTAAGGGTTAGATAAACTTGCCCTGATTGGAACACATTTTGAATTGGTTCATCTACCAAACCCTGAGAGAGGGAACGAAATATTTTCAGAGGTCGTTGAAGCTAAAGTTTCCGACTTCAAATCAAGCCTGAACGGCCAATAAATTCTTCATTTCAATGAAACATTAACATCTGACCTCATACCGAGCTTGAATCTTATTGGTTATTTTGTCAGCTATGAAGACTTGTGTTTCATATTTCGTAAGATAAACAACAAGAAATCATGTGATACTGATGGTATTCCAAATGTAGTTCTCCGACATTTGCCGGAGGTTGCTATTAGAAATTATTGCATATTGTTCAACAACATGTTGAGCAATTCATATTTCCCAAATGAGTGGAAAAAGGCTAAGGTATTTCCGATCTTGAAGAAAGGAAAAGATTCTTCATGCCCTAAAAGCTATCGCCCAATGAGCTTGCTGTCTAACATCAGTAAGGTGTTTGAAGTGATACTCAACAGAGCATTAAACACCCACATTGAGGAATATGAGTTGATGCCGAATTGCCAATTTGGTTTTCGTGTCAGGCATTCAACCACACATGCAATAACGAAAGTAGCCTCAGACATCTGTTGGAAACTAAATGATAGACAATGCGTTGGAGCATGTCTCATTGATATAGAGAAAGCCTTCGATACGGTGTGGTTAGTTGGACTAGTTTTTAAACTCCTTCAGGATAGACACCTTGTCGCCATGATGTGCAATATGTTATACGGGAAATAATTTGTTGTAACTGATGGAAATCTGACAACAACGCGCGAATCCAAGGTATTGAATGATGTAAAGCAGGGAACAGTTACTGCGCCTCTGCTCTTCTCAATTTACATTCGCAAGCTATTGAACGGCTTTGATTTTAACGACTCGGCAACGCGATCATTGGTAGCGTTTGCTGATGATCTGATCATCTATACGGCAGACCGAAAAGCTTCAATAGTTCAGAGCAATCTCCAAAAAATGTTCAATGATGTGCAGCTGTACACTGACAATTGGTGAATGAAAAACAATGCGCAGAAGTGTGAAACAATCATGTTTCGGACAACGCTGCAGGGGGTCAGTCACGACCTGAAGCGTAATTGGAAGGATTTCCACATTTCGGCTGGCAAGGGTAGTTTAGAACGAGTTCCACATAAATCCTGTGTTTCATACCTCGGTGTTTATCTCGATCAGTATCTGTACTATACTGAACATGTCAAAATCATGCTCAGTAAGGCACCAAAAGTAGTCATGGCCCTAAGAAAACTCTTTCATTCCAAAAACATTGATCAAAAGGTCAAAATTATCTGTTACAAGACACTGGTTAGACCAGTTTTGACATATGGATGTCAGATCTGGTACAACCAGAGTGCTAGTACTATGGATAAATTAAGAGTTTTCGAAAGGAAATGTTTTCGTGCATGTACTGGTTTGTACAGAAAGCCTGAGACGGATTGGAAACATTATATATCGAATAGAAGAATTTAACAAACCTCAAATGACGAGAGTCGATATCTTTATACTGAAACTTCTTCGGAATCATATCGCAAGAACCTGTGACTGTGAGTGAAAACCCTTGGATTTCACAGCCGTTCCACCCTACAGACGGGTATATAGCGACCTGCCTCGCTACTGGCTTCGTTCTTCCAGACGCATTCGTGCATTTGGACATGAATCGATGTGTTTTTGATTCTGACGGCGTCCCATTCATATATCACATATATCGACGGACCACCGATTAGAAGATAAAATATCCTCCGAGTTTGAGTTCACGAGACCAACAATTCCAATGAAGATACTCATTTGCTAGATTCGTTGAAGCTGATCGAATTGAGACGGCGCAATCCAGGTATTGGTGGCTGAATGACAATGTCTAAATTATTCGTGTTTATTTCCAGTTTTTGAGTTTTTCGTTATTTGGTTTTTGAGTTTCAGCTCATTATTGCTGCATCTAGTATTGTTGTTTATTTTTGTTAAAAGTTAGGCATAGGTTAGGTATATGTTATGTTTATTATATTAGGTTAGAGATAAGGTTAAACGCTTAGGTTAGGATCATTGTTATGGAATTTTTTTAGTATAAGATAAAGTTTTTGATAGAATTCATTAGAATTAAGTTAAAGCATATTAGTTGTAGGATCAAAGTTTCACTGTTGTGTTTAAATCATAAATAATTTTAGGATAGTGTTGGTTGGTTTTTTCTCCTTTTTCCAATTGATTTTAAAAATATGTAATAATCTTAATTAATTGAATTTGCACGAGTTTTTTTTGAAGAAATATTTTTAATGATAATGTATAAATTTAGAGAGCCATTTGGGCCATAAAGTTTTTGTATGTTTATTGTTTGGAATTTGCTTTATATTCTTTGTAAATTTATACCGATTAGTATTGAATAAAGCGCTTTTGACTTTGGCTTTCGGGAGAGCTCACCCCTTTTTCTTTGTTGCTACAGATGCTCTTGCAGGGTAGAGTGGCCTTCCACACAGGTTGCTTATTTATGGTAAAGTTTTATATGATTCAGTCATATAATACTTTAACATAAATCTGAAATATTTTTATTTATCATTTAAGGGAAAAGTTCATGCAAATTAAGTTTGTAGGGATTTTTCATTTAAATGAAAAAAAAATATGGCCACGTCGACAATGGATCTTGATCTTCCACCTGGATGCCCCCCTCTTATTCGGGGGTCGTAAATACCAATGATAACGACGAAATCCTCTCGCGTTCCACACGCGTTAATCAGGGTTGGTCAGTCGCTTTTTGTTAGTCCATCCCTTTGGTAGGTTACCTCGCCCTCGACACCGTCGAACCGAGACGTTTTATCCTTTAATTCGTGAATTTTTTTTTTTAGCTAGTCCTTGCGCTGGGGAAAAACCGGTCCCATGACCCCGCAATGCTAGCCTGCCAGCGCATTCACGCGTCCTCAGACAAGGCCAATTCCGGCGAGCGTTAATATCTTTACTCGCCGAAGCAGCAGACCATCGCTGCAGTCCTTTGCGGACATTATAAATCACAAGAGTTGCAACGAATATTCGGTTACTATTCGGTATTTGGCCTATTTTTGGTATTCGGCCGAATACCGAATATGAAATCGCCGAATACCGAATATATACAAGCAGGTGTTAGAAATAATAAAAGAATGCAATTAATCCTATAAGTTTTATTAATGCAGAATATACATTTTAAGGCTTAGAAAATGCAGTTTTGCTACTGGAACGAGTATATCCAAAAATACTATTCAAATTTAACATTATGTACTGTGTTATTTATTTAAGAGATCAAAGTACATAGGAAATGAATCAAATAGAAAGTAACTTATTATTATTTTAAACTAAAATAAATCGAAATTAATCAAATTCAAGTGAAATTAACAATTAGATTCTTTATTCGAACGTTATAAATTTAAATTCTTGCCTTAAATTTAATTCCTTTGTTTTTTTTTTTTCATGTATATGAAAAAATAAAATTTACTTATCATAACTGAAGTTAATTAGTGGTAGGTTAAGGTGCAGAAAAATCAACTTTTCCGCATTTTCAGGTAAAATTCTGTTTCTTTTTTCTTCGTAGACGTCTCTTGCTTCACTGAAAAGTCTCTCCGAATACACACTGCTTGCAGGAGTCGATAAATATTTAGCAGCTAGTTTGACTAGACTTTGGGAAAACTTTGACTTATATGTAGCCCACTAGGTAAATGGGTTGTCATTTCTTTTTAAAGTTTTCATACTCAAGTACTTATCAAGGTCACGTGATATGGTGGTCTTTGAACTTGAAGCAATTTCAACTCCGTTGTTATCATCGATGAAGCTCTCAGCAACTACTTCTTCATAGCACTCCCAGAAAGATGTTCGAATAGGACAACCTTCTCCAGACTCATCGGTTCTCTTACGCTTAGACTGCATGGAATAAGAAGATCGTGCGCTTTCATCGCTGCTGGTGTCATTATCTGATACGAATCCTTCAAGCAGAACGTATTGTCGGGCTCTTTCCTTTTGCAACTGATTCGTGAAGAAATACATCTTAAACCTTGGATCTAACAAAGTTGCCATCAGGTAGTTTTTATCATCGTCAATCCGTGAAAAACGTTGTTTCATCGCTTGTTGCATGGCAATCGCCATTGATATTAATTTTGGTGTAAGGTCAGAAGGGACGGCCTTCTCGCAGTAGCGGTTGAGAGTGACAACATGACGAATAACTTCGGATAAGCAGGAGAAGTTTGAACTTGTAATTTTGGTTATCTCTTCAAATGGCTTAAGTGATTTCAGCAATTGATCTACAATCTCCCACTGCTCTGCACTTAGATTAGATATACTTGATGTATCCGTCAAATATAGAGAAATAGCTAGTTTTTGCTCAAGAAGCCTTTCTTACATGTAGAAAGTAGAATTCCAACGTGTTGTTATATCTTGCACTAAATTATGCTTGGCTATCCCCAGCTCTTCCTGAATACTTTTCAGTTTTTGTTTTGCTGTACCCGAATGATTAAAGTGAGTTACTATTCTTCGTCCCATAACAATAGTTTCTTCAACCTCAGGTTGAATTTTGAAAGAATCTTTGATTACTAACTGTAATGTGTGTATGAAGCAACAAGCAGAATTCATTTTAGCTTCACTGACAGCTTTAACAATATTGCGCCCATTGTAATGAACAATATAATGAATGTTTGATGCAGGAAATCCCCACCAGCTCCGAATATCTTGCAAAACATTAGCTATATTTTGACCTGTATGTTGTCCTTCAAAGTGTTGTATATTCAGTGCAGCATGCCTCAAGTTAAAATTGCTGTCAAGCCAGTGTGCAGTAAAACTGAGGAAACTGACATAGTTTTGCAAGCACGTCCACATATCGGTAGTGACTGATATATAGTCTATGTCTTCAAGAACCTTTTTATTTTTATTCCTACTTTTTCATAAAGATCAGGAATAATTTTTTCTGCAAAGTACGGTCAACTTGGTATCGTATATCTCGGCAGTGTTTCATTTAATAATCTTTGAAAACCAGGTTTTTAAAATATGCTCACTGGATGATTATCAACCGCTATCATTTCGGCAATCAGATGGTGATATTTTACTGCCTTATGATCATTTATATCCCATTTTTTTGTTTTCTCTTGACAGTCGGAAATATTTAATTGTTTTGTGGACTTACTTGAACAAAGAACGGCATTATCTGCTGTGTTTTCTTTCGTTGAGGTCGAGTTGGATTTCTGTATCTTCTGATACTCGTCATAGTGTTTATTCTTAAGATGATTAATTAATCCTGACGTTGAAGCTTTTTTCCCCATGCCTCCCCGAGAAATTTTAACATCACATAATTCGCACTGCACACGACGTAAATTTTCGTCATTTTGCTCAAAGAAATTCCAAACTGAAGACCGTTTTTTACTCGACATACTGTTCTAAAGTCACAAGATCGGTTACAAATAAAACAATTTCAAAGAAATTCTTGGTTTGAATCGCGAAATTGAGCATATGCTAACGTTTACAAAGCAAAACCCTATTAGGAAAGAACGAAACTGGTAAAGTGAATTCAACCGAGTTCTACACTGGGCATAGTGCTCGAACCATTTTACAGGGAACGCAAAACACATCTGACTGAAGTACATTTTTCATTGTTTACATTAGAACAAAATGTGAGCAAAAAGCATGGTAAGCAACGCACCGATCGAAAATAGACTTTGCCACATAGAATGTATCGAACTCAGGAGGTTGGAAAAGAAATTCGATGCAATTGAACGCAAAAACTATCTCAATCAGCATTTGCTCGAAATTCATCAGGAATTCTGGGAAATATACACAAACTGGCTTCAAAGTTTGTTTACATTACAAGGCAAAGAATATTTGACTGAGAAGTAATTACATTCTGGTGTAAACAACACAATGAATGCTGCTTATGCATAAGCGTATGTAAGTGTATTGATCAAACCGAATAGTTCGGCCGAATATTCGGTATTCGGCCAAGCTTCTAACCGAATATTCGTTATTCGGCCGAAGGCCGAATATACTATTCGTTGCAACACCATAAATCACCCATTAAATCACTGCAAAGGGGACAGCTCAAGGGAAACCGAGGAAACGATAGGAAGATTCAATCGATGATGGCGGCACAACCCTGCTTGGAATTTGCAATTGGTGAACAAAATCGCAGAACCGCGACAATTGGAGGCAAATACTACTGGGGGCAAAGACCTGAATTGAAGCTATGCCATGAATGATGATGAAGTTTATAATTTATCATATTTATTTTATTTTGGGTGTGTAACGCAAAAAACTAGGACTAATATAAAAGAATTATTAATAGCTCAATTTTCATTTAACAGCTCATTTATTCAGTTTTCCTAAATAGCTCAACAAGGAAATGTATTCCATTACTTCGTCTTGACTTAAATTGCAGAGTGACATTTTTACGACCAAAACCTCCACTCAACAAAGTGATTGTTGCTCCTTTTTTCGGAAGAAAATCCTTACAGCGTATATATTCAATATCATACTTTGGTTTCTGAAATCATTCAAGATAAGCGTAAATGTAGAAAATTTAGTTAAGTTGAAGGCTCGTACTTACTGAAGATGGAAGAGTAACTGTAACTGTCACGACCCTCCAAAATTTCCGCTTTTTAATCACAATCTCTTTTTCTATTAAAGTAAGGTTACGGTCACGATTACCCCATTCATATGCGTACTCTTCTTCTGAAACTGATACTTGAACAACTGCTATGAGAGCCAGGCAAACGGCAACACACACTGCTTTCATGTTAACTTGAAGATGTTATCACACTTGAAAAATGAACGAAATGATAAATTTTATACACTATTTGCATTGTATTTATACTTTCACTAAACTTACAAATATAAGCAAATAATTACAACATTTTTCAAATTGCTTCATTCTTTCATACTGATTTATATCACTACTACTGTATTGTAAACTTCTTAAAAAACGGTAATTTTAGCTGGTAGGTGTATGATTATCATTTGTAAGCAAGCTTACGTAAAAAGATTTATCAGTTTATGTAAGAACAGATAACTTCAATTTTCACACATGCCAATATTGGATTTGCATTCTAGAGATGCTAGAAACGGTTGGCTGTACAACGTAATCTCATAACTCGGTTGGGTGGTAAAATTAGTCAATGCGTGGTAGAAACTTCTGAAGAAATTTTTAAATCTTCAAGAGCAGAGCCTACTCCTGTTTAGGTCTTTGTAAGACCGTTCGCCCGTCCATCTGTCTCAAACTTTGGGAAGTGGTGGTTTCTCAAAAGTTTAGGTCTATCCAAACATTTCGAAATTTTTCAATGGGAGCCCCCCTTAAAACGAAGTAGCTCTTAAACATTTTTTCAAACAATGTTAGTCAGTTTTGATTAGAACTTTTAGAATCTGAAATAAGAAAGTTATTTTGTGCAGTAGGGGTCCAGGGGGAGGCAAAATGGCCCAAAATTTTGTGTCCCCTCCCCTCGCGATTGGGCACGTTTAAGGCGAAAATCTAAAAAAGATCAAGGAGGTCGGCCTTTATGAGTGCAAGGGCAACAAACACCTAAAAAATCGAAATTCACTTAACTTTGTAAATAATAGTAGGATTTGTAGATTTTACATTTTCACCCATAAAATCAAAACAGTACCTTTAAAATTCTTGCAATTCAGTAATCATACGCTTATAGATTAATATAAGATCCTTATGCTCACACATCGAATCGGATCATAATCTAGTGAGTTATAGCCATTTCAATTGTATGGTATTACAACAACAGCAAATCATGTCGATGGATGATATATATTTCAAATTGAGCTAGGCGCTTTTATTTTCTTCCAATTTTCTTGAAAATTTAAGGAATGGTGTTTAATTTGAATATGTTGAATTGGCCGAGCGTTCCGAAAAAAATATTAAAGCTGGATCAAAATTGCGGCTTCAATGTGCTTATGAAAGAAACTCTGCATCTTTTGCATAAATTTAAACGATTTCTTATCCAAGTATTCGATGAATAATTTAAGTCCCCGCTTCACGCTATAAGAAAACTTGTTTCGATCCCAAAGATGGTTACAAAGAATTTCTGGTAGGCGCACTCTCCTACTTACTGAACTTGTTCTAAATTATTGTTCTGGACATCAGAGCCTGCTTCATCTGCTTAATTTAAATACGCAACTGAAGTTTGTTGCTTTTCATACTTTTTACTAGGGTTTCTGCCTGCATTCTTGCAGACAATCAAATCTGTACTCTGATAGTTTTATATACGTCTCTTGCTTGAGGAGTTGGTAGCCTTGATATTTGTCAGCGAGCTCATTAGCTTGTTCTTTTTCCATTTAGTGTCCCAGTAAAATCTTTCTTGAAAGAAATCCATGAACAATTACATTGGGATTCCGCCATCGAAGTCACTCATCAGATGCTAATTCTGACTTCGATAGATTAAGATGATCTCAATTAGATGTTCTGTAATGGGAAAAACCACCGAAATCAGAGTTAGCATCTGATGAGTGACTTCGATGACAAAATCCCAATATAATTGATCATGCATTTCTGTCAAAAACAAAAAATAATAAATCCTTCTTTGCAAACATCCGTCCATCTGTCACAGTAGTTTTTCTCTGAAACTAAGCCCTATCAACCCCGAATTAAGCTTTTCTTGCAAAGTTTGTTAAGAGGGGCCTCCCCATATACTCTAAAAAAATTTAGCTAAAGGGTACCAAACAAAATGTAGTAATCGAGCAGGTAAGGTTCATGAAGCTAGAAATAAGAAAATATTGAAATGCTACTGGATTTTGAAACAAGAAAAAAAAAAGAATATGAAAGAAAACAAGAAATGAAACAGTGTTTATTATAATTATTAAATAAAAAAAACAGAGAAACAAATTATTACTACAATTAATTGAGAAAAAGAGGAAAGAGAAATAATAAATGCATTAAAAACAACACAAAAAGTAAACTCTTACTAAATGGATCATATTTAAAAATGAAAGTAATGAAAAAAAAACAAAAAACTAAAGTAACAGTAGAAAATGAAACATAAAATATTAATGTATGGAGAACGAGAGTACGGTATTAGAACGTTTAGAGAATTGTATGCAAAAGCGAAATATTAGTGTACGGGGAATTAGAGTTTACGGTATTGGAACGTTTAGAGAATTGTATGCAAAAGCGAAATATTAGTGCACGGAGAATTAGAGTTTACGGTATTCGAACGTTTACAGAATTGTATGCAAAAGCAAAATATTAGTTTACGAAGAACTAGAATTTATGATATTAGCACATTTAGAAACTTGTACCTCTATTTGATGTATATAGAAATGACCAATTGGAAATCTGCATCGTCATCGAGCGCTCGACGGACATGTGGGTAAGTACCCTTTTCGTTCCTTATTTTGTTAAAATTGTTTATTAAATATTTGTTTTAATAACCATTTATATGTATGTACATTATTGTGTTCTCTTTCCAAGAAGGGGTTACTGGTCACTGAACTAGAGTAATAATAATATTATTGGATTAAATTCTTGCATTTTTTTGAGGAAATAGTTTGATTGGCTTTTTGATAATAGAAGTAATGTTGTGCTATTGTAATAATTTTATTCATGCATAAACTCAATATAGGATGAAATAATTAAACCCGCCTTTCGGTCTTTCTATTTTGTCTTCCCTGACCGGGTATAGGACCCGGTACGATGGTATGCTCTCCAGGCCACAAATGAGCCAGCCATCGGGCACTAAATAAACTCTTTTTGTTTCAGGTGACGTCGCGGGTTGAGTGGCCCAAGCAGAGTGCCTCTTTATGGCATAGAGTTATGCAATCGAATTGTATAATTCTATGGCATAAATTGGTCATCGGGGTACTTTTCTTCTGATGGGAAGACATGCAAGTTAAGTTGTATGAGTTTTCCACTCAGAAGAGGAATACCTGGCCACTGCAACAAATATGGATATTAATCCGGTTGGGTGGGTGCGAAGGGGCTCCATCACCACCCGGTTGCCCTTCTCTCCTTTGTGGGCCATGAGCCTCTGCGGGTGAGGACGAGGTCACCCTGCTTCCACTTCTTTTTACTTGTTACCCTTGTTCCTTGAACAAGTCAGTTGTCCCTCGTGAAGTTACCTACACTTTTTGCGACTTCGGTTGCCTTGTCTTTGTTCGACCCCAAGAAATTCGTGAGTGCGAAATTTTTTGTAGTTGGTCCTTGTGCTGGGGGAATGAACCCGCCCCACGACACCGCAATGCTAGCCTGCCAGCGCATTCACGCGTCCCCAGACAAGGGCATTCTCGGCAGATATCTCCATCTTCTTCTGCCGAGGTAGCAGACCATCGCTTCAGTCCTTTACGGACATTTTGAAACTTCTTAATCACTACAAATGGCGCCCAACGTGGGGCTCTGAAAAAGCCTGGCTGTATCATCAGTCGTGAGCACGAGACAGTCCATCGTCTCTAGATATCCCCACAAGGTGTCAAGAATATTGGCGGGTAGGTAACTCCCGAGGGTTATTGCGCTAATCGTGCCCCAGCAACTTTAATAACTTCCGGACGTGTGTTGTCTTTGGACATCAATATCGTTTGGTCCTGCTTTTGATTTATACTTTGGTGGTTTACCACCATTGTATGACTAGTAAGGCCAAATGATATTAGAGTCCCTATTTGTATTCGGAAGTTATTATTTCAACATCCATTTTGCGAAGGATTCTGATCCGCTCCCCAAACCAGCGGTGCCTGAGTGTCTTACATTGGCTGATTAGCTAATCCTTGACCATCCATGACAAGATACGCGCTGCTTGTGGATCAGAATTCAACCCTGGGCTGACAAGTTGTAACTTGTAAAAACTTGCGGATGAGGGAGCACTTCTGAACCCTGATTCTCATGGTACCGCAAGAGAGTAGTCCCTGAAACGCCTTAAGAGGAATGTGCCATTGGTGTCCATACTTGGGAAGAAGGACGGAATGGAAAGACCGATTATTTTGTTTGGGATAACGTAAATTAGTAAACTTTTTCATACCTTTTGTTTTTTTTTGTGAGGGTCTTTTATAGTTCGCTACTGACGGCCACTCGAAAGTCACATATTCTACATTATACTTGTTCACATTTTTTCCAATAATTATAGATACTTATAGTTTAAATTTTATTTGCAAACATAAATTTTGTTTAGCATGCCCACCAAACGCACGCCCGGGAGGAGGAAGTTGAGGTCAGATGCCGGACCAGCGCTCTTGTGCTCCATATGTAATGAGGACATGGACGAACTTACCAGTCAGAGTTTGCAGTGTGGACACAGGCTACACCAGCTGTGTTTGGTCCAAGTGCGGCAAACCTCATCCACGTGCCCGCTCTGTCGTCATTCTTTAGAATCCACACAGCCAGCAACAGAACGACCTCAGTCCTCCAGCGCAAGTGGAACAGTGCCCAAAAGCGGACCCCTTCCATCCACGACAATGGGTGCACGAGGGGAAGACTACCGAGCCGAAGCAGTGCCGCCTGCGGAAGGGCCGAGACCCACCGTGGCTGTGGAGGCGACCGTCCTACAAGATTTAATTGCGCTTATGCAAGACCTGACCACCCGGGTAGCCTCGCTGGAAAGCCAGAAGGAGAACCCATTATCACCTCGTCCCAGAACGCCTCCGATGTGAGATTCGGACTTAAATCCATGGGATTTTCCGGTAGACGCGCGGCGCGATCACGAACGAATCCGGCCCGGTGCGGCAATGAATCCGTTGGCTCCAGTATACCGGCCCCGACTGAGCCAAGCACCGCCACCAACTCAGGCTCCAGTGGTCCCGCCAGACCAACGCATCCATCCACACGCTACGTATCGGCTGAAGCCGACGCAGATTCCCAGCATCATCGAGGGCTGGAATCTGCATTTCAGCGGGGAACCCAACACCATAACTGTGGAGGTTTTCATTGGTAGGGTGGAGCCGCTGATTGAGCAAATGTTAGCAGGAGACCACACGGCGCTGGCAGGATATTTGCCAATGCTGCTTAGGGGAGCAGCACTTGAGTCATATTGGCGGATACATTCGGCCCCACCATCGATACGCTGGACCCGGTTGAAGGAGGTACTCCGCATGGAGTACCCTACGGTAGATATGGACGAATTAGTACTGGTCAAGATCCATGCTAGATGGCAACGTCCGGACGAGTCTTTTCATCAATATCGAGCCGATATCCTTTGGCTGAATGACCAGTTGTCAGAGCCGATGTCTTCTACCCAATTGCTGCGGTTGCTGAAGCGCAATCTAAGGCCGGAGCTTCGTCGCCATATCGTGAACTCCGACCCGCAGAGTATGGAGGCACTGCTGAGGACTGTGCGTTTGAAGAAGACCTCTGGGACCGGCCCTACTTACTAGCTAGGACGGGTCCTCGGCGATGAATCGCGGAATTGGCCCCAGATTATGCCACCATGGATCTGGAGGAAGATATGGACCGGGACCAGCTTGTTGTAGCAGCGGTGGGAAGCCTTACGACCTGCTGGAATTGCAATCAAACCGGACACCGGTTCATTTCATGTCGAGCAGAGTGTAAGGTTTTCTGCTACGGTTGCGGCAAGCCGGACACTTACTTCCCGGACTGCCCTGAATGTGCTGCGCAAAAAAAACGACCGAAAGAGTACCCGACCACCTCAGTGGTACTCGAAGCCCCCGCAGTAGCTCCTCAGCCAGCTGCCAACCCCGATAACCCTGACGTTAACCCACCAGCCATGACCACTATGACTGCGGATGTTCACTCTCTTCCGGAGGCCTCGCCAACGACAATATTGAAGCGACCACCGCAGTCACTGCCAGAAGAACCCCGGCAGCCTCAAATACGCATTCTAAAACCTTATCATGTTCGACTGCAGGAATATCGGGTGGCTCGAGAGCGAATATTTGCTTCCGAAGTAGTCACTTCCCGCCCACGCAAGACAAAATGGTCAACCCATCGTTGCCGGAATTTCCGCAAGAGAGTGCGCACCTGCCGTCAAACCCTAAACTTTTGTAACATCTCGGAGGTTGCTGAGAATGAGATCAGACCTTATCATCCAATTAAAGTGTTGGGTGAAACCGTGTTTGCATTGATCGGCACGGGTGCCAGTATCAGCTGTCTTGCCTCGAGCTTTGGCTTGAAGGTGCTCCATGAATATCCTACCTTGATTAAACCCTGGCGCACTGAAATCAGTACAGCTGATGGCACCAAACACCCTATACGAGGTAAACTTACCACACCCGTGACGTTCAGGGGTCAAACGATGGATATTACTTTCTACATAATCCCGTCTTTGACTCAGAATGTGTACCTTGGCGTAAATGCTTTGCTTTGGACTGGCCTGCGATTTATTCACAGATTTGTCTTTAAATACCAGAAATGTCAACGAAATCACTTCTACTCCCGATAGACATGACCTGACGCCCAACCAACGACAACGCCTGGAAGCATCCATCGCTGCTTTCCCATCTTACGCTACCCAAGGCCTTAGCCGCACCACCCTAGTCTCACACGCCATCGACGTTGGCAATAGTTAGGCAATTAAGCAGAGACACTATGCCATCTCCCCGGCCATGGAGAAATTGGTGTATGTGGAGCTGGATAGGATGCTCGAGTTGGGGGTCATAGAGGAGTCCCAAAGTCCCTGGTCCTCACCGGTAACCTTGGTGGTGAAGCCAGGTAAAGTTCGCCTTTTTCTAGATGCCCGTAAGGTAAACGCGGTGACCATCAAGGACGCGTACCCTCTTCCACTCATCGATGGAATACTAGGGAGACTGCCGAAAGCCAATTATATTACCAGTCTCGACCTAAAAGACGCCTTCTGGCAAATTCCACTCGATGAGGGGTCGAGGGATAAGACCGCCTTCACAGTGCCTGGACGACCATTATCTCAGTTCGTCACAATGCCCTTTGGCCTGTGTAACGCGCCGCAAACGATGACTCGGCTGATGGACAAGGTCATCCCAACTCACATGAAACACCAAGTGTTCGTGTGCCTGGATGATCTGTTACTCATCACGGAAACGTTCGACCAACACCTCCCACTCCTGCAAGAAATAGCTCTGCACATCAGTAAGGCGGGACTCACCATCAACTTACAGAAAAGTAAATTTGTCATGAAAGAAGTCCGATACCTAGGACATGTCATAGGACATGGCACTATCAAAACGGATCCAGACAAAACTCGTGCGATTGATGAGTTCCCCTTACCAAAAACAGTTAAGCAGCTACGACGTTTCCTTGGTGTGTGCGGTTGGTACCGAAGGTTTGTTCGGAACTATGCAACAGTTTCAGCGCCCCTGTCAGACATGCTGCGGAAAGGGAAGTTCATTTGGACCGAACTCAGCTGAAAGGCATTTGAAGAGCTAAAACAAGCCCTCACATCAGCTCCGGTCTTGCACAGCCCCGACTTCACGAAGCCCTTCTCCATTCATTGTGACGCAAGTCAACATGGAGTTGGACCCGTGCTGGTGCAATTGACCGAAGAGGGAGAGGAAGCTCCCATCGCCTTCATGTCCAATAAGCTGAACTCGGCCCAAAGAAACTATACTGTGTCCGAGCAGGAATGTTTGGCAGCGGTAATGGCTGTGAAGAAATTCCGAGCTTATATCGAGGGCCACCAATTTGAGATCATCACGGAACACGCTTCGCTACAATGGTTGATGAACCAGGCAGATTTACATGGACGCCTAGCAAGATGGGCTCTTAAACTGCAAGGGTTCAAGTTTTCCATCAAACATCGGAAAGGGACCCAGAACATCGTACCCGACACTCTCTCACGAATGTTTTCCCCAGAGGGAGCCGAATTGACAACATGTTACGAGGACCCCATCGAAATAGATTTGGATAGCCCACATTTCGAATCAGACAGCTACAAAGAGTTGAGGCAAACCATCGCGACCCAACAATCGCAGCTGCCTGATTTGAAAGTAATAGACGGCTACGTGTATAGACGAAATGAATACGCCACTGGTGATCCATGGCAGGAAGAAGAGTCCTGGAAACTCTGGGTACCGGAGGAAATGACACAACATCTGATCCTCCGCGCACATGACCATCCTTTAAGTGCCCACGGAGGTTACGGTCGGACGTCACGGCGACTCAAGAAATACTTCTTTTGGCCTAAAATGGCATCCCAGGTCAACGACTACGTGTGCGCCTGTGAGACCTGTAAAGGCACTAAAGCGGCCAACCGCCCCTTCGACCTCCTATGGGTCAACTCAACGTCCCAGAACGCGTATTCCAACGACTATTCATAGATCTACTCGGTCCATATCCTCGATCATCCATGGGACACATCGGAGCTATAGTCGTTCTAGACCAGCTCTCAAAATTCCCACTGGTGGAACCTATCCGTAAGTTCACAACTCCATCTATCGTGAAATTCCTAGAGAGCCGGGTATTCCATGTGTTCGGGGTTCCGGAGAGTGTGTACTCGGACAACGGAGTACAGTTCCGGTCTCGGCAGTTTAAGGGCCTATTCGAGCAGTATGGCGTTGAACACCAAGTGACGTCCATATACTCTCCTCAGTCTAACGCCTCCGAACGGTTGAACCGCACCCTATTGGCCGCGATCCGTTCCTACGTCCACCCATCGGAGATTGTCCGCCATCACATGCGCCCTGCGATCCTAATATCATTCCGTCACCGGTGTCGCACCTTACTTTGCCGCCTTTGGACAGCACATGATTTGCCACGGTAAATCATACCGGCTGTTAGGGCAATTAAAGTGTTTGGGAGACTCCGTCGTTGCGCTGGAGCCCCACGAGCGTTTAGGAGACCTCCACCAACAAATCGGACGGATTAAGGCCGCGGGACGCGCAAATGAGGCGCAGTACAATCTCAGGTTACGATCTGCCAATTTCAAAGAAAGAGATGAAGTTTTCCGGCGCAATTTCCGCCAAAGTGACGCCGCGGGGCATTACAACGCCAAGCTGGACCGGCGATTCTTGAAAAGCCGCATAAAGAAGGTAATGGGACCTAACCGTTACCTGATAACGGACCCATCGGGAAAAGAAGTTGGGATATACCACGCAAAAGACCTGCGCCGATAGATAATTAGCCACGTCTGTTTTGTCCGTCCGCATACATTTTCAAGAAGAATTTACGATATTAGCACATTTAGAAACTTGTACCTCTATTTGATGTATATAGAAATGACCAATTGGAAACCTGCATCGTCATCGAGCGCTCGACGGACATGTGGGTAAGTACCCTTTTCGTTCCTTATTTTGTTAAAATTGTTTATTAAATATTTGTTTAATAACCATTTATATGTATCAAAGTTTAAGCAACAAAAGTGAAGTACATTATTGTGTTCTCTTTCCAAGAAGGGGTTACTGGTCACTGAACTAGAGCAATAATAATATTATTGGATTAAATTCTTGCATTTTTTTGAGGAAATAGTTTGATTGGCTTTTTGATAATAGAAGTAATGTTGTGCTATTGTAATAATTTTATTCATGCATAAACTCAATAAAGGATGAAATAATTAAACCCACCTTTCGGTCTTTCTATTTTGTCGTCCCTGACCGGGTATAGGACCCGGTACGATGGTATGCTCTCCGGGCCACAAATGAGCCAGCCATCGGGCACTAAATAAACTCTTTTTGTTTCAGATGACGTCGCGGGTTGAGTGGCCCAAGCAGAGTGCCTCTTTATGGCATAGAGTTATGCAATCGAATTGTATAATTCTATGGCATAAATTGGTCATCGGGGTACTTTTCTTCTGATGGGAAGACATGCAAGTTAAGTTGTATGAGTTTTCCACTCAGAAGAGGAATACCTGGCCACTGCAACAAATATGGATATTAATCCGGTTGGGTGGGTGCGAAGGGGCTCCATCACCACCCGGTTGCCCTTCTCTCATTTGTGGGCCATGAGCCTCTGCGGGTGAGGACGAGGTCACCCTGCTTCCACTTCTTTTTACTTGTTACCCTTGTTCCTTGAACAAGTCAGTTGTCCCTCGTGAAGTTACCTACACTTTTTGCGACTTCGGTTGCCTTGTCTTTGTTCGACCCCAAGAAATTCGTGAGTGCGAAATTTTTTGTAGTTGGTCCTTGTGCTGGGGGAATGAACCCGCCCCACGACACCGCAATGCTAGCCTGCCAGCGCATTCACGCGTCCCCAGACAAGGGCATTCTCGGCAGATATCTCCATCTTCTTCTGCCGAGGCAACAGAACATCGCTGCAGCCCTTTACGGACATTTTGAAACTTTTAAATCACTACAAAAAGACCTTTCTAAAAAAGGTCTGAAAACAATGTTGTTTGCACAGAAGATTGTGGAAGTAGGAGACATGCATGAAAATTTTGTATATCCTCGCCACCAACTAGACAACTTGATAGAGTCAGACCGACCGTAGATTACGATGAGGTATAGTTTCAAGAGATTTATTGAGCTAAATTAAAAACAGATCTCCGCGCTAGGACGGTCAAGCATGGTAGAGAAAGTATAATTATTTGACAATTGTGTGGTACTATATTAGCTAACAAAAGCAAAACCATAAGTTGAAGGGGGAATTTAATAAAAAATCGTTTTGCTTGAACTTTTCCCCTAGATAAAAAACTTTAAGAAAAAAATTAAAACCGACTTCAAAATGACCTAAGAAAGATGAAATAAATTTTATGGAAGCGGTGCCATATCATTGAAATGGAGAAATTGATTTGGCACCGCTTCCATAAACAGTCATTCTATACCAATCATTTGTTATTATGCCAATTAATGAGCTATATATAATTGAAAGCATTAAATTATTGATTATTCAAATTATTGATGCGATTCATATTATTTAGAAACTTGGTGACGCATGCTCGATGCAGCATTAAAATTGGCATACATTTGTCTTTGCAATGATGGCATTGTTTGCGGATTTAGCACTTTAATCGAACAATACAATACTGAAAATGTAGCAACCAATTTAGATATTTCGACTTTTCGTGCTCCTTTTCGTGAAGGTCCCTCAAGCAGTTTGCCTAGGCAGATTGCTCGATTACTACAGAGGTGAACGGTGACTCTTCCTTACGTGTCGTTTCTCCAAAAGTACTGACAATCGTTGAGAGATTGCTGTCTCTCCTCATGAGCAATAGCCTCTTAGTTACCTTCATTTCTGCGAAGATAGATTCTAAGGACAATGGCTAACCTCGCAGCGCTCCTCATCATTATTACCGTGCTGCGCATTTTTGGGGTGGCTTCTCGCTCCATGGTGCTGGTCTCGACCGACGTACAGATTGCATAGCATTCATCAAGTGCCTTTTTCTTGTTAAGATGGATTCCCGTATGCTAACCGTTAGTCACCTGAGTGCTGATACAACCGTGGTTGGGAGGTTTACGCTATTTACGGCCTGAATATAAGGCTCTCAGGTACACAAGTTTTGACTATTCGCTAAACACTTCACCTGTCAAGTTGAGAACCTAGCCTGCAACCGTTTAATATATTACTTCGGACTAAGCGTCATTTTGCTACGCCCTGAGGCGCCTTCAAATTCGGGGATCCCTTCTCTAGTGGGAGGGAAGGGAGGAAGAGGGATTGCTACAAAATCTCCCAACTTCTAAAATATATATCCGGCTGCTGTCGCACCTTTTTTATAACAGAACTACCCGATCACAATGTGCCAAATGGTTCCATTTATCAACCAATCTAAGCATCTCCTCGATTTAACTATACGGAGAGAGCTCTCTTGTTCCCTTGTGGTGACCCCAGCGCAACTTGCCCCATATTTTGCACACAAAAAATGTATGATAATCATCGTCTTCCTCTCCTGCGCAAAACCTGCAGTCGAGGGATCACGACTTATTAATCTTACAAAAGTAATACTGAGTGCACCCATGCCCGCTCAAGGGTTGGATCTGGTAGAGTCAGTCTCACCATGCATTTGATTGAGCCACGGTTTCAAATCAGGGATGAGGCACGTAAACTGTCTTTTCTTCATGCTGCGCACCCAGGACTACTGTCAATCATTGAGTGAGCGCTGTCTCCCCTCGTGGGTCTACCTCATCTCTTCGTTACAACGCAGGTAGATAATACAGCGCTCTCTTTTAGGGAGAAATATGGGTATCTAGTACTGCTGAATCAGCAATTGTTAGATATGAAGACGTAATCCTCTGTGCTCCTCTTCTCTGCACTTGTACCAAACATTTTCGGTACAGCTCCCTGCTGAGAGCGTCAGTAGGTATAGAATGTACGTTCTGGCTCACTTTTTTCATACAAACTTCAAATGTTGTCGAGGGTGTGTGTCTTGGGTGTATGGGAGCTTGTATTAGGGTCGTATAGGTAGGTGCCTGGGATAAGAGGGTATGAGTCCGGGATAGATATGGGAATCTTGGGTAATTGCCAGGGGAGGGTGTGGATCTTAGGTATATGGGTGTATGTATCAGATTAGCATAGGTGAGTGCCGGGGATGAGTATGTATGGGCCTTAGATAAATAAGAATCTGTGTTTTGGTTAAATAGGTAAGCGTTTGGGGTTTTAGTAGTCATATGTCTGTAGATTACAGGTGCGGTTTCTTAGCCTTAGTAGCCTCTAATGGTAAATAGTGAAACTAGCCATATTGACTATAGGTTAGGATAGTCTCATATTTTCAAGTAATAGATTAAAGACCGAAATTTCTCGGCGTGTGTTTATATAGAGTTAATATACAAGTTTACAATTATAGGAACTAGCCTTTGACGCTTTTAGCGGTAGATAATTATACTATTCATAGTTGTTATTTCTGTATAGTGGAAGGATTTTTCATATATTCATTGCTTCTAGTCTTTAAGTAGTTTTGTTATTCATAGTTGTTATAATCTTTAGTTGAAGTGCTTCTCGGTTCTTTAACGCTTCTAGTGGTAGATCATTTTTTACCCACGACTACTTTAATGTATATGTTAGGAGGTCCATGTCTAGAGTTGATAGCTTGAAGTATTAGGGTTGCTAATCCATTAGGGAAGATCTATTGATAGGCAGCGCTCTGGGCGTTAGGTTTACCGCTTATAAGGCTTGAGAATTTCTAGCGTATCTCACTACTGAGGGGCTCCCGGGTCGAGCGATTCGCTTGATCATGCTAGGCGTGCCGGAAGTTTTTATGACGCGAGTAGTTGCGTGGTGACGGCGGGCGTTTGTATAGACGGATGACTGCGATACTGATGGATGATGGACGTGCCGTCAGCGCGTATTCTAAGCCGTGGGAATTTACTTCATGGACGCTTGGATAAGGAACGCGTTGCAGCGATTGGTGTCTTTGGCTAAGGATAGACGGCCGCGTGTGGAAATGGTCGATTCGCTTGATCATGCTAGCCGTGCCGGAAGTTTTATGATGCGAGTAGTTGTGTGGGATGGAGGGCGCTGCTATAGCCGGGTGGCATTGCATTATGAATGGACGACGGGCTTGCCTTTCGACGGGTGTTCTAAGGCGTGAGAATTTCCTTCATGGTTGCTTGCTTAAGGTACATTTTGCTCCTCGTTTGATGTCTGTGGTTAAAGATGGACGGTATTGTAGATGTGATGCGCGTCGCTTGTTGGAGGAAGTAATCTGAGGTGTATGTTTCCACCGAGCCGTAGAAATTTGTCTCGTGAGCGTTTGGTTAAGTTTCCGCGTTTCTCATCAAAGGATGCCTGTCATTAAGTATGGACGGCCTTGTCGGCGATTCGGAATGATTTGCGTCGCTTTTTGGAGGATCGTGATTGGGGTGTAGATTTGTTCGGCGGTGTATGCGGTAAGGCATGGAAATTGTCCTCGGGAATGCGTGGCATGTGCAAGTGAGTTTGCTTGCTAAGTGTAGTGTTTCGATCGCATAGACTTCTCTGTTGGCGGGAGTTTTAGGGCATCGGAATCTACAGCGTGGAACAGAAGTGGCGTGGCATTCACTGCATTGCAATATGGTTTTGCTTGATTGAGGCGGATTTTTTGTTGTATTGGTCGTGGACAGCGGGTAACGTGATGCGCAGCATTGAGACGTGTTTTCATAAATGTCCATTCAAAGATGCGCCTATTATAGTTTCCTGATTATTATTTCGTTGATCGTTTTCAGTTTCTTTTTGCTTGGATACGTCGTTTCTTTGTTTTGTGACTCATTGCTATTGTATATTATTGCTTTTATCGGTTTCATGTTAATAGTACTTTAAGAATCGTCTTCAATGTATTTTGTTCGGTTAGACTACTATGTTGATTGTTCAAATCTATGGATGCAAGGAAAGAGATCTTAATGTTTGTTGTAATGCGTTCTTGATATTTAGTATAGTTTTAAATTTCAGTTTGCTTGTAGCAGCATTTTGTTTGTCTGCATCATCATCACTTATTTCTTAAAGCAGTTTCTATACTTCATTCTCTGATTGTACTATTATGTAGAAGTATGGCACTATATTCATTGATGTTTTTTTTACTATAGGATGCCCATTGGTTTTGTTCAAAAGTTCTAGTGATTCTTCCAAGACGAGTTATTTTTTCAAATTAATGATCTTGTAGTGCATGAGATGGTGATAATTTTGTTCGTACATCATATGATTTCTCCCTTTTGATAAGTGCTTGGGTCTATTTTTTAGATCACTGTGTTGAGATGTATGTTTTGGGTATCTATTCTAAATTTGAGATTATTTATGGATGTTGTATAGGAAAGATATTACGGTTTATGGCTTCTGGAATGCTACTTTTTTATGGAGTTTATGTATGATCGATGTAGGAGTAGTCCTAATGAGTAGGAATATAGACGCATTTTCATTGATAAATTTTGGGTACGTACTGAAAGATAAATAATATAGAAAAAAGTGAATGCGGTAGGTCATTGACATTAGGGGTTTGTTGGTATTATTCATTGTTTATGCCCATAACGCATGGAAATTTTTTAGTCATGCTAGCATTATAGGCATGCACTAGATTGAATAATTTTTTATATTTACTCTGAATTAGGTGCTGTTATTGTGGGTCTGTGTTATTTAGTTTAGGTAGTTTCATGAGTGTCAGTATAATATAGAGTAAAACTTTTATTTTATGCTTGTCTCATATTCTTCACAGTATGTATGATTTTTCGACATTTCCGAATTTCTTTAGGTATATTTTCATTGAGAACTTGTCGATATTCGAGTATGAGAATCTCTAATTTGTTATCTCCTTAGGAATGCTTGCATGCATGGATGATGCCATTTAGCTGATACTTGTCGGATGCATATTATCGCTTTTAGTGCCTACATGATTGCATGAGAATTTACAAACCTCATACTTTGAGTGCTTGTATTAAGCGTAAAGTCACTTCAGCTATAGTCATATACATTTTCAATATTTGAGCATTGTAAAATACGTAGTTCCTACATTTTAAATATGCTAGATTTATCATCATAGGGATTGTCGGGTATACTCATTAACATATTCAAGTATTATTTTCACATAAGTAAATTATATTCTTGTTGAGTTTTTTCTTATCAGAATTTTTTTCTGCTGGATGCTTGGTTGATTTTTTATAGGGTTGCAGAAGATCTAATTAGTTTTCAACTTAAAGGATATGTTTTGGGTTGGCGCACTGCTACTATAGATCACTTAGGCTAATGTTTATGTAAGATAGTTTGGTATAGATAACGATGTGTGGAAGCATATGAGTTTATGGTAGGCTATTTTTAGATCGATCTCATCGTATCTTGTATAGACAAGTAGCATATGTTATAAAGTGTTCTTGATAAGGATGGTCACGAGTCAATGTGGGATGTTAAGATATGATCATTACTTTCAGGAGGTGTTTGTCTGTTGGTAATTTGATGAACAGATGTATACTTGAGTTGAATGAACTAATGAGGGGTTTTTCTTGTCCATCGCTTGATATTTTTGAATGGTAGAATTGAGTGTTTGATATTTGGGAGTTTCGGATATGCTAGGAATGTTTAGGTTTTTTTTTGGTTTTATTGTTTGAGGTATTTGTTTACTTGAGCAGTGTTAGATTAGTTGTTAAAATAAAAAGATTGTGTTTCTTTCTAATAGAAATAATTTATTGAGTAATGCTATTTTTTGTTATATATATAAATAAATTTTCATACATTTTACAGGACATCTTATATATGGGTTGATATATTTATGAATTCTAAAGCATATTGAAGGTTTATTCAGCTGCACTATTTCTGCTTTAGGGTCATACAAATGTATAGTAAGTCCTCTCACGTCTTTTTTCATGTTTATTATACAATTTATATAGCAATTCAATATCCTCAGCATATAATTGTAGCTTATGTCCCCTTCACTCTAGTGCAAACTATTGATGTTTCAATTCGAATTTCGTTTTGGTTGCATTTTATGAGAAAAGTATGTTCCTTGATGAATTACTGGTGAGGATTTCCCGATACATTCTAATAGCGCTGGCCACCAGTTGGCTCTAATTTTGTTTGGACTATTTATACTACCCGATGCTATGAATTATTCCTTTGTCGTATGTATGCGAGACTGCAGGAGTATGTACTGTTTTATTAGTTTAAAAATATTTCTTGTCTCTTGATCGTATGAATGACAAATGCATGTATCAGTGCCTGATGTCGTATTAGAGTTGGACCATTCACATATTTGGTAGTGTATTCCATGTTTATTAGATACTTTCTCGCCCATATTACCATATTTAAGCATATAATTCTCGATTCGTATTCGGTGTTCAGGAAAAATATCACGGTACACTTCCATGAAGTATAGGATAACCATTGTAATAGATCTTATCGCGGTGAAAGTGTATTGACCTCTGTTTTCCTAGTTTTCTTGACGTCGTTTACGTTGGTTTGCTGAATTTTAAAAACCTCATAATAATCCGTAGAATTATATGTAGTCTAGTGATAGAAAAAACGACGTGCTGCCTTTAAGTTAACATACATTCATGTCCTAGTTTGTACAGTGCAGCTAAGATGAGGGTCTGTTTCTCAATATTAAATTTCAGTATTTTATAGACTCAAGAGATTATACTTGATTTCAAAGCCTTTCATAATAGTTTGTAGTTTACCAAGTCTCAATTTCCAATTTACTTATGAATAATTCCTTTAAGTGAAGTAAAACATTGTTTATAGGGTTTTTAGTATTTTATTTCATCACATGGAAAATTAGATCATTACATAGTACTGGTATTTCATAAAAAAGCCTAGAGTAGTTTATATTTACAAATGATGTTTGAGTTGGAGTGAAGAAGTCGTTGATATCCAGTTTAAGTACGCTTTTTTCTCTGCATCTTGCACAATATTGGTCATAGTATTCCTTCACACAATCGGTAAGCAAATTGTTGTATTGCATGACAATGTTGAAAAAATCCATCAAGATGAAAAGCGTGAAGAGCTCGGGATGTTTAAGTATTAGTCTCTCTCCTCCAATAGGTATGTAGAAGAGTTCAAGAAGTCCAAGCTGATTTGCAGGGAACTCATCTACTCTATCCTTGAGATCAATGAGGTATTGGCGAAGTGAAGTCCATTGACTGTTATCTAACTCCAACTGATTTTGTCCACTGCATCGGAAGATTATTTTCGCTTGAAATGTCAGCGGGTCAAATCCAAGTATTACTTTGCTTTTGTGGAAGCCTTCATCAAGATAGTATGTATAGTTCAGCAAGAGGTTTTTCTCATAGATTCGCTGTTTTTCTCGATTCTTTTTTAGTTTTTTCTCTTTTTTGTTCACTTTTCTGGCTGAAGTAGCCTTTTTGGTATGACTGGCCTTTTCATGCTTCTGACTAGCTGACGAATTCACTGGATCTGCTCCGATCATTTTAACTGACTACTTCTCGTAGTAAAACTAAATATGTATATTTATTACACCAGCATATATATTCACTTCTCTGAATTTATGGATGGAGGAGGGGTCAAGTTCAATATATGTTGATAATTCAATTGCATAAGTAAACAGGTTTAGCCCTTAAATGCTGTAATGTTGCTTACTCTCATGATTTGAATTCAAAGATAAGAAAGCGCTATTGAGTTAAGATTTGAACCACCAAGCTAACAGGAGTAGGAGTCAGTAACAGGAAATAACACTTTGCTCCGTATTTCCTTTAGAATTGTTAGGAGTACTGCTGGGCTTCAATAGATTGCTTCTAGGCTAATTAGTTGTCCTTTTATCTGTTAAACTATCTATTTAGCTGTCACTTTTGCTGATGAGCTATCTATCTTATGTGTAATGCTGTCTTTTAAGCCGATTCCCTGTCTGTTTAGCTGATTTGCTATCCTCTTGAGCTGTCTATTTAGCTGTCACTTTTGCTGATGAGCTGTCTATTTTATGTATAATGCTGTCTATGCAGCTGTCTATTTAGCTGATACCCTGTCTGTTTAGTTGTTATGCTGTCTGCTGAGCTAACCGTTTAGCTGATAAACCCGTCTATTTAGCTGGTAAGTGGTCTATGTAGCTTTCTTTTTAGCTGATGCCCTGTCTGCTTAGTTGATATGCTATCTCTTGAGCTGTCTGTATAGCTATCTTTAGTTAATAAGTTGAGCGTTTCACCTTACGTGCTATCTGGCATTCGGTAAATTCATTTGATTGTTGGTAATTATCTACCCATAAAAAAATTCTTACTTTCCATACAGTTGCAGTCACCTTTTTTTTTTACATTTACTTTAAATGTCATATGCTCATCCCGATTTACGTTAGGTCTATTGGTTACCAAGACTGCATGTTGATCATCTTCCAAGTTATTCGTAGGCATACATGGGTCAGACAAGAATCTTCACGTCTATGTTGCTCTTCTGGTGAACAAATCTTGATTAGGAGCAAGCCATTGTTATTTGCTCGAGAGTTAATTGATCTTATTTCACACTGATGCATTCTTCATAAGAATGAGTCAAGTCACCATTCTTTTTTATCTGCGTCAGTTTTTCTCTTGACCTCTGTCTATCTAATCTATAGGATCCCCTTTCTACAGCAATTCGATTTCAGTTCTCTAGGTTTTCATGTCTTCATAGGATTTGCGGCCTATGGGACCCTTACTGCCCACTTTAATGTTCCATTGCATTGAAATTATGTTGCTACACTTATGAACTCATCCAATATGCCCAAAAATCATATGATCCCATGGATCAGCCATTTGAATCATTTTGTAAAGCACAAACTTGTTGAATAAATCTCTACTTCATGCAAACCATTGCTAGGGCCTTAACATGAATTAGTTCAGCCTGTTGCTTAGTCGATGTATTAAGGGTTTATAGTGGAACTTATTAAGTATATTGAATCATCTTGGCGTTCTCATGTATGATCAACCCTTTTGGATTATCCGGGATATGCTATGACTGGAACGATTTTTTCCCTATCATTGAACAATTGAGTAAAATTTTGATACCTCCAACTGATTAAAAATCTGTCATTGATCCATTTTCAGAAGATTTTTGAATGGTTTGGAAGACTTGAGGCTGCAACATTACTCACAACCTGTGAAATGATTAAATATCATGGACAAATGTGTCTACATATGTACATTATAATAGCTATCAAATGTCTATGTATTAGTATCATATGATCGACTGGTCTCTTTATCATGCAAACAGGGTTATCCACAATCACCGATCAGTTGAGCCGTCTGATACGATCACGAGTTGTATGTTCAGCAGTTGAACTTTGGTCAACTTCGCACAAAAATGTTTTCTCTTTCGCACCTGCTAACCCAATTGCCTGACGAACTCGAGGTAGCCTTCTCTTTCACACCTACAACTCGAGTTGATTGGTGAGCAGAAGATGGTGAAGGGCCTTACAGGGCTTCTACCCAGCCTGCCCCGTGGCATGCATGCATGATGATCCTCGCAGAGATGCAGAATAACCTTCTACCCAGCCTACCTCATTGCCACGCAGGCATCAATGACCGGTAATCATGCGTTATGACGCGTCATAATGCATGATGATGGGTCATCATGCCTGCATGGCAATGGGGTAGGCTGGGTAGAAGGTTATTCTGCATCTCTGCGAGGATCATCATGCATGCATGCCACGGGGCAGGCTGGGTAGAAGTCCTGTAAGGCCCTTCACCATCTTCTGCTCACCAATCAACTCGAGTTGTAGGTGTGAAAGAGAAGGCTACCTCGAGTTCGTCAGGCAATTGGGTTAGCAGGTGCGAAAGAGAAAACATTTTTGTGTGAAGTTGACCAAAGTTCAACTGCTGAACATACAACTCGTGATCGTATCAGACGGCTCAACTGATCGGTGATTGTGGATAACCCTGTTTGCATGATAAAGAGACCAGTCGATCATATGATACTAATACATAGACATTTGATAGCTATTATAATGTACATATATAGACACATTTGTCCATGATATTTAATCATTTCACAGGTTGTGAGTAATGTTGCAGCCTCAAGTCTTCCAAACCATTCAAAAATCTTCTGAAAATGGATCAATGACAGATTTTTAATCAGTTGGAGGTATCAAAATTTTACTCAATTGTTCAATGATAGGGAAAAAATCGTTCCAGTCATAGCATATCCCGGATAATCCAAAAGGGTTGATCATACATGAGAACGCCAAGATGATTCAATATACTTAATAAGTTCCACTATAAACCCTTAATACATCGACTAAGCAACAGGCTGAACTAATTCATGTTTAGGCCCTAGCAATGGTTTGCATGAAGTAGAGATTTATTCAACAAGTTTGTGCTTTACAAAATGATTCAAATGGCTGATCCATGGGATCATATGATTTTTGGGCATATTGGATGAGTTCATAAGTTTAGCAACATAATTTCAATGCAATGGAACATTAAAGTGGGCAGTAAGGGTCCCATAGGCCGCAAATCCTATGAAGACATGAAAACCTAGAGAACTGAAATCGAATTGCTGTAGAAAGGGGATCCTATAGATTAGATAGACAGAGGTCAAGAGAAAAACTGACGCAGATAAAAAAGAATGGTGACTTGACTCATTCTTATGAAGAATGCATCAGTGTGAAATAAGATCAATTAACTCTCGAGCAAATAACAATGGCTTGCTCCTAATCAAGATTTGTTCACCAGAAGAGCAACATAGACGTGAAGATTCTTGTCTGACCCATGTATGCCTACGAATAACTTGGAAGATGATCAACATGCAGTCTTGGTAACCAATAGACCTAACGTAAATCGGGATGAGCATATGACATTTAAAGTAAATGTAAAAAAAAAAGCTGACTGCAACTGTATGGAAAGTAAGAATTTTTTTATGGGTAGATAATTACCAACAATCAAATGAATTTACCGAATGCCAGATAGCACATAAGGTGAAACGCTCAACTTATTAACTAAAGATAGCTATACAGACAGCTCAAGAGATAGCATATCAACTAAGCAGACAGGGCATCAGCTAAAAAGAAAGCTACATAGACCACTTATCAGCTAAATAGACGGGTTTATCAGCTAAACGGTTAGCTCAGCAGACAGCATAACAACTAAACAGACAGGGTATCAGCTAAATAGACAGCTGCATAGACAGCATTATACATAAAATAGACAGCTCATCAGCAAAAGTGACAGCTAAATAGACAGCTCAAGAGGATAGCAAATCAGCTAAACAGACAGGGAATCGGCTTAAAAGACAGCATTACACATAAGATAGATAGCTCATCAGCAAAAGTGACAGCTAAATAGATAGTTTAACAGATAAAAGGACAACTAATTAGCCTAGAAGCAATCTATTGAAGCCCAGCAGTACTCCTAACAATTCTAAAGGAAATACGGAGCAAAGTGTTATTTCCTGTTACTGACTCCTACTCCTGTTAGCTTGGTGGTTCAAATCTTAACTCAATAGCACTTTCTTATCTTTGAATTCAAATCATGAGAGTAAGCAACATTACAGCATTTAAGGGCTAAACCTGTTTACTTATGCAATTGAATTATCAACATATATTGAACTTGACCCCTCCTCCATCCATAAATTCAGAGAAGTGAATATATATGCTGGTGTAATAAATATACATATTTAGTTTTACTACGAGAAGTAGTCAGTTAAAATGATCGGAGCCGATCCAGTGAATTCGTCAGCTAGTCAGAAGCATGAAAAGGCCAGTCATACCAAAAAGGCTACTTCAGCCAGAAAAGTGAACAAAAAAGAGAAAAAACTAAAAAAGAATCGAGAAAAACAGCGAATCTATGAGAAAAACCTCTTGCTGAACTATACATACTATCTTGATGAAGGCTTCCACAAAAGCAAAGTAATACTTGGATTTGACCCGCTGACATTTCAAGCGAAAATAATCTTCCGATGCAGTGGACAAAATCAGTTGGAGTTAGATAACAGTCAATGGACTTCACTTCGCCAATACCTCATTGATCTCAAGGATAGAGTAGATGAGTTCCCTGAAAATCAGCTTGGACTTCTTGAACTCTTCTACATACCTATTGGAGGAGAGAGACTAATACTTAAACATCCCGAGCTCTTCACGCTTTTCATCTTGATGGATTTTTTCAACATTGTCATGCAATACAACAATTTGCTTACCGATTGTGTGAAGGAATACTATGACCAATATTGTGCAAGATGCAGAGAAAAAAGCGTACTTAAACTGGATATCAACGACTTCTTCACTCCAACTCAAACATCATTTGTAAATATAAACTACTCTAGGCTTTTTTATGAAATACCAGTACTATGTAATGATCTAATTTTCCATGTGATGAAATAAAATACTAAAAACCCTATAAACAATGTTTTACTTCACTTAAAGGAATTATTCATAAGTAAATTGGAAATTGAGACTTGGTAAACTACAAACTATTATGAAAGGCTTTGAAATCAAGTATAATCTCTTGAGTCTATAAAATACTGAAATTTAATATTGAGAAACAGACCCTCATCTTAGCTGCACTGTACAAACTAGGACATGAATGTATGTTAACTTAAAGGCAGCACGTCGTTTTTTCTATCACTAGACTACATATAATTCTACGGATTATTATGAGGTTTTTAAAATTCAGCAAACCAACGTAAACGACGTCAAGAAAACTAGGAAAACAGAGGTCAATACACTTTCACCGCGATAAGATCTATTACAATGGTTATCCTATACTTCATGGAAGTGTACCGTGATATTTTTCCTGAACACCGAATACGAATCGAGAATTATATGCTTAAATATGGTAATATGGGCGAGAAAGTATCTAATAAACATGGAATACACTACCAAATATGTGAATGGTCCAACTCTAATACGACATCAGGCACTGATACATGCATTTGTCATTCATACGATCAAGAGACAAGAAATATTTTTAAACTAATAAAACAGTACATACTCCTGCAGTCTCGCATACATACGACAAAGTAATAATTCATAGCATCGGGTAGTATAAATAGTCCAAACAAAATTAGAGCCAACTGGTGGCCAGCGCTATTAGAATGTATCGGGAAATCCTCACCAGTAATTCATCAAGGAACATACTTTTCTCATAAAATGCAACCAAAACGAAATTCGAATTGAAACATCAATAGTTTGCACTAGAGTGAAGGGGACATAAGCTACAATTATATGCTGAGGATATTGAATTGCTATATAAATTGTATAATAAACATGAAAAAAGACGTGAGAGGACTTACTATACATTTGTATGACCCTAAAGCAGAAATAGTGCAGCTGAATAAACCTTCAATATGCTTTAGAATTCATAAATATATCAACCCATATATAAGATGTCCTGTAAAATGTATGAAAATTTATTTATATATATAACAAAAAATAGCATTACTCAATAAATTATTTCTATTAGAAAGAAACACAATCTTTTTATTTTAACAACTAATCTAACACTGCTCAAGTAAACAAATACCTCAAACAATAAAACCAAAAAAAAACCTAAACATTCCTAGCATATCCGAAACTCCCAAATATCAAACACTCAATTCTACCATTCAAAAATATCAAGCGATGGACAAGAAAAACCCCTCATTAGTTCATTCAACTCAAGTATACATCTGTTCATCAAATTACCAACAGACAAACACCTCCTGAAAGTAATGATCATATCTTAACATCCCACATTGACTCGTGACCATCCTTATCAAGAACACTTTATAACATATGCTACTTGTCTATACAAGATACGATGAGATCGATCTAAAAATAGCCTACCATAAACTCATATGCTTCCACACATCGTTATCTATACCAAACTATCTTACATAAACATTAGCCTAAGTGATCTATAGTAGCAGTGCGCCAACCCAAAACATATCCTTTATGTTGAAAACTAATTAGATCTTCTGCAACCCTATAAAAAATCAACCAAGCATCCAGCAGAAAAAAATTCTGATAAGAAAAAACTCAACAAGAATATAATTTACTTATGTGAAAATAATACTTGAATATGTTAATGAGTATACCCGACAATCCCTATGATGATAAATCAAGCATATATTTAAAATGTAGGAACTACGTATTTTACAATGCTCAAATATTGAAAATGTATATGACTATAGCTGAAGTGACTTTACGCTTAATACAAGCACTCAAAGTATGAGGTTTGTAAATTCTCATGCAATCATGTAGGCACTAAAAGCGATAATATGCATCCGACAAGTATCAGCTAAATGGCATCATCCATGCATGCAAGCATTCCTAAGGAGATAACAAATTAGAGATTCTCATACTCGAATATCGACAAGTTCTCAATGAAAATATACCTAAAGAAATTCGGAAATGTCGAAAAATCATACATACTGTGAAGAATATGAGACAAGCATAAAATAAAAGTTTTACTCTATATTATACTGACACTCATGAAACTACCTAAACTAAATAACACAGACCCACAATAACAGCACCTAATTCAGAGTAAATATAAAAAATTATTCAATCTAGTGCATGCCTATAATGCTAGCATGACTAAAAAATTTCCATGCGTTATGGGCATAAACAATGAATAATACCAACAAACCCCTAATGTCAATGACCTACCGCATTCACTTTTTTCTATATTATTTATCTTTCAGTACGTACCCAAAATTTATCAATGAAAATGCGTCTATATTCCTACTCATTAGGACTACTCCTACATCGATCATACATAAACTCCATAAAAAAGTAGCATTCCAGAAGCCATAAACCGTAATATCTTTCCTATACAACATCCATAAATAATCTCAAATTTAGAATAGATACCCAAAACATACATCTCAACACAGTGATCTAAAAAATAGACCCAAGCACTTATCAAAAGGGAGAAATCATATGATGTACGAACAAAATTATCACCATCTCATGCACTACAAGATCATTAATTTGAAAAAATAACTCGTCTTGGAAGAATCACTAGAACTTTTGAACAAAACCAATGGGCATCCTATAGTAAAAAAAACATCAATGAATATAGTGCCATACTTCTACATAATAGTACAATCAGAGAATGAAGTATAGAAACTGCTTTAAGAAATAAGTGATGATGATGCAGACAAACAAAATGCTGCTACAAGCAAACTGAAATTTAAAACTATACTAAATATCAAGAACGCATTACAACAAACATTAAGATCTCTTTCCTTGCATCCATAGATTTGAACAATCAACATAGTAGTCTAACCGAACAAAATACATTGAAGACGATTCTTAAAGTACTATTAACATGAAACCGATAAAAGCAATAATATACAATAGCAATGAGTCACAAAACAAAGAAACGACGTATCCAAGCAAAAAGAAACTGAAAACGATCAACGAAATAATAATCAGGAAACTATAATAGGCGCATCTTTGAATGGACATTTATGAAAACACGTCTCAATGCTGCGCATCACGTTACCCGCTGTCCACGACCAATACAACAAAAAATCCGCCTCAATCAAGCAAAACCATATTGCAATGCAGTGAATGCCACGCCACTTCTGTTCCACGCTGTAGATTCCGATGCCCTAAAACTCCCGCCAACAGAGAAGTCTATGCGATCGAAACACTACACTTAGCAAGCAAACTCACTTGCACATGCCACGCATTCCCGAGGACAATTTCCATGCCTTACCGCATACACCGCCGAACAAATCTACACCCCAATCACGATCCTCCAAAAAGCGACGCAAATCATTCCGAATCGCCGACAAGGCCGTCCATACTTAATGACAGGCATCCTTTGATGAGAAACGCGGAAACTTAACCAAACGCTCACGAGACAAATTTCTACGGCTCGGTGGAAACATACACCTCAGATTACTTCCTCCAACAAGCGACGCGCATCACATCTACAATACCGTCCATCTTTAACCACAGACATCAAACGAGGAGCAAAATGTACCTTAAGCAAGCAACCATGAAGGAAATTCTCACGCCTTAGAACACCCGTCGAAAGGCAAGCCCGTCGTCCATTCATAATGCAATGCCACCCGGCTATAGCAGCGCCCTCCATCCCACACAACTACTCGCATCATAAAACTTCCGGCACGGCTAGCATGATCAAGCGAATCGACCATTTCCACACGCGGCCGTCTATCCTTAGCCAAAGACACCAATCGCTGCAACGCGTTCCTTATCCAAGCGTCCATGAAGTAAATTCCCACGGCTTAGAATACGCGCTGACGGCACGTCCATCATCCATCAGTATCGCAGTCATCCGTCTATACAAACGCCCGCCGTCACCACGCAACTACTCGCGTCATAAAAACTTCCGGCACGCCTAGCATGATCAAGCGAATCGCTCGACCCGGGAGCCCCTCAGTAGTGAGATACGCTAGAAATTCTCAAGCCTTATAAGCGGTAAACCTAACGCCCAGAGCGCTGCCTATCAATAGATCTTCCCTAATGGATTAGCAACCCTAATACTTCAAGCTATCAACTCTAGACATGGACCTCCTAACATATACATTAAAGTAGTCGTGGGTAAAAAATGATCTACCACTAGAAGCGTTAAAGAACCGAGAAGCACTTCAACTAAAGATTATAACAACTATGAATAACAAAACTACTTAAAGACTAGAAGCAATGAATATATGAAAAATCCTTCCACTATACAGAAATAACAACTATGAATAGTATAATTATCTACCGCTAAAAGCGTCAAAGGCTAGTTCCTATAATTGTAAACTTGTATATTAACTCTATATAAACACACGCCGAGAAATTTCGGTCTTTAATCTATTACTTGAAAATATGAGACTATCCTAACCTATAGTCAATATGGCTAGTTTCACTATTTACCATTAGAGGCTACTAAGGCTAAGAAACCGCACCTGTAATCTACAGACATATGACTACTAAAACCCCAAACGCTTACCTATTTAACCAAAACACAGATTCTTATTTATCTAAGGCCCATACATACTCATCCCCGGCACTCACCTATGCTAATCTGATACATACACCCATATACCTAAGATCCACACCCTCCCCTGGCAATTACCCAAGATTCCCATATCTATCCCGGACTCATACCCTCTTATCCCAGGCACCTACCTATACGACCCTAATACAAGCTCCCATACACCCAAGACACACACCCTCGACAACATTTGAAGTTTGTATGAAAAAAGTGAGCCAGAACGTACATTCTATACCTACTAGCGTCAACCCATATTTCTACTCCGTACAGTAGCACAGACCTCAGCAAAAGTCACCTTCTTAATGGGTTGAGTGCTCCTACGTTAGCCATAAGTCGACTCAGAGTCAGTACCCCTGAAGTCCTTTTATCAGCTATCACCCTGATTCGTTCAGAGAAACTCATCTTCGAGTCGATCAGTAATCCTAGGTTATTCACCGATGGTTTCAATTCAACTAGTACTTCCTCAATACTGATCGTTCCTACTCTGGAGACTCTCTTCTTTGTGAGGATGATCACTTCGGTTTTCTCTAGTAGTATGCTGAACCCGTGAGCAATCATCCAGTCTCTCATGCGGCGCATTAATATACCTAGTCTAAGTTGCGCCAGTTTGACGATGCATCCTGCAACTAGCGCCGCAACATCATCCGCATCGATGTAGCTTAGTTATTTTGCTGCTTTTTTCGATTGAACCAGCACTTTTCCGGTACTAATCACCCTTATTCTGGGCAGTCTTTTCTTTATGAGAATCGCCACTTTAGTTTTCCCCAGTGTTATACGAAATTCGCGAATAGTCATCCAGTCCCTCACTTGGCGCATCCGTGTACGTAGCGTCAATTACGCTTGTTCAGCTATGCGTCTAGTGACTTGTAATGATTTTCCTTTTGTTTGGTGCGTCATTTCTCGAAGCAAACCGAAAACGACCTCTCAAAGGTTTCAGACGTGAAGTCGTAAAGCGTATCGACGAACTGTGTTCGGATGCTCGTAGTCTACTCCGAGGTAGCTGCTTGTTAACTAGCTAGTTAGGAGAAGGAAGTTTAAAACGTTTTCTCAACGGTTGACAACATGAACTCTAGAGACGCATCAACGAATTGTTCATCTTCAAGCCTGCCGATCCGAAAATTCGTAGTCTACTCCTAGGTGGCTGCTTTTCGCTTATCGGCTAGCTAGTTTGGACTGGTGTTTTGGTCACGAGTCACACCACATTCACTATACGAGTACTCTAAACTACGTTTCTTTTCAGCCACCGTTCAAAAGCCCGTTTACAAAAACAGATCAAACATTTTCTTCTACAATCTAGCTTTACTCTGTTGTTTCGTTTCCAACCGCTCAACCTTTCAAAACTATCAAATAAAAAAAAAATCAACCACGCGCTAACAAATACACACCGACGCGATGCTCAAAAAAACTACTGAAAACCAAAAATGAAATATCCTACGCTAACGAAATTGACAAATCAATACAATGGCACCGCGCACCAAAACGAGCTGACCGATCATTTGCAATAAAATCCCCCTCTTCACCGCATACCTACCTACCGTTTTCATTTCCTTCCTGAAAAATTAACTCCTGGGAAGGAAAGAGTTAATTTGCACTTAATAATTCATTATTATTTTGGTAATCTGCTTTATATCTTCTTCTTCTTCTTCATCGTAGCACTATAGCTCCTCTCGGGCCTTCGCTTCCAGCAAATAGCGCCTTCATATGTGTAGGTCCATTGACCGTGTTACACCAGCGTTTGCTTGGTTTTCCCACTGGTCTCCGGCCTTCAGTTCTCCCAACAAATACTGGTGGCAGCCTTACTTTGATCCTGCCCACACTAGGGAGCTCTCTTTTGATTGCCTCTTTTACTTTGGCTAGGTTGATGACTCTTATTCCGATCGTTGCCATCGGCTCGAGCGAAGCTTCAGTAGCACTTTTGCCGAGGACTTTCTTTACTGTGTCAGAGAAAGCTTTTTTGTTGTCAGCCTCTGCTTCAAAGTCCACCAGTATGTGGCCCGACCGCGTTGGTCATACTACTTTAATAGCAGTGTTGGTGTCTTCAGGCCTTACACTTCCCCTGATATCCTGCAACACTTCTGCATAGGATTAGCCTCATGGGGATATTTGAGCCCTTAAAACTGCACTGCAAACAGCAAGCAGAAAACTGTACCATTGACCAAGGAAGGAAGGACCAAGCCACAAGAATCCTACCTGCCTTAAAGGACATTAATAATAGTAGCTGAAACAGTGGGATAAGACATGAAAAAAATGGATCGCTGATCAGAAAGGATTTAGGCACCAAAGATAGCAAGTCGCCGAAACGCGTCTGCCGCAAAACAATAAACTTGGCGGAGAACGATGGAAAACCATTCCTAAATAACTCACAACCAAACCTTGTCAGAAAACAGAGAAAAAATCTAAATAATTTGGATAGACAGAACAACGGTCATGACAGAAGGGTTTTGTACTCAACCAACGATATGGAGACACATAGAATGATTTAATTCAAGAAAAACTAGTGTTACTCCATTTTAACCGACCAGAATTTTCTTGCAATACTGCATTGCCCAAGCCGACTCGTGAACGTACTTTGGTATTCATTTTATCCAAGAATTTGGAGTAGTTGCAATCAAAAGTGCAGTGCCTGATTCTATGGAAAGCCCTTGTAATAGAAAAACCGTGTATGATTGCTGTAATCAAAAAAAAAAAACTCAAACAGTTATTACTCCCGTCCACTTCATTGAAACTTATAGAATATAAGGACGCTTTAAAGGCCCACTTTAATATCCAATTTCATAGTAGCAGGGGGAATGTTGGCCGACAGAAATGCTTTTGGAGGCTAGCATTCTTTGGGGAGTTCCGCCCCCCACGCACCGAAGGAAATCCCTGCAAGGGGAATTCCGGTCGACAAGAGTACTCTTGGAGGCTAGCATTCTTTGGGGAGCGCCGCCTCTACGGACCGGAGGATACGGGGGACCCCGTGAAATGCCCTTCTGGGATTCCAGGTAACGACCCTGACTGGATCTCGACTACGATTGCTTTGCACGGTAGCACCGCGGCTACATACGTGCTTGAACGGCTCCAATTCAACTATCATACCATCTCTGTCCCAGTTAAACCTTTGCAGGCCTCGAAGTACGTTCGAAGATCGCACCATTGGGTTGGTGGTGTAGATTCAGTTGAGACGGACTCCCGAAAAGCGCCGGTCTGGCTTTGAGCACTTGTCCGCATAAGGGCTTGTGCCAACCCTCACATGGCCTCCCTGCTCTGCAAAGATAATCATGGGACCGATAAAGCGACTACACACGCGAACGGAGATTGGAGCTCCGAGAAGGGTCCCAATAAATCTGGAGCAATTAAAAATACTTAAAAAAGATAAAAACCCCAAAAAAAATAATAACATCGAGGACGAAACCAGCGGTGGCAGCCGCGATGTTAACAGTACATCAGGAGCGCTACTAACGATGACAAAAACGACGACGACGAGAGTGAAGACGGACGAAAAATTAAGATTAACAGATTGTCTGGTCCTGACTGAGATTCCTGCGGCGTTCAGGCGCAGCAAAGAAAAATAATGCAAACGCCAGAGCGCCCTAAAAAGGAAAAGCGGGAAATTCTGCAGGACGCTTTAGGCGTTCGAGTGGTCGAGGTAAATATAAAGAACATCGAGAGTTCGATGGTCATTGCTAATGCCGACATAATAAAGAACCATCCTGAAGTCAACGAGCAGATTACGGCAGGAAAAGAAACGAGTGACCAAGCAAATAAAGCGACGTTGTGTCATTGCATCACTACAACCGAAAAGGTGTCGGAACTACTGTGCTCGGAAACGGAAAGCGATAACCTCTCCCAAGGACGATTGTCGCAAAGTACAATTGCCGCCCAGTGACATGAAGAAGAAAGGCTATTCTGAAAAGCGGGAGATCCTCTGAAAAGAATACAATCTGCATGCGAGTCGCCAAAAATCAACAAAGCAGTAAAGATTGGGCTCCTTGATCTAGAGGAGCTCCTAGACCGCATAGGGAATTATCGGAGAAGCTGGTTAAAGGCCGAAGAGGACCAGAAGGTTGAAGAAGAGCAGAAGGCTAAAGCGGCGCTGGGGGCGAAATCTAAAGCCACGTGCAGATAGCTCCATCATAAAAAATCAATAAAAGAATGGCGTCTAGCCCAATCGAAGGAGATCGGGCCAAAGAAGGAAGGAAGAGGCACTTGATGGGTGTGGAGCACCAGATCAGGGGTTCCAGACAGTGCAGTCAAAAGGTGCGAAGAAAGTTCCGAAGAAACTCCTTCAAAAAGTGCCAGGAAGTAACGTTCGCACGAACGCCCAACAAGAAAAACGACCTGATGCAAAACAGGAGAGGCAGAAGCCTCGACGAAGACCCTTGCAGCAGGCACTGCTCGTAAAACCCCAAGATGGCCGATCCTACGCGGAGGCGCTGCGGGACATCAAGGGAAACTTAAGGCCCGAAGACACCAACACATTCTGGTCGAGCTCGGAGCAGAGGCCGACAATAAGGAAGCATTCTGTGTCCGAAAGACCAAAAAGGACGCCGAACAATTTCTGAACAAGGACAAAGTACGGATAGCGTGGGTTGTCTGTAGGATACGGCGAAGAGCAATACCTCTTCAATGTTTCGAATGCCTTGACTATGGTCACACCACACAAGTATGCAAAGGACCCGATAAGAGTTCCCTATGTTACAAATGTGGTGCAATGGGACACAAAAGAAAAGAGTGTATGAAAGTGGCACACTGTATTCTTTGCAAGGATACAGATCCAAGACCTGATTTTTGACACCAAGGCCAAGGGGAAATCAGAACTTCGATGACCCGCATCCTGCAGCCAAGCATACATCGCAGTTCACCGCCAAAAACTTGCATGAGCAGTTTGCAAGTGACATGAAAGCCGACTTTTTGCTGCTGAGTGAGCAACATAAAAGTTGAGCATCATGGTATCCTGACGAAACTGGTACTGCCACCATCTGGGTTCAAAACAGTGATTTCTAGGTGGAGACTTGTGGACGGAGGGATGGTTTTGTGTGTTTTCGGTGCTCAGGGACCACCTTCTTTAGAGTGTACCTAACGCCGAACGAATCGATATGATCTTTCCAAGACAAGCTTAATGCTGAGGGCACCGTGCTCGTTCGAGGAGACTTCAACGCTAAAGCAATCGAATGGGGCATGCCTCAAACAGATCCGCGGGAAAAACGAATCCTGGAAATGGTAACATGGACAGCACTTGTCATACTAGACACCGGAACACGCCCACTTTCCGCCGTATTGACTGCGAAGGAACCATACTGGACGTGACATTCACCTCGGAGTTCCTCGTATGGAAGATACACAGTTTGAGGGTGTAAGAAGACTACTCAGCCAGTGATCATCAGGGCATTCTGCCTGAGATCAGTGATTTTGTCTTGCGACGTCCGTGCTCTCGGCTGTCTACAGCTGGATGGACCATCGGAAGGATGGACATCAAGAGGTTCGTCCAGGTGCTCACAGCAGGTGAGCCGCTGAAGGAAGCTTCGGAGAGGACGGAAGAATCGGCAGCTTAAGAGGTGGTGAACTCAACAATGAGCATTATTAAGACTGCTTGCAAAACTTCTATGCCCCGTCGAAAACTCCGACACGGCAAGCCCTCAGTGTTCTGGTGGTTGGCTTAAATCGCTGAAAAGGAAGGGAGTGTCACAAGCTTCGACGTGAGGCTCAACGGGCACGGAACCGTGACGAGGCATGCAACCGCCAGGGAACATAAAAGTCGGCCAGGAAATACCTTCGCGAATTGAATAACAACAGCAAGGCACGCTGCTGGCAAGACCTAGTGGACAATGTGAACAAGGATCCGTGGGGCCTTGGCTATAAGCTAGTTATGCGGAAGCTTGGTGCCCTACGGAAGCCTTGCATACATGATGCGGAAAAGATGGATGAGATATTGCGGGCATTCTTTCCCGCCCATCCTGCTCATGTTGACGCTGTCCATGGTGGAACAGCAGTCGAGTATCCACTCTCCACACAGCTGGAGCTGGAAGAGGCAGTTCTTTCACTGAATGCGAGGAAGGCTCCAGGTCCAGATGTTGTTCCGGTTGAGGCGTTGCAGCTTGTCTATCATCTTGTCCTGACTTGTTGCTTAGCACATTCAACGCTTGCCTACGGGACAGGGTTTTGGTACGTTGAATGGTGGCGAGACTCGTGCTAATCAGCAAGGAGAAGGGAAATACCGAATCGCCGTCTGCATACCGCCCGTTATGAATGCTACCCACGGCTAGGAAAGTGCTAGAGAAACACATCAAGGGAAGACTCACTGACGCGATTCATGCTACCGGGGATCTGTCTCCTCGGTAGTACGCCTTTAGAGCTAGAGGCTCCACCATTGATGCAATTGCAGAGGTCGTCAGCGTGGTCCAAAAGGCAGAAGCATTTAGTCGCGCCAAGCGATGGATCATCCTGTTGGTGGCACTCGACGTCAGAAACGCCTTCAACTCCGCTAGAAGGGTGGACATTCTGGATACGCTGAAAAACTCTTTTCAAGTTCCAGAATATCTAATGCAGCTTTTGAGGGACTACCTGAAGGACCGGAGCCTGCTCTACGACACGACACAGGGCAAATGAAAGATGAAAGTTACATCGGGAGTTGCCCAAGGATCTTTCCTTGTGTGGACCCGTGGAGCGTGTCTTAAGACGAGCTACTGAGACTAGAGATATTAGATGAGTCGCGCTTGATCGGCTATGTGGATGATGTTGCGGCTCTGGTCACTGGACGCATCATTGAACCAGCGTAACTTAGGCTAGGTATGCTAATGCGCCGGGTGAGAGACTGGATGTTTGCTCGAGGGTACAAATAGAGAATCCTTAGAATAAGGATGATCAGTATTGGAGACATATTAATCGAATCGAAGCCAGCAGCGAAGTACGTGGGGCTACTGATCGACTCGAAGATGAGTTTCTCTGAGCAATTCAGGGCAACGGCTGAGAAGGCTGCTTCGGGAATATCGGCTCTGAGTCGACTTATGGCCAACGTAGGGGGACCCAGCCCATCAAGAAGACGCCTCTTGATGAGTGCTGTAGATAGTACTACTGTGCAGAGCAGAAGTATGGGGCGACGCTCTCAGTAAGGAGGTGTACCGAAAGCGTTTGGAACATGTATAGAGGAGAGAAGCACTGAGGATTGCATCTTTGTATCTGAAAGTCTCTGATTTGGTGGTGATAGTTATTGCAGGCGTGATACCTGTTGCCGCCCTCCTTGCTAGAGAGCGCCGCGCTATTTACCTGCGTCGAAACTAGGATGAGAAGGAGATGGTTGTACGCGAGGAGCGACGATTGGCAGCAAACTGCGGGCCTCATCCCGGATGTGAGACTGTGGCTCAAATGAAGGCATGGTGAGACTGACTTCTATCTAACCCAGATTTTGAAGGGGCATGGGTATTTTCAGTCTTACCTGCACAAGATTGGCAAGTCACGGTCCCCCGATTGTCGGTTTTGCTCAGGAGAGGAAGGCAATGCCTACCACACATTTTTGTTGTACACAAAATGGGACAGGCTGCAAAGGAACCTTTATGGGCAGACGGGAGATGTCAACCCGGATAATATAGTCGCGGTGATGCTCGAATCTGTTGGCAAATGAAAACAGCTGGCACATTATGTTCGGCCAGTCCTAAAATATAAAAGGGACTCTCAGCAGCCGAAGGCATGGGGCTGGGGGATCGCGTGGCTGGCACTTCCTCGTCTCCTCTCCCCTCCCGCCAAAAGAGGGACCCCCAGCTTGAATGCCCCTCACAGCGTAACAAACCTGGCCCGAAAAATGTGTCAAATGGTCCCAGGCTGGGTTCTCAGGTTGACATGGGAGGTGTTTAGTGGGTAGCCTTCTTACGAGCATGGGAGTCCCACACTCTCTACGTAAATGGACATTTACCTCCCAATCACAAAAAAAAATTACATTTGCATATCTGATTTCATTGCACTTAAGGGCTCCCTTACGGTTTTATTAAAGAAAGTGTAAAATTGATAAATCGTTCTATTACTGACAAATTCGAGGGAGTTTCAACTTCTGGCGTATTTGTTGTTGTGCTCATAAAGGTTCGAACTCATGATTTTTTTTTTTAATTTTCCGGATGAAAGGTGTCAAATTGCGATGGAAGTACGCGATAACTTCGTGCATTTCCCATTCTTCTGCCCCCTCAACTCTGATAAGATTTTTCTAAGACCTGTTTTGATGAAAAAAAAAAAGTTTATGGAGGGATCCATCGAACACTCCTTGAAATTTTTTTATCCCCAAAAATTTTTAGAATTCATAACTTCTGACCTTTCCACAAAAGTTTCGTGGCTGTAGCTTCACTGGTTTCGGACAAAAACTGCTGTGACATACAGGTGGACGGGTAGACGAACACAAGTTCCGATTTCAATTGGGTTTTGTATTTTAATAAAAAACCTTGAAAAATGCTGTATATCATCAACGAAATATTGGATAGTATTAAAAACTATTGCGCCTTTTTGTACTAGATGGTGCTCGTTGTCATATATCGGTTAATACTAATCAGATTGAGTCAAATTGACATTCGTTTAAAAGGTGACATTCCAGTCTACAATTTTCATACGGACATTTTCGTACTTCGTCATTCGTGTCAAAAGTTGTATTCATTTAAAGATAAGTGATATTTCTGAAAAAATTCTTTATATTTAACAATATCACTAAGATCGAGGTGAGAATGCATCGCAAGCTCGTGAAAAAATTTGTGGTGTCTACGGTCAAGATACTTTGTCAAAAGCCTCAGTCAAGAGATGGTTCGCTCGCTTTCGTTCTGGAAATTTTGATGTCAAAGTACACCTCGCTCAGGTCGACCAATCACTGAAAAAGTCGATGAAATCTTACAAAAATTGAAGAAGACCCACACATAAAGCAGAAATGACATTGCTTAGAAACTGAATATCCATCACCAAACAGTTTTGAACCATTTGCGTAAGGCTGTGTACACAAAGAAGCTCGACGTTTGGGTGCCGCATGAATTCACACAAAAAAATTTGATCGACCGAAATGCTAATAAAACACAACGAAATCGAGCCCTTTTTGAAGCAAATCATTACGGGTGAAATGGGTAATATACGAGAATGTCGTTCGAAAAAGATCGTGGTCAAAAAAAGGTGAATCATCACAAACAACTTCAAAGCCAGGATTGACACCAAATAAGGTTATGCTGTGTGTATGGTGGGGTTGAAAGGGAATTGTTTATCGTGAGGTGCTAGAACCTGGCCAAATACTCAATTTGGCTCTGAAATGTCAGCAATTAACCAGATTGCAGCAAGCAATTCAAAAAAACCGGCCAGAATTGATGAGTAGAAAGGGCATTGTCTTCCATCATGACAATGCCAGACCATACACATCTTTGATGACCCGGCGAAAATTGACAGAGCTTGGCTGGGAAGTTTTGATGCATCCACCGTAGAGTTCAGACCTTGCACTATCAGACTAACATTTGTTTCCGTCTCTGAATAATTTCCTTAATGAAAAAAATTCACTTCAAAAAAGGACTGTGAGAATCACTTGGCCAAGTTTTCCGCCGATAAACCATAGAAGTTCTACACAGATGAGATAATGGGTCTACCCAAAAAATGGCAAAAGGTTATAGATAATAATGGCCAATATGCACTTAAATAAAATCCATTTTAAATAAAAGAAATATTCAATTGAAAAACCACAAACAAAGGCTCAATACTTTTAAGGCTTATAATATATTTGCGGAAAAAACTCATTTAAAGGAAGGCACCATGATTTTCAGTAACTATTTATTACTTTCAAAAAAAACGAGCACTTTGCAGAGTTCATTTCAAAGCAATTCTCATCTACCATAAATTTCAATAATAAAATTAAATCCATGGTTTCTTTGGGATTTCAAATGAATTGTAACATTTTTGTATCCTACTCCACCTTCCAACAAAGTTGCGTATCCTCCGTCTCCATCTGTATATTGATCAGTGCAACGAATAGCAGTTATATTGTAGTTGTTCTTGTAGTCCTAGTTAACGATAACACATTTTTATATAGATCATAAAAATTATAAGATCATTGGGAAATTAAATCAATAAAATACAGGATTCACTGAAATCAGAAGTAATTACCCCTTTAGGAAATTGGAAATCCTCTGATACGACTCGCAAGAACTTATATTTTTTCACTACAATCTCACGGTCTAAGAGACGATCGTTTTGTCTAACTTCACCCCATGTAACACTGTGGCTTTCTTGAGCATCTGAGCAAGCTAATATTGCCAGGAGAGCAAACGAGAAAATCACAAAGCTTTTCATTTTCCAAGTTTTATTATTATTATTTAGTTACAATTATACCGAACAGGTCTATATTGTTGACGATAATATGAATCAAAAAGATTTACTGCTTTATATATTCACTCTGAAAGAGTCACAAAAGAGCGTATGGTGAACTTGATAAAATATTGTCTTCATTATAATGTCACTATCTCTAATTAGTGAATATGACTCAACATTTAAAGTAATTTTTTGTGATAGTTAGGTGTATGCAATCAGGAACGTTTTAATTTCCTTTTAATATTTTTTCGATATTGTTAGGCAACTTGTTGCTAGATAATTTCAAAGAAATAAAACATGAATTAAACATTATTCATTGATCGATGCAATCTGAACGATAAGAAACGAATAGATATCGATTATTTAATAAGTAAACAATGACTTGATATGCCTTTGTATATTAACACCTGGAGAAGATACGCTCATACGATAAAAGCAAACAGATAGCGGAATGCATTTATAGTATATACCCACATATACCATATACACTCTCTTCACACAATTCGTGCTAAACCTAATGGTCCCCATTCAACTTCAAATCCAACATCCATGCGTTTTCCTTTATCCTTTATCTTAAATAATTTTTGAATTAACAATTAATACTTTAAAAAGTCCCCGCTGCCACCGCTAGCCAGAAATGTAAATCTCCTGCTTGTATTTAATAGCTCTCAGATGCAGAAGATTCTCGTTCGTAGATTTATGGATACAATTCCTTTCTTAGGGTTTTGTAAAATCATTTTACAATATCCTACTAAAATCGCGTCCTGTCTGTCCGTCCGTCCATCCGTGTGTCACACCACTTTTTCTCGCAAACTACGTAAGCTAGAAACATTAGATTTTGTAAGTAGGTGCAATCTGACGCCCTATTCAAAGTTTAAACATAAAAAGAAATTTATGAGGTGTTTATGGGCGGTCTTCCCATATAGGGGAGTGGCCCCAAACAATTTTTTTTTCATCGCATGTAAGCAATATGGGTATCAAATGAAAGGTCTTAATGTGAACCCTGCAAAAGAGGTCTTAAAATGACATGTTTTGCTTCGAGAGGTGCAGGGGAAAGGGAAATGTATGAAAATTTTATGTCCCCCACCCCCACCTTTGACCCGAAAATTCTGAAAAAAATCACAGAGGTGAGACTTTAAGAGTACAAGAGCAACAAAAACCTCAGAAGTCAAAATTCGATCAACTTCGTTAATAATAGTACATTTTATAAATTTTACATTTTTGCCTATAAAATCAAGATCGTACCTTTGAATTTCCGAAAAGCAATTGTAAATGTTCTGAAAATTTCACAATAATTTAACAATAAACAGCTAAGTAACAGCCGATTGAATATTTAACAATTACAACTACATTAACACGTCATAGTGGGGAGATACACGTTTGCAACGGACCTAGACACTACAAATATGTAGGAATTTTGATAAAAATTTTAGAAATGGTTTGTTATATTGACGTGTTATCATAACTAACTAAGCGACAAACTTACAAACAAAATGGCGGCGAACTTGAATGCATAATAACCAGGACATAATAGTTCGATCTCAATTCCTCGAATTTGTATATAAGTCACGTTTTAATATGCAGAATATATTGTTTGATTTACTAATTATTTTACAAAACCCTTCTGGCAGGAGCACTCTCCTGCTGGTTCAACTTGTTTCACTTTCCTTTCCAATCCATTTTAAACTTCCTAATAAATCTAAGTAAACTTAATCTATATGATTGCTATTTAATTAATATTCAAAATTTATATTAAAGTCATGTGTGATATTTTCTGTTGTCCGTGCCTTGTTCCTTAAATATGGAAGCATATGCTTGAAGTCCATATTTATGTTAGGCAGCAAATAATTTTTTTGTAGAAATTCAGGACTTCCAGTTGTGCCTTCCAGATTAAGATTAAGATGAAATATGTTTTTCGATTATATGTTGGGGTGAAACTACTATTTAGGCCACTTTTGAGTGATCAAACCTGTCCTTTAGACCCGACTCGTGATTTTGGATCAACTAAGTAGGCCCTCCAGGTTTTATCCACAAGTGTACTCTAACTGATTACAGTGACAACAAATGACCGCAACCTGACATAGGTTGAGGCTGGATAGTCTCATGCAAACATCAGTTTCAGCAGGGAGGCTGCTAACGTTTTGTTAGGCTCATTTACTAAGGCTTTGCACCCACCATAGCTCTGTTAAGATTCAGCTGACTTAGTCTTCATCTAGCTTTTTATTTTGCGAGTAATATGAGTTCTGGGGACTCATCATCATATATATATATATATATATATATATATATATATATATATATATATATATATATATATATATATATATATATATATATATATATATATATATATATATATATATATATATATATATATAAATATATATATATACGAGGTGTGTTCAAAAAATATCGCGAATTTTGTTTTTTTTCAAAAATTATTTATTTATTCATGAATATCTATTTTGTCCCCTTCAAAGGAATCCCAATGAGATATTATACACTTGTTCCAACGGTTTTTCCAATCTTCGAAGCACTTCAAAAAATCATTTTTTTTAATCTTGTTCAGCTCCTCCTTCGATGCCGTCTTTATCTCGTCAAGCGTAGCGTAACGTCGTCCTTTCATGGGCCTCTTCAGTTTAGGAAACAAGAAAAAGTCACAGGGGGCCAGATCTGGGGAATATGGTGGCTGCGGCATCATTAGTGTGTTGTTTTTGGCCAAAAAGTCGCGCACAAGCAACGATGAGTGAGCAGGGGCGTTGTCGTGGTGCAAAAGCCAATTTTTGTTCTCCCACAAATCTGGGCGTTTCTGGCGGATTGCTTCGCGCAAATTGCGCATAACTTGCAATATTCCTTATTGACCGTTCTTCCCTGTGGCAAGAACTCATTATGCACCCCGCCCCTGCAATCGAAGAAAACTGTCAGCAAAACTTTCACATTCGACCGAACTTGGCGCGCTTTTTTCGGTCTTGGTTCATGCGGCAGCTTCCATTGAGATGATTGAGCTTTGGTTTCCACGTCATAACCATAAACCCACGATCCATCACCAGTTATGACCCTCTGGACCAAATTTGGTTCGTCGTGGACAGAGTTTAACATGTCATTAGCAATGTTCATGCGTTGCTGTTTTTGGTCGCAATTGAGCAATTTTGGTACGAATTTCACGGCGACCCGTCTCATGCCCAAATCGTTGATAAAAATCGAATGGCACGAGCCAATCGATATGTTTAGGTTCTCAGCAACTTCTCTAACGGTGATTCGACGATTGGCCAATACCATTTTCTCCACTTCATTAATTTTTTCGTCTGTTGTTGAAGTGCTCGGGCGTTCGGCACGCTCTTCGTCGTTCACATCTTCTCGGCCTTCTAAAAACATTTTGCACCACCGATAAACGTTCAAGGTAGCTTCTCCGTATGCCACAGTCAACATTCGGAATGCATTCGCGCACTTGATTTCGTTTTTCACACAAAATTTGATACACGTTCTTTGATCCATTTTTTTGAATAAGTAAAAATCGAAGACGATTGAAAACACGTGCAAGTAAAGCAGCTATCACCAATTAAGTGAACATTCGAAATGGCCGAGCTTGTCGACATAAGTGACAGACATGAGTACCAACATAATGCCACAAAAGAATTGAAATTCGTATATACGTAACCCGCGAAAATTCAAAATTCGCGATACTTTTTGAACACACCTCGTATATATATATATATATATATATATAAATATATATATATATATATATATATATATATATATATATATATATATATAAATATGTATATATGTACATATATATATATATATATATATATATATATATATATATATATATATAATATACCATATATATAAGCCATTCCAGAATGGAACTCCTTACAAATATTCAAATATTCGGCTATACTTTACTATACTAATAAAGTTTAGTATGTAGGGTAACATCAAGAATACGCTAGTTAAACCTCTTTCGTAGTTTATTAACAAGAAGGTTCAACATTTAATTCCGAATTTGAGAAACAACTCGGATGAATGCGTGTGTGCGTGATGCCGACCGACCGTGATGGTGTCAGCACCATCTATGGGTCAAGTCCCCCCCCCCCCCCCCCCCGAGTAACTGCTAGTTGGTGACGAGTAGTTACGTGTAATGATTTTCTGTCTAAGTCCGAACGAGGAACCGACCTCTCATCGGTTCTAGACGTTAAGTCTGAGTAGTGCCAACGGATGGTACCAACCGGTCAATCAATCCGTGCACAGTAATCCATTTTCGCGGTGGCTACTTGTCGGCCAGCTAGATCGGAGAGGATTTCGGTCGCGGGTCTCCAAATGGATTCCGCTCATCTACAATTTTCAGCCACCAATAAATGCCCGTTTACAAACGCGTCACAAAACACAATCATATGGAGAGGAAACCTACTTTACGTTACTCCGCATTTCTTCATTCAACCAGTCAAAGGACAAAAATCTAATCTTTACTTCGCGTTCCCGAATTCCCGACGCGGTACCGAAAAATATACTACGCTAACTCAAACCCGACGAAAGCTACGCTAGTGAAAAGGCAAAACCAACAAAGGTACCGCGTACCGTGCGCGACGCGAAACCGACCTCAGCGGATTTTCTCAAACCCTACCCTCGCGACGGCATACCTACCATGTACTCTACTTCCCGCTGAAAGAAAGGACCACTGGAAAGGAAAGTCGGTTTTAGTTTAGCAATTCATGTTATTCATTGTAATATTCTCGTACAAGGAAACAATTACAGGTAATTCAAGCCTTAATGAACTTAAATATTAATTCGGACTATTATTCCGTCTAATTAGTTGTACATTCTCAAAAACTATATAAATGTATAATTTTTTTTTTAAATATATAAATTATAATTTTTGATTGTATATCTTATTGAAACCCGTGAAATCTAAACGAGTGCTATAATCAGCTACGATTGAGCAAAATACAGAAAAGATATACAAAAAATATTATAAGTAGTCAATCAAAACGTGAAGTCTAATCAAGTTGCGATAAGGACATACGTATCTAATAAATTCATTCTTTTCCATTTGTATAACAACTGAAAAGATGAAGGTTTTGTCATATCCACCTTTCTTTCCACAGTATTAATAATTTAATTTTTATTTTATAATATACTATGATTTAATTTAAATTTTAGATAGATTTATAATAAAAAAAAATATTTATATACGTCGTGTGTACACAATCAAGACCCGTAATTTCGGAGATTTTACATTTGTTTATCGTGTAGTTGATATATCTCAAATTATCGAAATATTTTCCTAAAGTGGTCTCTGTGGTTCTCAGGTCAGTAATTTTTCATATGTCCTTGTCCTTCGCTAGCGTTTTGTCAATTTTAATTACTATCGCGTCAATGTTCAAACCGTATTATATTTTTTTTTTTTAGTGTCTCCTCGTTCGTTTAAGAATTAAAATCTATGAAAAGGGAGAAAGCTATTTGAAAAACTAGATCAACACAGTTGAACAAATGCTCGTATAACATAGTATAAACGGTTATATAATGTGTCCTCATTTTTCCTATCATGCATATACGTCTATAATGTTGGTTTCTACTAGACTACGTCTGTTGCAAATGAATTAGACATTGGTTTTTATTGCAAGCATTATTTTCTATTTCGTCCATTTCAAATATTAGATCGTATTTTCTAACGTTAGTCGTAACTATGATATCTAGAAATATACTGCCGTATGCTCAAATTAAGCTCCAGCATTAGTTTGGGAAATGATAATATCCAATCATCAAGTATATCAAAAAGGATCTTGTCTAACTGCATAATAATGCAAGTTTTGTCAATGTCCCAAAATCGAGAGGGTATATATGTGTTGCTGTAAAATTTCATCAAAATTGTTTGTAAACTTGCAACTTGTATAATTTTATTTCGAAAAATTTAATTTTAAATAAATTTTCCACATTAGCAAGTAATGAGTTTCAAATGACTGTGGTGTGCAGGGATATATCAAATGTAAATAAAAATTATCGCGTGAAAATGTATTGAATAATGTGACAAAGGAACGGGGAGATACCCACTACATATCTTCTCCCTGAAGCTCCTGGTGTAACGTTCATGATATTTATAATAATCAAGAAAGAAAAGAAATTACATTTTTACACTTACTAATACAAATATCTATATAAAAAGATGCGTAACTTATAATAAAATATGTGAGAATTAAATTTTTTCCAATCCCTTTCCCTTAAGTAATTGCTTTTTAGTTTTAATTTTTTCTTTGTGCGACCAATAAATATTTTTTGGTCTTTAATTTGTTCTTATGTGCCTTTCTTTCCTAACCAAAATACACAATGAAATTTAATATAGAATGTTTGATTCATAGCGATTATTATGTTTATGCATTTTGTTGTCATTGGAAAAATTTATTTGTCCTTTTTAATTTTTTTTGATTTCGGTTGCCATTCTCTCTTCTCAAATTCACATAATGTTCATCACTGGACCAAGTCAATTGATATTTAAATCTTAACCTGTTGCACTTTTACCATTTTCCCCCTTATTCCACTTGCATGATGAGCAAGAGCCCAAATGAATGTGTTTGGTGTAAGTCCATCAAACTATTAACGTCGCTGATGATGTTGCTAATGTTGCTGCAAAAGTTGTAGCCGGGGCTCCCTCCTCTTTCAGTAAACCATGTTTACCCTTAACTTGTAATCACAAGCAATTTCAAAAAAATGGGGGCTACTTGGCGTGCAGCTGCATCACATTCTTTCCACCATAGCAGTGCGCCTGATATGCTCTCTGCAATGACAAGAACAACATACCGGTTTGCGTCACTTCTCGTTATATGGAGGAAGTCTTGCTGTATTTTTTTATGTCTACTTATAACTTAAACTTTATATATAGTTTGATGATATCGTTACAAGGGTGTGATACAATTACATTGAAATTATACAAAAATGAGCTTTGTATTGCAAAAACCTCAAAGTACACCCATGAAATTTTCCTATGGAAATCAAGGTCCCTATTTTGCAGAGGAGGCTGTAAGAATTGAAAACGTAGGAGATCAAATTTAAATTAGGGTTACAGCCGTCTTAAGACACACTGCGAAATACGGGCCCGACTTTGTTTATTACCTCTGTTTCTCCATTTAATTCATTTCTCAAGGAACATGAACGCGATAATGTGGTCGTAAATAGAATCAATGGACGCACAAAGCAACAAAGCATGTTTGAGAGTTGTAGGATATATGCCCAGACCATAGTCATTTAAACTTTAGTAAATTCTTCACTATTATCGCACCACAAAATTGCGGCATCGACATTAACATCCGATTCATCATTTGGCCTTGCCAACATGGAAACAACGCTCAATAAAATTTTCTCTACACTCTGTACAGAGCTCCATCCTTCGGCCAAAAGTTCCTAACCCATCGGATCATCGCCAGGAGCATGAAGAATTAATATACAAACACGCCGTCAGCAAATATTTTGGGGTGAAACATTTCGCAAGTAAGTTTTATCTTGGGCGGACTTAATGGGTAGTCTGGCGGAAAAACTAATTTAGCTGGAAACACTCCGCCTTCCAAATCAGTTCCTTCCGGGCCTACAATTAGAGCTTCCCGCTCGAAAAAAGTATCTTCACTTATTGGTCCTGCCACGATCCCTTCATGCGGATTTGATGTGAGCTGTCTATATTCAGCCATCAGACGGCGTAAAGCCGACCCTGCCATTTCTATTCAAGAATTTCACGCGATAACACAGTTAACCTAAAAACGTGTACTTACGTCTGACAAACAATTTCGCAACCAGGAATTTCCTTGCGCTTTCCTGACTTGTCTGAATGCCATGCGTCCCTCCTTTTTGAACTGCTTACTTTTCGCACTTTTACACTCACCCGCGAAATTGCCAAGAAAAAATCGCCGACCGCTCTTGTGTGACGGCCACCACTCACACACTCCACTGCCATGTAGCTGTCAATTCACCTTGACATCCCACGACAAAATTGACGTGGGATGTGCGCCCGTCACAACCAACGTGAAATTACAAGCCAACTAGCAGCAAGGTGTGTTAGTAGTGGTCACCAGCGGCGTCACATGATTCATTACATACGTCTGAAAAAAGACTTTTTTCTTCATTTGTTGCGCATCGTATGTTTTTACTGGCCGTGGAGTTGATGAATGCGGTTCACTCTCTGCTAATGTGTCTTCCATTTCCTGATGATGAACACTGGCTTGAGGTCGTTTGGTTGATACTGTCGTTTGCTTTTCTCTTGCTTGAACCCTGAATACAACGTCAGAAATTCTTTCGATGATTCTATGCGGTCCCGTGTAGGATGGAGTGAGTGGCCTCTTTACCGAGTCGATTCATAGAAAAACATTCGAGTACTGCCGTTTCACTGAGAGCCTCTCGTCCGCCAAAAGCTTCTGCGGCATTCGTAACGCCTAACGTAACTCCTGCCGAACAGAACCATTCGAGCCCATGGGCGCTGCAGCAGTCTTTACCCAGCATACGCCTCTCGTCATCTAAGCAGCAGCTGACGCCGGTGAACCCTCTGCCTGCACAGACAAGGACTTACATGCCGAGTAGAAAGCAAAAATTTTACGATATGCAACTATCAGTGTCATATGACTGACACTTGGGAAGGAGTATTGTGCCGACGCAGCTCAAAGTTGCGACGCACTTATCATCATTTGCTAGTCTCACCACCAAATATCGTGGTAGTTAAGTTGGCAACAACTTCAAATCTCTCTCTCGTTATAAATACTTCAAAGTCTACGCACGCATGACGAAATAGCTCAGTACAATTTTGTTATAATAAAGTTTAGTTATTGTTCACAAACGAAAGTTCATTTGGTCAAAAACTTTTTCTAACACTATAAACTGTTAGATATGAACACTTTGAGGTAGTTTTAAAATAATGAAATAAAGTTACAATTCACTTATGGACCACAAATATTGATTTAGAATAAAAATCAAGAGTTGTATAATTAAAAACGACTTTTTACTCTACAACACACACGGATGCATTTCGGTCGGTATTGCCGATCATCTTCAGCGCTTTGCGCGAAACTACTAATGAAACTACTGAATAAAATTGAAGTACATTAACAATTAACGGCTAGTTGGTTCTATATAATTTAGTCGGATTAAATAAAAATGAAAAATTCTGTTATCAGGCTATCGTCAAAATAAAATCACTGTTCTGTTATGTGTTAACCACATATAATGTATAATAATCGATGCAAAATAAAAGTAACCGTTAAAATATTAGCCAATTGAAATAAACTTGAATTAATTGAGCTATTGTCGATATTAATTAGATTATCCGTTATATGCATGAATAACGATTCATACGCGTCGAGTTTTCGTGGATTAGTTACTGTTTTTAGCAATTTAAAATTATTTATAAGCGATCCCGTGTAGTGTCTTCCTGTGTTGTTTAAATCCAATGCATGTGCAGCAATCCCTTTGTTAATGTCTTTGTTTTTTATGTATCGTTCATGTTCCTTCAGGCGAACATCAACAGCACGTTTGGTTGGTCCAATGTATTTTTTATCACATATTCTGCAATTGACTTCGTAGATTCCGCTTTTTTGTTTTGGCGAAGAAGGATCTTTCGTAGAACCAAGTAATAAGCAAAGCTTGCGGGTGTTGTTATGTACAATCTTCAGATTCGCTTTGCTGAATTCCTTTTTTAGAGGGTTGGAAATCATAGGGACCTATGCCAATGTTACACGTGATTCGTTATAGTTTGCTGAACGGTTTTGGTTGAAAAGGGTTGTTGCAACCAACGAATGGTGCTACTAAATTTGGGCGCCATATGTAGCAACCACGGAAGTCACCGCAGTTGCAGACATTAAGAATTAGCAGAGGGGTGTGTAGCCCGGGGTGGCAAACTGAGGCCGGCTAGCGCTCAGTCGTGTCGTGGGTCTTCCGGGACACCCTCTGCTCGTGCTGAGCCACCTTACATCAAATAACTAGCACAAAGGAAAAAGGATGGGAAAGGGAGAGGTTATTTTGAGAAATGAAAGATGATGGGCTTAAACTGACATGGCCGTTTTATTTAGTCCAACAATTACATTCACAACCAAAAAAAACCTTACGGGATAAAAAAAAATTATCAAAAAAACGAGTAAAAGGCCCTTTCGAGATTTAAACAAAAAAAATATATACCAAAATACAACACAACAAATCAATTCAATTTAATATAAAAATTATTGTAAAATATTGAAACAAAATACGGTTGATACTTACTTCTTTCCTTGCAAAACTCCGAGCGCCCGGTGAAGTACAAAAAAAAGAAGCGTGGGGCCACTGAAAATCAGATTCTAAGGTTAAAATAACAGAAAAACTAAAAACGCAACGGCCACTTTCAACTTTCTGATCCGTACTCGCAGAAAACTTCACTCTAAGGCACCTGGTCCTCTCCACAAACCAACAAAATTTAGTTTTATTTTTTTTAGCTGAATTTCAAATCAAAACTTTCAATTTTCGTCTCCCGCACTTCAAATCAATAAAATCTTCTTTTTTCTTTTTCACACCGCACAAAATCAACTCCCTTCTCTTCCAAAATCCAATATACACCTCACTTTCTCAATTCTTTTACTCTCCTCCTTCGTCATTAAAACTTCAAAAAAAAAATCTATTCAATTCACCATCACATTCTCAATCCTTCCACTCTTCTCCTTCATCACTAAAAGCCATTTAAAAAAATCTATTTAATTCACCATCACATTCTCAACCCAAAACTCTCTTTTTTTCCCAATCTTAAAACACCCAAAAATCACTTTTATCCCGCACAGCAAAACTCCTTTATCTTTTCCAGCCAAATACTAACTCCCTTTTTTTCCCCAATTTTAAAACCCCCAAAAATCAATTTTACCGCGCACAAAAAACACCCATATCTTTTCCCGCCAAATACTCACTGCCCAATCCTAACCACTTAATTCCACATTTCACTTTCATCCAAACCGATCCCGCAATACTTTTCATTTGCAAATCACCGCTGCCGCATCTGCGTAACGTAATCGAAGTTCATTACACTTCGATTCCGCTACCCACACATCTTTTGTTCCATATCGACAAACTCAATAGTATCCATTGTTTTACATATGGCAATTTGCACAATCCAAGAAGCGCTTGATTGAATGGAAAGTGTCACATATACATTACGGAAGCTATTGGTTTTGCCGATACCCCAAAAAGAGTGCTTCCCTGCGCCCGGGGGAACTTGAACTCAAGGTTCCAGCAGACTCCCGATCGAGAACTCCCGACGCAGCTAATGGTGCCATGGATTATTGATCTCCCATTCATCTCATAAGCAACTTCAACGATGCCTTTGGGTATGAGTTTGAACTTTGTTAGTCGGGGAACGTGAATTAATTTTTGTTAGTATAAAAAATAAAATTTGTTAGTGGGAACTAGTGAATAGAATTAGATAGTACGAAGGAAAGGAATTAGGTTTTGTTAGGGAAAAGGTATTGAATGAAGTTTTGTTAGTGGGAATTAATCAATGATATGTTGTTAGTGGGAAAATTGAAATTATTAGTATACAGGTATATATATATATATTTTTTTTTTGTAGTTGAAAATAAGGAAAAAGGGTAAGATTGTGATGATGGGGTAGTAAAAATTATAGGGGAATTGGAAAAATGTTAATGAAAATAAATGAATACACAAAGGAGAAGGTAGGAGTGCCCAAAGGAAGGTGGAGAAGTTGCGGCGGCAATTTGAAGTTGCGAATAGGAGAAAGTCGGTACGCCGGAATTCGCAACAGGGTTAAAGCTCTTTCTCTTTTCATTTTTAGCATGCATTTGGCAATCAATTTGTCCATTAGCTCTTATTCGCTCCTATGGTCAGCCAGTGATCAGGGCAATCGACACATATGATGTAACTTACGTTTTTCCTTTTAACCCAAAAAAAAAAATTAAACACTATGCACTTTTACGAGGAATACCGCTCCTCTGATTATATATGATTTAATTAAAAACACAGATGAGTTAGTTTTAGATTTGATTTTAATTTCCGTTTTTTCGATCTTTACAATCTGAACGCCGATATACTTACTAACTAAAATTAATCTCTAAGGGTCTTTTATATATTCATTTTTGTCTTTGATTTTAATTGTCAGCACTTTCCATTTTGATAATATCATTTTCGTTTACAATCTTTATGTGTCGCAGTTAATACTTCCAAATCTAGTGGTCAGCATTATTTCATCTTAAGAATATTATTTTTGTTTACACAGTTGGTTACAATATCAAATTTCATTCTTTCAAAGAATCTTTATGTTTGACTTTGTTTATGCTTTAGAATTTAGCTGATTTGGAAAATTGTGCTGACTCCACAGTTTGGGTTAACTGAAGTGGTTTGGGTTCTAACATAACATGTATCATCGATCTAAACGCTGGGATCTTGTTCTGATGTGAACAAAATGAATCTTTGGTGATATATTTATCTGCTGTTGTTGATTTTCTATTTATCGAAAATTAAATTTTTCGGCCGTCACGCGTAGTATTAAGATCCAGAAAGGGCAGCGTTTGTTCTTCATTTTCGGGTTCGATGGCAAACTATATGGTTGGGTAACGACTCTTGATTCCTTAACAACGGCGAAGACATCATCTACATAGCGCCACCAAAAACTTGGTAAGATGTCTTCAGATTTCATTTCTTTCTCTAATCTGGACATGAAGGCTTCGGCTATAAATGGTGACAAACTGTTCCCCGCACTACATCGAACGTTACTCGAATAATATTTTCCTCTAAATTCAAAGCAATTATATTTCATACATGCCTCAATGCAGCGTTTGTATGCGTCTATATGTTCGGCGGAGATGTTGCTTCATACTTTTTGATATTTCGTATGCTTGATTAGATTTTTGAGCACGTGCGACACCTCTCTAGGCGCGGCATTTCACCCACATCTACCCTATCAATCCTCCTAAAAGTCGATTTTTTTGTTTCACAAGAAAATTTCCTATAAAAAAGCACCACAAAAATATAAACTGACAACACTTTCCAGCGAAAGTCCTTTGGAAAGTATTCCTGAAATTTTTCCAGAACATGTGTCTCTTACTTGTCATAAATTATGCAATCTCAGTTGAAAAGTATATTGTAAATCATCAGTTGATAGAATCTTCCCATAGAAATGTTTAATTCAAATGTACCGCTAATCTAAAATATTGAAGACACTGACTGTTTTAATAATCTGTCAATCATACCCAGTAATACCGCTAAGCATAGAACAATTTGGAGTATATTTCATATTAAAATTCTACTTCTGAGCAACAATGAACCAAAAATTATTGTTTATATGTCCGGAATTCGTTAATGAATTACAATTCCGTTCTCAACTATTTTGGTTCACTAACATATTTATTTATTTATTTATTTAAGTATCAAGAAACAGACAGAAGTCCAATTACATGTTGTGTATAAATTAGAACTAACGCTAATATTAAAGGAAATATACATATGAAATTAATGGAAATATACCATATGAAGGAAAGTGAAAAAAAGGAATCCAAGAAATAAGAAATAAAAGAAAAGAAAATTGTGCAATTACTTAACTACTAACTAATACATGAAGAGAAAGCAGTTATAAAGATGACCAAGATTAATAATTGTAGTTGTAAATTTTGCTTTTAAGGCAAGTTTTAAAGGCGGCAAGCGACTGTGGTAGAGGACCAAGACATAGCTGGTTATGCAAACGGAGCAAGCGTAGTAAGGGAGAGTGGAAGAAGGTGTTAGTGCGTGCAAAGGGAACAAGGAATTGTTCAGAAGATCTATTAGGGTGACTAATGTTCACTGTTTGAATGTAACTGCATAGAGTTAGGGGTAAGTGACCGTGATAAAGCTTGTACAAGATGCATTCATCAAGAAAGCATCGTCTAGATTCAAGGGAAGGGAGTTTCAAAGTACGAAGGCGGTCACTATAGGGGACATAAGGGAGGTTGAATTTGACAAAAAGAGACCGTGTGAATCTGCGTTGAACCGACTCAATAGCATCAATATGATTCCTGTGGTGATGGCTCCATATTTGGGAGCAGTATTCCAGGTTACTGCGAACAAGTGAAAGGTAAAGGCACACACAGGAGGCGATATGCTGAAACAAGGAAGCGGATCTTAAAATGAACCCTGAAAGGTGGAATGCTTTGTTGATGACTTGGGCTATGTGGAGGTCAAAATTTAATTTACAATCAAACACCACACCAAGATCCTTAAAAGAAGTTATACTACACAAAGGGGTTCCAACAAGGCTGTAGGTGGAGAGAAAAGGATTTTTTTTTACAGGAGAATGTCATCTGGTGGCATTTGGAAACATTCCAGGAGAGATGGTTTAATTTGCACCATTCATTTAGACGCAGTAGGTCACTTTGCAAGGTATCAACATCACATTGTGAGTCAATTACCCGAAAGATCTTAAAGTCGTCAGCATAAAGCAGGCAGGGAGAAGTGATAACAGAGGGAAGATCATTGACAAATAGTAGGAATAAAATTGGGCCAATTATGGATCCTTGCGGTACACCTGAGCTAGGGCAAAATATAGAGGAGAAGCAGGAGTTAACAGTGACAAGACAACGACGATCCCAAACATAGGATAGAAGCCAGGAGTACAGGTAATCAGGAATTTGGAAATTTTTAAATTTCTGAAATAAAAGTGCATGATCTACAGAATCAAACGCTTTAGAGAGATCCGTGAAAATAACGTCTATTTGTTGCTGATGGTCAAGGGCTGCAGCAATGTGGTGTGTAAAAGAAAGCAAGTTAGTGAGAGTAGATCTACCTCTGACAAAACCATGTTGTTGTTCTGCTAAGGATGGAAGTATAAGGGAAAACAGAGTATCGAGAACGATCTTTTCAAGGATTTTCCCAAAACAGGGAAGGAGAGATATCGGACGATAGTTACAAACGGAATTGCGATCCCCAGATTTGAAGATAGGAAGAATATGGGCAATTTTCCACTGGGAGGGGAAAATCCCAGTAGCTAAGCTCAAATTATAAATAATAGAAAGAGGAACACAAAGAGACGAGGCTAGTGATTTTGCAAGGAAGTTTGGAATGCCGTCTGGGCCACCACCGGTACTAGTATCAAGACTCCTTAAGAGCAGTTCAACCTGCAAGGGATTGGTACGAAGCGCGGGAGAAGAAAAGGAAGAAGAAGAAGAGTAGAAAGAAGGAGAAGTATTTGAAGTTCGGAAAAAGGAAGAGAAGAAAGAAGCAAAAAGTTCACAGGACTCCTGAGGGGTAGATGATGTAATGCCATCGTAGCTGAAACTAGCTGACGTATGATGAGAGCTCTTTAGAGATTTGACATAAGACCAGAAAGCGCGAGTTTGATTTGATTCAAGTGAAACTTCGACATGATTGACGTAAGCGCGAAGAGCAAGCTTTGCAATTTTCTTAGCGTCTGCTCGTCTCTGCTTGTAAGCGGCAAGGTCATTAGGAAGGCCAATGGAGTGGAATTTTCTTCGGGATGCATCCTTCACCTTAATGGCTTTGGCAACATCTGAGTTAAACCAAGGAGCATTTTTAGGCCTCCTTGGGGGAAACAAAGGAGTGAATTGAGTGATTAAGGATGAGAGAAATAGATAGAACTTATCAACGCACTCTTCAAGGTTCAGGTTGCTGAAAAAAGAATACCAGTTAACTGCGTTAATATGAGAATCTATGCTGCGAAGATCCGCTTTTAAAAAGTTATAGCGGCAAGGTGATGTATTTCTAGGCAAAGGTGGAGATGAGATAGAAAGCTCCAAAAAGAGAGGTGGATGATGAGGATCTGGCTTAATGAAGGGTGAGAGTGAGGTGGATGCAACAAGAGAAGAGGCTGGCAAGTTGGAAAAAACAAGGTCAAGAAGTTTATTATTGGAGTTTGCACTAGTATTGAATTGGGTGAAGGAGCATACGGAGAGAAATGAGGAAAGGGCAAACGACAAATTACCTCCGGACAGTATGGAAAGATACTCACTATCCCAAGTAATGGAAGGAAGGTTTATATTGCCGATCATATGCAACCTTAATAATTGAAATAAGACATGTATGAATCAGTTATAGTATGTCGAATCAGCGCCAAGGTAAAACATTTTTTTCTTTTAACTGTAAATGTCCTTTGCTGCAATCTGATTTTGATTTCCTTCCAAGCGTACCTAAGAGAAACCAAACCAAATAGTTTACTGAAAACAAGATACGCCTACCTATCGCCGTTCAAAAATTATGCGTGGACATGTATAGAAGAAAAAGACAAAAATATACGTATGAAAATCAGAATCTACTCTCCTATGGATGTCAATTAATAAGTTTGTAACTGTTAGACTATCAATAAGAATACCTTTTAAAACAATGCATTGTTACTTTCTTATTAAAAAATCTGAAATCTTATTCGCTATCTTTAGAATTTTTCACGAAATTTTGTTACACTGTCATTTTTAGTGCGTTCGACGTATATACTAGTCATCGCAAAATGTAAATTACGCAACTTGAGAGGGACTTTCGGAAATAACTAGTGCAGTTAGCTCGTTAAGGGGATGTCTCCATCTATGGAAGTGATGCTTAAAATTTTTTTTAGCAATGTTACAAAGCGAATAAAACTTGAAGTATGGTCATTCGGCATAATCCTGCCTTACACAGGAAATTATCAAATAATTTTTTTGAAAGCTCACATTCGGATTTTTGTTGAAAACGCACATTCGGTAATTTATTTTTTCCAGAATATCAAGAGTTGATGCTTATAGCGTGTTCCGAATTCAGCTACAATCTTAGCTCTATGATCCAGCATTTTACACAGATGGATTCAAATAAATCTTAAAAATTGTGACTCACCTAGAAGAAATCGATCTAGGTAGTGTGCATATGAGCTTTTAATCTCTTGAAAAGAAGAAACCACCAGAAAATAAAGTAAATTTTATGAATGAAATACTTCGTTCGATTATGTCAAGATAATAAAATAGAGCAGAGAGCCTGTCAGCGCTTAATATATTGCATTTACGCTTATCAGTGCTCATACGAGCAGTTGGCGTATAAAAGCGGTTTCAGTTTTATACAGGTATCAGTAGTAAGTGCTTCAAGCTAGTCAATTTATATTTAATAATCATTTAAGATCAATAAATAAACATGAACACTTCAGTAGTTTTCGCGTTTGCTCTCTTGGCTCTTTTCGCCACTGTCACTGGACAAAGTCATAATATTACATGGGGTACAATAGGAGCATATGATCGCCTTCTGGATCGTCAAATAGTGGTGAAGTCATACAAACCACTTCAAATCGTTACACAGGACTACAAATTCCCTCAACCAGTAAGTTTTGATAGAACAGTTGTTAATTATTGTGACGTTCAGTTTCCTCATAATTTAAGTCAAGATTGTTAGCTTTTGTATAGATACTAAACTTACATATTATATTTAGGGATACCAAAACTATAACAGTATTACCGGAATTCGTTGTACTGATCAATATACGAATGGAAACGGAGGATATGCGACATTACTTCAAGGTGGTGTAGGGTACAACAATGTGACTATTCACCTCAAGTCTCAAAGGAATCATGGATTTAATTTCATTATTGAAATCTATGGACGTTGAAGAATGTGACGTGCTTATCAAGTTTTAATCGGCTCCCAGTATAATAAGGCATTAACTTTAACATTTTATCTATTTAACGGTATAGTTACTGGAAACTACTAACTGTGTATCTTGATTTTCCTAGGAATTAGACGCAATTTTTTATATTTAGTTCTTAATTAATAGCTAGTCCTACATAGTTCGACTAGCGAAAAATACACAAATAAATGCTTGAAAATAAAATACTTTACCTGTTTTAGTTATTTAACATAGACGCCTAATAAATGTTTTAAGATTGATATTGTCCCAACTACACCGTGAGATCAAATATGACAAATTGCATACCGAACTCAATGCAACACCAATACGGGTATGAGTGAAGTGGTAGAGACAAATACATGACTAGATGTAGTAATTGAAGTTACATTTCTATATAAAAGACAAAGCCAAACTGATCCAAAACACTGCATGAACATACCCAGAAGCACCGGAAGTCATTTTTTCCGAGGGGGCCAACTCAAAAAAGGGCCCGGCCCAGTCAAATTTGATAAATAAAAAAAAATTTTCAGGATTCCCTAAAAAAAATTTCATTGGAAGGCAACAAATTTTAATTATGTTCTATGTGTGGCAAGCAAAGTGTGGCAAGTAAGCTTCCTATTATATGCAACAGAAATTTCTTTTATTACTTTTTGCCAAACGTGGTAAGGTATTCTTAAAGGCAGTTGTATCATTAATGGAAAGTTTTTTGCCAACTTGTGATAATTCGTAACATATTGAAAAGACTCCTTTGAATTCTTACGGTTTATTTTTCGTTTTTGGCCAATCTAAGCTAAAATTTCTCAACCCTGATGCCGTAATGCAGCTACATAAATATTTTAAACTAACTTTTTTCTGATCTTTCATGGAGTCGCCAATTTGCTGAAAAACTTAAACTTAACTATAAACAAAAGATCAGATCCTTACATGGGGAGGCAACCTTAAGATCTTCGAAAAAAGGTTCGTCTTCTGGAATTTGTTTGGATTCCTTTTTTGAGCTTTCTGCAAATACTGATGACCATAGCTGCTTTGCTTTTAGAGGAAAATTGATATAACAGACGAACAGATGGATGGACTGATAGACGCAGTTTGAATAGGGCATTGAAAAAGTTTATTTACAATGCCCTACAAAAAGACACATTTAATACATTCGTAATTTAAAATTACGAAAATAATTCTTTGAAAATATCACCAACACATTCTAAGGCGCTTTATTGCTGCTAATATTACATTTCACATTCTGGTTGAAGAATGTAAATATTTATATGCAATAATATGTTGTTAACTTCATTACATTTATTTTTGAAAGTTACATTCTAACAGGAGATACAAGACCAAAAACTTGGCGCCGCTCTGAGGTTTGGCTCACAAATTCTGCAAAGACTTCACCTAGCGAAATCTTCAACGTCCTTTCTTTGTGTGTATAAAGGACAAGAAGATGCGTCAGCCTGCTCTGGCTCATCGTTGAGTGCAGATAAGTTTTAAGCCGCTTTAGACCGCTGAAAGACCTTTCACAGGATGTGGACGTGGCGGGAATGGTCATGAGCAAGGTGATCAAAAACGTCATCTGATCAATGAGATCTTCTCTTATCATACTAAGAGCTGCCCTTAATGCATCTGTATGCTCCTAAGTGTTTTCGATTCACTGAATATTGTGTCAGCCAATTTCAGTTGAACTGCTAGGTTTTCCACATTGAAATCATCAGTGTGTACACCAAGAGCTATTTTCAAATCGAGAGAATGTCTAGTGCCGCCAAACAACATGATTTTTTCCAAACCGATCTGGTGCATTCCGGACTGGTCAAAATGACGTTTCAGTTCAGATTTTGCCAAATCAAGCACAGAAATGACGTCTTTACGTAGGCAATTCTTATTAGCCAGTTAAAAAGGTAGGGCCTTCCCACCTAGCTCGCCTAATCTACGTGGAGGCGCTCGAACTCTAGTTGGATTGGATATACTAAGTTCAAGATTCTGCTCGACACATGCATTCAAAGTTCGAATCACTCATGGCATCATAAACTGCATGCAGACTTTGAGCGGCCTATTTCGCACCAGTGGCCGTAAAGTTTTCTTTTTGCAAAGCCTTCGCTAACTTTTCAGGAGGTTCAGAAATTAAAAGGAATATTTTTAATGCTACAAAGGTGTTAAATCTCCCCATTTTTACAAGATAGGTTCTCAGAGAAGCTTTTCGCTCGTCACCTATATTTATAACAACATCGGTGAGCAAAATTTTAAGAGTTTGCCTCACTCGTGAGTAATTTTCTATGAAAGTACGCAACGCTGAAGCCCAAATGCACCAACGAGTAGAGCAAACAACATGGAGTCTTGATGGACCTTATATCTTGCCAGCATCAGCATCGAAGGAGCAGGTTTGTACTTCTGCATATTTGTTTTCTTTTCCCCGACTCCATTATGGCTTTTGAAACTTCCTTGACGGGGCAGAGACTATCTGCAAAGATGTCACATCGTTTGGCAATTCCTTGTATTACCATGTCGAGGGCATGGCTTGAGCAGTGAACAAATATTGATTTTGGTTGTTCATCTGTTATTCATTTTTGGGCACTATTTAGCTTCCCTGCATCAAAACAGTGCCCACGCGAAAAAATTTTGCTCAGCACAAACCGCTGTAGAACATCGAAGATGGTACTTTTTATGGATATGGCAGTCGCACTGGTGCTGCAGTATAGGCCAACGCAGTCTTCCACCACCACTCACCCAGTTGTCTCTTCGCTGAAGCCACTCTTTCACTTCAGGGCATTCAAATGTTCTCTCCTACAAAATTTCCATGAGATCGCCAGTTGTATGGGTGCCACCACGAATAGCCTGACCACTCCGGGCCAGATATCGTAACGAGCTAAGCACTACTTTGCAAGCAGCTGTTGAATTCTTTTGCGATTCTTTAAGCCGCCATAATCTAAAGCCCCTGGAAATTAACATCTGCTCATATCAGCTATCCGGTATTTTTTTTAAATGCTGAGTCTTAATGCACGTAAAACACGTAATGGCTGCATTACGTGGAAAAAATACAATTGGCTGTATTTTTTTCCACGTAATGCAGCCAATTGTACGTTTCGAACCATCTAAAAACGCATGGCATCTGACTTGGAAACTGAAATGTACTTGCGGGTACATGTCGTGTCTCAAGCGTTATGTTGATGATACCTCCACAAATCGCAGTTGATGTTGACGCAAATGTGCTGGTACTGAAAGTTGAACCCATTGAATAATTAAATAATACTGGAGTGGACAACCACGTGACAATATGGTTGCAACAACCCCTGCGACCACTTTTCCTACTCTACGCTCTTGTTTACAACCTTAGAGAGAGCCAAATTGCACAAGCAAACATGGCTGCTGCTCAATGTAAACAAATTTTCATACAATACCAAAAATTTGCTTTCTATTTGAAAAACCTTCAGCATTGTATGAAAAACATGCAAAACATTAAAATAATAACTACTCACTTGTTAAAGGAAACACCTACAGATCCTTTTCCACTATGATTTTTTCACGAAGGCACTACACATTTCATTTTGAAATTCTAACTTAATTACACAGTGTCACACGTTAAAGTAACTTGAATCACAAACTCGAATCGAATATTTAAACACTTGGTACGAATTTAGATCGCGAACACTTTCCATAGTTTTAATATCGGATAAAATTCGCGACGAAACTTGCAAATTGGCCAATTTGGCGTCCAATTTGCATCAGTCAACTTGACAGTCAGTTCACACCTAGTCAGCTTTTGGAACAAGAAAGTGACCAGCAAGAGGCAGACGGGGAGGAAATGACAGACTGTTCACTTGGAAGAGAACAGAAACCGGTCGCATGCTCTCTCATGCATTTTATATGAGCTTAGCCCATCCAGTTCTTATTAATCTTATGTTGAACCAGCAATCTGCACAGAAGAGGCAGCACATAAACCCACTGTTGATGGTAACGAAGAGCTATCTATGGGCGCTATTGATGTCCAAAATTTCCATGGTGGAAGAGGTAGAAAATATCAATATTCAGTTTTTCATTCATTTTATTTTTACCATGCACTGAAATGATGAACAACCGACACGGTCAGACTTGCAGCCAAAGCTAGGAAAACGGTTGTGTGTGCATGCAAATACTGCTGCATGGTTGCGTCGAGGCAACGGATAAGTGCATCGGGCCTTATATTAGTGTACTAGGTACTCTTATTGAAGTTAGATGAAGAAACAGCTGTTATTTGATAGCAGAAGCATGCATGCACACCATGTCCTGTAAATGTTCATGTCATCGTTTTAGTTCACTTGTCCTTAGTCCTGCTAAAATTCAAAGGAAGAACCCGGGTGAATCAGAAAATCCCCGGGTGAAGTTCCATACTTGGCGGGTTTTGAAAAATTTAATATATTCTATTCAGTTCTAGTCTAGGGGCTCTTATGTATATGCTCTTGGTATGTTCTCTTTATATCACCATATTCTAGTTGATTTGTCCTTCTCAGTTCCGCTTAAATGCGCAGGTAGGGTCCGGTTGAACCAAAAAGAGTCCAGGTCAAATTTCATATTTGGCGGGTGCTGAAACGTTAAAATATCCGTTAAGGGCACCCAAACTAGAACTGGTTTGGGTGCACTTATGTTTATGTGTTAGGTACTCTCATTGAGGTTAGAAAAAGAAACGGCTTTTATTTGGTGGTAGAAGTGTGCATGCACACTATGTTCCATAAATTTTCAAGTCACCATATTTTCGATTTTTTTGTCCTTAGCCCCGGTTAACTTCGCCGCAAGGACCCAGTTGAACAAAAAAAGGCTCGGGGCAAATTCAGAGAGTGCATTTAGCCCCCTTCGCCCCCCCCCCCCTTCCGGCGTCACAGAACCTACCTAGTTTAAGATCTGCTTGTTCAACTGTCCATGTGGTGACTAGCGAGCGCCGTAACATTTATTATAAAAAAGTCCGCATTGTCGATCAAGTGCGCTTATCTGCTAGCTTATACCTCACTCACACTGTATTCTCTACAAGGATGCTGATCCAAGACGTGATTTTGGACACGTCTTAGGATTAGGAAAATGCCGGGTGTTCCAGGAAGCCCTAGCCAAGGCAAAGGCGGGTCGATGACTCGCATCCTGCAGCTAGACCTACACCGCAGTTCAACCGCCAGAAATCTGTTTGAGCAGTTTGCGAAGGACATGAAAACCAACTTCTTGCTGCTGAGTGAGCAACACCATGATTAAAGCACTGCATTATGGTATTCTAACGAAATCGGTACTGCCGCCATCTGGGCTCGGAACAGTGATTTCCAAGCGGAGAGTTGTGGGCAGGGAGTGGTTTCATGTGGGTTCGGTGCTCAGGGGCCACCTTCTTTAGTGTGTACCTAGCGCCGAACGAATCGATATCATCTTTCCAAGCCAAGCTTAATGCTCTGGAGGGCGCTCTCTCGAACGCAGAGGGCAAAGTGCTCCTTGGGGGAGACTTCAACGCTAAAGCAATCGAATGGAGCATGCCTCAAACGGATCCGCGGGGAAAACGAATCCTGTAAATGGCGGCCAGGACGGCCCTCGTCGTACTAAACTCCGGAAATACGCCGACTTTCCGCCGTATTGGCTGTGAGGGAACCATACTGGACGTGAAATTCGCCTCGGAGTCCTTAGTACGGAGAATACACAATTGAAAAGTATTAGAGGACTACTCAGCCAGTGATCATCAGTGTATTCTGCTTGAGATAAGTGATTTTGTCTCCCGACGTCCGTGCTCTCGGCTTTCTACAACTGGATGGAACATCGGAAGGATGGACGTCGAGAGGTTCGTCGAGATGCCTACAGCTGGTGAGCCGCTGCAGGGAGCTCCGGACGGGACGGAAGAACTGGCAGCTCTAGATGTCGTGAACTCTACTATGAGCATCATTACGACTGCTTGCTGCGCTTCTATGCCCCGTCAAAAACCCCGGCATGGCAAGCGCTCAGTGTACTGGTGGTCAACTAAAATCGCTGAAAAGCGAAGGGAGTCTCACAAGCTTTGACGTGAGGCTCAACGGGCGCAAATTGATCAATAATAGCAAGGCTCGCTGCTGGCAAGATCCAGTGGACAATGTGAACAAGGATCCGTGGGGCCTTGGCTACAAGCTAGTTATGCGAAAGCTTGGTGCCGTACGGAAACCTTGTGAACATGACGCGGAAAAGATGAACGCGATAGTGCGGGGACTGTTTTCCGCCCATCCCGTCGTGTTGACGCTGTCCATGGTGAAACAGCAGTCGAATGTCCACTCTTCACATTGCCGGAACTGGAGGAGGCAGTTCTCTCATTGAAAGCGAAGAAGGCTCCAGGTCCAGATGGTGTTCCAGCTGAGGTGTTGCGGCTTGTCTATTACCATTGTCCTGACTTGCTGCTCAGCACATTCAACGCTTGCCTACGGGAGGGGGTTTTCCCGGTACGATGGAAGTTAGCGAGGCCCATGCTGATCAGCAAGAGGACGGGAAATCCCGAATCGCCGTCTGCATACCGCCCGTTATGCATGCTAGACACGGCTGGGAGTGCTAGAGAAACCCATCAATGGAAGACTTACTGACGCGATTCGTGCTGCTGGGGACCAAAGTATACTCAACTAGTATCCACTCCTTTCATTTTCCCTGTGTTGCACACTTTTTGAATTTTCCCAGGGGCATTACAGCTGATTCCATGTTTGGCGCGCTGAAGAAACAAAGCAAAATGCAAATAAAATTTCCGACGCACGTGTTCTTTTACGCATTTCAGAACATAGGAGTGCTGCCAGATCCTAATAAAAAACTAAAATATTGCATGGAACGAATTTGTTTTTCTGCAAAGTTATTGATTTTTTGAGATATGGTAATCCTGAAATCTCTCATCGAAGCATATGTTTATATTCGCGCCAATCCTCGCGTCAGCATTTACCTATCTACCTGCTACCGAAGATTTATGACTCGCTGTTCGGCTTTGTTCGGATATTTCCGGAGAGTTGATTGGAGTGTGGTTACTAGTTGAGTATACTATGCTGGGGACGGCTTTAGAGCAGGACGTTCAACCATTGATGCGATTGCAGAGGTAGTGAACGTGGTCCAAAAGACAGAGGCATATAGTGGTGCTAAGCGACAGATCGTCCTGTTGGTGACACTTGACGTCAGGAACGCCTTCAACTCCGCTAGATGGTGGATATTCCGGATACGCTGAAAAATTCTTTTCAGGTTCCAGAATATGCAATGCGGCTTTTAATGAACTACCTAAAGGACCGAAGCCTGCTCTACGACACGGCACAGGGCCAACGAAGGATGGAAATTACATCGGGTGTTGCCCAGGGACCTGTCCTTGGGCCGGACCTATGGAACGTGTCTTACGACGGGCTACTGAGACTTGAGATGCCAGATGAGTCGCGCTTGTTCGGCTATGCGGATTATGTTGTGGCTCTGGTCGCTGGACGCGCCGTCAAACAAGCGCAACTTAGGCTAGGTATGCTAATGCGCCGATTGAGGGACTGGATGACTGCTCGCGGGCTCAGTTTAGCACGGGAGAAAACTGAAGTGGTCACCTTGACAAAAAGAGAATCCCTAGAGTAAGGATGATCACTATTGGAGACATATAAATCGAATCGAAGCCATCGTTGAAGTACCTCGGGCTACTGATTAACTCGAAGATGAATTTCTCTGAGCAAATCGGGGTAACGGCTGAGAAGGCTTCTTCGGGAATATCGGCTCTGAGTCGACTTATGGCCAACGTAGGGGGGACCCAGCCCATCAAGAAGGCGCCTCTTGATGAGTGCTGTAGAGTCAATGCTACTGTACGGAGCAGAAGTATGGGGTAACGCTCTCAGTAAGGAGGTTTACCGAAAACGTTTGGCACGGGTACAGAGAAGAGAAGCACTGAGAATAGCATCTTCGTATCCAACAGTCTCTGATTCGGCGGTAAGAGTGATTGCAGGCGTGATACATTTTGCCCTCCTTGCTAGAGAGTGCCGCGCTATTTACCTGCGCCGAAATGATGATGAGAGGGAGATGGTTGTCCGCAAAGAGAGACAGCGTTCGCTCAACGATTGGCAGCAGTCTTGGAGGAATTGCACGAAGGGAAGGTGGACTGCGCGCCCCATCCCGGGTGTGAGACCGTGGCTAAATCGAAGGCATGGTGAGACTGACTTCTATCTGACCCAGCTTTTGAGCGGGCACGGGTGTTTTCAGTCTTACCTGCACAAGATTGGTATGTCACGGTCCCCAGATTGTTGGTATTGCCCAGGAGAGGCGGACAATGCCAACCACACATTTTTTGCGTGTATAAAATGGATCAGGCTGCCAAGAGAACTCTACAGGGAGACGGAAGAGCTCACCCCGGATAATATAGTTGCGGTGATGCTCGAATCGGATGACAAATGGAACCAGGTGGCACATTATGCTCGGGCAGTCCTAAAATATAAAAGGAACTCACAGCAGCCGGGGCGTTGGGGCTGGGGGATCGCTTGTGACTGGGGAATTGTTTGTCTGGCGCCTTATCTTCTCTTCTCCCCTCCCGCTAGAAGAGGGATCCCCCAGCTTGAGGGCGCCTCACGGCGTAACAAAACGAGACCTGGCCCGAAGTAATGTGTCAAACGGTTCCAGGCTATGTTCTCAGGTTGACAAGGGAGGTGTTTAGTGAGTAGTCCGGTTGCCTTCTTGCGAGCATGGGAGTCCCACACTCTATGCATAAATAGCATTCACCTCCCTACCATTTAAGCAACTGAAAATGCGTGAAATGTATTTATGCAACAATAAACATATTTTGCCTGTTTATTGAACTCTGTTCGGGTGGCTGCAAAGACATATAAACAAATGGACGAGCAACGAGAATCTGTGTACTCGTCCATGTGAGAAGCAAATTTGCCACATAAATAAGTTATAAATAACTTACGCTCTCGAAACTATATGATTCCCTCTGCTTCTCCTTCCCCTTTGTTACCACACAGGTTTTTCTTTTCTCTCTTCAGAAGAATCGCTTCCCCCACTGACACCCGCCCACACCAACGAAATTTCATTTCAGTTTGAGTATAAACAATAGACAACTCTCACGGAAAACTCGAACGTCAAAGCAAAAGAAAATCGAAAAGAGCGCGAACCACGCGGGAAAACTCATGTGTCATAGCGGATGCAAATTTCGTAAATTTTTAATTAAAACTGTGAATTAAAGTTCCGATTACGTACGCGCGATCTTTAAAATTAAAAACTTTTTAAATGTGAACGTGTTTCGCCGTGAATAGAGTGCTAAATTAAAAGCATATCGCCTCAAACCTCAACTTCACACAACTTTAGTGCAGGTTGCCAATTGCTTCGGCTCTCACGGCCGGTTGCGGATCCAGTACTCTCTATATCTATGGGTGGCTGTAATTTGATTGTAAATTTGATGGTTAAGATGTATTGTGTTATAAATAGGAAAAATATGGAAATAAAGGGTCTGTTGACTGATCAGTAGCAGAACCGCACGGTGTTTTATTTGTTCTCACTGTTTGGGTGTTGAGATTAACAATACCCAACAAAGGGTATTTTATGCGTTTGAAAAATTAATTGGTGCAACAAAATCTTCTGTAAATAAGTTCCGTCGGAAAAGCTAACGAAAAAGTACCTTAGACAATAATCTATTCAAAACTAGTTGAGTTCAGTTCAAAATGCTTTTATTTGTTTTGGACTATGCTTTTCATATCACGTTATTTATCGCCCAAAAATTTCAATTTCAAAATTAAAACCCTGAGATCTTTGAGATTTCAGATGAATTGTCACATTCCTATATCCTACTCCACCTTCTAACAAAGTAGCGGATGCTCCACTTCCACTTGTGTATTGGTCGGCGACACGAATTCCAGTGATATTGTAATAGTTGTAGTATCCCTGAATAAATAGAATTGGATATATGGTATCAAATTATTAGAAAACATTGCGTTCCGATTTGATGCGTGCAAAAAAAAACTTAAATTACCGGTTTAGGATATCTGAAGTCTTCAGTAACTATCTGCAAAATTTGAGCTTTTTTGAGTACAGTTTCACGATCTAGAAGGCGATCGTAAGGACCGATTACACCCCAAGTTACGTTTAACCTTTGGCCGTCGCTTGAGCACGCGAAAATTGCCAAAAGTGCTAATGAAAAAATCACTACTTTATTCATTTTTTTATAGTTTATTAAATAACTTAGCGAATGGATCACTTTTTTTAACGGCTAGTTACTGAAGTCTGAAGAAAAATTTAACTGCTTATATATAGTACACCCATAACGAATGAAACACAACTGATAAAAGCAAATATGATTGGTTTGATAAAGAACTCCATTCTAATGGAGCTTATTGTCTTCTCATAGATAAACTGGCGAATTCAATTCACAATATCATTCGGATGTTGCCAACTTTATTGCAATTGTTTTTGTTTCCAATTTAAGCGTAATTCCCAAGTATTTCCTTTTTGTATGTTATGATAAGGTCTGATATCTCTAATCTAATAATAATGAATGATATATGTTCTTATTAAAAGTACTTGCCGGCTTAAAAGTTGAAAATATTGATGAATTTCAGGTAGCGGTTAAGTGTCATAAGAAATCAGATTGAATACAAAACACGTGAATTGAATGAATCACATGTCGTATATCAATTCAATTTAAGGTGAAACATGACTCAGCCAAACTTTGTGGAGTTTAGACAAGTTAATACGGTACGTGAAAGTGTCTCACGTATTTATTGGAGTCAATAAAAGTCGCAAAATTCGGGTAGAATGGATTGCTTTAGAACCCGATCTAAGGAGGGAAAAGCCAGGCAAATGCTCAGAGCGGCAAAAATGAAGTGCGGAAAAATTAACGAAGAATGGCGGTAATTCAATAATACAGCAACACCAATTTCACTGGTAACACCAAATCCAAGTCAAAAGCAGGGAGTTACCGATACATTGATTCGTTAACAGATGACGTGAACTGCATATTTCATGTAGTAGTGGTTGCATGGCATATATTATTACATACTATTTTAAAGATTACACTTTAGATTATCTTCAGTCGAAAACTGAGCGTCATTAGTAAGCAACAAGTTGGTTAAAACTAAACTTGAAAATTGACAATCAAAGAGAGATTTATCGGCATTTTTATTTTTTTTTTTTTACTTCCGAAAGGGCAAAAATGCGGTGCAAGCTCGAAAGAAATTGTGTAAAGTTTATGGTGAGGACTGCCGTACTGGACGCCAGCATCAGCGTCTGTTTGCTTGCTTTCGTTCCGGAAATTTTAATATGCAAGATGCTGTGAACTCGATGTAAAGTCCCCTGGTATATTTTTCGATCACGCAGGCTAGATCCCCTAGAGCCCAGATTCTAAATCTTCTCTATTTTGATTTCTGGTTGAAACAGGCGCGTGATGTTCAATAATCAAAGGCCAATCATTAGCGGGAAGTGCTATTGTGACTGTTTGAAACAAGAAGGATTTCTTTGGGATAAATGAATTCCTTTCAGCATTGGGATCTTCCCAGATAAGTCTAGAATTCCCACAGCAGATTTTGCAGCAGAAATTCTATGTGGTCTTTGAAGGAAATAATATACCTGACAACGGAGCACTAGAGTACGATTTTATGTGTAATCACGGGTGCATCCTGGACTTCTCGTGAAATCTCCTAATAATTAAAGATGATTAATTGGGAATGGATGTTTATGACCAGTACAATAAGCTACAGCAACGACGTATAACTAATCAGGGATCACTCGAGTTTTTAAAAACCAAAACTCCTTAAAATCAATCAAAAAAACCAACAATTTTCAAAATCAGATCACGATCAATAAACTCTGCTAGAGTTAATATCCAGCATCCTCAAATCAAAGAAGGTATTACTACCGGAGGTATGTCTAGAGGAAATTGATGATCTAGATGGTGTGATCAAAATCAAAGAATCTAATCAAAACCTTTTTCACTTCAACTCATCATCTGGATCAGACATATAGTAAAATCTCTAAATCAAACACAACCTTTAAATCATTCAAAATCTCCAAATCAATTCCTAGATCAGAGCGATTCAAGTAAATCAAATCCAAATCAATCAAATCAAAATCCAAATCTTACTAATTCCCCAAATCGAAGGAATTTACTTGAAAAATCATTGCAATTAGATAACTTTAATAGAAAAGAAAAAAGTCTATTCAAGACATTACAAACGAATATTCAGACGTATTCTGTCTCGAAGGAGATCAGCTTACAAGCACAAATTTGTGCTACCACGAGATCAATTTAACTGACTCTCGACCAGTTTCCGCAAATTATCGATATCCTGAAATTTATAAAGACAAGGTAAAAGAACAAATAAAGAAAATGCTTGCTGAAAACATAATCCAACCTTCTAATAGTCCATGACTAGCACAACTTTGGGTAGCCCCAAAAAACAGGATGCCCTTGAAAAACCCAAATGGAGAGTGGTGATTGAGTACAGGAAGCTCAAAAACGTCACCAAATCTGATGTCTTCCCCATACCCAATATAACAGAGATATTAGATCAACTCGAACATTCTGAATATTTTACCACTTTTTTTGTGGTTGGGAGGTGAATGCAATTTACGTACAAAGTGTAGGACTCCCATGCTCGCAAGAAGGAGACAGGACTACCCCCTAAACAACTCCCCTGTCAACCTGAGAACCTAGCCTGGGACCGTTTGACACTTTACTTCGGATCAGGTCTCGTTTTGTTACGCCGTGAGGCGCTTTCAAGCTGAAGGATCCCTCTTCTAGCGGGAGGGGGAGAGGAGAAGATGAAGCGCCAGACAAGCGGTCCCCCGGCACCGACTCCCCTGGCTGTTTTGAGTCGCTTTTCTCTCCACACCCATGCCCGCTCCAAAACAGGGTCAGATAGAAGTCAGTCTCACCATGCCTTTGATTTAGCCACGGTATCGCATCCGGGATGAGGCGCGCAGTCCACCTTCTCAGTGCTTCCCTTCACTGTACCTGTGCCGAACGTTTTCAGTATACCTCGTTGCTGAGAGCGTCGCCCCATACTTCTGCTCCGTACAGTAGCACTGACCCTACAGCACTCATCAAGAGGCGTCTTCTTGACGGACTGGGTCCGTCTACGTTGGGCATAAATCAACTCAGAGCCGATACCCCAAAGCAGCCTTCTTAGCGGTTGTCCTGATTTGCTCAAAGAAACTCATCTTGGAGTCGATCAGTAGCCCCTGGTACTTCACCGCTGGCTTCGATTCGATAAATATGTCTCCGATACTGATCATCCTTACTCTAGGGATTCTCTTTTTTGTCAAGATTTTCTCCAGTACTAAACTGAACCCTCGAGCAATCATCCAGTCTCTCACTCGGTGCGTGTGAGCATACATAGCCTAAGTTGCGCTTGTTCAGCGTTCAGTGACCAGAGCTGCAACATTATCCGCCTAGATGATCAAGCGCGTTCCATCTGGTATCTCCAGTCTAAGTAGCCCATCGTAAGACACTTTTCATAGGTCCGGACCAAGGATGGACTCCTGGGCAACACCCGATGTAACTTTCATCTTTCGTTGGCCATGTGTCGTGTCGTAGAGCAGGTCTTGGTCCTTCAGGTAGTCTCTGAAAAGCCGCATTAGATATTCAGGAACATGACAAGGCGTTTTTAGCCTATCCAGAACATCCACCTATCTAGCGGAGTCGAAGGTGTTCCTGACGTCGAGTGTCACCAACAGGAAGATCCGTCGCTTGGCGCGACCATATGCCTCTTCCTTTTGGACCGCACTCACCATCTCTGCAATCGCATCAATAATGGAACGTCCTGCTCTGAAGCCGTATTACTGTCGAGATAGGTCCCCACCAGCACGAATCGCGTTAGTGAGCCTTCCCTTGATGAGTTTCTCTAGCACTTTTCCAGCCTCAGTACCTTCCATCCTACCGCGAAATACTCGTCCCGTAGGCAAGCGTTGAATGCGCTGGGTAGCAAGTCAGGACAATGGTGATATACAAGCTGCAACACCTCAGCTAGAACACCATCTGAACCTGGAGCCTTCCTCGCTTTCAATGAAAGGACTGCCTCTTCCAGTTCCAGCTGTGTGAAGAGTGGACACTCGACTGCTGTTTTACCATGGACAGCGTCAGCACGGACGAGATTGGCGGGGAAAAGTGCCCGCACTATCTCGTCCATCTTTTCCACATCATGTATTCAAGGTTTCCGTAGGGCCCCAAGCTTTCGTATAACTAGCTTTCGCCAAGGCCCTACGGATCCTTGTTCACATTGTCCAATAGATATTGCTATCATTGAGCCTTGTTGTTGTTAATCAATTTGCGAAGGCATTTCCTGGCCGACTTTTATGCTGCTACCCGGTTTCATTCCTCGTCAGGGTTTCGTGTCCGTTTAGCCTCACGCCGAAGCTTTTGACACTCCCTTTTCTTTCCGGTGATTTCAGCTGACCACCAGTACTCTGAGGCTTGCCGTGCCGGAGTTTCGGTTGGGGCATAAAAGTGTTGGAAGCTGTTGTAATAATGCTCATAGTTGAGTTCCCCACGTCTTGAGCTGCCAGTCCTTCCGTCCCCTTTGGATCTCCCTGCAGTAAATATCCTCCGGATCTCCCTGCAATAAATAATTATTTTGACAAGCAAGGCGTAATTTCAAACGAAATACATATACATGAAATACAAAAACAATACAAATTTAATTTAATCATTTATGAGGAAGGAGCGTTAAGGGCATTAAAATTTGTTTCTTAAAATTGGATTTGGAGCTGGTTGTGGAGTCATGTACGCTAAACTTGTTGAATGGTTTACAGCATCTGTTAAGCGGCTCGCTGCTAGCTTAGTCGGTCTGGTGCATACGCAAGGTTAGCGTATGCACCAGACCGTCTTATAAGATCATCCAAGTGAATCTTGTCTGACAAGGATGAAGTTTGAATGTTACCTCTTAAAACATCAAAAAGCACGCAACCGGACAATGCAACTCTCCTGGAAGCCAGTGTAGTCATGTTAATTAGTTGAAGTTGAGCCACATACGAAGAAAGATAGTGAAAAGAGGTAGGATTATACAAGGATCTAAGGGCGAAGAGCAAAAACTGTTTTTGTACTGACTCTAATCTACGCCTATGAATGTCGAATATGGGGTCCCAGACTGTGCAGCCGTATTCAAGAAGTGGATGGACAAGTGAGGTATACAAAGATCTAATAACCCAGATATTTCTGAAACCTAACATTTTGTAAGCTTTGCTCAGGATTTCACCATAATGGAGGTTAAAGCGGAGTTTCGTGTCTAAGATTACGCCAGGGTCGACAACTCTCTCGAATCTTCTTAGTTGTGTGTTATTAATGTCAAAATCATGTAAGATGACGTTCTTTTTTCTTGCAAAACCTATTATCTGGCATTTTTCTATATTGAGAGCAAGCTGGTTTACCAAAATTGCGAAGTTTATTCACTAATATTTCATGGTTCACTCAACCGAACGCTTTACTGAAATCTGTGTATATAGCATCTATCTGGTAGCCTTGATCCATACTACAAAGGATATCCGACGTCAAGCTAAGTCGATTAGTGATGGTACACCTATTTTTACGGAAGCTATGTTGCTGTTCATTCATATACGGTTCGATAATGGGGGAAATTTTACTGCAGATAATTTTCTCGAACAGTTTTGCCATAGTAGAAAGGATAGTAATACCCCTATAGTTCTCCACGTGCCGCTTATCGCCTTTTTTGTGAATTGGTGTTATAAATTATGGTTTCCAAAGGTTGGGGAATATACCAAATGTTAATGATTTATTAAAAATAAGGAAGAGAGGTCTAACCAATTCATCTTTGCAGAGAGACAGAAAGCAAGGAGGAATAAAGTCAAGGCTGGATCCTTTAAGTGGATCAATATCTTCAATAGCCTGAAGAATTTCATCTTCAGAAATGGTAGTGTTTCCAATTAAGATCTTTGCGACTATTTCCAACGACTCTAAAGAAGGATAACCAGATGTTTTGTGCTCAACGTTAACAAAGTCGAAGATTTCTTTTAGATTGGGAATAGTTTCCTCTGCTATGACGTTAACGTAAGTTTGCTAGGCTTACGATTTAATTTTAAATTCAAGTGCAAGTTCATTATACTTCCTCTGAGTCTCATCGCTTGCATATTCATTTTTCTGAGGAAACTGTATAGCTTATTTCTCTGGTTACGTAAATGTCTTAAATCACACCCCAGCCATGGTTCTGAAATCTTATCTCTTATTTTGATTTTCCGTACGGAAGATTCAACGGCGTCAAAGATTATACGATAAAAGGTGGAACCGTATCCAAATCTAACGTTGACAGAGTACCGTTCCAGTCGACACTGGATAGAAGACTATTAATGTTTCCATAATCGACATGGCGGAAGTCATATACAATAGTTCTATTGTACGATTTAGAATTGAGAGTATCAGGAGTCGACAAATCAACAGAAAAAGATGAGTGATGACGCATGCTAGAAAACAGATTCTCATTTTCATCAGTTAAATTGGCCACTGCTTCGTCGTATGCATTAGAAAAAATAAGGTCTAGCCATATACCGTTCTGGTTGGGAGCAAGAGCTATCTGCTGCAAATCGTTACTATAGAGGGTGCGCATTAAGTTGAAATTGTTACAATTAAAGAGATTCACCGGAAGGATTCGACCATCATCTTTGTCGATCACAAATTTTATATTAGGTCTATTAAAATCACCAGTCATGATAATTTTATCGTCTTCATTTGCCATTGCAGAGATATCATTTATAATTTTACAGACATTGTCGTAGACAGTATCGGTCGATTTAGGGGGGGCATAAAACACACCAATAAACAAATTAGATTTTTGCTTTTTTATGTTGACCACTTTATGCTGGAATAAATTATGCGGCGTGCAGTTAACTGGCTTGCTCATGAAGGAGTTATGTATGGCAATCAATACACCGCCTCCTCGCGACTGGCCAGTGCTAATCGGATCTCTGGCATCTCTGTAAATCCTCCAGTTACTATCCAAAATTTCTTCATTAATGTGAGAATCCGTCAACCATGTCTCAGGGTGATAGCATTAAAATAGCACAAGTTTGCGTCAAGGAAAAACTTATTAAATTTACTGCGCATACCTCCACAGCTGTGTTAAAATAATTTGAGGCTTTGCTGATTATAGGGGGCGAAAAAATTTATTGTGATGTTCCCTAGTTCTTTGTAGTGAAGAAATATGGTCGGAGCTTACACGAGATGCGTATATTGCAAGATCTATTTTAGCCTGACTTAGAGTTACACCTAACTCCTCATGGAATGAGAAATATACCAGCCTAAAATCCTCAAGATCGATCGGGAGACCTCCCTTTGAATTAAAATTTTCAAGCTGGTTTTTGTTTTACCGTCTATGCAGGTTTTGTCTGGAGCCTTGTACATATAAGAAAGGTGAAGACGAACGGATTCGTAGATTTTGATAACTCTGAGTCGAGACAGAAGGTATCTTTTTTCAAGGTCAGCTCCTTACACCATAGTGGCCTTGACTGAAGGAGGCAGAAGAGGATCTAAGAATGGCTGGGTTAAGTTGTTTGAGGCACGTTGAGTAATAGACCCAGACGAAACAGGAATCAAGTCCTCTCCACGGATAAAATTCCTGTATCTACCCTGGATTTAGGTGCCAAGCAGGGACCAGCATCCAACTCTTGTGCACAACATGCCACAGTATCTGAAGCTGTTTCAGATTTGCCAGCACGTACCCAAACGGAGTGCAATGTTGAGTCGGCCGAAGAAGTGCGATTAACATTTGATTGTTTAGGCGAGGGAGAAGTGGTTTTAGAGCCGGGATTGATGTGATTATTGATTGATGGGTTGTAGTTACTATCTAAGATTTTACAATTATACTTATATAACCACTATCTTTGGATTCTGGGCCAGTAGTGTATTTGTTCCATTGTTTGAAAAGCAAGCCATTCCAACAACAGGCATCATTTTTCTTCTTGAAGCTCTTAAATAGCCAGGCGTATCTTGTGGGAATAGATATCTTAAACTCACGTCGTCGCTGATGTCGGAAAGGAAGCTCCGCAACCTTGCATCCATTGATAACGAGGACATCTACTAACAACTTCTGAACTGAGATTGCGTAGCTGAATTTTCTTGAACCCTTAACAAAAAAGATGTTGCAGTCAGCTTGCTGGTTTCAGTCTGAAAGTTTCTGTATTCTGCTATCCCACTCTTCATCGGACCAGTAGGTGCCAAATTTGTAGATGCGTTGTGGATTACGTGGAGTAGAGGGCGTTGTGTTACTGTAGTGTGTAACCAATGGGTGAGAGATCGTTGGCCTAGTGAAACTATTTTGTTGATCTTGCAGGAGATTGCTGCACATCTTTTCGACATTATTTAGTTTCGATACCAGCTGAGACAAATCTTCTTGGTCTTTAGGTTTGATTTGTGATGAAGTCATTTTTTCGAGGCTATTATGATGTTTTTCTAGCACTTTCTCAACTATATTTTGTAGACACGAAGAATCTTTGCAGCAATCACTTTCTTTTGGGGAATAACACGAGAAAGTCTCTTTGATTGAAGTGAGTTGTGAACCAAGCAAATCGAGCGATCTACACACTTTTTTGTATACCTCCATAATTCTGGCAGATAATTCTTCGAAACTGAAAGCCATTTCTACAAAACTGTTATCATTAGCTCGAGACTGCGTTTGCTGTCGTGAAATTAGGCGGTCTTTTTCATAGTTGAGTTTATCAATGCAGTCTATCAGCCTGTCGAACATATTATGTAGGATAACATCGAACCCTTGGCAATCCCAGAGTGCGTTGTGCAACCTGGCATCATTGCGGCCTTTGGGCGCAGTAGAAGGACTATGCGCACCCCGGAGCGCCCAGTGCAAGACGTACACAATCCGGATCAAGCTGCGACACCAACGGAGGCCAGTGTAGGACTGGGGGAGGGAGAAGTTTTGCCGTTAGCCGACGCCACTTCAAACGCGACCCAAGCGATAGAAGCAAAAGGGCTAGGAAACGGGGGCCTCTCCCAAGAGGTGGCGCCAAATAACACAATCGCCCTTGACCGCGCCGAAGAGGAGCGGCTTACTCGGAAAGCGGGGAATATCGTCAAACAACTGAGGGCTGCCTGCGAAGTGCAGAAAAACATAGGCAAGAGTGTCAAGAATGGCATTCTTGAACTGGAGGAGCTTTTTGGCCGCATAACGCACTACAGGCGGAGGTGGCTTGCAACCGAAAAGCACCAAAAAGACACGCTCTCCCTCGAGGCATCAGTGGGTCCTAGCAGCAGCAAAAGAATGGCCGGTAGCCCAATTGAAGGCGACTGTGAGAAAAGGAGGAAGGACGAGACCATCAACGAAGTTGACACTCCAGGCGAGGAGTTTCATGTGGTGCGAAACAAGGCAGCGAAAAAAGCGGCCAAAAAGCTACTCCTAGAAAAAACAGACAAAGAGCTCAACCACGAAAAGAACAAAGAACCCCCCGATATACCGCAGAAAACAAAAAGCAAACCGCGGCGCAAACCCTTGCGAGAAGCACTGCTTATTAAACCCACTAAGGGCCGAACCTACGCAGATGTCCTCCGTGAAATTAAAGGAGCGGTCAAGCCAGACGACACCAAAACTGCCATCAAAGCAGTTCGACCAACCCGGACCGGTGGCTTGCTGGTGGAATTCGGGCCAGAGGCCACAAACAAAGATGCATTCCGTGACGCGGCTCAAAAGGTTCTTGGAGATGCGGCAACGGTTGCCTCGCTCGAACCAATGGCCACCCTGGAAATCAGGGACCTCGACTGCGTCACGGACAAAGCTGAAGTAGAGGATGCCATTAGGAGGGAGTTCCCCAGCTTAAGTGAAGTCAAGGCAAGATTGACACGTGAAAACACAAGGGGGCAACGCATGGCTATTGTCGAACTAGCTGATAAAGACGCCCAGCAAATCCTGGCGAAGGGCAAAATTAAGATAGGTTGGGTGATCTGCAGGATACGGAGAAGAGCGATCCCTATCCGCTGCTTCAGATGCCTCGAATACGGACACACCGCGTATGGCTGTAGGGGACCCGACAGGAGATCTCTGTGCTACAAATATGGTGAAACGGGGCACAAAAGGAAGGAGCGCACGAACGAGGCAAAATGCATTCTTTGCAAGGATGCTAAGCTAGCACCCGGCGACCTCAAACATGAGCCGGGGACAGGGAGATGCCGGGTTTTCAAGGAGGCCCTAACTAAAGCCAAATCGATACTCAAATGATCCGTATCCTGCAGGTCAATTTGCACCGAAGCACAAACGCCCAGGACCTACTTGAGCAGTTTGCGAGGGATAAGAAAGCTGACCTCCTGTTGCTGAGCGAGCAACATCATAACAAGGACTCGCAAGCGTGGTACCCTGACAAAACTGGTACCTCGGCCATTTGGGTTCGAGACAGCGCCCGCCTTCAGGTGCAGGGCCATGGACGCGGGGATGGTTTTGTGTGGGTGCGGTGTTCAGGGATAACATATTTCAGTGTTTATCTGACGCCTAACGAGGCAATGCGATCCTTTCGAACCGAACTCGATGCCCTGGAGGACGCTGTCTCGAACACAGAGGGCCACATGCTGGTCGGGGAGACTTCAACGCTAGAGCCATCGAATGGGGTATGTCACAATCCGACCCAAGGGAAAAGCAAATCTTGGACATGGTGGCCAGAACAGCGCTTTTTGTCCTAAATACTGGTAACACCCCTACTTTCCGCCGCTGGGGTTGCGTAGGAACCATACCCGATGTGACACTCGCTTCGGAGTCCCTGGTACCTAGAGTACACAACTGGCGAGTACTAGAGGACTACTCGGCTAGTGATCACCAGTATATAGCTGTTGAGATTCACGACGGTGCCACTCTGCGTGCATATGCCCAAACTTCAATCCTCGGATGGAGGACTGGGAGGATGGACGTTGAGAGGTTCGCTGACGCGCTTACGGCAGGCGCACCGTTGCTGGGAGCTCCGCCAGGGAGTGGAGGGGGAGTGGTGAACTCAACCATGAGTACCATCATAGCTGCTTGCGAGTCTTCCATGCCCCGCCGGAGACCCCGACATGGTAAGCCTCCAGTATACTGGTGGTCAAACGAGATCGCCGAACAAAGAAGCGAGTGTCACAAACTTCGGCGAGAGGCCCAGCGGGCGTGAACACGGGAGGAGGCAGACACTAGGCTAGCAACATACAGGTCCGGCAGGAAATATCTTCGCAGGCTTATTAACAAGAGCAAGGCCCGATGCTGGCAAGACCTCGTGGACGATGTAAATAGGGATCCGTGGGGCCTTGGCTACAAGCTGGTCATGGGGAAACTTGGTGCCCTACGGAAGCCTTGTATACATGACGCGGAAAAGATGGACGCGATAGTGCGGGGACTCTTCCCCGCCCATCCCGTCCGTGTTGACGCTGTCCATGGTGAAACAGCAGTCGAGTGCCCACGCTTCACACAGCTGGAACTGGAGGAGGCAGTCCTCTCCCTGAAAGCGAGGAAGGCTCCAGGTCCAGATGGTGTTCCAGCTGAGGTTTTGCAGCTCGTCTATCACCATTGTCCTGACTTGCTGCTCAGCACATTCAACGCTTGCCTACGGGACGGGGTTTTCCCGGTACGATGGAAGGTGGCGAGGCTCGCGCTGGTCAGCAAGGGGAAGGGAAATCTCGAATCGCCGTCTGCATACCGCCCGTTATGCATGCTAGACACGGCTGGGAAAGTGCTAGAAAAACTCATCAAGGGAAGACTCACTGACGCGATTCGTGCTGCTGGGGACCTATCTCCTCGGCAGTACGGCTTTAGAGCAGGACGTTCTACCATCGATGCGATTGCAGAGGTGGTGAACGCGGTCCAAAAGGCAGAGGCATGTAGTCGCACCAAGCGACGGATCGTCCTGTTGGTGACACTCGACGTCAGGAATGCCTTCAACTCCGCTAGATGGGTGGATATTCTGGATACGCTGGAAAACTCTTTTCAAGTTCCAGAATATCTAATGCGGGTTTTGAGGAACTACCAAAGGACCGAAGCCTGCTCTACGACACGACACAGGGCCAACGAAGGATGGAAATTACATCGGGTGTTGCCCAGGGATCTATCCTTGGTCCGGACCTGTGGAACGTGTCTTACGACGGGCTACTGAGACTTGAGATGCCAGATGAGTTGCGCTTGGTCGGCTATGCGGATGATGTTGCGGCTCTGGTCGCCGGACGCACCGTTGAACAAGCGCAACTTAGGCTAGGTATGCTAATGCGCCGAGTGAGGGACTGGATGACTGCTCGCGGGCTCAGTTTAGCACTGGAGAAAACCGAAGTGGTCATCTTGACAAAAAAGAGAATCCCTAGAGTAAGGATGATCAGTATTGGAGATATACAAATCGAATCGAAGCCAGCGGTGAAGTACCTGGGGCTACTGATTGACTCGAAGATGAGTTTCTCTGAGCAAATCAGGGCAACGGCTGAGAAGGCTGCTTCGGGAATATCGGCCCTGAGTCGACTTATGGCCAACGTAGGGGGACCCAGCCCATCAAGAAGACGCCTCTTGATGAGTGCTGTAGGGTCAGTGCTAATGTACGGAGCAGAGGTATGGGGCGACGCTCTCAGCAAGGAGGTATACCGAAAACGATTGGCACAGGTACAGAGAAGAGGAGCACTGAGAATTGCATCTTCGTATCCAACAGTCTCCAACTCGGCGGTGAGAGTGATTGCAGGCGTGATACCTGTCGCCCTCCTTGCTAGAGAGCGCCGTGCTATTTACCTGCGCCGAAACGAGGATGCGAGGGAGACCGTTGTCCGCGAGGAGAGACAACGCTCGCTCAACGATTGGCAGCAGTCTTGGAGGAATTGCACGAAGGGAAGGTGGACTGCGCGCCTCATCCCGGATGTGAGACCGTGGCTAAATCGAAGGCATGGTGAGACTGACTTCTATCTGACCCAGTTTTTGAGCGGGCACGGGTGTTTTCAGTCTTACCTGCACAAGATCGGCAAGTCACGGTCTCCCGATTGTCGGTTTTGCCCAGGAGAGGAGGACAATGCCTGTCACACATTTTTTGCGTATACCAAATGGGCCAGGCTGCGAAGGGAACTCTACAGGGAGACGGGAGAGCTCACCCCGGATAATATAGTTGCGGTGATGCTCGAATCGGTTGACAAATGGAACCAGGTGGCACATTATGCTCGGGCAGTCCTAAAATATAAAAGGGACTCACAGCAGCCGGAGGCACTGGGGCTGGGGGATCGCTCTTCCGGCATTTCCTCTTCCCCCTTCCCCTCCCGCTAGGAGAGGGACTCCCCAGCTTGAAGGCGCCCCACGGCGTAACAAAACGAGACCTGGCCCGAAGTAATGTGTCAAACGGTTCCAGGCTAGGTTCTCAGATTGACAGGGGAGGTGTTTAGTGGGTAGTCCAAAGGTATCCTCCATGGGAGTCCCACACTGCCAGACTCGGCGGGCATAAATGCCTTCACCTCCCTACCACAAAAGAAAAAAAAAATCCCAGCATATGAAGTGATTGTCCATGTACGGATGGTACCAATCTCTAGGCGCATCCATGCATGCTCCGTGAAGCTTTCTATTACAGAAGGCCCTGCAGGTGACAAATTTGTAAGTATTGTCGAATGCGATGCAATTCGGAAGGCTACATTTTATACTTACTATAATACAACCGTTTTAAATCGTTTTTATCAGCTCATCAAATCGCTTTAATATGAGTACGCGCAAAGAGGCTATTTTAATATCAGTGGATAAAAACACATTTACAGCAGCTTAGTAGGAAGGTCGTGAATAAGAACGAAATAAACGTATGCTCATAGTAGAGTTCACCATGTCTTGAGCTGCCAGTTCTTTCGTCCGCTGTGAATTTCCCTGCAGCGTGGCACCTGCTGTGAGTACCTCGATGAACCTCGCGACGTCCATCCCTCCAATGTTCCATTCAATTGTAGAATGCCGAAAGCACGGACGTCGGGAGACAACATCGCTGATCTCACGCAGAATGTACTGATGATCACTGGTTCTCCAATTGTGTATCCTCCGTACTAATGACTTCGAGGCGAATGTCAACTCCGGTATGGTTCCTGCGCAGCCAATACGGCGGAAAGTTGGCGCATTGCTGGTGTCTAGTACGACGAGCGCCGTCCTAGCTGCCATTTCTAGGATTCGTTTTCCCTGCGGATCTGTTTGAGGCATGCCCCATTCGATTGCTTTAGAGTTGAAGTCTCGCCCAATGAGAACGTTGCCCTCTGCGTTCGAGACACAGCCCTCCAAATCATTAAGCTTGGCTTGAAAAGATCATATCGATTCATTCGGCGTTAGTTTCACATTGAAGAAAGTGGTCCCTGAGCACCGAATCCTCACAAAATTATCCCCCCGTCCATTGCTCTCCGCTTGGAAATCACTTTTTCGAACCCAGATGGCGGCTGTACCAGTTGCTCCAGAATACCATGATGCCGAACTTTTATCATAGTGTTGCTCACTCAGCAGAATAAATTGGCTTTCATGTCCCTCGGAAACTGCCTAAGCTGATTTTGAGCGGTTGAACTGCGGTGTACGAGTATGTGGAAGCTACAAGGCGGCAATGCAGTGAGGTATTTGCGAAGCTTCATGAAAACATCGAAAGATTGTTGCACGATAGTACCGTGACTCTCCGAGGCTATAAAAGACCCCGAAGTACAAAGGAAAAGCTCTCTTTTTTCTCGGCTGGATTTCGAGGAATTAGTCGAAGGCAAATCGGCGGGAAGAAATTGGCGGGAAGGCGAATTATTCGAGGAAGCAAGGAAGAAAAAGGGATGGTACGAGCTAGACAGGAGGACGACAAGCAGTTTTTGGTACTGTTTTCAACTCGCCGAGGATCGACAGCAATTGAAACCAAGCGTCGAGCAAATTGGAGGCCCCTGATCACGTGTAAACAAGGATAGCGATAAGTAGTTGGTAATTAATTTTCATTTTTTGAATTTTATAAATTTTTTGAATTTATATGTTATATTGGAATAAATTTGATGCAATAAATGGAAAAATTAGTGCATCAACTGGAAAGTGTGAAGTCTAGCTCGCGAGTCTACTTGTGTAATAATTGCGACAGTGGTGAGACTTTGGGGTGGTTTACGACCGCCGTGTGGAAGTGTCCGCAGGTACCACCTGTATGGGGGAAGAGTACGAGGCGCGCTAAGGCGCGGGACGGAAGTGGGAATTTTATCCAGGATTGTGTAGATTTTAGGCTTCCTCGCAAATTAAATTGAAGGTGGTGATAGTTTACAGGGTTAGGCGGGTTCGGTTCTTCTCCAAATTAAGTTAGAATTGGAAGCATTTTCTCCAGGGCCAGGCACGCGGTCAAGTGCTTACAAGAATTGTGACATCGGCGCGGTTTCAGACTTGTGGCCGCTATTCGGAGCTTCTTCGTAAGATGGCGGGTTTGGGAGGTTTTCGCGGTAAAATTGCATTAGTGCTGGTGCGAACTTCACGACTCGGTTGCGTTCTCGCTTGACGATCTCATTTGGGGCCGACTGTCAAAGCAAGTGGCGCATGACCCCTCTTCGGTGAGCTTACCGGGTCCAAGGACCCCAGTTTGAGGTATCTGACGGAGTACCTGAAAATAGCAAGTGTATCACCTGTTTTCGGGTATATTATTTACAGATTCTACAAATGCAGAAAGCTCATACTTCCAAATTACATGAGAATCGGTCACAGGTGTTGTTACCGAGCTATCATCATAAATCAATACAATTCACCTGTTTCTTCACCTAAACACCATGTCCAAATGGAACATATGTTACATCCTTACCCAATGATGCACTAGCAATCCTACCAGAGGAAACTGCTCCACTGCGACTCTCAAAATCAAAATCCAGATCCTCCGTCGGAAAACTCAATCACAACGAAATTTAAATTACAAAGACAAATTCATCTTTTCTAAGGGGGTGTTGTTAAAGACCATGCACTCCATTCATTCTCCTATAAACGCATTCCCATTGACCGTATTAACCCCACACTCATCTTTAGTCCTATACTGACATCATCCTCAATATCCGATCTTGCTGTCAGCAAATATCTTGATTTGCCAACCACATAAATTACATCTGGTATTGCCTATCAGCAAAATATCTTAATCTGCCAAGCTCATGAATAATAACTGATTCAAAGAAGCTTAATTTAATAATTTTCCGGAAATGTAAACAATGCCTGATACCGGAAAGAACCTATCTAAAAGTATAAAAATCCAATATGAGAAATTGTACTTTTGTGACGTTTGCAAATCCAATCAACTTAATACGCCAAATTGGGATTATAATCAAACATCTCGTCAAGTTCTGCGCGTAAACCATATCTCTTGAATTAAGTCCTGATCAAAGGGATAAACAAATCGAAATCAATTGGTTCAAAAATTTTCGCAGAATTAATACTTTTAAAAACATTTCAGGGAAATGGAATTTGCGTGTGGAATCGTGAAATACATTCTTATAAACAAAAACGTACTACGGCTATAAAAGGGCCATGTGTAGATCACTAAAGTTAATAAAGGACTACATTATAATCGGGGAGTGAATTGGAGATCAACGAAGTGGAAGATAGTGTGATAGTGCTGACAAAAAGTGAGACAAAGAAAGAAAAAGTGAGTGCCGTGCAACAGTGCGGACATAAAAAAAGAGAAAGTAATACCGAAAGTGAATTTGGCACGAAACCGCGAGAAGGAAGAAGAGGAGACTTCAGAAGACACAGTTGGAAAGTGTGAGAATCTAGTAAAATATATTTCTGGGTGAGTGTTTGTCTGCTCAACTGGCATATTTTAATTTTCAAAACAGTACAACTAGAGACGAACGACGTTGACTTATTATTTCTTGTTATTTCAATATTTGTTAGGAATACTTAAAAACCCAAACTTCTTGAATCATTTCAATCTTTTCCTGACCTTGACGCCCAACCTTTGGTGTTTCCACTAAGGAATGGACGGAAAGAATTGATAGACTGTGCTCCTGATTTAACAAGTCAATCAGGCAAATGCGATCCAAAAGCAATTGGAGGAAGGCCTCACTGAGCTGCGACAAACACATCAACAGCTCAGAGAGACCCAAAATGAGTTGAAAGAGCGACGTCAGAAGAATGACGAGCTCATGGCTAAGCTCTTGGTGAATAGTTTAGATTCACCAAGATCAAAATCTTCCAGAAAGAGGAAGGCCATAGATTCACCATCTCTCAAAACTGAACCGTTTTCAGAAGAAGCTACAGAGTCTGACCAGGATATGGTGAACTCAAACGAAAATTCTCAAGATTTTCCGGGTCTGCCACCTCCAAAAGCGACCGTTTCATTCCCAGGAATGGCAACTGAAAAACCCTCACAATTTTTCCTCCCTACATCGGTCTCAACTACCAACAGAGTGAACCACCAAAAGCACTCGGATGTTCCCGTTGAGACTCTGAGAACTGTCCCCATTATCCTCCGCGAACCGGAGAAATGGAGAAAGCTGGCAGTACTTATGATGCAGTTAAATATAAAGTACGACTTTGCCAAACGCGTATATCTGGGCATCCAGATTATCCCCAATCCTCCATGAATCACAGGAAAATAAGTTGTTAACTGAGCAAAAATGGCAGTATTACACATACTTCCTCCCTGAGGATGAAATTTAAATATGGTAATTCACGGTCTTCATGGACTATTGGTGGCGGAAATTTAAAAAAATCTCCAGCAGTAAGTTTTCTATGTAAAACTTCAATCCGGCCCCTCTAAACTGGTAAAAGTCCTTCTGCCAAAAGCAGAAATCTACAACGCTACGAGGTGTGCCAATTAAGTAATGAGACTGATTCCATGAAAACCGTACATTTAAAAATTATTCTACATATACAATTCTGCCATCTCCTTCAAAGTAGTTTCCCATATTTCGTAACATTTTTGGAACGCTTCGACTGGGATGTCCGCAAGTGCCCTCGTCACGGCCGCCTGAAAGTCCGTAATCGACTCAAAATGGGTTCTTTTGATCACCGATTTTGTTCTAGGAAACAAAAAAAGTCACAGGGTGACATATCGGGCGAATAAGGTGGCTGTTGTAACACGGCGATCCCTTTAAAGGCCAAATACTGTGACACGCTGAGGGCGGTGGGTTTTGGTTCTTTGGAACCATCTTCACGCACAACTTTTTCATCCCAAAATCGTCGGTTAAAATTTGTCTGACTGTTTCACGCCTCATACCCAGTTCCGAGGCCAACATTCAAACTGTTAAACGCCCATCTTCATGGATTAGGGCACACACACGCTGCGTATTCGCGTCAGATCTATCTGCCATCTCATCTGCTAAGTTGAGTCGATGAAACCAGGCAGCGGGCAAGCTATATGTCATAACTGCCAACAATTTCACCACTAATCGAGCAACTGCCATGGTCAAGCTCGCTCGCTCCCTGCAACACAGGACTAGTGAGTTTAGGCAGTTTATGGCTGACCATAAATTTGATATTATTCTCATCCAGGAAACCTTTTTGAAGCCGGGACTCTGTCTCTGCTTCCCTAACTATTATCCATACAGAAATGATAGACTGACAGGAAAGGGAGGCGGAAAGGCCATTCTTGTGAGAAGAAATGTGAACCACTACCTGATTCAAACCCCACGAGTACAACGCGCAAAGGCGATCGTGATTAAAATAAAAACGAACTCGTTTGAATTTGTAGTCATGTCACTGTAAAACCCCCCTCAGATTGAGACTTTTTATCAAAATCTAAGCTTCTCCTTCGAGCTGGAAGGCTCACTCCTTGTGATAGGTGATTTCAAAGCCTATCACAATTCCTGGGGTGCTGTGAGAAGCAATCGAGATGGGGCTGAGCTCAACAGATTTATCACACCCAAACACGTAAGACTAATACATATGCCAAGTGAACCAACGCACTATGGCCGGGCTTCTAGTAATATCCTAGACTCCGGGATGTCACGAGATTTCCACCACAATATCCGCACAACGGCACTCGATGATCTCTCTTCCGACCATCTTCATAGATAAACCTCTAAAAGTAACGAACAGTACAAACTAGGAAGCTTTCGGGGATACTCTTAAAGCCACACCCAGCTGCTAATTCAGCCGGTGAAGTCGATGAAAGCATAGAAGAAATTACCAGAAAAATTCTTCTTACCAAGGAAAATAATACAGCCCAAACTCCAGTAAGGGAACATAACACTTATGAACTTCTTCAAGATTAAAGGCTCCTGATAAGAAAGAGGAATCAACTACGGAGAGGAACTAAGAACACGGGTGATCCTAGGTTGAAAACCAAAGCCAACCGGCTAACCCACAAAATACGTGATCAGATTCACGAATTTCGAAACACCATTTGGGAAGGATTTTTGCAAGGCCTCAAATCTGGTGATAATAGCTTTTGGCGCCTCTCAAAATATTTTAAGGTCGAAAAACTAACTAAATATCCCCCCCATTCACGGATCAAATGGCCTTAAACACAACAGCACAGGAAAAGCCGAAACCTTTGCAGACACTCTTGAACTGCATCTGCCCTGAATCTGAAGATGAAATTGAATCGTCTGTGCAAAGACTGCTAGCCTTCCAAATGACAGGTACAAACGAAATTCATCCACGAGACCTAAAGGAATTAAAAGACTCGATAAGCACGCTAAACAAACGGAAAGCCCCAGGACCGGAATTTTCGATGAAGATGAGACAACATACTGCAAGCCCTGACGGAAATCATCAACACCATCTTTTGCCTATGCAAATTCTTCAAGTCGTGGGAAACGGCAACTATAATCGTCATCCTGAAACCAGATAATGATCTTACTTTCCCGCAAAGTTGGCGGCCAATAAGTCTACTGTCCTCTCTCTTTAAACTCACAGAAAAGGCACTTCTAACTCGGATGTCCGAATATATTGAGAACAATGAGATTATACAAGATGAACAATATGACTTCTGAGCTGGACACTCAACCGAACTGCAGCTAACAAGGGTAGTCCAACATATTAGAAATGGATTGAATCGCAGAAAGTCAACAGGCCTAGTTATGTTCGACAATGATCAACTCTTTCCTGCAGGGCAGATCTTTTCGCGTAAAAATCGATAACATATTATCCAACATGCGACCGATTCAAGTTGGAGTTCCACAAGTGTTGCGAGCGAACACATACAACATACTCGGATGTATTTCAAACACCACCTATGTTTTCGCACTTCACAAATGAAAATTAGTCAAAGAAGCACATACGCAAGTAAATAAGCGAGCGGCAAAGTAAACGAAAAATATCAACCCGCAATGATATTCACATCGTGAACGATAAGCCTTGGGTGTGCTTCGAAGAGAGGTAAGCTCTTTCGCTCAATGTCCCCAGTTTCGCTATTTCACCTCAAGAGATCGTGGAAAAGGCGAAAACTTAAGCTAAAAACATTCTTTCGAAGCGAAAAGCACTCTTTCGCTCAATTTCCCCAGTTTAGAATATTCACCAGCCGAGCAAGCGAGACGAAGCGGGAGGAAAAACTTTCTTGGAACGAGAGCGCACGTTTTCGGCTACTCAGCACCTTTTAAGAGAATTTATGTTGAAGGCTCACGAAGGAACAGTATTTAAAGTTCTTGGGCAAAGCATTCGAGTCAGTCTTGTTCGAATCCAACGTTTAACGTTGTAACGTTTAAGTATTCGCGATTAAAATTTTAAACGGAAGTATAGTACATTTTAGTACGACGAAGTGGTGAGGGGTGAGGTGTTAGCTTGCGCCGCGAACCTCAATCGGCCTTATGGTGTCCCACGCCGTGTGGCCACCCCGAACCATAGCACGTCATGTTGATTCCCTCTGCAGGCTGGCGCGCAACTGTGAAACGCGAAAAGTCAAGTGGAAAGCGCTTCACTCATTACTAATATAAGTTTTCAATAATTTAAAATGCAGAATGTAATTTTGAAAAAACAAACCAACAAGTAAATAAAATAATTAATAAAATAAACGTTTTGGCTTTGCTGATTTGGTTTAAATGGACAGAGTAGCAGGTAAGTGGTGTTACAGTGAGTTCGGGAGCCTTGATGATGTATATAGGATAAACATCAAATGAGCTCTCAGTTCATACCAGTATACATAGGGTATACTGGTTATGAAACACAAGGATCACCACTCTCGATGACACTTGCATATATTACACCACGCGACAAGCTGACAAAAACATTTTTAACAGAAGAAGACGACGACAATAACCTCCTGAATTACAAACCGATTCAAACTCAGTACCTTGAAAAAGAACAGCAAAATACCTAGAACTAAGATTTGACAATAGACTTACATGGACTGACCACATACGTGACTAGAGACAACACTGTTTAGGTATCTTATCCTTCTTGGACCCCATTTTAAGATCGGGAAAACTGAACTGAACGTGGCAAACAAACTCTGCATCTACAAACAAGTTATAAGACCCTCTCTTCTGTCAGACCTCAAAATTCAACAAAAAACTGCTTCAATCCCTACAAAACAAGGCCCTTTAGAACCTCCTAGTACATTAGAAACATTGACATTCATAAAAACCACAAACTAGACACTATTGACAAATATATACTAGACCACGCACTAAAACCGTTCGACAGGATAGATGAACACCCTAACAGTACCCTAAATTCCCTAAGACCAACCAATAGCGTACAGAGGCTCACCTACCCTAGTCTAAGGTCAATATTATTATGATATAGGACTGACAGAATCTAGTTGTATTGTTTGCTATAGGCCAGTAGGGTATAAAGATAGTCACAGATAGAAATGGAGCAAAGTACCAAATCGCACTAGCTCCACGTAACCCCACACTTCAAGGATCTAAAGCACTGCATTAAAATACCTAGTCTAAGATCTGCTTGTTCAACTGTCCATGTGATGACTAGCACAAGCGCCGTAACATACCTTATAACATAGTCACTATTGTGGATCAAGTGCGACTTATCTGCTAGCTAATGCCTCACTTGCCCTCTGTACAAAATGTTCCATGGATCAGAACCAAGATTAAAGCCCTGAGCAACACACGATGTAACTTCCTTTTTGGTGTAGAGTAGGCTTTGGCCCATCAAAAAATTCCTCAGAGGGCGTATCAGATATTATGGAGCTTGGTAAAATATTCCAACATTCAGGATTCCCAAGCAACCGGCAGAGTTAAAGGCATTCCTCATATCAAGAATCGATCACCAGGGAAACTATGCGTCGAGTGACATAGCTGCATACTTCCGCCAATCAGACCACGATCACTGCATCAGCAATCGCAATCAATTGTGAGGTACCGTGCTCTGAAGCCGTACACTCATGGATGGAACGTGGATCATGTCTATGAGTTATCTTCAAATGAATTTCTCGGCACTTTTCCGTCCGCGTCTAGCAAACGGCGACCCGGATTTCTCTTTCACTTGCTTCTGCACCTTACAGTGCTCCGAGAACACACGGGGCGCAAATCTGGGCAAAAGTAAAAGCTTCGCGGCACGATATTAGTTTAGACGCTAGCTGGTCCTGGAGCCTTCCTTATATTCATGTACGTAGAGATTGGACACTCCAGTGAACAGCATCGACAAGAGCAAGAAGTGATGGAAAAGGGGCCCACACAATTTTGTCCATTTTATCTGTTCACGCAAACAGGGCGTCGTTTGAACACCGGTCCTGCGAATGTTTTGCTTTGTAGCCCATGCCCCATAGATTGTTTTACCTAATTTTTTCAATGACGTCCCTTGTTACTGTTGATGAGCATGCGAAGATATTTTCTGATTTGTATACTACTAACCTGCCTGTAAATGCCTGGACTCGATTCAGTACGCATTGATCTGCTTGTTAGAGCTTGGGGCACTACTTCTACTATTCAGCAATTTGGTTTGATCGTCAATATACTAAAATCTAGTCTTCATAGGGTCTCTGATGGCGCATGAAAAACCTAAAATGTAACAGTATCTATACAGTTAGCACATCAGTGAACCTCTCAGCACTTATCCTCCCCACATTCCACTCTAAGCTGAAGATCGAGGATATGGGGTTAGGTGAAATGTTCTAATGATCATTGGCTCAGTGGTCTTCTAGAACTCGCTTCCCCTAGTCATCCTTAAGTACTCGGAATTTCAAAACAAATATTAAAAACGGTATTGTTCTTACACCGCCCCACCGGCAGAAAGTAGGCACACTCCTAACATTCAGTGTCATCTTCTTCGTAGCACTATAGCCCCTCTCGTGTCTCTGTTTCCTGCAAAGAGGAACTCCAACTGTCTCGTTACATTGTCCACGTTCTCCAATTTTGAAATCCGAGCAGTGATGAACTGTCTTCCAGCGTCTCCTCGGTTTCCCCACTCGTCTCCGGCTTTCAGCTCTCCCAACGAATACCTTCTTGGGTATCCGTTATTCGTTCATACGATTCATGTGGCCAGCCCATTGCAGCTTCCACAGTCTTACAATCGTTGAAATCTCCGGTTCGTCAAAAATTTCATACAGCTCATAGTTGTACTAAATTCGCCATAAGTCTCCGTCTAACTTCGCTCCGATTATTCGCCTCAGGACCCGTCACTCGAAGGCGTTCAATATGTTTGCGGATGCTTGAGTTAGGGTTCATGTTTCACACCCGTAACACAACACAGGTCTTCACACAGATTTGTATTCTTGGAACTTTGTTTTGCTGTGTACGAAGCTGGTCTTCAAGGTTGTCAAAACTGAAAAAAAAATATTTTATTTGCGAGCTGTACTCTTCGGCGTATTATCAACGTCGTCTTTATCAACGATGACGACATTTTTATCTGCCGCATTATCGTTCATGTCAATAAATTTATCAACGCCAGCAACTATAACTGCCAAAAAACAGCGAATACTGTAAGAACATCAACAAATGTTGCAACATCACGATAAACACCACAAATGGAAACTCTCCGGGAATATCTATAGGCTCCGCTGCTTTGGAGATGTATGGAGAAAATGAAATTTGATGCTCATTTTTCTTGATTCTGTTTTCTTGAGCGAATAGAATCACCGCCTGCCATCGGCAAATACGAGACCTCAAAGGCAAGGCTATTGTCTGTATTCGAAATTAGTGACCACGAGCGCATCAGACAATTGATGCACAGCTTGGAATTAGAGAAACAGCGTCCAGCACAATTGCTAGCGCTATTGCAATCAGTGGCAGGAAACAACATGTTCGACACTATGTTGAAATCGTTATGGCTTCAACGCTTTCCCATGCAAACGCGACCGACAGAGTTAAGCAAACTTGCGGCGGCGCCAGACAAAATTGCTAGTCGCTGCGCAGATGGCAATGTAGCGCAAGTGATTAATCACGATAATGCACACCTCGCCACAAACTACCACGATGAATGCATTACCCCACAAAGGATGGAAAGCAGAGCTGAAGTTAATAAAATTCAGCGGTTAGATAAGAACGTTTTTCCGCAATGTAATCAGTGCCGCCACCCAACACGACAGGCGTTCACCACACCAGTTACAAAAAAGCTGGACACGGAATGGTGTCACTATCATCTGAGATCCGGAGCAGCTGCTGTGCGCTGTTGTCCACCCTACAATTTTCGTGTACCACCACCGGAAAACTACTCGAATCATTAGCACAACAGGCGACGGCTAATGATTCTCGTCAGAGTCGCCTAGAAATATCGGACCCGAAATCAAAAATTAAATTTTAAATCGACACGGGCGCAGATGTCTCGGTCCTCTCAGTTAATGCAATGCACAAGAAACGCAAGCGCGGTGTGTACAGATTGTACGCCGCAAATGGCACACCGATAGATACGTTTGGAAAGACAACGCTAAATGGGTCACCCAGCCTTCAGCGAAAGTACCCATGACAGTTTCATATCGCACAAGTAGCACACCATATATTGGGGTCCGACTTCCTAAACCACTACAGACTACTTGTGGGCATAAGAAACAAATGGCTACGCGATCCTGTTATAAAAAATGCAATGGTGGGTCGGATCAGCGCGGTGCGAGACGAGTCTGTATCGAGCATCAGAAGAAACTCGCAATACGACGAGATAGTCAAAGATTTCCCGAGTATAACAAACCCGGCCATTAGAACCAAAGTGACTACTCACTCGGTGCATCATCACATTATAACTAAGGGACTGCCAATATCGGAACGCCCTCGAAGGCTGAACCTGGAGGACTTAAAAGTCGCCAAAGCAGAAATTCAGTTCCTACAACACAGAGGATTGTGCCGCCCGTCAAGCAGCCCGTGGGCGAGCTCACTGCACCTCGTAAAAAAGAAAGACGGTACATGGAGAACGTGTGGGAACTACCGACGACTAAACGCCGCAACCGTGCCAGATAGTTACCCAATGTGCCACATTCAAGACGTAACCGCTGATCTAGCCGGTAAATGTATTTTTTTCGAAAATCGATCTTCTCAAGCCATTTATCACATCCCAGTTAATGGAGAGGACATCCCAAAAACAGCGGTAATGATACCGTTCGGCCAATTCAAATTCACCGCAATGACGTTCAGCCTACAGAACTCAGCGCAATCTTTCCAGAGATTCATGGAGCAAGTACTTCAAGACTTGAACTTCTGTATTTGTTACGTCGACGACATCCTGGTCGCTTCCGAGTCAGAAGAACAACACAAGAGGCTCCTTCACTTGGTCTTTGAACGCCTCGCTGAAAACGGTCTGAGAATTAATATTCCAAAATGCTCATGGGGTGTATACAGAGATTGAGTGCCTAGGCCATTTGATCAATGCGCAAGGCATTTCGCCACCACCTTCCCGCGTTCAATTAATCCGGGCTACAAAAAACCCAAGACAATCGCAGAACTCCGTCGTTTCCTGGGATGCAGCAATTATTATCGAAATTCTATCCAAAATGCTGCGAGCTTACAAGCGCCGTTAAATAATTTCTCCTCATCATCAAAGAAAAACGATAAGACACCCATCGCGTGGAGAGCAGAAGCTGAAGAAGCATTCAGAATTGCAAACAGAGCCTGGCCCACGCTGTGTTATTTGTTCACTTTCAGGCAAATAAACCACTCAGATTGGCCACAGACGTGTCAGACGTAGCGGTGAGTATGGTTCCAAAGCAACTGCAAGCAAACAAATGGCTACCACTAGCTTTCTTCCAAAGGAAATTGTCCAAAGCGGAAAAAAATATAGCGATTATGATCGCGAACTGCTGGTCATATACAGCAGCATCCGCCATTTTCACCACTATGTAGAAAACGCACCATTTCACATCCTCTCAGACCACAAACCGCTTAGCCACGCATTCGCGTAACTGTCAGACAAGGCTTCGCCACGGCAACTCCGACATCTAAACTTTATAAAGCATACGATACATCGCCGGAACTGCTAACAACGTCGCGGACGCATTATCGCGAATCGAGGAGATAACCGTACCAACTGCAGTGGACCTGGAAGAATTGGCACGTGAACAACAAACGGATAAGGAGCTACAGGAATTACTACAAAGCAATACCACGTCACTCATCTTACAACGTGTCAGCATGGGTGATAGTCTACAAGTAATAGTCAACACAACACTAGCAAACGTTCGGCCGTTTGTTCCAGCAGGATTGCGTAGAAAAGTCTTTGACATCTTTCATCATCCATCACATTTAAGTGGTCGAACAACGTGCAGATCCATTGGGAAAAAATTCGTCTATACAGAGATGAAAAGGGACATTCGAATATGGGCACGTAGCTGTATACCATGTCAGCGATCGAAAATTGGCCGCCATCAAAAAATCCGTTGTAGGAGTTTCCAATTCCCGAGGAACGATTTCAGCACGTGCACCTAGACATTATTGGACCATTGATCCAGTCTCAAGGATATAGATACTGCCTAACAGCAATCGACCGATTCTCGAGGTGGCCCGAGGCAATACCGCTGACCAACCAAACCGCCGAGACGGTCGCGCAAGCATTTTACAACAACTGGGTTGCTCGTTTTGGTGTGCCTCAAATAATAACAACAGATCAAGGCACTCAATTTGAGTCCTCGCTGTTCAAGGCGCTTACCCGGTTTATGGGATGCAATCGTACCAGGACATCACCCTATCACCCCGCTTCTAACGGACTCATCGAGCGACGGCACCCTACGCTCAAAGCAGCAATCATGTGTCACGAGCAGAATCCAGCCTGGCCACAAATACTGCCCACGGTATTGCCGGGATTACGTGGAACGGCTAAAGAAGACCTCGAAGCATCATGTGCCGATATGCTATACGGAACTACACTCAATTTTCCTGGAGAATTAATCGTACCACAGCAGACAACCATCGAGCCACACGAATTCCTACGTAAGCTGTGAGAGACCATGATGCAGATGCGTCCTTCAGCTACAGGGTAACGCAACACTCAAACGCTATTTATAAACAAGGGTCTTAGAACTTGCTCACACGTCTTCATGAGAATTGACGCAGTTAAGAGACCTTTGACTCAGCCGTATTCAGGACCGCACAAAGTTTTAAAAAGAATTAGTGACGTCCTCTACGCAATCGACATCAACGGCTCAAACCCGCCTTTATCGAAGACGTACGTGAACACACGTCGCACCACAAAGAGAAGGTTCCAAGCAGAGAAGCGCCGCAAAGGACAACAGCGGATAACATGTTGCCCACAACATAACAATTGTCAACAGCACCTGATATCATGATACCACAATTAACACCAGCCGTATCACAAACGCCAACTCCAAGAACAGCAAATCCAAAAGCCGAATAGTAGCTCCATTCGCAGCGGCAAACGACAAGAATCCTCCCGAATCTAACTCAGTTAGGTACAATGTACAAATGTAAATTCTCTCTCACTGTGACGTACAAAGAAAAGTTCTTGAGGATTCGACTACGATACGTCAACCCGTACGGATCGAGCAAAACTTGAAGTGTAAGATTATCGTTTAAACAAACTTTATTGTGTCATTAAATTAACGTTGAGTATTATTTCATACGCTCGTCCCTACAGTCTCTGTGAAATTTTTCGCCACAGACGCCGTTTAGAGCCTTTCGATGTCGAACTTTCGTCGAGGGCTAGTCTTTACTGAATACACCTTTGACATATGACATCAGTAGGTTAGTTTGATCAAGTAATGATCCGAGTTACGTCAAGTATACTTGCGGTCCAACGTTGTTGGATCAGATCCGGTGATTTTCTTTATGCGTCGATGTGGGAAGTAAATCGAACGTATAACTAGGTTTCTGCTAAATGCATGGTCAATCAATCAATAAATCATACCTACCAATGACTATAAAGACGGCTCATGTCAAAAGAAATCGACTGATAAGAATAAATCAAATATTTTAATCATGAGCGAGCTATTTCAAACCAATAATACGAGTAATTTTACATTCAATCTGATATACAATTAATGATTCAAAAAATCCATTACACAGTCTGTTTCACTGACCTTCCCGATTTTTCGATTTATCTCAGCAAATCTTTTGTCTAGATAATACAGATAACATCTTAATATGACTTGTTTATCGCCAAAATGGTATGACAAAAAGCTACCTTTCGAATTGTTTTCTCAATTATATACGAAAGTATATAGTTCTGCGTTGTAACAACATGTGAATCACTTATATTTGCTGATACAATATTACGAGACGTTATCACTATTCGTCGACGTTATCACTATTTCTTTACCGGGTTAATAATCAACTTTCCAGTTTGACGGGTATTTTATGCAATCGGAAAAATTATTCGATGCGGCAAAACCTTCTGTAAATAAATTCCGTCGGAAAAGCTAACGAAAAAGTGCCTTAGACAATAATCTATTCCAAACTAGTTGAGTTCAGTTCAAAATTCTTTTATTTGTTTTGAACTATGTTTTCCATATCACATTATTTATCGCCCAAAAATTTCAATAATGAAATTAAAACCGTGAGATCTTTGAGATTTCAGATGAATTGTCACATTCCTGTATCCTACTCCACCTTTTAACAAAGTAGCGTATCCTCCGCTGCCATTTCTGTATTGGTCGGCGACACGAATTCCAGTGATATTGTAATAGTTGTAGTATCCCTGGATAAATTTAAATAATTTAACATTTCTCGCACAAATACAGGATATATGGTATCAAATCATTAGAAAAACTACGTTCCAATTTGATGCGGCCGAAAAAGCGTAACTTACCGGCTTAGGATATTTGAAGTCTTCAGTAACTATCCGCAAAACTTTAGATTTTTTAACTACGATTTCACGGTCTAGAAGGCGATCATAAGGACCGATTACACCCCAAGTTACGTTGTGGCTTTGGCCATCGATTGAGCACGCGAAAATTGCCAAAAGTGCTAATGAAAAAATCACTACTTTATTCATTTTATTTTTAAGTTTATTAAAATTCTATAGAACGGATCACGGCTGGTATTATTTTGAAGTTACTGTAGTCTGAAGAAAAATTTAACTGGTTATATATAGTACACCCATAACGAATGAAACACAACTGATAAGAGCAGACACTAATGGTTTGATAAAGAACTCAATTCTACTCCAGCTTATTATCTTTTATCTTCTCATAGATAAACTGGCGCATCCGATTCACAATATCATTCGGATGTTGACAACTTCATTCCAATTGTTTTTGTTTCCAACTTCAGCGCGAATCCCAAGTATTTTCTTTTTATAAGTTATGATAAGGTCTGATATCTATATCTAATAATAAATTATATCTGTTCCAATTAAAGGTACTTGCCGGCTTAAAAGTTCAAAATTTTGATCAATTTCAGGTAGCACTTAAATGTCATAAGAAATCAGATTGAATAGAAAACACGTGAAATGAATGAGTGAATCATACTATATGTCGTATATCAATTCAATTTCAGGTGAAACATGACTCACCCAAGCTTTGTGGAGTTTAGACAAGTTAATATGGTACGCGAAAGTGTCTCACGTATTTTATGGAGTCAATTAAAATTTCAAAATTCGGATAGAATGGATAGCTTCAGAACCCGATCTAAGGAGGGAAAAGCCGGGCAAATGCTCAGAGCGGCAAAAATGAGGTGCAGAAAAATTAACGAAGAGTGGCGGCAATTCAATAATGCAGCAGCACCAATTTCACTGGTAACACCAAATCCAAGTCAAAAACAGGGAATTACCGATGAATCGGGCGAATTACCGATGACAGATGACGTGACCTGCATATTTCTAAGCGATTCTGTATTTGCTGATATCTAATTTTTTACATATATACAATTCATTAATGACTTAACCTAACAATATGCTACTGTACGGAGCAGAGGTATGGGGCGACGCTCTCAGCAAGGAGGTATACCGAAAACGATTGGCACAGGTACAGAGAAGAGGAGCACTGAGAATTGCATCTTCGTATCCAACAGTCTCCGACTCGGCGGTGAGAGTGATTGCAGGCGTGATACCTGTCGCCCTCCTTGCTAGAGAGCGCCGCGCTATCTACCTGCGCCGAAACGAGGATGCGAGGGAGATGGTTGTCCGCGAGGAGAGACAACGCTCGCTCAACGGTTGGCAGCAGTCTTGGGGGAATTGCACGAAGGGAAGGTGGACTGCGCGCCTCATCCCGGACGTGAGACCGTGGCTAAATCGAAGGCATGGTGAGACTGACTTCTATCTGACCCAGCTTTTGAGCGGGCACGGGTGTTTTCAGTCTTACCTGCACAAGATCGGTAAGTCACGGTCTCCCGATTGTCGGTTTTGCCCAGGAGAGGAGGACAATGCCTGCCACTCATTTTTTGCGTGTACAACATGGGTCAGGCTGCGAAGGGAACTCTACAGGGAGACGGGAGAGCTCACCCCGGATAATATAGTTGCGGTGATGCTCGAATCGGTTGACAAATGGAACCAGGTGGCACATTATGCTCGGGCAGTCCTGAAATATAAAAGGGACTCACAGCAACCGGAGGCGCTGGGGCTGGGGGATCCCTCTTCTGGCATTTCCTCTTCCCCTCTTCCCTCCCGCTAGGAAAGGGACTCCCCAGCTTGAAGGCGCCCCACGGCGCGGCGTAACAAAACGAGACCTGGCCCGAAGTAATGTGTCAAACGGTTCCAGGCTAGGTTCTCATATTGACAGGGGAGGTGTTTAGTGGGTAGTCCAAGGGTATCCTCCATGGGAGTCCCACACTGCCAGACTCGGCGGGCGTAAATGCCTTCACCTCCCTACCACAAAAAAAAAAAAAACCTAACAATATTGATGCATTTCCCGGAGTTCAATAATAATTTACTTTAATTAGATAACAATATTAATTTTTCGGTAAAACAAATCTTTAAAATGCTGATACCCCCAACATTATCAAACATTAATAGATTATAAAAAAAGTTTGTAAAATTCATTTGCTCCATCAACTGCAGTTTTAAAAATTGATTTCTTTAAAATTAAGTCCATTATTTCCTTAAGATTACCTTAAAACTACTCATTCGCTGCGTCCATTGAGCGGTTGTCCGTCGCTCTCCTGACTACTCCCGCCTTGTGCTCCTTGACTCTCCTGATCCCGGATTCTACCAGCATTTCTGCATACGATTTTATTGGCTCCATTCCTGTCTCCTGGTACAGCGCTTCGTTGGGGTAAGACTGTCCGTCCTTCCATCTTATAGGCCTGTGCAAGCCCGAAGGATTTTTCGCTCCAATAATCCTATCTTGCCCCATTTTTTTTTCGGAGCTCCGTTCCATATCATCACCGCATATGTGATGATCGGATGGATCAAGGTTTTATAGGCCAAAACCCCGACTCGCTCAAGCTTTGTGAAAAGGTCAGAAGTAATGGTCTCTCAAAAGTTAAGGTCTTACCAAAAAATTAAAAAATTTTTAAGGGGGGTCCCCCCTCATAACGAATTAGCCCTTAAAAATTTTTTTTTAACCCAGGGGAAGGCAAAATGTACCAAAAATTTGTGTCCATCGCGATTGGACACCTTTGAGCCGAAAAATCTGAAACCAATCAAGGAGGTAGGTCTCTTACAAGGGCAACAAATACCTCAAAAACTGAAATTCGCTCAACTTTGTTAATAATAGCATGATTTGTAGATTTTACATTTTCGCCCATAAAAACGGTACCTGTAAACTTCTTGAAATGTTGCAATTATATAAACTAGTATAAGATATTTACGTTCACAAAATTTAATCGAGATTAAATCATAATCAAGTGAATTACAACAACAATAATACGTATTTATGGTTGATACATATTTCAAATTGACCTAGGGACTTTTGTTTTCTTTCAAGTTTTATGAAAATTTAAGGAATATTGTTTAACTTGAATATGTTCAATCGGCCGAGCATTCAGAAAAATCATTTAAGCTAGATCAAAATGGCAGCCGCACTGTGCTTATAAGAAACGGTGCGATGAATAGTTCAAGTTATCGATTCACTCTATTAGAAAACTTGTTTCTAACCCTAGGATGTTTACAAAGACCTTCTGATAGGAGCACTCTCCTGCTTTCTCAACTTGTTTCAAAATATTGTCAACGTGGGCACTAAAGGTAGCTTTCCTATCGAAAACTAGCCCCAAATACTTTGTTTGCCTAGAGCAGTGCCCCATCTGCGTATTCAACTTAATCCTGGAATCACAGATGCCTCTTGCACGACGACCGAAGTTTTTGTAGCGGCCCTTGAACACAATTAACTCACTTTTCTTTGCATTTACCTTGATTACCGATTCCCGGTTATATGCACAGCAACGCGCAAATTGTGCTCAGATGACCACACTAACAAGTCGTGAAGAGGTTCACCAGGATGCCGGGCTTATATTCATCTCTTACGCCCTGGACGTCAGAGGTGAATAGATTGAAATGACCCATTTTGTATTGACCACCGCGTCAATACAAAATGGGTCTGACCTAGCTCTACCAGCCACTGCAAAGGCAGTTCGTCACCTCTTGAAGCTGCCTATAATTTTTACAATATGGGCCGGAAAGCCCAGATTTATCATTTTGTAGAAAATCCCATGGATCCATATAGAGTCAAAGGTTTTCTCCACATTGAATAGGCAACCTACAACAAGCTTATTGTTGCGCCAGCTTCTCGTTATATCGTCTTGGAACACGGCTTTAGCATCTACCGTAAAGTGAGCTTTTTAGGGTTTTGTACTAAAATACAAAACCCTATTGCAATCACGACCTGTGTCCGTCTGTCCGTCCGTCCGTCCGTCCGTCTGTATGTCACAGCACTTTTTCTCCGAAACCATAGAAGCTACAGCCATGAAACTTTGTGGAAAGGTCAGAAGTGGTGACTTCTTGAAAGTTCAATGGTGGAAAAATTTTTCAAAGGGGTTTAAGGGGGGTCTCCCCATATAGGGAGGTGACCCCTCAAAAAAAAATTTTCACCATTGGTAGTCGAGTAGGGGTCATTGGAAAGGTCTCAACGAGATCTTTTCAAAACAAGTCTTAAAATTGCCTTATGAGTACCGAGGGGGCAGGGGAAGGGGAAATGTACGAACTTTTCGCGTACCCCCCCTCGCGATTGGACACCTTCCATCCGAAAAATCTGAAAAAAATCATGGATGTAGGCCTTTGTGAGTACAACAACAACAAATACATGAGAAGTCCAAATTCACTCAACTTTGTTACTAATAGTATGATTTATTGATTTTATGTTTTCTTGAATAAAATCTAGACGGTACCTTTAAGTTCAATAAAATTTAGCACACAGATGACTATTTATAAGATTGATTTTTCCTAAAAGTTTCATAAAGATCGAATAGTATTTAACGAAGTTAAAGCGATTTGAATTTTCCTGCATTACTATGGAACAATATGCCCTGTATTACTATGGAAACATATGGCTATGGAGCCATATGCGCTTTTACCCGACTTAGACACTACAGTTTTGCTAGGATTTGCATGAAAATTTCAGGAATGATAGGTATCATGAAGATGAGTACATACAATTGAAACAAGTCGAAAAGGCAGGAGACAGCTCCTACCAAAAGGGATTTGTAACCATTCTAAGATTCGAAAAAACAGGCCATGAATCGATGATTACAGTACAGAGGAGTGGCCCCTGAAAAAAAATTTCATGAAAGGTAGCTGATATGAGTATCAACTGAAGGTTCTCTATGAGAGCTTCTCAAAACAGTTCTTAAACTGACAGTTTTTGCTTCAGTGGGGGCACAGGGGGGGGGGGGTAGGGGAATACATGAAAAATGTGTTTCCTCCCTTGCGAATGGACACTCGTGATCTTACAAAATCTGAAATAATTATCAAGAGAGATATTTGTGGGTATAACTATAACAAATACCTCAGAAGTCAAAATTCTTTCAACTTTGCTAATAATAGTATGATCCTCGAACATGACATGTTTCTTGATTTTATTCGTCACCGGTTACTGCATTTTGTATGTTGAGTACAAAACCCTTCTGACATGTGCATAGGTCTGTCTACCCAACTTGTTTGAAGAATGATAGCGAGGAGAACGAAGAAAACATGGGGAAGCCTTTTAAGCATATGATTGTAGATTCCATCAGCAGCTGCTCATTTTTTGGAATTTCGCCCCAGCGCCAACAAAGTGAGTCTCTCAGGACTGACAAACAGACCATGGCCAGTACGTGCGTCGAAAGGACTTGAAACAGAGAACCTGGTCAAGCACAATTGCCCATTGTCCCTGTGGAAATTCGTTGCGGTGCTACTCATTAATCAAGTAACGGAAGAATCCTCACTTGCCTTCTCTCCTTGAAGAACTTTCGCAAAATGTTTTGCGATAGAGTCAGCGATGGCTTTGTCATCCATGAGCATGGGTCCATCGTATTTGAAGGCCCTGGGCAGCCTTTTTCTGCGAATTATCCTATTGATATGAGGAAACATACAGGGACCTGGTTTCATACTTTCGAGGGCCTGTTATGCAAAAGCCATGGTTCTCGTTGAGGTCATTCGGTTCAGAGACGTAATCACTAGATGAATACGTTCCAACTCCCAGTTGACCATATTTAAATTGCGGTGGTAGATTCTTGTGAGTAGCTTTCTAAGCCGACTACCTCTAAGATGTCTTCTAGTAAAACTCGATAAAGGTAATTCGTCAACGATTTCTTATTAGATATCTTTAAGATGACCCTATCCAGAGTTGAGTTTATACAAGCAACTCCTCCATCGATTTCAGAAATAGAAAGATTTTTTGATCTTTTGATCGAAATTCCCTTCAATTTTCCATCAAGGTCAGCACTTACTGCTGCCCAATCGATTCGCTTGTACTTGTATGGAATGAAAAGTTGAGGATCTATAACCTCAAGTTTCACATCCTTTTTCACTCTTAAGATTAGCTCAAACAAAAGATGGTCAAACTCGGCGTCAAGAACTCTACACTCGAAATTCCTCCAACTGTGGAAGAGATTTACCAGATTGACGGACACAATGAAGAAGTCAATCATAGCGGCGGAAGGTAAGCTCTTTTAGGACAATCAGTATAAGATCCATATTTAATTGAACCCTGTTAGAGATAGCTGTTTCATAGCCATTAAATGTGATATTTCTCCATGAGGGATGCTACGCATTGAAATCATCTCCCATGGCGTAGAAATTGAACTTTTCGCACAGAGTAGGCACTGTTTCCTAGTCGTCAGTGAGTTCCCTCACCGAATATCCATGTCGAACATAGATCCCCACGAACGCAAAGGTGCACCCTTCCAGCATGGAGCTTATTATTTTTGCTTCAATACACTTCTGACTTGGAAGGCGGTGCCTTTGGACTTTTAGGTGATCTTTGCGAGCCATAGTAGCTCCAAGAATTCCCTCTGGATCATCAAGTCTGATGATCTTGTATTTTCCCAGATATACTCTGTGTCTTTCTTTGAGTCTTGTTTCCGACATAAACAAGAAGTCTAGTCTATGGGCGTTCAAGTATTCTTTAACGAAATTCCTTTTAAAGCGTGGAGCTAGTGAACATATATTGAGGATGGAGATTTTAATGGAACTCATCACGACAACACTTTGAAGGCGAATTCTAGATACGCAGCTTTTTTCTCACTAAGGTTGGTGAGTCTTTTATAGTGAGGGATAAAATAGTCCACTTTTCAAATAAGTGTGAACTAGTCACACCCAAAAAATCGTTGGCAGTCAGTGCTCAAAACAGTATTTCGATCATTCTGTGACTGCTGGGGTTGCTGCATTGGTTGCAGTTTTTGTTGCCACATAGGCTGTGGTGCAGGCTGCTTCTTTGTATCTTATGAAAGGCTAGAGTACGAGACCCCTTCACGTACAGTATTTTTTATAGAGGCGGTGATGAAATCCCTCCTTTCCTCTTTTTTCTTTTGGAGATTTTTCCTCCTCTGTTCGATTTCTTTGCTTTAGGACACCCTCTGAAACTCATAGGGTGCCCCTGAGCATTGCAATTTACACAAAAGATCTTGTCTTTTTTCGAGATTGGACATTCAATGAACTTATGCTGCTTGCCGCATTTTATGCATCTAACTTCAAGTTCACAGTTAGAAGCGATGTGGCCAAATCTTTGGCAGTTGAAGCGTTGGGAAGAGCAATTTTTCTGCAGACGCTCCCATTGTATCTTTTGGTACACTAGAAACTTTATGTCTATTGCTTTCTTCACTTCAAAGTCCAGTTTGAACTAGACTAAGAAGGATGAAAGCATCCTTTTTTCCCTCCTAGAGGTTATAGTAGAGAACCTTTTTGCTGAAAGAATATCTTTCCGAGATATTCCTTCAGCTCAGCTACGAAATCATTCTCATCGTATGAGCTGTACACGCCTTTGGATAGGAGAGTCAATTTTCTCTCTCCTGGAAGAGTCTCGGTATACACTGTATACACACACTTCAGAAAATTAAAAAGACTGGTATGATCCTCAGCCGTTTTAGGGCGGAGCAAAGTTCGTGAGGAGCTGTTCACAATCACATTGAACTCTGGCTCCTTTTGGAAGTTTCGTGCGCATGGCTTTTGACGCTATCCTTGAAAGTCTTCAGTTCAAGCCTATAGGACACTATACGAGGTACGCTCTCTTTTTTGGTAGCAGCCACACTTGGCTGCTGGGGCTTCGATTTCCTTTTACTTCCCTCAAGGCCTGGCCTTCCAGCCGGCTTGGGTATGGTCCCCGAGAAACTAGCGGAATCTATTTTCGCCACCTTTTTGAGCTGGAAAAAATTGGAGACCTTATTGGCCTCTTTCTGGCTTCCAGCTTTACGATAGCGTCAGCCTTGTCACCATTGTCCGTGGAACTTGCACCCTCGTCAATTTTCATGTCACTGGGGACTTCCGGCACTTGCAGTTGCATCTTGCAACTAGCAAGCAAGTCCAGAATAAATTCCTCCTTTATGTCCCCCCAAATTTCTCGCAGAAACGCTGCTTTCCGCGTAAAGCTAGATTTAGCGGCGGAGAGCTTCCCATATTCATTAATTTCCCCATACCCACAGATTCCAAGACAGACCTTGGAATACTGTCGCCAGAAAATAATAAAAATTAAAAACTGAGTCCCTTATTGTCTGGTAATTGAAAGACTAAAAAGCAAAATAATTATATTATAAAGAAAAATAGTAACACTTAAAAAAGCCTTAATAATAATGTTTTCGTTTGTTTCTAATTTCTCCAATTCCAAATTCAAATTCACTACGTGCCTTTCCCAGGCGCTTTAACTCCTTTTCTTTTTCCACAATTTCCAAAAAAAATTCCTCTGAAGTTCCTCCAAAATTCTGCAACTCCTGGAATTTCCAATTTCTTCCAAATTTCAATATTCATAAAAATCCTCCAACAATCTCTTGTTGCTCGATCCGTGCTGCCTCAACGACTGCTAGACTCGGACTCTTCAGTGTAGTAGGGATTGCGTGGCTTATATTATTATGTACCAAAGCCTTACTTCAGTGTACCAAGCCTTGTACCAGAAAACCCTACTACCACATACATGACCACATGTAGGCTGACTTTGCTTGCTATTTTATGTCAAGCCACAGAAATCTGGAAGTGCCGACGAAAATTCGAGTTTTTGTATAGTTTCGAGATGAATTTCAATTGTGAAATCTAGATGGTCCACGAAGAACATCGTAGCGCTCCTTCTGAAGTGAATTTCATCCGTTCATGTTATATCGATGTGCGAAGTTAAAAGAATGGGATTTTGTTTAGTTCCTCAACCTAGCTGTCCGTGGAAGGAGTTAAACGTCATTCGGTTGTTCTAAATGGTGAAGGTATACAGTGGACAGTGCAAGGTAAATTTTAAACATGCAAGAAATTTTATTTGTACCTTTTTCATGTGAAACATCGAATAAATTAAGCCGTACAAACATTTGCATTCTGCCGAAGTAGGCTGACAGCTCATGCTAGCTGGCCATGAGTAGGCTGACTACTGCAAGCGCAAATTTCTACGAGAAGAGCTGTTGCACTTACGTTGGTGTTTTTTTCTAATATTTCAAAGATTAGACTTTAGGCTATCTTCAGTCACTAATTGAGCGTCATTGATTAAAAATAAACTTGAAAATGGACAATCAAAGAAAGTATTTTCGTCATATTTTATTGTCTTACTTCCGAACGGGCAAAAATTCAGTGAAAGCTCAAAAGAAATTGTGTGAAGTTTATGGTAAAGACTGCCTTACTGAACGCCAGTGTCAGCGTTCGTTTGCTCGCTTTCTTTCTGGAAATTTTAATGTGCAAGATGCATCACATACTGGTCATTCAACCATTACTGATGACAAAATAAAGATGTTAATCGAAACTAACCGGCGTATGATAACTTGAGAGATAGCAAAAAAGCTCGAAATACTGAATTCAACCGTTTACTTGTACTTCTAATAGCTTGGTTACGTAAACAAACGGGATGTTTGGGTTCCTCACGAATTAAAGGAAAGGAAATCCACCTCACCAAATGCATTAAAATATACGACTCTTTGCTGAATCGTAGCCAAAACGACCCATTTCTAAAAAGAATCATAACGGGTGATGTGAAATGGATTGTTTACGATAGCGTAATCCGTAAACGATCATGGACCAAGCAAGATGAGCCCCCACAATCAACATCCAAAGCCAATTTGCACCAAAAGAAGATCCTGCTCTCTGTATGATGGGATTACAAAGGCATAGTCTACTTTTAGCTGCTTCCAAGAAACCAAACTATTGATTCGAATGTCTATTTTCACCAACTATCGAAATCGAACGAAGTAATCAAGAAAAAATGCCCTGAACTTGCCAATCGCAAAGGCGTGATATTCTATCATGATAACGCCAGACCTCACACCTCTTTGACAACCCGTCAATATAATAGAGCTCAATTGGGAACTGATGCCACATCTACCCTATAGCCCTGACTCAGCACCATCAGACTGTGATTTGTATCGTTCCCTTCAAACCTATTTGAATGGTAAATGGATTCCGATCGGGCTGTTAAAAATGATTTGGACCAGGTCTTCGCTTCTAAAAACCAAGGCTTCTTTGAACGTGAAATTTTTCAACTTACCCAAAAATGGCAAAAGGTCATCCAAAAAATGGTCAATATATCATTGATTAATGTTTGTTGTTAATATACCACAAATAAATTTACTTTGAAAAAGATGAAAAAAACAACATTAATTATAGAATAACCCAATATAATTAGTAATAGTACTTACCGTTGGAAGCGATAAGAAACAGTCCGTAGTTCTTCATTTTGAACCGAGGAAAATTTGCTTTATTTCCGGATATTATAAAAAAATTCTCCATTGATACCACCAGCCGGAGAGGTAAATTTCTCGTAAGCACTTTTAATTTCAATAAGTAAATAATCGTTTGAATCACCACCACTTTCAGAGTCAAACACTCATAAAGGAAAAATTCATTTGTATATATGCTTCTAGTGTTAGCCATTTCAAAAAATTTCCATGAAAATATATTCAACATCTTGCTTGCTACTAAAATAAAGATTTTTGTTTTTTTTTTTCCAAAAATTTTGGGGTGCGCCATATGAGTTTTGCAATGATTTTTTTGATAATTTTAAATTGTAAATAGACATGTTACACTCAATAAATACACTATCGAAATAGAGAAAAATTTGTTTTTTAAATATTTATGCGTTTTTGATAAAAGAAGTGTTAGTTGAAAAAACAATTAAAAAAATTAGAGGGATGTGCGCCGCTAGAAAAATCTGCGAGACAGATGGTACAAGGTGCTTTCCAAAATAAACGAGACTGAGTAAAATAGAAACGAAAGGAGCTTTGTACTGATATATTCGAGTTAATTTATTCAAAATAGTCTCCTCCGGCCTCGATACACTGTTTTGCGCGATCCAAAAGCTTTTCGAAAGAGTGTTTCAGGTCATTGACCGGAATGTCCTTCATGATGTCGATGCAAGCCTTTTGGATGCCCTCTACGGTGAGTGATAGATGGTTAAAATGCAATTTCTAGCCAAAAAATCAGTCACAAGAGTAGATCGATAAGATGGTGCATTATCATGCAATAAGCGCCAGCTTCCTCCTTCGCGGTATCCAGGCTAAATTCGACGAATGCGATGTAACAAACGCTTCAAAACGCCAAGATAGAAAATTGCATTGGTGGTTTGGCCTGTTGGCACGCTCTTTGTGGACAATTTCCTTGGAATCGTAAAAACAAATGAACATCCACTTGATTTTTGACTTCTCCAAACGCGATTTTTTGGATGGTGGCTCGTCTTGGGCCTTCCATTCGACACTTTGACGCTTGGTTTCGGGTTTATATTGGAAACACTACCTTTCATTACCAGTTACAATGTTGTAAAGGAAGTTCTCGTCTTTTCTCGCCTCTTTAATGATATCTTTCGAATGTTGAACTCTGAGCAATTTTTGGTCATCAGTTAACTTGTGCGGAACAAAACGTGCACAGACCTTTCGAAAGCGGAGATATTCAACCCCGATTCCATGAATTTCAATGATGATTCCGGCTCATTTTTGATAAATTCACGCACAATTTCGATGGAGTTTTCGGTGATTACAAATTTTGGGCGGCCCGTGTGTTCATCGTCATTTATGCCCTTACGACCATCTTTGAAACGTGTAAACCACTGAAACGTGTAAATCACTCATGAACTCTGGCACGAGATAGACAATCGCCATAAATTTTTTCATCAATTGAAATGTTTCGGTAAATGTTTTATGGATTTTAAAACAAAATTTGATAAAATTTGATTTTTTTACACCGATGATACAAACATACTGTCACTTTAGACGCAATAACTTCGCTTCCACTGAACCGAATGCCACCAAACTTTCACCGGAAGTCAGGGAGGGATGTAACTTTCTAACACACTATCTCATTATTAGATGGCGCCACCAAAAACATTTATGACAAGAGTCTCGTTTATTTTTGAACGCACCTTGTATAAAGGGTTCCACTTGGAACTATGTGACAGATTATTTCATTTGAGTGACCTTACTGTGGTTTCCAATCCCACCGATGATCGTAGGATCGTTCATTGTTTGAAGTTTAAGCTTTCCTGCTACTCATTCCGAGATATCATTGATTTTTGAGTCAGAGTCGAGAAGTGCTCGACATTCAATTACTTCACCGCCTGCAGCCCTGCTGCTATAGACGACTGTGCCCTGCAGTACGTATGACTGTTGCTTCGAATGTTTCCCCAACAGAGACACCACCGATGTAGTTTCATTAGATTGAGATAGCCCTTTGTCCCTGTGGTGAGGGCCTTGGTTTTTATGTCTCGATGTTACAATGTGTTATGCTTCTTTTTGCATTTTTTACAGGACCCTTTGTCACGTGTCTTTGTGGAATGTTTGGATCTTAAGCAGTTAAATTATAGCTTATGCTTCTGCACGATGTCTGTCCTCTTGTTTACAGGAAATTCTCGAAATGCCTTGCACGAAAATAAGGGATGTAGTGGAGTGCATATCGCGCATTGGGGGGCTCCAGTAGCTACCATTGACGTCTCTCGTGCCTTCGTAGATTTCTCTTCGAATACCATAGATTTGGCATTCAAGGCTTATAGGGATTGAAATCTCATTTCAAGAAAGGGCAAAAGATTGTTGAGACTGTTCAAGGCTTTCGGATCCGCTAAAGATTGCTCATAGAGAGTATGAGTGGTTTTGCACAGCTTCTTCAGTAGTGAATGCAAACCACCGCATCCCAATATTCCACAGCCAATCCTAAGTTTTTGAGCCCCATTATGCAATCTTTGGTTGTGTTATGGAGCTGCTTGATTGAAAGTGCGGATTCCGTTTGCATCACCGTTTGCTAAGTGAGTTTGTTCAGGTAGCCGTTGACCAAGAACCTTTTGTTATCGCACCGTTGTAACACCGAGTCCCAGGCAGGCTGATAATTCCTGGCGGCTACCGGTAAGTGTTGAATAAGAGTGCTGACTTCATCTCGAAGGTGGAAAATCTTCTGAGTATCATTTATTTCCTGGCAGTGTACCAATTGCACAAAGAGCTACTTGTACTCTATCCACTGCAGATACTTGCCGTCGAAGAAAGGCAGCGAAATTTTAGGCAACTTGACTGCTAAGAAAGACCCTACTGCCTTATGTTGTTCGGGTCTTTCTTCGGACGCCAAGAGCTCTTGAAGCGCGATGTTTACGTTTTGGAGTTTTTCATTAACTGATTTGTACAACTGTCGTTGCAGGGACTCTTCATAGTCCTCTAATTCCGCCCAGAGATTCTCGTTAATCTCGTCAAGACTACGCTTCTGTTGAAGTAGCGCATCTACATGAAATTGGTAATATTGGCGAAGGCACCCCGCGAATTCGACTCTCGACACCAATTGTCGAGTCACCTTAGCCGCTGCGTTTCAAACGCTTCGTTGCCTTGTCTGCCTGGATGGACTCAGCACTTCTTTCTTTGGAGCTGCATGCTGTATTTTGCAGAGCTTGTAAACCTTCTCGGTGACGCTCCGTAATCCTCTTAATATTTTCGAAGCATTCGTTCTGAAAATATGAGTGCTCTGGATTCTCCTCCTCAAAATGTTGAAGTAGACCGGGGTTTACTTCAAAAATTTTCCACTGACTTTTCAAAACGGCTAAACGCTGATTGGCGTGTGCAATACGTTCCACACTGTCTTTCGTAATATTATTGGAGGTCTTTTCGATAAGACTTCCGATTTCCTGCTGGGATTTCGCTAGTGCTTCCATTTTTCATGATCTTCGCTTGTTGAACCACGATAAATTTGTCTGCAGAAGTATATAAAGGGTGGTCTAACCAAAACGCACGATGTTAATTGTAAATAAAACAAAAAGTTTTCGGGGGGTTATGTTAATATTTTTTATTATAATACTCGAAGAAGGATCTATGACAATTATGTGTGGAACAAAATATCGCCTAAATGCTTGCCACGCCTACGGTGGCATACTTCTATTCGATGGGTCATATTTTCAATGACTCTGAGATATAATTGAGGTTCAATGTCATTAATGTACTGAATTATCTCATTCTCTCTTGAGTTGTTCTTGGCTTATCGACGTACACTGTTTCTTTTAAATACCCTCCGAGAAAGAAGTCCAACGGTGTAAAATCACATAATTGTGGCGGCCAATTAACATCGCCACAACGTGAGATAACACGGCCATTGAATTTTTCGCCCAAAAGAGCCATCGTTTCGTTGGCTGTGTGGCAAGTGGCACTATCCTGTTGGAACCACATATGGTTCAGATCCATTACCTCAATTTCTGGCCACACGAAGTCCGTTATCATCTCGCAGTAGTGAACACCATTTACGGTAACTGCTTGGCCGTCCTCATTTTTGAAGAAGTACGGCCCGATGACACCGCCAGCCCATAAACCGCACCAACCAATCACTCTTTATGGATACATCGGCTTTTCAACAATCACTCGTGGATTCTCATTTGCCCAAATGCGGCCAATTCTGCTTGTTAGCGAATCCACTGAGGTGAAAGTGTGCCTCGTCGCTGAAGATGATTTTGTTTGTAAAGTCGCCATTCCCTTTTGTCTGTTCAATCAACCATTCGGCGTATTGGCGGCGCTTGAATTGGTCAGTAAGCGTCAGCTCTTGAGTTAATTGAACCTTGTAAGCGTGTAAATTCAAATCTTTATTCGAAATTCGCATCAGTGATGTTGGTGAGGTGTTCAATTGTTGGGCACGACGACGAGTCGAGGTTGACGGCTCTACTGCCACACTATCGCGTACACAGCCATGTAATATTATTGGAGGTCTTTTCGATAAGACTTCCGATTTCCTGCTGGGATTTCGCTAGTGCTTCCATTTTTCATGATCTGCGCTTGTTAAACCACGATAAATTTGTCTGCAGAAGTATATAAAGGGTGGTCTAACTAAAACGCACGATGTTACTTGTAAATAAAACAAAAAGTTTTCGGGGGGTTATGTTAATATTTTTTATTATAATACTCGAAGAAGGATCTATGACAATTATGTGTGGAACAAAATATCGCCTAAATGCTTGCCACGCCTACGGTGGCATACTTCTATCCGATGGGTCATATTTTCAATGACTCTGAGATATAATTGAGGTTCAATGTCATCAATGTACTGAATTATCTCATTCTCTCTTGAGTTGTTCTTGGCTTATTGACGTACACTGTTTCTTTTAAATACCCTCCGAGAAAGAAGTCCAACGGTGTAAAATCACATAATTGTGGCGGCCAATTAACATCGCCACAACGTGAGATAACACGGCCATTGAATTTTTCGCCCAAAAGAGCCATCGTTTCGTTAGCTGTGTGGCAAGTGGCACTATCCTATTGGAACCACATATGGTTCAGATCCATTACCTCAATTTCTGGCCACACGAAGTCCGTTATCATCTAGCAATAGTGAATACCATTTACGGTAACTGCTTGGCCGTCCTCATTTTTGAAGAAGTACGGCCCGATGACGCCGCCAGCCCATAAACCGCACCAACCAATCACTCTTTATGGATACATCGGCTTTTCAACAATCATTCGTGGATTCTCATTTGCCTAAATGCGGCCAATTCTGCTTGTTAGCGAATCCACTGAGGTGAAAGTGTGCCTCGTCGCTGAAGATGATTTTGTTTGTAAAGTCGCCATTCCCTTTTTTCTGTTCAATCAACCATTCGGCGTATTGGCAGCGCTTGAATTGGTCAGTAGGCTTCAGCTCTTGAGTCAATTGAACCTTGTAAGCGTGTAAATTCAAATCTTTATTCAAAATTCGCATCAGTGATGTTCGTGAGATGTTCAATTGTTGGGCACGACGACGAGTCGGGGTTGACGGCTCTACTGCCTCACTATCGCGTACACAGCAATGTTTTCCGCAGAACGAGCTGGGTGAGCATGCACAGGTAATTGCACATTTCCTACCGACCAGGTTTGCTGAAATTCGCGCACAATTCTCCCCATTGTGGACACATGTGGTCGATTATGCTGACAAAAAAAATCACGAAGTGCACGAAATGCATTTTGATTTGAACGCCCATTTTTGTAAAAGGCTTCAACAGCTTTAACGCGCTGCTCAATTGTGTACCTCTCCATGGATGAATTTGTCAAACATTGATACAAAGAAATGTCAAATTAAGTTGGGCGAAAAACTTGACGTTCAGGTGTGACTCACAATCAACATCGTGTATTACGGTTCGAATATATGCCGTTACCATTAAGTATTAATTCATTGATCCAATCGTCAAACGTTTTCAAGTGGGTATTGATTGATCTTCAAAGATTATAGACGGAAATTCCATTTTTCGATGCAACTGGGGTATTTTCGAAAGATAAGAGCTATCACGGCGATCAACAGATTATTCTTTGATTTTCACAAATAAACAAAAACAAGGGGAGTTTGGAACCGATGAATGAATTGTATGAATGAGATACGAGTATGCCTGCCAAAACGTAAAGATAAGAAGATGAAATGAAGGAGTTTTATCAATTTTCATGCATTAAAGCTTATCAGCTGGCAAAGTTGGTATATAAAAGCTGCAAAAGTTTTCTCTAGGTACAAATAATAAGTGCATAAAGCTAGTCAGTTGATATTTAACAGTGATAACGTTACAGCCAATTTTTAATTAAACATGAAAGTTTTCGCTTGCGCTCTCTTTGTTTTTTTGGCCTTCTTGGCGCTTGGACAAAGCTATAATGCTACCTGGGGCGTCGTAGGACCTTATGATCGGCTTCTGAATCGTGAAGTTTTAGTGAAGCAATATAAGCCTCTTCAAATCGTTACGGAAGATTATAAATATCCTAAGCCAGTAAGTTCTGACATAATTAAAGAATACATAATCGGTTCTAAGGTTAACCGGACCTTCGAAGTTAAAGTGTACTATTCCTTATACCCATATGTACTAAACTCTTTATTGGTGTTTTTAGGGCTACACCAACTATTACAATATCACCGCAATTCGTTGTACCGATCAATTTAAAAATGGAACTGGTGGTTATGTGACACTCTTGCAAGGAGGAGTTCGATACAGAAATGTGACTCTTCGGGTCCAGTCGCAAAAGAACTATGGATTTAATTTCATCGTTGAAATCTTTGGCCGATAAGCATTGTGATACACGTTTTTAGTGCTAATTGATTTTTAAGAATAATAAATTATGGTGCCAAATTATTTAACAGATGTTAATCATTCATTACAAAACACGTGTCTTCCCAAACAGCATTGTTGACTTTTATTCATGAACGTCTTTTGAACTGTCTGTTTTAAAATCGCGTAACACTGACTAACCTCGACAAAACAAATGTTTCTAGAAAATTGCATTGATGATTTATTTGTTTATTTTTACTACAACAGCACAATATGTTGACACTAAAGATAAGATAAGATAAGATGAGAAATCAGATAAATAAAAGCAAAACATCTTTTTACAAAACATGCTATGTTTCTATAGAAAGGAAATCGATTGGAGCTCTGAGGTTTTCAATAAATTTTGTCATTGGCCTAGTTTAGGCTTATGAAAATCATTTTACAAAAATTATGATTATATTAGAGGTTATCGAGTGGTTTTAGAATTATTTCTTATAAACGAGAGCAAAAATGTCTCTCAATTATACGTTGTATACATTAGAGGGAAAATAGTTCAAATAGTCATAAAATCTTTGTATTAATAGATACAAACTTAAAAGTTTTCGAAATGAAGAGAAAAAACCCTTTTTGAATGTGATTGGAGCTTGAAACTAAGAAAAACATTACTAAAGTTGTATGAGATACTTCTATGTTTTGTTTTTGTTCTTTTAATCGGGAAACCGTAAAGTGGTAGCTGACCTACTGGGTTTAGTTTTAGAGGAGAGATTTGCATGTACAGAGATGGCCAAAAGTGATCTGACAATACAAGAAACAAGCAATAAAATACTTTTACGAGCATAAGCTTTGAAATGAAATAAAAATTTTTCCCTTATATAAAAGTCACTTGTATTCTCAATTAATTGCACAAAAAAATAAAACAGAAATAAAAAGAATTTCACAAGAAAATTAACAACTAATTCAAATTCACATTGCATCAAGTGGACAAAAGTAATCGGACGTTCAATTGTAATACTTTTCTTTCTGATGATTCCATTAGAACATAGGCTTTTAATATCTAGTTGCGTATCCTTTTTGTTTTATAACTTCTGTTAACCTATTGGGCATAGACTGTACCAACTTACGGGTAACGTCCGGAGAAATGTTGTCCCATTCTTCTAATAACACCGTCTTCAGTTGACTTTTATTAGTAATGTGATGGTTCCTTATTTTTTTATCCAGATGATCCCAAAGATGTTCGATGGGATTTAGGTCTGGGGATTGCGGTGGTGTTTTTAATTGACCAGGAGTGTTGAAAAGGAGCCACATACGAACATCATGAGCTGTATGCTTTGGGTCATTATCTTGCTGGAACAAATAATGACCATCAAGACCCAATTTTTGTGCACTTTTTTTCAAATTTTCTTTCAAAATCGACAAGTAACCTAGTTTGTCCATAGGTTCGTCAATGAAAACAAGTTCTCCTACACCGTTGGCAGCCATGCAACCCCAGACCATTACACAGCCACCTCCGTGTTTTACTGTATGTTGAATGTTTTTGGGATGAAGCTCACTATTTTGAGTTCTCCACACCAACAACCTGCCGTCGGAGTGGTAGATATTAAACTTACCTCATCAGAGACTATTATACGAGTCCAAAAGTCGAGCGGCTTGCTTTTAAATTCTTTTGCAAAGCATAATCTTTTCTTCTTATTAACTTTGCTAATTAGTGGTTTCTTTCGAGGTACTCTCGCTTGATAACCAGCACGGCTGAGAGCTCTACGAATAGTCCGGGCACTAACATTGGTACCATTTACATCTGCTAATTGATCCCTAATACTTCTGGACGTTGTAGTCGGATTCTTTTTAACAATTCTTAAGATTTTTCGTGCGTCTGTCTCTGTTAGTTTACATGGTCGACCACTCCTAATTTCGTTTTCCACCTGATTATTTTTTCTGAACCGTTTCACGATATCGAAAACTGTCGAACGACTTCTTCCAATTATTTTTGATATTTCAGAAAAGGATTTATTCTCTTTATACAACTATATTATAACTTTTCTTTCATGTATACAGGTTTCTTTGCGATTCTTAGCCATGTTTAACTTTCTTCACTTAAAACTGACAAGTAAATGACTGATATCAGAAAAACACATATCAACATATAATTAGGGGAATTCCCTTTTAAACTCGGAAATGAAAAGAAAAGAATTGCTCCAAACTTCAATGACTAATTTCACACTTTTCAAAATGTCCGATTACTTTTGTCCACTTGATGCAATGTGAATTTGAATTAGTTGTTAATTTTCTTGTGAAAATCTTTTTATTTCTGTTTTATTTTTTTGTGCAATTAATTGAGAATACAAGTAACTTTTAGGTATATAAGGGAAAAATTTTTATTTCATTTCAAAGCTTATGCTCGTAAAAGTATTTTATTGCTTGTTTCTTGTATTGTCCGATCACTTTTGGCCACCTCTGTATATGTAAAGCTTATTTTACCTATCAGCATCTGGAAGAAAAGGAAGTACCGAGAAAAATAATTGTTTAGTGCACATATATATCCCCCTCTAGATCTCGCTTATTATGTCGTCTTCCTTCTTTGCCGTTGAAATTGAAATTACATAATAATATGCAGTTTGTTTTCTATTAACAGCTCTCTTTTCAGTGGAAGGATACGAATGGTGGTGAACATGCGTATTATTTAGTTGCTGTTAAGTATGTTATATACAAGTTAAGTTTCTATGATTAGGGTTGATTTAAAAAAAAAAAACAATATTTATTCTTTTACAAATTTAATTTTTAACTTTCAAAACTTTTTAACAATTTTCTATTACAATTTCAAAATTACTAAATGAGTCGCGTACGTATGTAAATATTTCCGAAAGAAGACTAATTGCGCGTGCTATGCTCCTAGACTTTTAATTGCTGTTTGTTGCTGAATTGCATTTTCCGTGAATGTGGGAAAATGCATTCGTTGATGTCTGGCTGTCTTCGTGGAATTGCTGAAGTTTCCGCGAACGTGGAAAACTGCATTTGTCGATGTCTGGCTGTTTTCGTGGGAAGGTAAGGTAGCTCGTTGTCCCGTCTTGCTGTCGGGATGTTGCTGAAGCTATGAGGGAGGTCGGGTATAGATGCTGGTTTGGTGTCAGTATTTGGTCCTGCTTCTGTTATAATGATGTTGTTGACTTTTGTTCTGCTTATTGTTTTCCAGGTAATGTATGGTATGCCCAAAATACATAACGTTAAAATGGTACCATAAGATGTAATTTTTTGGATGTAACTCTCTGCTTCAAACTGTTCTATGGTTCTGGTGTTATTTATGAGGAACTCGCTCATATTAGGTGATGGGATGATATCTTTCTGCATTTGTTAAAAATGATGTTGGTTGCAGGATTGCGGGCAGGAATTCAAGTTTCGATATCTCTTTGGAGACAAACGTTCTTCCGTCGACTTTGATGGTTGTGTTGTGGAATCTGACGACAAATGTCCCGTTGAGGTTATGTGTAGAACTTTCGAACTCCATCAATCCGGTAAATTGATTCAAAAATACAATTCCTAGTGATATTTCTTCGATCGCTGATAGGTTTTCGCTGTTTTTAACTCGGCATGTTGTATTGAGACTTTTCAGCAGATGTGGGATGCAATAAGATTTACTCATATCTACTATGTCATTTTCGTTACAAATTATCAAGTTGTTATATGGTTTACAGTTTTGCGATATGCCAAATATTTGATCTTTTGATTTAATAATTTGTTCAAAGGGAATGTCGTACGTTAAATTTTGCTTTTTTATAAGTTTAATCAGTAAAGTGTCAAATAATTGATTGGTTGTAGCCGGAATATTGACGATATATAGAATACATTTTGTAATGATTTTATGTTTTCGTGTGAACGCGGAACCGACCTCTCATCGGTTCTAGACGTTAAGTCTGAGTAGTGCCAACGGATGGTACCAACCGGTCAACCAATCCGTGCACCGTAACCCATTCACGCGGTGGCTGCTTGTCGGCCAGCTAGATCGGAGAGGATTTCGGTCGCGGGTCTCCGAATGGGTTACGCTCATTTACAATATTCGGCCACCAATATATGCCCGTTTTCAAACGCGTCACAAAACAAAACCATACGGAGAGGAAACCTATTTTACGTTACTCCGTATTTCTTCCATCAATCAGCCAAAGAACAAAATCTAATTTTTACTTCGCGTTTCCGAATTTCCGACGCGGTACCGAAAAATACACTACGTTAACGTAATTCCGAACAAAGCTACGCTAAAGAAAAATCAAAATCAACTAAAGTACCGCGTACCGCGCGCGACGCGAAACCGACCTCAGCGGATTTTCACAAACCCTACCCTCGCGACGGCATACCTACCCTGCACCTCATTTCCCGCTGAGAAGGAGAACCACTGGAAAGGAAAGTCGTGTTTTTTGTTAGCAATTCATTTTGTTATTTAATTTCATTATCTTTTACCACATAAAATAAATGACTTATAATAAATAAATTTTTAACTTGTCCAAAACATAATGATTTACTTTTTTCCATTTACTAAATTGGTAAACAGTTTTTCAAGTATTTCTTTTGTAATTAACAATATTCATTAACTAATTGGATTGATAAACTTAAATGTTGTTTTCAAATGAATTATATTGCGAATCAAACCTTAAATCTGAGTAAAATAATATGCTACAAATCATTTGAAATGATGATTTAAGATTGCAGCGTCGAAATTAATCCAGAATACTTCAAATATTTGTTAGACAAATATTAATTATGAACATACAAAATTAATTATGAAAGAATTACTGTAAAAATATTTTCAGTTAGTTGTTTTTTTTCTGGTTGAGGCTATTCCATTTTAAAATGAAACAATTTGCATATTACATATTTGATGAATTAAAATTTGAGAAAGCAAGTTTTATTTTATATCACAGGAAAATTGCCACTTAAAAATCTGATCTGGATTATAAATTGTATGCGGGAAAACGTATTGAAACCTCGATCAATCGTTTTTTTAGTTTTGGTAGATTATTTGCAATTTTAAACTCATTATTTGAATTACAAACATATTTTATAAGTGGTACGAGAAAACAAAAGCGATCAAAGAAAAGCAAATTCGTCGTGAGAATAAATGCTATTCTTTTTATTTCAAAAGTTGTTTCATTATTCAACAAATAAACGAGCAACAGTATCCGAGAAGAGAAACAAAACAAATAAAATATTCGGAATCACAGCCAAAATCGTAAAATTCATACATATTAGGGTGGGCAGTGAAATTTTTTCTCTCAAATCCATTTAGAATAGTGAAATTATTTTGCCTTATAAGGTCAATAGCAAGCCTCCAAAATATTATTCATTTATTTGCTTGCTTTCATTTTTGTTAATTTTGCTTTGCTTATTTATATTTTGGTAATTTTTAAGATATTCTAAAGAGGCAAGAGCCCGTAGACTATCATGTACTCCAAATGAAGTGCTTGACTAATTGGATATGTCAATGTAGTTTGAGTAAAGGTTCTTTCAGTTCCAAAATTCAATAAATATATTTTTTTTTTATATGAGGTGTGCACAACTCATAAAGGCTTATTATTTAAAAAAAAAAAACAATCAAGAAAAGAAGAAGAGAAATAAAATACGGAGTACATATTACTTCATTCAAACTTATAAGTGACTGACTCCCAATTCACCTGGTATGTTAGGCTTATATTTTTCACTGCTTTTAGGATGGTTAATTAACTTTAGGTAGATAATGAATATTATTTTATTGTCTTCCGATTACGGCGAACTAAACTCTTCTATAAACGATTTTCGACTAATCAAATATCTAATGATAACAACTTTAAACCTGCATAACCCAATAACGAGATTCCAACCGAAAGTTTTCGTGTGTCGTTTGAAGGCACTTTAAGACAATATTTTTTTGTTTTCGGCGCACTCAACAAAGTAAATAGAAATTTTCATGCAGCAAACATTTAGAAATAAAATGGAGTATGTTGATAAGCACTAAAAAGTATAAAGCGCGCTTTTTATACAGTATTGGATTCTGGCATATGAGTATAACAAATTTTTAACACCGACAATTCCTTCAAACCACGTCCTACCTCGTTGCAACAACCCGAACATAATTTAATTCTAGACCGCTATGTCGACGGCTTTTAATGAATATCTTTGACTAGTTTTAATATGCACGTCTATGCAGGAAATGCTTAATCGCGAAGTAAAACCATAAACGACTCAAGCTGCAATCGACTTCACCTTGTGCGCTTTGGCGAAGTTTTTTTCTTTTTTTTTTTTGTTAATTATGTTTTGTTATGAACTCTCTAAGACAGTTTCGACCGTCACCGTAATAATGTTAAGAAGTTTGTAAACATAATTCATTGTCCGTACAAATTTCAAACTCTCGCCTAAATAAATCACTCTTACAGACTAAATGTTTGATCATGCAATCAATGGGAAAGTACGAAGAAAACGATAAACAACAATTAACCGAATACGAAAAATTATTAAAATTTTATGAGATATTCAATCACTAACGATAAAAATACTGGTTCCGAAACCCCGCACCGCTTCTGAATAGCAGACTATTTGCAGTAAAAAGATAGACTCTTTGAACCCATCCGTCTTGATACAGGATAAAAGAAATTTATCCACACTAATTTTCATGATATGACCTTTGGTTACTTGTGCGAGCACAGGCCGATGGCTGACGAGTGAATTAAAGAGTCATAATTTTCAATTTTTCCAAAAAAAAAGGAACTAAAGATAATTCGGCATTTTTGCTCAACTCAAGTTTCTGCTTCATTCTTCGATTTCTCCTAAGCATACACTGTATCACTCGTAACAGATCAGGTGCAATTATCTTTGTGTTAGCTTTAAAACTGACCTTTGCTTTGCCTCTTATTAGGACTTTTTAATAGACGACTGAATGGTGCTCCACACCTGGGGGGAGGTGTTGCAACTGAATTGATGCCCTCGTTATTGTGGTAGGGTCGCCAGCTTGTATAATGGCAATGGGAACTGTTTGGGTCGGATCTCCCGGATTATGTTGTCGTTGCGGCTGTTGTGGAGGAGGCTGTTGTTGATGTTGCTGCTGGTGCTGCTGCTGTTGTTGTTGCTGCTGCTGCAAACTGATCAATAACCCGTTGCCCCTCGGTGCCGGTGGAGTAGCGCATAATAAACGGCACCATTCGTAGCACACACAGTCCGTTCCTAAATAGCAGGAGGAATCCGGAAAAACAGACTATTAGAGCGGTGAAACGAAAACTCACTAATGGAGTCGTATTTAAAATGCTACTTTTTGTGGTTACCTTTTTTGTTTTGCACTCAAGTTTCCAACGCTGTTTCGAGAGGATTGAAACAGTTTTCGGGACGAATCGACCGTAGAGCAAGTTCTGAGTACTGAACACGAACAGCCGTTAGCGCTACAAAATCGAAATATTACACAAATCTCCGAAAATTTAAAGAAAACTTCGTGATTATACATAAATGCGACCTCTTCGTATTTGTGCACCGTTCGTTGCTATTTAATCGTTCGCTGTCGCCCAAAACTCCTTGAAACTCCTTATGCGTGGCGGCCACTACCTACACAATTCACTGCCATGTGGCTGTCAATCTCTTGACATCCCACGATAAAATTGACGTGGGATGTGCGTGCGTCGCAACCAACGTGAAATGACAAGCCACCTAGCAGCAAAGTGTGTTGGTAGTGGTCACCAGCGGCGTCGCATGATTCATTACAATTTATTGTTAGTTATTATCTTAATCTCGGTCACATCTAATGCTCCCTCCACTGTTGAGTATGGTAATGTTTCTTTATTTACTAATTTTGTGGCTAATTGAATTTCTTCTTTGATAAAATAATAGAGTTTACAATTCCTGCTTTTGCCCAATGTATTGCATATATAAGATTTGTAAGATCATCTTTTAGTAGTTTTAATCTAAATTGTAAGTCCAGAATTAAATTGTTTTAACATCGTCTTTTAATTTTATCATTTCTTGCATCGTGTTTGCCAATTTCGTTATATTGTTAATTCTGTCGCTATATAACTTCTTTATGACGACCTATTTGCTGTTGTTTTCTAGCACGTCTGACATTTTGTGCTTGATTGTGACAAAGTCCTCGTGGTCAGGAGTACTGGCTATCCATTTCCACGCGGTGCCAATAAAGTTAAAGGATCTTATTATTTGCCGTGGTTTTAGATTATTTATCATTTCGTCAATATGTTGCGCCTCGTGTTCTAAATGATGGGAAAGAGGATGATGGCGTGTTGCTGGGAGGTTCAGAAATGTATTTGCGTCATCTAATAATTTTGAGTTCTTCTCCAAATCGACTATAGGGATCAGCTTGAAGTTTCCCTGTCGTATTTTTGCATGCCCCAGATGGAAGATAGTGATATGAGAGTTGGAGAAGTCTAAGATTTGGATGCTCGCCAATGTGGTGTGACGAATACAGGTAGATTTGAAAAAATAGTATTTAGCTTTTGATTCGGTCTTTGTGTATAATTTTGCCTCCTTCAGTTACGATGGTAGTGTTTTTATTTTCTTTTACTGTTTCCTGACGATATCTAGGTGTTAATTTTGAGGCTAAACGCTTATTTTGCCTTACGTAAACTACTTCTCCTACCTCATAGTTTTTTATTGGTTGCCTTTTTTTTATTATGGTTCTCTAAATCCTTTCGTTTTTTTTGTTTTATTTTCTCGATAACTTCGCCTAACTATTTCAAATTCTTCTGGGACAATATTGGTGCTTCTTCCAAAGTATATCAACGGGTTTGCGACCTGTGGTAGAATGAATTATACTCATTCACAGCTCTGTCCAAAAGTTCCTGGAAGAATCGGGACGGATCATCTTTCCTAAAGCATCGCATGAGCTCGCTCAGTGTGCAATGCCAGCGTTCAATTTGGCCATTGACTGTACTTTTGTAAGCAGGGGTTTTATAAACTTTGATATGGAGGTCGTCTTCCATTAGCGATGTTAGGGATATAGAGGTCAAGGCACCTTCATTGTCAATGACAACGTTCTCAGGTATGCAGAAGAAGTAAAGGATATCTAATAGGGGCTGTTTAATACCCTCAACCGACTTTGATGGAATTATTTTGGCTTGTGCAAATTTTGTGAATTTGTCGATCGCGGTCAACACCAACTTCTTTTCGGTGAGGTAACATATAAGTCGATGTGAGTTGTATGTCCGGGATATTTCGGAATAGGAGTTTCGCTTAAAATTGGTTTGTTTGGGTGCCGTCGTATTTGCTAACTTTACAGGTTGTACAACGTTTCAGAAGCCCCCTGATTTTGTAGGACATACGTGGGAAATAGAAATGTTCAAGAAGTTGAAGGCCGTTTTCTTCTGCATTGCGATGTGCTCTGCGGTGAGTTGTTAAGATTTTTTCTTCTTGTTCCACCTCGCTGGTGAGATCTTCGACCAACTTTCGTGTGAATTTTATTCTGTAATCACAAAAGTGGTGAGGGTAAATTTCCTGGATCTTTCCCATGGTTTCTTCGTTTGTCATAAGGCTGTTAACTGTATCAGGGCTCAAATATCTTTAGAGGATATCTATGAGGTTTGTATTACTGTATTGGGGCTTTTTCAGAATGTGCCTTGTATATTTATCAAACGGATGGATTATTTGATAACTGTCCAGAAAACATTGATAGGGGTGTGCACGATAGAGATAAGGTTATGAGAAGAGCTTTCGTCACTGTGCTAAGTCATGGTTAAAGAGTAGGCTTCTGTGGGTTGAGGAGGTCTTGATAGGGAGTCGGCGACGATATTTTGTTTGCCGAGCTTGTATTTGAGCTCGTAGTTATACTCTTCGAGGATCGCTTTCCACCGTTTCATCTTGCGGTTAGCGTTCTTATTGCGCATAGGTTGGTGGTCCGTGTAGATAACTACCTTCCGTGATCTGTAGAGATAACTTCTCAAAGAGTTTAAGGCCCAAATTATTGCCAACATTTCTTTTTCTTTAGCAGCGTTATTGGTCTATTGTTTTGTGAGAGAATGGCGCCGATGGCATATGTGGAGGCGTCTGTTGTGAGCTCGAAAGGTTTAGATAAATCTGGGTGAGCGAGTACCACCTCGTTGGAAATGAGCGAGTTTTTAAGTTTGTTAAATGAATGCAAGGCATTTTCATTCAGGTGTATTAATTTGTTTTTAGAAAGGCTTTTGGACACACGTCCATCCTCCCCTCTTAACAGGAATGTCAGGGGCTTTGCTATTTTCGCATAGTCGTGAATAAAGCGGCGGTAGTATCCCGACATCCCGAGGAATGAACGTAGATCTTTCAATTTTCTGCGCGGAGGAAAATTAGCAATCGCCTGGACTTTCTTCAGATTGGTTTTTATTCCACTTTTGCTAATAATGTATCCCAAGAATTCTATCTCCTCGTGTAAGAACTCACACTTATCAAGCTGGATTTTTAAATTCGCTGCTTCTACGATAGAGAATACTCGTTCGCGGTTTTTGAAATGTTGTGTTATATCTTTCCCAAAAATGATGATGTCATCTATATAAATATAGCAACTTTTGCCTATTTCCTGTCGAAGGATATCGTCGAGGGCTCTTTGGAAGATTGAGGGTGCATTCTTCAGACCAAATGGGAGTCTAGTGATTTCAAATTTTCTGTGATTTATAGAAAACGCAGTCTTTTCAATGTGTGATTCCTTGAGAGGAATCTGATGGAAGCCACTCTTCAGGTAGATAATAGAGAACACCTCGGTTTTCCCTAAATTAGCCAAAATTTCGTTGATTTCTGGGATTGGATATCGGTCAGGAATGGTGATTGAGTTCAACTTCCGGTAGTCAGGAATGGTAGTCTACTACCATGCGAAACTTCTTTTCTCCCGATGTGTCTTCCTTTTTTGGAACGATCCAAACCGGAGAATTATAGGGGGATCGTGATGGCCTTATAATTCCATCAGCGAGAAGTTTTTTCATCTGTTCTTCGATTTCGTTCTTCAAAGCCATTTGATAAGAGTAAGACTTTGTATATACAGGATCGTTTGATGTTGTACAAATTTCCCATTTCACCCTGGTAGTGAAAGTAAGACGCTCATCAGGCTCAGTGAAAAGTTTAGAAAACTGATTTATAAGATTTAGTAATTTAGTTGATGAATTTTCGCTTAGATGGGATGTAGTGATATTAATATTGTTGACTGATTCGGAAACGTGTTGCTTTAGAGGGATACAAAATCCTGTGTCGATGGTCATATAATTCTTCTTAGTGTGTATTACAGCATTAAGTTCTTTTAAAATATCATTTCCGATGATACCATCAAATGCTACAAGACTGGGCAATATGAAGAACTTAAGTTTTTTTGTATAAGGGCCGAAATGTCTTATGTAAGAATGGTGAGTAATTTTGATAGATCCAGCAACTGACATGGCGTAAAATTCCCACTCGTTTATAAAAGGATACTTAATATGACGTGGCTGAATATAGTTGTTGTTAGACCCTGTGTCTATGAGGAATTTTAATAGCTCTCCACTTCTTAATTTCAGCTGGAAGTATGGAAGTGAAGAGCGGTTCAGCCTAAAAAATAAATGTCGTCGAGGTGTCCTGTACCGTCTGTGGTTGGGTTACCTGTTTTGTTAGCATTTTCGATCTGTGAAGCAGAGTCTTGATCTGTTTGAGAAGTTTCAGTCAGTTCGGTTGGAAATGGTTGTGTATCGCCTTGCCCTAGGTATTCTAGCAAAACTTCTTCGTCTTCAAGTCCAGGGCCGCCAAATACTTCGCCATATGCTTCTGGCGTTATATTATGATTGTGGGTCGTAAAATGGGTACGCCTTAATTTATTTGGAAGTTGTGGTACTGGCTGCTGCCTTTAATGAATGAATCCATGATCAAAGCGTGTTCGATCAATGTGATTTGCGTTACCAGAGCGCAGACTTTGATCGATATCAATTGGTTCGGGTCTATTCGGCTTCGGGGGTGATTGTCGAGAGTTTTGGAAGAATACGGGTGGTTGATTATGATATTGCGGAGGCCTAAATGCTTAAGGGTTGTTAACTAGTTCGGGATAAAATTGCCGTCTTGGCGCGGGCACAGGCGCTGGTTGATGGTTATTGGAGAACAGTCTTCTAGGAAGTACTGGTGGTGCAATTTGGGGGTTTGATCTAATGGTATGGGTATGTGTATTATTCGCATGTTGCGTTCGATAGTCAATGTTTGTTGTGTAATTTCAGGCACAAATGTAAGGCCTGCGGTAGATCACGCTAAGGAGTCTAGAAATGTCACCTCTAAGTCCCCGAACGAAGGTGTTGAGTGCCTTTTCTCTATATGCCTGAGTCATAATATTTAGCACATCTTGGCCCATATCCATTGACCCAAGTTTATTTAGGATTGGTGAAAGATGGTGGTTCACTGTTTGGTAGAATTCTGAAACAGTATTTGATTCCTGAACCAGCGTTTTCATCTGGTACTCTAAAGCTCCCACGTCATGCTTATCGCCGTAGTGAAGTTTTAAGCTCTTTGAAATTTTCTCCGAGGTTAGGGGCGCGTTATACGACTCTAGGGCAATACCAACTTGCTCTACGACTTTGTTACGGATCACGCACAGGAAACCGTAATATTTTGGTGTTCCCCGCAAATTACTGTATATTTTCAATATCCGATCAACGGATTTCTTCCAGGAAGTAAATTCTCCCGGGTTACCGGGAAAATCTCTCAAACTTTTAACAACGTTAGGTATCTTGTCCACGTTGGCAAGATTAGCTTCGTTATTTATATTTACTGGGATACTGACATCGTTGTTAATATCGGCAGTTGGGTTCATGAAGGAGTTAAACATTTGTCTGCCTTTCGCTTGAAGCGTTGCGGTGACAATTTGAATGATGATATTCCTAATATCTTCACCAATCACTAAATTATTATGAGCGACCGGTTGGGGCCCCTGTTGAAGTTGGGGCTGCGGGGGTGCATTTTGAGCACCAATTTCTAAACGCGAAGGCCTAAGGAGAACGTTTTGGTTTGCCATTATCAATTCAGTTTACGAAGCGAAGGCACCAGGTCGATATATTGCTTAATATGCTTCACAACAACGAGGTTTCTCTTCTTCCGAGAACTTTGTCACTTTTCACACAAACTTTCACACAAAATGACTGAAAAAGCACACAAGAGCCGTTTTACGATAACCAACCACAATTTTAAAATTAAGAAAATAATAAATATGTCGATTCGTTAAAGCACAATAGGATTTGTATTGGTCATAAATAATATTTGAATATTTCTTTTCTGGATATATAATTATTATTTTGAAATAATATGAAATGTGTTTATCTTCGTATATTCCGGATTGAAATATAAGTTTCACACTAGATATATTAATATTTCAAAAATGTAGCATACGCTACAATACTCTAACATTACTTATAAATTAAATTCCACATTTTCATAAAACCCACACAAAAAGAAATAGTAGGCGTAGATGAATTGTCAAGTAAGAAAAAATAAAATATTTTTTAGTTCATAAAACTATGTCAAATAGAGCGTTCATAATTACTGATAAAATTTTACTAATTTCAATAATTATACTTTATTTAATTAAACTGAAAAATTAAATAATTTTCATCGTACATTCGAGTTAATAAAAAGGTGTAAAACAGTAAAGTTGTATATTGAGTTTCATTTTCCGATATAGAAATTTTGTCTGTGTAGTGGAATACAAATTTCTATCTACAACCGGTATGAGATTAGAGCCAGATCCTTTAGGTTTTTGATTCACAGCACTAACTTTTAATTTATTCAATAGACTATAGGGCAGCCTCAGCGCAATGTTTTAAGACCGATTAAGGCTTATTATCTTGCGATAATTTGGTCTATCCAATTAACACCACGCGCGATGCAGCCCCACGTTAGGCGCCAGTCAAGTTTCTATGATCAGGGTTGATTTTAAAAAAACAATATTTATTCTTTTACAAATTTAATTTTTAACTTTCAAAACTTTTTAAAAATTTTCTATTACCATTTCAAAATTACTAAATGAGTCGCGTACGTAAATATTTCCAAAAGAAAACTAATTGCGCTGGCGATGCTCGTAGACTTTTATTGCTGTTTTTGCTGAATTGCATTTTCCGTGAATGTGGGAAAATGCATTCGTTGATGTCTGGCTGTCTTCGTGGAATTGGTGACCTTTCTGCGAACGTGGAAAAATGCATTCGTCGATGTCTGGCTGTTTTCGTGGGAATCGCTGACCTTGTTTTTTTCGCGGATGGTGTTAATTTCGATGTTTCGAATATGTTAGTGGATGACTTCCGTTAAGTTACACAATCGGCAGTGTAAGGTGAATTTTAAGCATGCAGGGAGTAGGCTACTTCCTTTTTAAGGGTTTGTACAAACTAACAAAACAGTTTTGAAAGGGCGAGCTGTGTATTCGTCTGTCCGCCCGTCCATGTAGGCATCACAGCAATTTTTCTATAAAACGATAGGAGCTACAATCAAACCTGGTGCGTACATATATTCGAGGTGATTACTTTTGGAAACGGGAATTAAATATCGAACTTGTAGTAAATGTAATTTTCCACTTGACGCCGAAACTTTACACCGTTTCAACTTGTTATTAGAAAGAAAATTTAATAGTCCAACATATTGTTTTGGCATATTTACTGTAGAACTAGACGTAACAGAGCTAGAAGGACAAGTTTGCTGAAAAATAGATGTAACACATTTAGCAAATTTACTATATTTGCCGGTACATATCTAGTAGACGGTATGGGGTAGGTATAAAGATGTAAATTTTCTCTTGAAGGGAATTTCTGCTTTTTCGTAGCACTACAGCTCCTTTAGGGCCTTTGCTTTCTGCAACAAGTCCCTCCAACTGTCTTGATCCATTGACCGCGTCCTCCAATTTTGAAATCCGAGCGACGATGAACTGTCCGTCGACCGATTCAGACCAGCGTTTCCTCGGTTTCCCCATTAGTCTCCGCTCTTCAGCTCTCCCAACGAGTACCTTTTTGGGCATCCGATCGTACGATTCACGTGGTCAGCCCATTTCAAATTCCACAGTCTTACAATCGTTGAGACCTTCCCGACTCGTTAAAAATTTCCATACAGCTCAAGTCATGGTTGTAGCAAATTTGCTATTGGCCCTTGTGTAGCTTCGCTCCAATTATCCTTGGCGCTAAATATATTTGCAGATGCGTGGGTTAGGGCCCAGGTTTCACATCCATAGCATCGCACAGGTCTTACCACAGATTGCATACTTGGAATTTTGTTTTCTTGTGTATGGAGCTGGCCTTCAAGATTGTGAAAACTGGATAAAATAGTTTATTTGTGAGCTGGATTCTTTAGGGGGTTTTGATCTCTTTCATTAGCGGCTCTCGTATTTTGGCGCCTAGATACACAAATTTGCCAACATTTTCGATATTGTATTCACCAAAGGTGATATTTTGTGAATTTGAAGTATTTTTCCTCGACAGTGTCACGAACTTTGTTTTATTTTCATTGATTTATAGCTCTACTAGGTTTGCTTCGCTGCGGAGTTTCAGGAAAACTTCTTTGGTGCTTGTAATGAAAAAGATGTTAATGTCATCCGCATAAGCTACTACTTGGCTCGACTTGTAAAGAATCGTACTTCTTGTATCGACAGGTAGCTTTCTTATATGTTCCAGAGTCAAATTGAATAGCAATGGGGCCAACCCATCTCCCTAATTTGACTAATTTGGCTCGAATGCCAAAGCAAAGCATTATTTGGTACAGTAGGTTATGATCAATACCGTTGTATGCTTGCTTAAAATCAGCAAAATTTGGTGTACGTCTATGTTGAACTCGCAGCATTTTTGAAGTACCTGCTTGACAATAAACAATTGATCTATTGTTGCTCTACCTGCGTTCAAGCCACCTTGATATTTCCTTATGATACTGTTGGCGTATGATCTGATTTACAAAGCGGTGATATGTCGCCATCGTTTTAGTAATGTAGCTTGTCACTTTTTTGCGGATAGGAAATATAATTGATTGGCTCCACTCGATCGGCATACGTTCTTGTTGCCAAATGTGATGGATGATTTTATGGAGAGCTTCCTGAATATCGCTGCCAACATATTTAATGAGCTTCATTGCAATCTCATCGATGCCGGGCGCTTTATTATTCTTTCGAGCTTTGATGACGGAACAAAATTTATCCAGAGTTGGTGGGGCCAATGGAAGCTTGTCGCAACCACGAAAGTCACCGTAGTTGCAGACATTGGGTTGTAGCAGAAGGGTGCGTAACCTGGAGTGGCATGCTGAGGCCGGCTAGCGCACAGTCGTGTCGCGGGTCATCCGGGGCACTCTCTGCTCGTGCTGAGCCACCCTACATATAAAAACTTAACACAGGGAGGAGTAAGGGAAAGGAGAGAAAGGGATCATTATGAGAAATGAAAACGAATTGTATTTTAATAATACGTGGCCCGTTTGTTTAAAGAAAATGAAAGGAAAAATGGCACAATTTTAATCGCAAAACAGACAAAAAAATATCGACAAGGCCATGATACGTTTCGAAATAATTTAGTATTGACCAAATATTAAAAACAAATGAAATTCAAATAATGAAAAAATGTACTCACCCCTTTCCTGCCTGTGGAGCGCTCTGCAACCGGGGGGCAGAAAAACCATTGAAAAACCAAATTTCTGAATTCTACTTTAATCCAAAATCTAAACGGCCACTAATCCCATTTCCAGAAGTTCAATCTCACTATACTTCAAAAAAACCAATTCACGTCTACTCTCCAATGAGGAGTCCACCCACTTCGCGAGTATTGCCTTGTCTTATAATAGTAATGACGATTGTCTTTAGAAAAATAAATATTAATTTACTTTTCTTTTCATGGTTTTAAAGTCTAAGAATCCCGACACTCAGTTGTTTCACTATTATTGGAAACCTGCATTTAACATTTGATTTATTCATTCTTTTTTTATAGATTAATCACTGTGCATCCAGTTTGCGTCTATTTGAATGCAGAAGCACTTTAGTGTCTATTCTCTGTTAAGGAGTCCGTTCACTCCACTAATATTTCGATTATATTTTTTATCTTCTAACTAGTAAACTCGTCTGTTACGGGGAATTTGAAAAGGTAGCCAACTTAACCAACACTTTAACACCACCACCGGGAAACGTGGTATGAAGGATGCATCCTCGAGCCAAACTGGGATAGAAAACCTTACCGTTTATTGTACATAGTTCTAGTAAAGTTAGAAATAAGAATGAATTCTAATGTTAATGGCTACGTAGAGTGGATTTTAATTTCGTCAAGTTAGATTAACGCAGCTCAACTTAGATTAGTTAGGCTCGACGAAGTTCATGATACCACTCCCATATGTGCACGGTTGCTCCACAACGACATCATCTATGAACAGCAATCACGAAAGGAACGAGTCAAAAAGATGCGTGAGGAAAAAATCATAGTAGGAACCGACAAGATGAGGAAATTATCGCAGGTAACAGAAGAACACTTTGATCATGCAAATAAACCGAAGAATCCCGGTGGCAACATGAATCGTAACTTCCAAGGCGACGGAGGTGGACCAAACCAACGTGTTGGTGGTGGAAGAACTGGTGATGAACATGATTCCTAAAGCAATAAACACAAATTTATGGTAGAAAGTCTTGTTGTTACTGAGGGTGTCACAAACTACTATAAATTGTGGAAGGAAGTCCAACCAGAAGAGTTAATACATTCAAATACATATTCGAAACTCTAGTCGAAACTTCAACGGGTGAAATATCAGGAATGTCGCTAGAAGTGGTGATGATAAGCCGGTCAAAGATAGCGATGATTATCATCGTGTAATAGAAGAAGTTGCAAAGCAGATTTCGGTTTCAATGAACGTAAAGAGCAGGGGTAGTGTTAAGTTCTTTGAGAAGTCGGAGATTGGTTGAAGACGTCCAATCCTTTTGGATAACAACGTGGTGTAGCTCAGATTTGCGTCATTGTGCGTCCCAGGTGAAATCGGGTCTACATCAAACACAACAACAGCAGCAACTACAAAAAAACCGTTTGAAGGACACAAATATAGCGAGACACCATTTATGAATGCCAGTGATATGGATGACATGCTGTTTGAATGCGAAAATAATGCTATTTACGTGCTAAACACGAATTACGCTTATGGAAAGTCGGTCGCCTGAACCTCTTCGGAGCATCCACGATCAACAATACATTCTGCGAGCCAAGAAACGGAGCCCTCAGGCCACCTACTTCACTACAAAACGCATCGCCGAACTACACGAACAATAACAGCAATAACCTCTGCAGAAGCTCCTCTACTATTCTAGTGAATAGTAACCACATTGATGAAGTGTCGCACATATCCGTTACGGAAAGGATATCCTCAACGACAACGACGGCGTCAGTATCCACTCGAATTATTCCTTAACTGTTTCACTATAGTCCCAACGAACATACCAACCATTTACTTCAAAATTATATCCCCAACCCCATCACCAACATCTTCATTACGTCTCACCCTACGAAACACAGCAGGAGCAAATTCCATTCGTGAAATCTTCAAATGTGGCGTCACTGGCTGCGTTGAAGACGGGGACGACCACGAAAATATCGTCATCACCAAAGAAAGCATCCAACTTAAAGTAGGCGATAATTGCTAAGAAGCCAGACTACGACGAACTGCGAAAGGAACAGCCGGATGAGGAACAAGGGCGTGATGATCAACAACGCTAACAACACCATTAGCCAGAGTAACATAAACAACAACAATAGTAATAACAATAACAACAATGGAGGACGTAATAATTCAAATCACTCGGTTTCACCATGAGATCTGGATACCTAGAAAAGAAGAAAAAAAGGCACACAAAGTGTCTTGTCCAAGGGATAAAATATTAAGGTACTACTTATCTGATAATCCTCAGTGAAGTCCAGCCACTAAAAATCCTGGTAGCTGCCAGCACTCACATCGCAACCAACATACGAGTACACAACAGTACGATTATACTTATAACACGTCAAATGTCCGTCACAGTGACAATTCCGAAAAAAATATCTACGACTCCGAATTTCGAAAACACCAGTTGTAGTGTGGTGAAAATTGCGATGGAATCGCCCGATCGCACGAACCGGGCTACAAGAAAAGGAGAACTATAAGGTTCAATCCAGGATTAGCGGTGTTCCGTTGGGAGCGAATGAATAAAAGGTGGTGTTTGAGTGGCGAAGCGTTGGTTGGAGGAGATAGGGTCCACCCCGAGTAGTGATATTTTGTGCGGGTTCTTAGTGGAGGGTGTGTTCATGGAGCGAGCTTCGGCAAACCACCTTACTCGCTGGGCGGTCAAGTGTGGAGCCTAGGCCAAAACAGTGAGTTGACGCCCACGCCCGTCGGTGGCGAGCAAAGTCGTTACCGCAGGAGGTGGCACGTCTTATTCTTTTTACAATACTCCAACAATAATCACGACAATTATTTTCTTCAGTTTCGACTGGCCTCTAAACCTTAAAATTTTTCTGACTTCGCTATTTTACAACCCCATAAGAACTTTCTCTCACTCTTCACTTTCGTCTCAATCAGATTCCCGCTTCTCAGCCATCACCATCTAATCTTGCATCCAAATCCAGGCTAAAATTCAATCAATCCTGCTATTCATTACTTCCCAATTATCGCTGCAGCACCGAGGTAACGAAATCGAAGCTCAGTACACTTCGATTCCGTTTCCCCACACATCTTTTCCATTTGGAAAAATGCAATAGTTTCCATTTGCATATATAGCGATTTGCATAACTATGATAGCGTTTAGTTATATGCAAATCGTCATTCACCCGGAAACAATTGCTTTTGCCGAACTTACAAAGAGTGTTCCTGCACCCGGGGGAACTTGAACCCAGGTCCCGGTTAAGATTCCACGGAACTACCACCTTCTGAAAATCTCCCATTCATCAAATAAGCAAGTTCAAATGTGCAAATTTTTTAATGGGCAATGGTATGAAAATTGTTAGTAGGGAGGCGAGAATGGATTTTTGTTAGTATAACAATCAATAAAATTTTGTTGGTTGGAAATAATGAATGGAAATTGGTTAGTAGGAAGGAAGAAAAGAGATTTTGTTAGTAAAAAATAGTTAAAGGCATAAAATTCAGTTTTGTTAAGGGGAATTAATGAATGAAATTTTGTTAGTGGGGAGGATCGATTATTTTTTCTTTTCTTATAAAGAACATAATTAATTAGGCATTTAAAGATGTGAATGAGAGAAGGCCGGTACGGTTGGAACTCCCAACGAGTCCTCCGGCAATATATACATATATATATATATATATATATATATATATATATATATATAGGCAATATATATATATATATATAGATAGGCAATATATATATATATATATATATATATATCGGCAATATATATACATATATATATATATATATATATATATATATATATATATATATATATATATATATACCACCTGCTTGACAATAAACAATTGATCTATTGTTGCTCTACCTGCGTTCAAGCCACCTTGATATTTCCTTATGATACTGTTGGCGTATGATCTGATTTACAAAGCAGTGATATGCCGCCATCGTTTTCGTAATGTAGCTTGTCACTTTTTTGCGGATAGGAAATATAATTGATTGGCTCCACTCGATCGGCATACGTTCTTGTTGCCAAATGTGATGGATGATTTTATGGAGAGCTTCCTGAATATCGCTGCCAACATATTTAATGAGCTTCATTGCAATCTCATCGATGCCGGGCGCTTTATTATTCTTTCGAGCTTTGATGACGGAACAAAATTTATCCAGAGTTGGTGGGGCCAATGGAAGCTTGTCGCAACCACGAAAGTCACCGTAGTTGCAGACATTGGGTTGTAGCAGAAGGGTGCGTAACCTGGAGTGGCATGCTGAGGCCGGCTAGCGCACAGTCGTGTCGCGGGTCATCCGGGGCACTCTCTGCTCGTGCTGAGCCACCCTACATATAAAAACTAAACACAAGGAGGAGTAAGGGAAAGGAGAGAAAGGGATCATTACGAGAAATGAAAACGAATTGCATTTTAATAATACGTGGCCCGTTTGTTTAAAGAAAATGAAAGGAAAAATATCGACAAGGCCATGATACGTTTCGAAATAATTTAGTATTGACCAAATATTAAAAACAAATGAAAGAAAAGAGATTTTGTTTGTAAAATATAGTAAAAGGCATAAAATGCAGTTTTGTTAAGGGGAATTAATGAATGAAATTTTGTTAGTGGGGAGGATCGATTATTTTTTCTTTTCTTATAAAGAACATAATTAATTAGGCATTTAAAGATGTGAATGAGAGAAGGCCGGTACGGTTGGAACTCCCAACGAGTCCTCCGGCAATATATATATATATATATATATATATATATATATATATATATATATATATATATATATATATATAGGCAATATATATATATATATATATATATATATATATATATATATATATAGGCAATATATATATATTATATATATATATATATATATATATATATATATATATATATATATATATATATATATATATATATAGGCTCCTACTCTAGAGGTGTGAGGGAGGTTTGGGAGGTTATTGAAATACAAAATGCTCACCTTTCTTTAATCCTGTTTTAATCAACTATGATGTTGCCGATGTCATCACGGCAGAGCATGGTATTGGGCTGATAATCACGTTTCAGGCTTTTCACTACTTTATATGCTTGTCTTGTGTTGTTGCTCGCTAAACTTACATCGATACTCCTCAAGTGGTCGTCAAAGTAGTTTTCTTGACTTTAATTATCTTATTCGCTACTCTTCTGAAATTTAAATATTATTCTTTCTTCGCCATGGTTTTCCTACCCACATATTCTTTGTTCACCTGTTTCTTTTTTATCTAGCGCATTCTGACACTCATCATCGAACCAATCATTTCTTTTGCGCCGGGCTGGATGCCCGATCATCTGCTACGGTCTTAATGGTCGCTTTCACTTCCACCAATAGCTCGTTGCTGTTTTTCATGGATGTATCTGTTAGGATGGGAGCCAGCTGGTTGTCGAGAGTCTCCATGAATTTTTTTGCCACAGACGCCGTTTGGAGCCTTTCGATGTCGAATTTTTGTGGAGGGCTGGTCTTCACCGAATATGCCTTTGACATACGACATCGATAGGTTAAGTTGATCAAGTAATGATCTGAGCTACAATTGGCTCCTCGGTATGTACAGACGTCAAGTATGCTGGGAAGCAAGTTGAACTTTTCAATAGATTTTTGTCCAGGCGCTGATCGTCGTCATTCATTTCATTGTCGAGGTTATATCCTCCAGTTGTTCCCCGATGAGATAGTTCATTTCCAACCTTAGCGTTGAAATCACTCAGAATTATTTTTGTATCGTTTGTAGGCGATGAGTCGACTAGTGATTGTGGAAGGTTACATTAGTTTCTTCGTCCTTTTCTTCGGTTGAGGCGTGTAAGCTTATCAGCCAAATTTGGAAGAATCTTGCTTTTATACGGGTCACAGACAATCATCAATCGTCAAGAATATGCGATTTGAACTCCTTATTCATAATAAATGCTACCTTGAGCTCTCACTTTCCAGTAGGCTTCCCACTTTTGAATATTGTGTGCGATCTCATATTTTAAATATCACTTCCAGTTCAGCTCGATTCCTGGATTGCCAGTATGGCCTGTTGTAAAAGGTTCTTAATAACGCCACAGTTGTTCAGTGATTTGACATTTCAGAATCTAATGCAATAGTTCATTTCTTGTAGGGTTTTCCCGGGACGGGGAATTAGTTTGTTGCCCAATCTGCATTCCGACGGCATGGTTATTACTTTACTCCTACATCACCACAAAGGAGGTGTAAGTAGGATTTGGTATCTAAACTGCAGGTGTATTTGCAGTCATTAGCAGTTCTCTGTATTTAATGTTCCATCCTTGGGGAACCAGTAAGCCCAATCTGCGACCCCGAGTCTATTTACTGCTATTTGGCCATGAATTTAGGATGAGGAATCATGGAAGCTGTGAATTGGAGAACCAAGGGGATCCCTCCTGCTTTCTCAACCGGGCTTTGAAGCGTCTACAGCGAGAATTTAGTAAGTCCACGGAGGACATTTAGTAAGCTTCAATTGTTACCCTCACACATTTTTCGATGTGATGCAACGTTTTCGAAATATGTGCCCAAAACTTATAAACAAAACAATCCGGCTTCCTCTCTACTCCATGTAGCAATGGAAAATGACAAGAATCTATTCTGCGTTACTTGAGAGACTCTCAAGACTACCTTGGCTAGAGCTGAAGTCTTCTCTTCTACACAATCTATCAAAGGTGTCCTTTGTGATCTGCGGTGACTTTAACATGCCAACGGTTGAATGGAACTAAGCTCTAGAATGGTTGTGTCACATAATGAAATATCAATTTTATTATCATCCTCTTCTATGCTTAATGCAATTAAACTATTTCCCACACTTAAACAATAGATTGCTGGACCTCGTTTTCAGCAACAACCCATAAGCATTATCTCAGCCTCTCAATCAACAACCCATTATGTCAAACCAGATTCTTACCATCCTCCACCTGAAACGCAACTATCGTTCTGCATCTCACGCCATAGGAATGGCAAAGCTATTTTTAGAAACAACTCCTACAAGGGAAACTATAAAGCTATTCAATTAGAGCTTTCTGAGATCGATTGGCATTTTTCATCTCATTTTACTGATATAAATGATGTTGTCACGGGCCTTTATAACAAACTTAAAAATATTATAATAAATTTTGTTCCCCGTAGACATCTTTCTCGCAAAAAGATTGCTCCATAGGTCACAGCAGAAGTTTCAGAAGCTTTAGAGCTAAAAGACATTGCGCGCAAAAGTTACAGGGTTTCAATTCAGAGACGTATCTTTCGTCTTATAAACATCTACATGAGAATGCCAAAATGGTCATCAAGCGCGCAATGCATTCATATTTTAACACAATTGAGGCCTCTTTATAATCGAATAATTCCGAATCTTTCTGGACATACGTCAGCTCCCTGAAATCCACGACAAATATACCTAGCTCTCTTAATCTCTAATGGTCAGGCTATATGTGATATATTTGCAGACCATTTTGCTTCTGTTTTCCAATCATCTTCGTCACCCTTACTCATTCCCCCGACTAACCCTTGCTCTCATTTGAGCACCATTTTGACAACACCTTGCGGCTTTTTTGTGAAAACGCTGTCCTCATCACCAAGTTTACCGTTGTCAATTTTATTTAATACCAGCCTGACTGTAGGGGCATTCCCAGCAATTTGGAAAAGAGCCAACATCTTCCCAATACACAAATCAGGCGACCGTAGCTCAGCACTTAGTTACAGGCCTTTATCCTTACTCTCGTGTTTCGGGAAACTTAATGAGAGAACTGTTCATAACCGAATATATGATGCAATCTCTAAAAACTTCGCTAGACAGCAGCATGGTTTCGTTAAGGGTCGGTCAACGGTAACCAATATGGTTGAATTTATTAATGCAATTGCTTTATCACTTGATAAAGGTCAACAAATGGACGTGAGCCATTGATATGGTAGACCATAATCTATTACTGAAGAAACTTGAGGTTTTTGGCCTCTCTGACCCTCTGCTTGTATGTCTATCCTCCTTTGTGACAAATCTTTCCTCATCGGTTACTTGGTGTGGTTTCTCGTCGTATGTTTTCTGTCCTTCTTCTGGCGTACCTCAAAATTCGATCCTCAGCCCTCTTCTATTCAATATTTTCATAAATGATCTACCAACTGTGTTGACGTCTGTTTGTTTGCTCTAGGCAGATGATTTAAAAATCTTTAAAGTCGTCTATTCACAAATTGGTTATAGTAACCTTCAATCTGACTCAGACTCCCTCTTTCGATGGTGCTCTCTGAATCGCTTCCCCTTAACGTGTTCAAATACCTGCATATGTGTTTCACCAATAAACGTACGCCTTTTGTCAATGCGTATTTAATTAATGGATCGCTGCTATCAATGGCGGATCATTATCCTGGACATACATTTAAAATTTGATGAACATATAGCTGACATAACCTCTAGAGCATCGGGAACCGTTTTGTGCTACGATAATCTCATAGAACATTCAGCATTCATAACTGTGTTCGCTTTTCACCCTGTTGGTTCGCTCTATTCTCAAGTATGCCTATCAAGTATGGTTACCCCGATTCATTTATCTATCGGAAACTGTTGAATCAATCCAGAGGAAGTTCATACGCACTATTTTATATAAATATATCTTTCCTAAAGTGAGCGTCTAAATTTCCTTTATATCCCACCTCTCGATCTTAGAAGACAATTTTCAAATTTTTGTTTCCTTTTTAAGCTCTCCAGAGGCCTCTTAGCATCGGTCATATGCAATGCATTACATACACCTTCGCCATGAGGACACGGCCTACAGCTTGATCCTCCACCGGATTCTTTGCAAATTTTTAGGGTTTTGTACTAAAATACAAAACCCTATTGCAATCATGTCACAGCACTTTTTCTCCGAAACTATAGAGGCTACAGCCATGAAACTTTGTAGAAAAGTCAGAAGTGGTGATTTCTTGAAAGTTCAAGGGTGGGGTATTTTTTCAAAGGGATTTAAGGGGGTCTCCGCATATAGGGAGGTGACCCCTCAAAAAAAATTTCACCATTGGTAGTCGAGTAGGGTGTCATTGGAAAGGTCTTAATGAGATCCTTTCGAAAGAAGTCTTAAAAGTGCTTTATCAGTGCCGAGGGCGGCAGGGGAAGGGAAAATATACGAACTTTTCGCGTACCCCCCTCGCGATTGGACACCTTCCATCCGAAAAATCTGAAAAAAAATCATGAATGTAGGCCTTGATGAGTACAACAACAACAAATACATGAGAAGTCGAAATTCACTCAACTTTGTTAGTAATAGTATGATTTATCGATTTTATGTTTTGACTTTTAATAAGATTGATATTTTCTGAAATTTTCATAAAGATCGAATGATATTTAACGAAGTTATAGCGATTTAAATTTTCTTGTATTACTATGGAATAATATGTGCTTTATTTATTTGACCAAACAAGGTATACATTTTTACATTCTTTTACATTCTAGTAAAATACATATCATAGTTTTTTTATCTTATTTTTTTTTACAATATGAATTTACATTCGCACCGAGTAACTTCGATAAATTGGATTTCAATTGGGATCTGAATATGGTTGGGGAATAAAGATGGCTCATCTTGTTGAAAATTTTGACACACCTATTTATCGGCTCATTATCACCATAGATAGTATGATGTTTACTTTCTACGAGCAAAAGTGAATGTCTCGTAAATCTTATTGGCTCGTTGTAGGTTATTTTTTCGATTAGATATTGGACTTTAACGGTTCCTCTAATGACATCAAATGCGAAGCAAGAGAATAATGTGGTTCTACGGGAGGCAAGTGGTGTCATATTGAGAAGGGATAGCCGGTTATCGTATGATGGCAAATTATGGAAATTTTTTGGATCATAGATAGATCTCAGAGCAAACAGTAGGAATTGTTTCTGAACGGACTCGAACCCCTCTGAGTGAACATCAAAAATCGGGTTCCAAACGACACAAGCGTATTCCAGAATTGGGCGCACTAATGATGTGTATAACGTGTTCGTTACCTACAAGTTCTTAAATTCTTTCGCGCGTCGTTTGATGAAACCTACAAGCTTATTCACTTTGCAGAGTACCTCATCGTAGTGCAAATTAAAGCGGAGTTTCTTATCAAAGTGAACACCAAGATCTACTACACTATCTACTCTGGAAAGCTTTGTATCATCGAGGGGATAATCAGATAATAAAATTGCACTTTTCCGACAAAAACTTATCACCTGGCATTTCTCAAAATTCAAATATAGAAGATTTTTGTTAGACCATTCTAATAGAGTATTTATTTTGTCCTGCAGGAACAAAGAATCACGTTGGGATGCTATTACATAATATAATTTGAGATCATCCGCATAAAATAAGTGTAGTATATCGGATAACACTGCAGAAAGGTCCGCTATAAAAATGTGGAAGAGAAGAGGTCCGAGGTGACTGCCTTGAGGAACACCGGAATAGACATGAACTCCATTTGACACATATCCCTGAAATTTAACGGTTTGAGTCCGATTTTTGAGATACAAGTCCAGCCAATGAAGTAGAGAGCCAGTGATTCCAAATTAATTCAATTTATGAGACAAAATCGTATGATTGACACGGTTAAAAGCCTTACTAAAGTCAGTATAAATTGCGTCGACCTGGCGTCCATTTTCCATTGCACAAACGATTTTAGAGGCCAAAACTGTTAAGTTGGTGGTTGTGGATCGATTCTTTCTGAAGCCATGCTTTTGGTTATTGAGACGCTGTTCAATAAAAGGTGATATTTTGGAACATACTATTTTTTCAAATAACTTTGGAGTAGTGAATATAATTTTCACCGGCTTCTTTGCTTTTGTTTTTATGGATTGGAGTTAAGTAGGAGAATTTCCAGTATGCTGGGAACACGCCGCTTGATAGCGATTTGTTAAAAATGATGCAAAGAGGTAAAACTAATTGTTCTCTGCATTGAAATAAAAATATGGAGGAAGTAAATCAGGGCCAGGTCCATGATAAAAATCAAGAGTTTCAATTTCGTCGAATATGTCACCCTCTGAAACTGAAATTTCTTGCAGTACAGGCCAACATTCTGTGCCTAGTGGTGAAAAATTATGGAAATTGTTTGTTGAACTGTAAACTGATTGAAAATGGTCTTTTAAATAATTACTGATTTCTTCAGGGAGAGTAGAACTGCAATCTTTAAAGGTCATTTGTTTAGGATAGCCATGAGCTTTGCGCTTGATGTTCACAAATTCAAAAAATTTCTTGGGGTCTTTGTTTTCACCTATATCATTAACATATACTTCATATGTCCCGCGTGATTTCAAATAAGATTCTTTTGACAGCTCATCATGCTCTCTTTTAATTTGTCTTTCACATCAATTCTACTTTGCATAATTTTAGACAGTTTATTTCTTCTGCTCCTTAAAGATCGAAGATCACTATCCAGCCAGGGCTCTGATAATTTGTCCTTTTTCTTGATTTTAGGAACATGTCTTTCAACACCGTCAAGGATGTGTTGATAGAATAAATTTACTGTATCATTTATATCTAACGTTGAAAGCATGGCAGTCCAGTCTATATTCAAAATATGCTTTCGAAAGCTCTCGTAACCAGCATTGCGAAAATCAAATACAATCAAGTTATTGTACGAAAGAGTGTTTGTAGCTTCAGCAGTAGAAAATTCAACCGAAAGTGCGGATTGTGGAGGGTGTCTTAGAAAAGATTTACCACTTCACTGGAATGGTGGAGGGTGTTTGAGAAAAGATTTTCCACCTCACTGGTTGGATTGACCACCACATCGTCATAAGCATTAGTAAAGATAAGATCTAGCCAATTACCATTGCAATTGGGTGTCGAAGCTACTTGCTGTAAATCATTGCCATAAAATGTAGAAACAAGGTTGTAATCACTGTCGTCCAGAAGATTGACTTGAAGGAGCCGATTATCAAGTTCGTCGACTATAAACGTTAAATTCGGCCTATTAAAGTCTCCAAGTATAATAATTTTATCTTCTTCAGTAGAAAGGCCATCAAGTGAAGAAATAACTCCACATGCATCATTGTGAACGACCTCATTGGACTTTGGAGGAATACAAAATGCACCCATGTACAAGTCAATTTTTTTAAGTTTGATTCGAACGGCTCAAAATGTTTATATGTGGTCGTAGCGACGAGGTCACTCAATATCGAGTTGTGTACAGTGATTAACTCCACCAGCATGTGACAACCCGGTACTTTGATAGTCTCGATCATTCCGATATATAGTCCAACTACTATCGAGAATCTCTTCATTTCGAAAGGAGTTATTCAACCAAGTTTCCGTTAGTGCAAGGACAGCAAAAGTTCATGATTTAGCGTCGAGAAAAAGTTGCCTGAGTTTACTTCTCATATCACCACAGTAATGGTAGAACATTTTGATGTATTTGGAGGAAGTATTTTTATTGCGGACGAAAAAATTTGTAATACTGTTCTCGCGTCCTTTAAAGTGAAGATATATGATTTCAGCTTACATGTGAAACGTAGGTCTCAAGATCTTTTTGTGCTTGTCCTGGATTGATACCTAGTTGCTCGTGATATTTAAAATATGATTTGCGAAGAGCATCTAATTCTGTAGGATGACCTTCTCTTTGTATCAATACTTTAAGATTGGTCTTCGTTTTACCATTAATGCATGTTGTATCTGGCGCTTTATGCATGTAGGCCAGGTAAAGTCGAACAAACTCATATATTTTATGCTCTCGCAGTCTTGATAGGAGATACCTACTTTCAAGATCGTTACTAGAGTTAATTGTTGGTTTTACAGCTGGAGGTAAGAGAGGGTCTCAAAAGGACTCCTTTTCGGCTGAGTTATTCGATGTGCTAGGTAACTGAATTGAGCCTTGTGTGGATGAAATTTGAAGACCATCACTTACGAAATTGGGATTTCATAGTCTTCAGTTCTGGAGTGGAAAAAGAATGCTCATGTGAAGAACCAACAATACCTCTCGGTTGGTTACTATGACAAACAGTACTGTTTGCCACTAGACTACCACCTGAAGGATCTGAAGGATTTACAGTTTTATTAGTAATCTTTGAGTGAATTTTGTAAGTCATGTTAGTATTTGTATTTTTATCATTAGTGGGCTTATGTGATTTCTACTTTTTCAAGATTATTCCATTCCAGTTGACAGTACCGTTTTCAGATTGATAGTTGGAGAAAAACCAGGCATACTTATGTAGGGTGGAAGCCTTGATTGATCGCTTATGCTTATTCCCCTTTGATACGTTCTCAACTCTGCAACCTTTGAGCATGAGACTATTCTCCAAAAACTTTCAAACTCCAGCGGCGCTAATATTTTTTGGTGCTTTTTGTAGGAAGAATGATTCATAATTTGCTTCAGTAACTATTTTGGCGTTAACTGCTTCTAATTTTTGGAGCCTTACATTCCATTCATTCACTGATCAAAACTTGCCTTGCTTGAAGATGCGTTTTACGACTTCTGGAGCTTGAATTGATGCTTTCGGTTCTGGACATCTCGAATCTAAACCGTTTGCATCACTCTCCACTGGAAATGTGTGGTGTACTTCACGCTGCTCCTGTAATTTATTTTCTAGTGAATCACACTTTTTCTCAATATTTTCCAGTTTTGTTAACATTTCCGATTGTTGCAATGAATCTTTCTGCTCGGATAGTTTTTTGGTGATGTTTGTTACTTATCACTCAACATTTCTCTATGGTAATCTTCTTTACGGCAATCTTCTTTACGACAGTCTTCCTTGCACGATGGTTGGATGGTTGCAATTTGCTCCTTCATAGAGATCAACCGATTATCGAACATCTCAAGAGCTTTAAATATTTTCTTATCGCTCCTTGATAGGTTAGTGCCTAGTTCGTTGAAGCTACTAGCCATTTCAATAAAGCTCTCATCATTCGCTCAAGCTGTCGATTGCTGCCACGCGATTAAATAATCCTTCTCTTCCATTAGATTATCGATGTGATCAATAATTCGGTCATACATGTATTTCATTTTATGCTCAAAATTCTGACAATCAGAGCAAATGAAATGTTCCTCTAGATAAGGATGATACCAGTCCCTCGGTGCATCCATGCCCTTGCAGATCACATATTTGAAGGTATTGTCGAACGCGATGCAATTTAATAGGTTGTACTTAACAAATGACACTCATATTACAATGGAAACACATGACTATGGAACCATATGCGCTTTTTACCGACTTAGACACTACGGTTTTGCTAGGATTTGCATGAAATCCTGAAAATCGGTTCAGTTAGCGGTATAAGTAATCGTAAAATAAAATAGTGGCTGTTTTGAATGCGAAGATTGAATAATTTTGAGTTATTTTTCCCCAAGTTCAACGTTTAAGGAGCAGGCTTTGAACACTTGATTCAATTTAATGAATAGCTGAAGATGAGTACCTATAATTAATACTCATAGGCGAAACAAGTCGAAGAGGGAGGAAAGAGCTCCTAGCAAAAGGGCGTTGTAACCATTCTAGGATACGAAAAAATAGACCATGAATCGATGATTACAGTACAGGGGGAAAAAATGTCATCAAAGGTAGCCGATATGAGTATCAAATGAAAGTTCTTTATGAGAGCTTTTCAAAACAGTTCTTAAACTCACAGTTTTTTCTTCATTGGGGGCACAGGGGGAATACATGAAAAATGTGTTTACTCCCTCGCGAATGAACACCTGAGATCTAAAAAATCTGAAAAAAATTATCATGGGAGATATTTATGAGCATAACAATAACAAATACCTCAGAAGTCAAAATTCGTTGAACTTTGTTAATAATAGCATGATCCTCGAATTTCACATTTTCTCCAATAAAATCGTTTTTGACATGTTTCTTGATTTTATTCATTTTTGGTTACTGCATTTTGTAAGTTGAGTACAAAACCCTTCTGACATGAACGTAGGTCTGTCTACCCAACTTGTTTATATTCTTTATTTGCGCCTATTTCGTAATTGGACTAACTAAATCTGTAAATAAGCTTTTCTAATAAATAAATAAACACAACTTATTTAAAGATATCATCAATCAAAGCCTTGGAAACATAAAAACTTAAACTATATATTTGCATCTCAGTTTACCTAATGAGGTAAAACTTAAAGGAAAACTCAATCGCATGATAAACTTTCGTCCGTTGATTGATTTTTTCCTTATATATCATCAACAAGTGTAAGTTTGCTGTAGTTTGATGTATTATAAAATTTTGCTCCACGCCATTAATTTATCATTAACTATTGTATAAATATTTCCATCGAAAAGTATGTTCGATTTTTCTTCAGTTATGGAGGGTATCATTCATTTGCTTATCTTGTGTGTTTTCTCTGAGTAGTGCATTATATTTTATATCAAGTGGTTAAGGCAGAATAGATACAGGAGACTATGAATCTCGATAATAATAACTCCATAAAACTAGACAGCCACAATAGGATCTAATGAATAAGATGTATTGATCACCATCTAAAGATACTAATGTAAAATAGGGAAATACAATTCCATAGAATTTTACATTAAAGCTATTAAAATCCACTAGAAACACCAGTTACACGGCATCAAGTTGTTTAGTTGTTACTTAAAGTGATAAAATCGTAATAATTAGAAAATGAACACTCCAAATTTTTTTACTTTTCTTTTCTTGGCTGTTTTTGCTAGTTCTGTTGCTGGACAAAGCCATAACATTACATGGGGGACGATAGGGCCGTACGATCGCAACCTTGATCACAATATTGTAGAGAGGAAATCAAAGCTAGGACGAAAAGTAATAGCAGAGTATTATTTTCCCAAACCAGTAAGCAACCAAATAAATATTGTTAATAGCATAGAGTTACAATGTAATTTCAAGATAAAAAAAATGATTTTTCACCTGTACCTAAAATTCAAAATTCTTTCTATAAACAGGGCTTCTACAACAATATCAATATTACTGCCATTCGATGTACTGACCAATATAAAAATGGCAAGGGAGGTTATGCGTCACTGTTGAATGGAGGAATTGGATATAAGTATGTAACTATCCATCTCAAGTCTCTAAGAGGTCAGGGATTTAATTTTGCTGTTGAAATATTCGGCCGTTAGAGATTTTGATAAATGAGGCAATTAATTTTTTTGAAATAATAAAACATGTATTCGTATTAAAAAATGTTTACAGGTATAACCAAAGTTTTTGACTTATTATTTCAATCGATATATAACATAAAGTAAGAGCTTAACCATGAGAATAATTTGCCTTCAATTATTTTGATCATGTGTCATTTATCCTTTTCTTCTATGACTTTCCATAGAAATTCACTGTATCTTCTCCTCTTCTTAGCACTACAGCCCCTTTCGGGCCTTCGCTTCCTGCAAACAGCGCCTCCAACTGTCTCGGTCCGTTGACCGCGTCATCCAATTCCGAGAAGCGATTAACTGTCTTCGTCGACCGAGTCAGACCAGGGTTTCCTCGGTTTCCCCACTGGCCACCGGCCTTCAGTTCTCCCAACGAATATCTTCTTGGGTATCCGTTGTTCGTCCATACGATTCGTCATGTGTCCAGCCCATTGCAGCTTCCGCAGTCTTACAATCCTTGAGACCTCCGGTTCGTCAAAAATCTCATACAGCTCATGGTTGTATTTGCCATTGGTCCCCGTCTAGCTTCGTTCCGATTATTCGCCTCAGGACCCGTCGCTCAAAGGCGTTCAATATATTTGCAGATGCTTGGGTTAGTGTCCATATTTCACACCCATAGCATAACACAAGTCTTATCACAGGTTTGTATACTTGGAGCTTTGTTTTCCTGTGTATGTAGCTGGTCTTCAAGATCGTCAATACTGAATAAAATATTTTATTTTTGAGCTGTATTCTTCGGCGTATTTCGCCTCTTTCATTAACCATTTTCGTTATTTTGGCGCCTAAATACACAAATTCGCTAACATTCTCGATACTGTATGATATTTTGTGTATTTGGGGTATTTTTCCTCGACTGTGTCATGAGCTTTGTTTTATTTTCGTTGATTTGTAGCACTACTAGTTTTGCTTTGCTGTCGAGTTTCAGGAAGAGTTCTTTGGCAGTTGTTAATGACCGTGACAGCATGTTGATGCCGTCCGCATAGGCCACTACCTGGCTCGACTTGTATAGGAATGTACCTCGCGTATCGACAGGTAGCTTCCGTATGACGTACTCCAGAGCCAAATTGAATAGCAATGGGGCCAGCCCATCTCCCTGCTTTAGTCCGATATTTGTGTCGAAGGCATCGGTGAGTTGGTTTTTGATGCGGACTTGGGAGGTTGTCGACGTCATTGTCATTTTGGTAAGACGGACTAATTTGGCTGGGATGCCAAAACCAAGCATTATTTGGTACAGTACGTTACAATCAATACTTTCGTATGCTTGCTTGAAGCCAACGAAAATTTGGTGTACGTCTATATTGAACTCCCAGCATTTTTCAAGTACCTGCTTGACTGTGAACAATTGGTCTATTTTACTTTTTTGGCTGGAATACAAAAGCAAAGCATTATTTGATACAGTACGTTACGATCAATACTGTCGTATGCTTGCTTGAAGTCAACGAAAATTTGATCTACGTCTATGTTGAACTCCCAATATTTTTCAAGTACCTGCTTGACTGTGAACAATTGGTCTGTTATTGATCTACCTACTCTAAAACCACATTGATACTTCCCCATAATACTGTTGGCGTATGATCCGATTTTATTTTCTAAGATTTTAGAAAATATTTTATACGCCATACAAAGTAGTGATATGCCTCTATAATTTTCGCACTGCAGCTTGTCACCTTTTTTGAGGAAAGGGAATATAATTGATTGGCTCCACTCTTTCGGCATATGTTCTTGTTGCCAAATGTGCTGGATGACTTTGTGAATAGCTTGATGAACGCTACTGCCACCATATTTGATGAGCTCCACTGAATCTCACCAATGACCGGTGGTTTATTATTCTTTTGGGCTTTGATGATGGAGCAAACTTCATCCAGAGTTTGTGGGGCCAATGGAAGCTCTCTACCGACATCTATAGGCCCTGATGTTCTGGAGCTGTGCGGAGGATTAAGGAGGTTCTTGAAATATGATACCCATCTTTCCTTGATCTTGATTTCATCAGCGATTATATTGCCGCTGTCATCACGACAGAGCGTGGTTTTGGGCTGATAACAACGTTTCAGGCTTTTCACTACTTTGTATGCTTATCTTGTGTCGTTGCTCGCTAAACTTACATCTATACTTCTCAATTGGTCATCATAGTATTTTCTTTTCTTAATCCTAATTATCTTCTTCGCTCCTCTTCTGGGATTCTCATAGTGTTCTCTGTTCGTCCTGGTTTTCCTACCTACGTATTCTTTGTACGCCTGATTCTTTTTATCTAACGCATTCTGGCACTCATCATCGAACCAATCATTCCTCTTGTGCCCAGCTTGATGTCCGATCATCTGTTCTACCACGGTTCTGATAGCCGCTTTCACTTCCATCCAGAGCTCGTTGCTCGTCTTTAACGATGCGTCTGATAAGATGGGAGCCAGCTGATTGTCGAGGGTCTCCGTGAAATTTTCGGCCACAGACGCTGTTTGGAGCCTTTCGATGTCAAATTTTTGTAGCGAGCTGGTCTTCGCTGAATCTGCATTTGACATACGTCATCGATAGTTAAATTTGATCAAGTAATGATCTGAGTTTCAATTGGCTCCTCGGTATGTACGCACCTCAAGTATGCTCGAGGCCCAACGTTGTTTGATCAGAACATGATAGATCTGGTTTTGTGTGTTGCCATCCGGTAATACCTAGATCATTTTATGAATGCGTCGATGTGGGAAGCAAGTCGAACGTATGACTAGATTTCTGCTACATGCAAAGTCAATCAGGTACTGGCCGTTGTCATTTGTTTAATCTTGGAGGCTATATCCTCCAGTCGTTCCCCGATGAGATTGCTCATTGCCAACCATAGCGTTGAAATCACCCAGAATAATTTTTGTATCGTCTGTGGGCAATGAACCAACCAGTCTTTCCAGGTGATTGTAAAACGTTTTTCTCTTCGGTCGGGGCGTGAACGTTAATCAGCCAGATTTTGAAGAATTTTGCTTTTATACGGAGCGCACACAACCGCTCATTGACTGCCCTAAAATCAATAACGTGTGATTTGAACTCCCTATCCACAATGAAGGCCACTCCGAATTCTCGTTTTCCAGTAGGCTTCCCACTTTTAGGTAAATTTCTCGAGAGAAATTTACCTATTGCGGAGAGCATCATATATATAGATATATATATATATATATATATATATATATATATATATATATATATATATATATATATATATATATATATATATGGGATATAACGAAATTTGTGACCACACTAGAGGTTGCAATTTTGCTTCAATTTTCACCAAATTTTCAGGAAACCAGCTATATCGGCCGGGCAAAAACAAAATGGCGGCCATTTTAGACGAAAAATCGTGATTTCTGTTCTGACCAAAGTATAGCTCCGATTTGGATGAAATTTGGCACGAAGGTTCACTGATGTATGTGATGAATTTCACAATAAAAAATCCAAAGTCGATACGGCAGAAACAAAATGGCGGCCACTCAAATGTCGAAAAACGTGCAAAATTTTGTTGTTGTAATAGTGGTCAAAGCTTTCAACAGATTTTCATGAAATTCGGTAGTTTGATAGAAATTATAAGTATCTAAAAAATTGCGTAAAAAAACTGGAGGTCGGGTTGCAAAAAACAAAATGGCGGCCAGTTGAAGGTCAAAATTTCAAAGGCTTTTAAAAGTCGCAATTTTAATCCGACATATATGAAACTTGGTTTCAGAATAGACATTACTTACACCTACAATCTTTAATATTTTGGTGATCATACATGTGCAAATTTCAAAATGGCGGCCGTTTAAATATGCGTTTTTTTCATGTTTTTGTGGCCCTCTAGTGGTCACATTTTCCAACGGAATTTGATGAAACTTGAGATTATGAATCTCTGTACTATGTTCTTGTATTTTACTGAAAATTATTAAAATTGAATGAGAAATAAAAAGTCGAAAATTTAAAGCCTAATATTTTTAGCTGCCATTTTCTTTAAAAATTGAATTATTTTGCCCTGTCTAGAGTGAAACTCCAATTTGAACGAGATAGTACATTGATTGATGAGGTCCTAGCATACAAAGATTTAAAATAATCCAAAATCAAATGCATGCATTCAGAATGGCGGCCCCCAAAGGTCTGAAGGCAAGCGCAATTCGCTATTTTAGTGCCAACTGAAATAATGAATATTTTTCATGGAAACGTTTTAAATGACTTTACTTGAAAGAACTTATAAACCAGATCATTTTTAAGATATTGTAAAATATTTTTAACAATACCCCAGAAAATTATAAAATCGCGACTTGTCTGTCTGTCCGTCCGTCCGCCCGTTTGTTCGTGCGTCATAACAAGTTTTCTCGCAAACCACATGAGCTAGAATGAGGAAATTTTCTACGTAGGTCAAAAGTGGTGCCTCTTGAAATTTGCAGTGCAAGAAAATATTTTAAGGTATTTAAGGGGGGTCTCCTCATACAGGGGGGTGGCATACAATGTTTTTTTATTTCTGTAGCCCTCTAGCAGCCAAGGTTCTCAACAGATTCCGTTGAAACTTGAAATTGTAAGCTATTAAGGCAAGTTAATTTAATTTAATTATGCAAATCGAATGACAAATAAAACAGTCGAAAATTTACAGCTTAATATTTTTAGCAGCCGATTTCAATAAAAATCGAAATGACGGCCCTCATAGTTCAGAAAAAAATTGAAAATGTCTATATTAATGGTAATGCAAGTGCTGATTAAACTTTTATGGAAATCCTTTCAAATTAACTATTCGAGCTATTTAAGCCTTTGTGTGGTTACCACTGTGAACTGTGTAAACAGCAAATGCGAGAAGGGCGAAACCGGAATTTATATGTTTACAACAATTTATGATCCGCCGCTTTTCAATATGTAATCCATACGCGTGCAACTCAATTTAATTAGCAAAATATTTGCGCCCCGATAAAAGGTCTCTGAAAACGAACGTGGCCAGATTTTTTTTATGTTAATAAATACCCATGTGGTATTACGAAAATTGCAGAAAGAAGTTTAGTAGTAGGCAAGCCAAATGCTTTTTCGAAACTTTACGCTACATACGAGAAATTTAATTTTCCGGCTGGTGCTGCCAACGGGGATTTTTTAAATATTGTGTGTGATCTCATGTCTTGAATGTCGTTTCCAGTCCAATTTGTTTCCTGGACTGCCAGTATTTTTAATTGATATTGACTGGCCTGTTGTAAAAGGTCCTTAACAGCGCGTAATTGAGTGATCTGACATTCCAGGATCCAATACCATTGTCCTTTTTTCGTTTGCGAGGTCGTTGCCGTGAGTCCAATCCATTCCGAAGGCTATCTGCAGGTTTGGAAACAATTAAAGGTTTTCTAGGGACGGGGACTTAGCCCGTCGCCCAACCTCCATTCCGGTGGCATGGTTATTACATCGATTCTGTTGTGTGCGGAAGATTCGCCTTCACCCTCTTACGTCCTCACAAAGGAGGTGAAAGTAGGATTTAGTAGCAGAGCTGTAGATATATTTACAGTTATGAGTATTTCTCGGCATTTAATGTTACATTATTGGGGAACCAGTTTTGGTTATCGATTTATCGATAGTGCCTTCAGACCGGGGAACCAAACGCTTCCCCAGGGTTGCGGATAGGGGGAGACCTTTCTCGAAATGTTCGCTGCGAATAACCAATAAGCAGCCGCGGACAATGGGAGAGTCTCAGGACAAATACCTGAGTGTCAATGATCTTCACTGTGACATGACGAAATATATGGCGTCATCAATTATCCATATATCCTGGCAGTAGGTAAAATGCTATGGGAACGGAAACCCAGACAGAAAACCAAATCATGCAGGTCCACAAGGGGAACTAAATTACGGTGCAGGGGGTCGGATCCCCAGTACCGGCGGCAGAGGGTAGTGAGCGAGCAGACTCCCGGCCGTCGTCATCCAGCGACTGCAATGATATAGAAGTGGTGAACTTGGCTTCTGTAACAGATATAACTACAAGCAAACAGGACGCTAGCACGGAGAACCCTTTCAGGCAAAAACCGCTGTTGGCAAGAACACCGATAAAACAAGTCACCGAGTGTGGGGGGAGGCAGCAAACCCCAGGAACACTGTCAAAGTCAACATCACAGGTTAAATCATCGGAGACAGAACACAGACGGACTAACGAACGAAAGAAGGCAGAGTGCGTTGTGTAACCTGGCATCATTGCGGCCTTTGGGCTTAGTAGAAGGACTATGCGCACCCCGGAGCGTCCAGTGCAAGACGTACACAATCCGGATCAAGCTGCGACACCAACAGAGGCCAGTGTAAGACTGGGGGAGGGAGAAGTTTTGCCGTTGGCCGACGCCACTTCAAACACGACCCAAGCGATAGAAGCAAAAGGGCTAGGAAACGGGGGCCTCTCCCAAGAGGTGGCACCAAATAACACAATCGCCCTTGACCGCGCCGAAGAGGAGCGGCCTACTCGGAAAGCGGGGACTATCGTCAAACAACTGGGGGCTGCCTGCAAAGTGCAGAAAAACATAGGCAAGAGTGTCAAGAATGGCATTCTTGAACTGGAGGAGCTTTTTGGCCGCATAACGCACTACAGGCGGAGGTGGCTTGCAACCGAAAAGCACCAAAAAGACACGCTCTCCCTCGAGGCATCAGTGGGTCCTAGCAGCAGCAAAAGAATGGCCGGTAGCCCAATTGAAGGCGACCGTGAAAAAAGGAGGAAGGACGAGACCATAAAAGAAGTTGACACTCCAGGCGAGGAGTTTCATGTGGTGCGAAACAAGGCAGCGAAAAAGCGGCCAAAAAGCTACTCCTAGAAAAAACAGACAAAGAGCTCAACCACGAAAAGAACAAAGAACCCCCCGATATACCGCAGAAAACAAAAAGCAAACCGCGGCGCAAACCCTTGCGAGAGGCACTGCTTATTAAACCCACTAAGGGCCGAACCTACGCAGATGTCCTCCGTGAAATTAAAGGAGCGGTCAAGCCAGATGACACCAAAACTGCCATCAAAGCAGTTCGACCAACCCGGACCGGTGGCCTGCTGGTGGAATTCGGGCCAGAGGCCACAAACAAAGATGCATTCCGTGACGCGGTTCAAAAGGTTTTTGGAGATGCGGCAACGGTTGCCTCGCTCGAACCAATGGCCACCCTGGAAATCAGGGACCTCGACTACGTCACGGACAAAGCTGAAGTAGAGGATACCATTAGGAGGGAGTTCCCCAGCTTAAGTGAAGTGAAACACAAGGGGGCAACGCATGGCTATTGTCGAACTAGCTGATAAAGACGCCCAGCAAAGATAGGTTGGGTGATCTGCAGGATACGGAGAAGAGCGATCCCTATCCGCTGCTTCAGATGCTTCGAATACGGACACACCGCGTATGGCTGTAGGAGACCCGACAAGAGATCTCTGTGCTACAAATGTGGAGAAACGGGGCACAAAAGGAAGGAGTGCACGAACGAGGCAAAATGCATTCTTTGCAAGGATGCTAAGCTAGCACCCGGCGACCTCAAACATGAGCCGGGGACAGGGAGATGCTGGGTTTTCAAGGAGGCCCTAACTAAAGCCAAATCGATACTCAAATGATCCGTATCCTGCAGGTCAATTTGCACCGAAGCACAAACGCCCAGGACCTACTTGAGCAGTTTGCGAGGGATAAGAAAGCTGACCTCCTGTTGCTGAGCGAGCAACATCATAACAAGGACTCGCAAGCGTGGTACCCTGACAAAACTGGTAACTCGGCCATCTGGGTTCGAGACAGCGCCCGCCTTCAGGTGCAGGGCCATGGACGCGGGGATGGTTTTGTGTGGGTGCGGTGTTCAGGGATAACATATTTCAGTGTTTATCTGACGCCTAACGAGGCAATGCGATCCTTTCGAACCAAACTCGATGCCCTGGAGGACGCTGTCTCGAACACAGAGGGCCACATGCTGGTCGGGGGAGACTTCAGTGCTACAGCCATTGAATGGGGTATGCCACAATCCGACCCAAGGGGAAAGCAAATCTTGGACATGGCGGTCAGAACAGCGCTTTTTGTCCTAAATACTGGTAACACCCCTACTTTCCGCCGCTGGGGTTGCGTAGGAACCATACCCGATGTGACACTCGCTTCGGAGTCACTGGTACCTAGAGTACACAACTGGCGAGTACTAGAGGACTACTCGGCTAGTGACCACCAGTATATAGCGGTTGAGATTCACGACAAGTCCACTCTGCGTGCATATGCCCAAACTTCAATCCTCGGATGGAGGACTGGGAGAATGGACGTTGAGAGGTTCGCTGACGCGCTTACGGCAGGCGCACCGTTGCTGGGAGCTCCGTCAGGGAGTGGAGGGCCTACAGCCAAGGAACTCAACTATGAGTACCATCATAGCTGCTTGCGAGTCTTCCATGCCCCGTCGGAGACCCCGACACGGTAAGCCTCCAGTATACTGGTGGTCAAACGAGATCGCCGAGCAAAGAAGCGAGTGTCACAAACTTCGGCGAGAGGCCCAGCGGGCGCGAACGCGGGAGGAGGCAGACACCAGGCTAGCAGCATACAGGTCCGGCAGGAAATATATTCGCAGGCTTATTAACAAGAGCAAGGCCCGATGCTGGCAAGACCTCGTGGACGATTTAAATAGGGATCCGTGGGGCTTTGGCTACAAGCTGGTCATGGGGAAACTTGGTGCCCTACGGAAGCCTTGTATATATGACGCAGAAAAGATGGACGCGATAGTGCGGGGACTCTTCCCCGCCCATCCCGTCCGTGTTGACGCTGTCCATGGGGAAACAGCAGTCGAGTGCCCACTCTTCACACAGCTGGAACTGGAGGAGGCAGTCTCTCCCTGAAAGCGAGGAAGGCTCCAGGTCCAGATGGTGTTCCAGCTGAGGTGTTGCGGCTCGTCGATCACCATTGTCCTGACTTGCTGCTCAGCACATTCAACGCTTGCCTACGGGACGGGGTTTTCCCGGTACGATGGAAGGTGGCGAGGCTCGTGCTGGTCAGCAAGGGGAAGGGAAATCCCGAATCACCGTCTGCATACCGCCCGTTATGCATGCTAGACACGGCTGGGAAAGTGCTAGAGAAACTCATCAAGAGAAGACTCACTGACGCGATTCGTGCTGCTGGGGACCTATCTCCTCGGCAGTACGGCTTTAGAGCAGGACGTTCTACCATTGATGCGATTGCAGAGGTGGTGAACGCGGTCCAAAAGGCAGGGGCATATAGTCGCACCAAGCGACGGATCGTCCTGTTGGTGACACTCGACGTCAGGAATGCCTTCAACTCCGCTAGATGGGTGGATATTTTGGACACGCTGGAAAACTCTTTTCAAGTTCCAGAATATGTAATGCGGCTTTTGAGGAACTACCTAAAGGACCGAAGCCTGCTCTACGACACGACACAGGGCCAACGAAGGATGGAAATTACATCGGGTGTTGCCCAGGGATCTATCCTTGGTCCGGACCTGTGGAACGTGTCTTACGACGGGCTACTGAGACTTGAGATGCCAGATGAGTTGCGCTTGGTCGGCTATGCGGATGATGTTGCGGCTCTGGTCGCCGGACGCACCGTTGAACAAGCGCAACTTAGGCTAGGTATGCTAATGCGCCGAGTGAGGGACTGAATGACTGCTCGCGGGCTCAGTTTAGCACTGGAGAAAACCGAAGTGGTCATCTTGACAAAAAAGAGAATCCCTAGAGTAAGGATGATCAGTATTGGAGATATACAGGTCGAATCGAAGCCAGCGGTGAAGTACCTGGGGCTACTGATCGAATCGAAGATGAGTTTCTCTGAGCAAATCAGGGCAACGGCTGAGAAGGCTGCTTTGGGAATATCGGCCCTGAGTCGACTTATGGCCAACGTAGGGGGACCCAGCCCATCAAGAAGACGCCTCTTGATGAGTGCTGTAGGGTCAATGCTAATGTACGGAGCAGAGGTATGGGGCGACGCTCTCAGCAAGGAGGTATACCGAAAACGATTGGCACAGGTACAGAGAAGAGGAGCACTGAGAATTGCATCTTCGTATCCAACAGTCTCCGACTCGGCGGTGAGAGTGATTGCAGGCGTGATACCTGTCGCCCTCCTTGCTAGAGAGCGCCGCGCTATTTACCTGCGCCGAAACGAGGATGCGAGGGAGATGGTTGTCCGCGAGGAGAGACAACGCTCGCTCAACGATTGGCAGCAGTCTTGGGTGAATTGCACGAAGGGAAGGTGGACTGCGCGCCTCATCCTGGATGTGAGACCGTGGCTAAATCGAAGGCATGGTGAGACTGACTTCTATCTGACCCAGCTTTTGAGCGGGCACGGGTGTTTTCAGTCTTACCTGCACAAGATCGGTAAGTCACGGTCTCCCGATTGTCGGTTTTGCCCAGGAGAGGAGGACGATGCCTGTCACACATTTTTTGCGTGTACCAAATGGGCCAGGCTGCGAAGGGAACTCTACAGGGAGACGGGAGAGCTTACCCCGGATAATACTCGTATAGTTGCGGTGATGCTCGAATCGGTTGACAAATGGAACCAGGTGGCACATTATGCTCGGGCAGTCCTAAAAGATTAAAGGGACTCGCAGCAGCCGGAGGTGCTGGGGCTGGGGGATCGCTCTTCTGGCATTTCCTATTCCCCTCTCACCTCCCGCTAGGAGAGGGACTCCCCAGCTTGAAGGCGCCCCACGGCGTAACAAAACGAGACCTGGCCCGAAGTAATGTGTCAAACGGTTCCAGGCTAGGTTCTCAGATTGACAGGGGAGGTGTTTAGTGGGTAGTCCAAGGGTATCCTCCATGGGAGTCCCACACTGCCAGACTCGGCGGGCGTAAATGCCTTCACCTCCCTACCACAAAAAAAAAAATTGGGAACCAGTAAACCCAATGTGCACCCCGAGAGCATTTACTATCATTTAATTGGGGGGGTTTGGGATGAGGAATCATGGAAGCTATGGGTCGGGGAAACAAGGGGTTCCCTCCTCCTTTCTCAAACGGGCTTGGAACTGTCTATGGCGGAGTTGATTTTTTGAGATATGGTAATCCTGAAATTTCTGATCGAAGCATATGTTTATATTCGCGCTAATCCTCGCGTCAGCATTTACCTACCTACCTGCTACCGAAGATTTATGGCTCGCTGTTCGGCTTCTGTTCGGATTTTTCCGGAGGGTTGATGGAGTCTGGTTACTATTTGAGTATACTATGGGTGAAACGATCAGCTTGGTCATCGATTAGTTTCGAATGCTATTTCAGGTCATAAAAAATGCGCGTGTTGCGTGATTACAAATATGAAGAGAGTAATGGCCTCAATACAGTTTTGGGTCGAATGAAATGATAATGAGCGTGGAAAAATGATGAGTAAAGTAGGAAAGGTAAGTGTAAGGTAATATCTTAAATGCGCGTGGAAAAATGATTAGGAAACGAGTAAAGGTAAGTAGAAGGTGTTAACTCTACCCACCTTAAAAATCTGTGTCTCACAGATTATAATGGTAAAACAATGGACTGCATCCGATATGCTGGAGCCGGGTTTGTAATAGGTAAGGATCTTGAGCGTCGAAAGTAAAATACTAGGAAGATTCTAAATAGGGCTAGGATGAACAAAATTAAATCAGAGGAGATTGACACAGCGTTATTTACGGCAATTTCGTCTAATTTCTCTACATTATCCAAATGGAGTTTGCGCAAGAGGTGGAGATCTAATTTAGTGCCCCTTTCAGTTAAATTTGCGTTTAGGATTGATGGTAGAACTTGAAATGTTCTTATTTCTCTGCTGGTATATTTTATATCATCAAGCCAAATCGTATTATTCAGGGTGCTAATAAGATATGTCCCATTAAGGACTCGGGTAACGTTATCGTGTCTAAGGTTTCCATTGAAGTTCGTAAGATAAATCGTTTTTCCTTCCAATAGCTCAACGACTCGGTTATTGCAATACTGGTAGTCGCATATTGCGTCGGATCCAGTTAGTATTTGAACAATGCAATCAGAAGGAGGTAAGGCTATCAATTGATTTGGTCTACAAATGGTGTTATCCTGGATGCGAGAGCAGTTGCCACTTAGTCCGTAATTGTTTGGTTGTGCTAGCAAGAAGTCAGAATGGCTAAGATGTATAATCTTGTTGTTCCTTATTGTTGGGCGGATAATTACATGATTAAGGTCAAATTTACTAGTTTTGTGTAGACTCGGGACATATAGGAGTAACGAGCCTTTAGAATTTACCATAGGTGTCGTGAATTCGATAGCCTAAATTTCCTTCTCATATGGAGAGGGTTTCAGTTTGGGTAAGCAGGTTACTAATTTCGGAACTGCTCAAAAGATTGGAATTGATTATACCCTCTTTAGCGAGCTGGCAGGCTAGAGCTATTTTGCGGATTTCGTCCTTAAACATTGACATTCTATTGAATAGGGTTTGCTCAAATTTATCATTGTTAAATATTTTAAGGTCAGCAACTATCCTATTGTAATTGTCCGTTAGTTGAGCTGTTACTTTAGTAGTGTAGTGGTTCAATTTATACTGTTTGTTATATTTAGCAATTATATTGTTTTGCGACTTGATGATGTTATCCCAGTCAGCAGCGTCTGGGTTACCTGCCATCTACTTCCAGGCCGAAGCGATCCAATTGATTGAACGCTTAGTCCTTCTTTGATCCTTGCTTTGCAGTTGACCAAGTAACGCATCTATCGTTTCTAATTGATGGTAAAGCTGCGTCAGCAGAATACTGGATCCGTTGACGTGATCCCGTACCTCATGTTAGCCGCTACGTTATTGAGTTTACCCAGATCGATCGAATGAATTATCTTGAAGTCTCCGTCCATGATTTTGCCAATTCCTCGCCTCGCGGTGACTATTGGTCCCGTTTACTCGTTAGTGTGTATCGAAGCCCACGCTTTCGTTGCGATTAGTCTGGAAAAGGAATATTACTTTTCAGATGTGATTTATGGACTTTGTTGCCTGAATCAGTGGTGATGGTTACACGATTATCCTTAGCTACTATCATTTTTTTAAAAAGTGGTTTGTCTTTGGTCTTAATTTTTTTATCCCTTCTATATACTACGTCACCAACTTGGTACGTTTTGGGTTTCGACCTCCGTTTATTATGTACATTGATTTAATTCTTCTGCTTGCGAAGAATTTCTTGCTTCAGGTCATTTTTCAGTTTAATGTTATAGTCAACGATACCTTGGTAATTAATTCGTTGTGATGTACCTAGAAACACATCTGCAGGTTTCACTCTTGTTACAGACTGAAACGTGTTGTTGTATCTATAGACAGCAATAGCTATTATTTCCTTTAGATTGAGTTCTTTATACTCTTGCTGAAGACATCTAAGCAACTCTATTACTGTTGAGTGGAGCTTTTCGATAGCTCCGTTGATTTCACTCTTCTGAGGAGGGGTTACATATACCTTGACCCCTAATGCTTCAATTTGCACCGAAGCACAAACGCCCAGGACCTACTTGAGCAGTTTGCGAGGGATAAGAAAGCTGACCTCCTGTTGCTGGGCGAGCAACATCATAACAAGGACTCGCAAGCGTGGTACCCTGACAAAACTGGTACCTCGGCCATCTGGGTTCGAGACAGCGCCCGCCTTCAGGTGCAGGGCCATGGACGCGGGGATGGTTTTGTGTGGGTGCGGTGTTCAGGGATAACATATTTCAGTGTTTATCTGACGCCTAACGAGGCAATGCGATCCTTTCGAACCAAACTCGATGCCCTGGAGGACGCTGTCTCGAACACAGAGGGCCACATGCTGGTCGGGGGAGACTTCAACGCTAGAGCCATCGAATGGGGTATGCCACAATCCGACCCAAGGGGAAAGCCAATCTTGGACATGGCGGCCAGAACAGCGCTTTTTGTCCTAAATACTGGTAACACCCCTACTTTCCGCCGCTGGGGTTGCGTAGGAACCATACCCGATGTGACACTCGCTTCGGAGTCACTGGTACCTAGAGTACACAACTGGCAAGTACTAGAGGACTACTCGGCTAGTGATCACCAGTATATAGCTGTTGAGATTCACGACGGTGGCACTCTGCGTGCATATGCCCAAACTTCAATCCTCGGATGGAGGACTGGGAGGATGGACGTCGAGAAGTTCACTGACACGCTAACGGCAGGCGCACCGTTGCTGGGAGCTCCGCCAGGGAGTGGAGGGCCTACAGCCAAGGACTTGGTGAACTCAACTATGAGTACCATCATAGCTGCTTGCGAGTCTTCCATGCCCCGCCAGAGACCCCGACATGGTAAGCCTCCAGTATACTGGTGGTCAAACGAGATCGCCGAACAAAGAAGCGAGTGTCACAAACTTCGGCGAGAGGCCCAGCGGGCGCTAACACGGGAGGAGGCAGACACTAGGCTAGCAGCATACAGGTCCGGCAGGAAATATCTTCGCAGGCTTATTAACAAGAGCAAGGCCCGATGCTGGCAAGACCTCGTGGACGATGTAAATAGGGATCCGTGGGGCCTTGGCTACAAGCTGGTCATGGAGAAACTTGGTGCCCTACGGAAGCCTTGTATACATGACGCGGAAAAGATGGACGCGATAGTGCGGGGACTCTTCCCCGCCCATCCCGTCCGTGTTGACGCTGTCCATGGTGAAACAGCAGTCGAGTGCCCACTCTTCACACAGCTGGAACTGGAGGAGGCAGTCCTCTCCCTGAAAGCGAGGAAGGCTCCTGGTCCAGATGGTGTTCCAGCTGAGGTTTTGCAGCTCGTCTATCACCATTGTCCTGACTTGCTGCTCAGCACATTCAACGCTTGCCTACGGGACGGGGTTTTCCCGGTACGATGGAAGGTGGCGAGGCTCGTGCTGATCAGCAAGGGGAAGGTAAATCCCGAATCGGCGTCTGCACACCGCCCGTTATGCATGCTAGACACGGCTGGGAAAGTGCTAGAGAAACTCATCAAGGGAAGACTCACTGACGCGATTCGTGCTGCTGGGGACCTATCTCCTCGGCAGTACGGCTTTAGAGCAGGACGTTCTACCATTGATGCGATTGCAGAGGTGGTGAACGCGGTCCAAAAGGCAGAGGCATATAGTCACACCAAGCGACGGATCGTCCTGTTGGTGACACTCGACGTCAGGAATGCCTTCAACTCCGCTAGATGGGTGGATATTCTGGATACGCTGGAAAACTCTTTTCAAGTTCCAGAATATCTAATGCGGCTTTTGAGGAACTACCTAAAGGACCGAAGCCTGCTCTACGACACGACACAGGGCCAACGAAGGATGGAAATTACATCGGGTGTTGCCCAGGGATCTATCCTTGGTCCGGACCTGTGGAACGTGTCTTACGACGGGCTACTGAGACTTGAGATGCCAGATGAGTCGCGCTTGGTCGGCTATGCAGATGATGTTGCGGCTCTGGTCGCCGGACGCACCGTTGACCAAGCGCAACTTAGGCTAGGTATGCTAATGCGCCGAGTGAGGGACTGGATGACTGCTCGCGGGCTCAGTTTAGCACTGGAGAAAACCGAAGTGGTCATCTTGACAAAAAAGAGAATCCCTAGAGTAAGGATGATCAGTGTTGGAGATATACAAATCGAATCGAAGCCAGCGGTGAAGTACCTGGGGCTACTGATCGACTCGAAGATGAGTTTCTCTGAGCAAATCAGGGCAACGGCTGAGAAGGCTGCTTCGGGAATATCGGCCCTGAGTCGACTTATGGCCAACGTAGGGGGACCCAGCCCATCAAGAAGACGCCTCTTGATGAGTGCTGTAGGGTCAGTGCTAATGTATGGAGCAGAGGTATGGGGCGACGCTCTCAGCAAGGAGGTATACCGAAAACGATTGGCACAGGTACAGAGAAGGGGAGCACTGAGAATTGCATCTTCGTATCCAACAGTCTCCGACTCGGCGGTGAGAGTGATTGCAGGCGTGATACCTGTCGCCCTCCTTGCTAGAGAGCGCCGCGCTATTTACCTGCGCCGAAACGAGGATGCGAGGGAGATGGTTGTCCGCGAGGAGAGACAACGCTCGCTCGACGATTGGCAGCAGTCTTGGAGGAATTGCACGAAGGGAAGGTGAACTGCGCGCCTCATCCCGGATGTGAGACCGTGGCTAAATCGAAGGCATGGTGAGACTGACTTCTATCTGACCCAGCTTTTGAGCGGGCACGGGTGTTTTCAGTCTTACCTGCACAGGATCGGCAAGTCCCGGTCTCCCGATTGTCGGTTTTGCCCAGGAGAGGAGGACAATGCCTGTCACACATTTTTTGCGTGTACAAAATGGGCCAGGCTGCGAAGGGAACTCTACAGGGAGACGGGAGAGCTCACCCCGGATAATATAGTTGCGGTGATGCTCGAATCGGTTGACAAATGGAACCAGGTGGCACATTATGCTCGGGCAGTCCTAAAATATAAAAGGGACTCACAGCAGCCGGAGGCACTGGGGCTGGGGGATCGCTCTTCTGGCAATTCCTCTTCCCCCCTCCCCTCCCGCTAGGAAAGGGACTCCCCAGCTTGAAGGCGCCCCACGGCGTAACAAAACGAGACCTGGCCCGAAGTAATGTGTCAAACGGTTCCAGGCTAGGTTCTCAGATTGACAGGGGAGGTGTTTAGTGGGTAGTCCAAAGGTATCCTCCATGGGAGTCCCACACTGCCAGACTCGGCGGGCATAAATGCCTTCACCTCCCTACCACAAAAAAAAAAAAAAAAAAAACATGCTTCTATGGGATTCATGACTAGTGGGCTTATGAATCCGCCTTCGTTGTCTATCACCAAAATTTTCGTTACTGTAAAATAATGTAGAATTTCGATCATCTTTTCCCGTAGGTGAAGGGTGGATTGGTTCCTTATTGAAAAAAAATTTGCGAATTTGCTGAATTTATACATACACGTTACGTATTTTTCGCCGGCAATTTGTAGGATGCCCATATGCAGGATTTTCGATAGGTATTCTGGGACTGGTGTTTCCTGCAATTCAAGCTTTTGAGGATTGCGATCATATTTGTTGACATTGCATATTTCACACGATCTCCTACATTGTTTAATTAATTTACTCATCTTAGGAAAGAAAAATTTTTCAAGTATTTGGTCCTTGTTCTCTCTATAGCTCCTTGTGTGCTCTTCGATGCTCTTCTTTTATTCTTTTTTCTTTCTTTTTTTTAGCACTACAGCCCCTCTCGAGCTTTCGCTTAGAGATGGTTAGAGTATCTCATTTTTCATGACCGTATTGATTTTTTCGGAAGTTGGTTTAGTCAGTACCATGCTCCCGTGTATCTGCTCAGCTATGATATGATCTGATTAAATCAATATATATCACCACTGAGTGAACACTCTAGTCTGTCCGAAAAATTCCCTGAACTAAATCACGTTGTTCACCAACGAGATTTGAACCTGGGACCTTCGGCTTATGCGTCTCATGCTCTAACTACCAGACCACACAGACTACCTTTTATTATGTGCAGTTTATTGTCTTCATTGACAATATCCTCAACGATACGCGGAGTGATGCGAACTTTGTACTTCGAAAAATACTCTTTGCATATATTTTTTTTTTTTTGACTCCATTGATAAAATTTGGGCTTAAAAGTTGCTTAAACTTTTCGACTAAAGCCTCCTTCGTGATAGCTGCAAGACAGATATAGTGCCTGTTAAAGTCAGGGTGTGGTTGCTCGTGAGCAATCATACCTTTTCCCTCAGAGAAAATTAATTGCTTCCTAAAAACATTAATCAGCGTTTCACAATGTAGGATGAGATCGGAATTATCCTCAATAGCACTTTGCGCCGATCCTGATGTTGAGATAAGAGCGTTTGCTTCTAGTGGCAATCTCGAGAGGGTATCGGCCACCAAACTCATTTTTCCGGGCTTATAGATGAGCTCATAGTTAAATTCTTCTATTCTGGCTTTCCAGTGTTTAAGTTTAGCGTTATGATTGCTGTTGCTTAGTGCAAAGGTAAGCAACTGGTGGTCCGTTAGGATTCTTACTTTTTTTGCCCCGTACAAGTACGTTGTTAGTTTATCCAATGCCCACACGATTGCGAATAACTCTCGTTCGTTTGTGGCGTAGTTCTCCTCTGTTGCGTCTAAGGATCTTGAAACATAAGTGATAAATCGATCTCTGCCGATGTCACCTTGCGAGAGAACTGCACCGATTGCGTAATTAGAAGCATCGGTGGTTAAATTGAAGGGCTTCTCGAAAAAGTTTTGCAAAATCCCTAATAAATTTCCTATAGTAGGACGCCAAGCCGAGAAACGCTTTCATGTCTTTTAAATTTGTAGGAAGCTTAACTTTAGTAATAGCTTCTACCTTCTCAGGATCCAGAAGGATACAATCCTGTGAGATAATGTATCCCAAATACTCAACACGGGTCTTCAAGAACGAAGACTTATCTAAGTTAACTTTTAGATTCGCATTCTCGAGTTGAGACAGTATGGTTTCCAGATTATTCAGATGTTCGTCCTCCGATTTCCCCATGATAATAATATCGTCTATATAAACAAAATATATTTGGCCGATAAAGGGTTTTAAAACGTCATCGATCATTCTTTGAATTATGGTGGGCGCTTTTTTGAGGCCGAACGGTAGCCTTGTAAACTCGAATTTACCATTTCAGTGGAGAAGGCCGTTTTCGGGATATCACTATCTCGCATACGAATCTGGTGAAACCCGGATGTTAGATCGAGGTTGGTGAATTATATCGAGCTTCCAAAACTCGCAAGTGTGTTTGTGACGTCTGGTATTAGGTAAGTGTCTTATATTGTAACTGCGTCCAACATTTTAAAATCGATTACCAATCTGTACTGCTTTTCATCTGCTGAATTAGCTTTTTTTGGGCACGGCCCAGATTGGTGAATTTTATGGGCTTCTTGACGGGCGAATAATTCCATCCTCTAACATTTTCTTGATTTGTTTATCCACCTCAGGCCTTAAGTTAACCGGATAGCTATAGGATTTCGTGTAGATAGGGTCTCATGTGGAGGATCTAATATCAGCCCTTATGTTTGTTTTGATGATTTCCCTATTGCTTATAAGGCCAAAAAGCTTGACATGCTTACCCAAGATGGCTTGCAGCTTATTCCGAGTTGTTTGAGGAAGGTGGTCTCATACGACTTCCACGTGATTGACATGTTAAGATTCCTATGCCTTTAGAGGGATTTTTATAATTGGCCTGATTTTGAGCATGTTATGTTTTATATTGATGAGAGCGTCCAGTGCCTTCAAAGTATCGTCCCCTATAAGTCCGTCGAACGACTTCAGTCCTGGTAGCACAAAGAAATCTACTAGCATGTTGTTGCCTACACTTTTAAGAAATTTCCCTGTCACCTTTTTAATTATAGTTATTACTCCCGCAGCAGATTGGGTGTTGAAAGGTTTTCAGACTAACTTGGCATTAAACACGCGTGTGGGTGCAACTAAATTTTCGTTTGCACCTGTATCTATTAAAAATTTTAGAATCCGACCGTCTCGCGTAATAAACTCTATGTATGGAACGCTAGAGAAGCGTCCATTATAAAATTTTATTTGATTTTCTTCCGATTCATCGTCACACTCTTCCTGTAAGGTAGGGAAATTATCATCAAGATAAGCCTGATGTTCGTATTCCATTTCCCCAGAAAACTCTGCATCAGGTTCAGAAAACACAATTTGCGTTTCTAAATTATAAAGACGCTGTGATTTCCTTGGGAGATTTTCAGAATTATGTGATCGTTTGTAGTTGGGGGAGTTGGACGGCCTGTTCACATAATCAACCTGCCGAGTTTGAATGGATTTATCGACATCCATTGGAATAGGTGGTTTGGGCTGGGTGGGTCTGGGTGGTGGATTAGACATTCTATCTCGGAACTGATGCATCTGATTTTTTTCTGCTACACTTAACTGCTGATAGGGTACGGGTAGTTTAGGTCTGTTATTATCAAAACGAGAGTAGGAAAATTGGTTGACGGGTGCTGAAATGGTGTTATTACCATGCCGTTGGTGAATTTGAACTTTCCTAAAGTTTAGGTTTTGAACCTCTAAGCATGATGCATTAGCATCAGGAAGCGTTTGGGGTTTTTGGATGATAAGCACCTGTAAAAGATCTCCATTCAGCCCTCTCACAAAAACATCTAATGCGCGATTTCTGTAATTTTCGGTAAGTGCGGTAATAGTTTCTTGTGACCTATCCTCTGTTTTAATTTTGTTGATCAATAAAAACAATTGTTGGTTCACAGCTGCATAAAATTCATCAACACTTTTATTCCACTGCTTCATGATATGCAGCTGATGCTCCAAAGTACGGATGTCCCTTTTATCCGCATAGGGAAGTCATAGGAACTTCTCAATACATGACCAGTCGTCATCGAAGATATTATACGAAATAAGGGCAGCATAAGCTGGCCCTTGAATCTTCTGGCGGATGTGGCGAAGAATGGCTCTGAAAATAGGCTTCCCCCGAACTATTTCGTTGTCACGAAGGATCGTCTCCACGTTATTCACCCACGATAAATATTGAATCGGGTTGCCGTCGAAGGGTTAAAGATCACGTACAGAATCAGGTAGTTTCTTAATGTCTTCAAGGTCTTTTTCGGATTTAGGAATACCTGCAATGAATGAAGGTATGGGGTTGGGTGAATGGTTGGTAGACAACCTTTGTTCAATTGCCAATAATCTGTCCTCACTCTTTTCACTCCTACTAATGTGTGAACTAAAGGCTGAAATCGCCTGTTCAAGCTCGAATAGTCTAGCTTCGGATTTTTTTGCTTAATTCAATTTGGGCATTAACTGCTCCTGTCAACTGACGAATGGTTTCTTGTATGGCTTCCATTCCGAATCAAGGAAAAAACCCAAAAATTCAAAAAACACAAAAGGAGAGGAGGAGACACAACTGTTGTGCACTGGATTTAATTCGCGAAATTTCACTGCAATGCACCAAGGTAACTTACACAAATCTTCACAATTCACTTGTTATCACTATTATAACACTGTTATATGTTAATATTTTATGGTTTCAAATATTTTATAGTTTGAAATATTTTAGTTTCAAATATTTTATAGTTTCATATCAAATATTTCAAATAGAATGTAGTCAATTATTTACGATTTGATTTAACAAAAATAATGTAATTTCTTAGCAGATTAAGAATTACATAAAAATAATTAATGCTGCTAACGTTCTCATGTTTCGCCACTCGGATAGCTCGTATGATTCCTTTTTGACGCCAATCGTTCGATTTAAGAAGTGCCTACTGTGGTAGGATGTCGTGTCACTCAGCGTTGTGTCCTTGTTTTATTCGTACGGTTATTTTGGCACTAACTAGCGGAAAATGTTCTGGAATCAGCCTGCTACCAGCCTCCAATGTTCACACTTCACTTCCCAGGAAGTACAGCACGTATTCGTTCTTACTGAACGGATGATTGCAACTCGGTCGGGTAATAGTTGTTTAAAACAGTTTCCCGGTTTTACTTCAGGAGAACCGTGTTCTTATGGAACGCATTACAGCAGCTCGGTCGACTACGGTTATCACCGTTTTCCCCGATTTGATTTTTTTTAAAAATACCGTGTTCTTATGGAACGGATTTAAAAATTTGCTCGGGCGCCAGTTATGACTAGTTCTTCCGCGGTTTACAAAAAAACACAATTTGTAAATTTACTATTTGTTTTATTTAACACCTCTTCACTTATAAACTTGCGGAGTACAAAAAGCGCTTCAACAACTTGACCACTACAATTTATAATGTTTAATTGTTAAGTAAATAAAATGCTACCTGGGTGCAATTAACTTAATTTAGCATACGCAGCGGCGTTTGCACAAAAGTTGACACTACAGATGAAACGATCAGCTTGGTCATCGATTAGTTTCGAATGCTATTCAGGTCATAAAAAAAAGCGTGTTGCGTGATTACAAATATGAAGAAGGTAATGGCTTCAATACAGTTTTGGGTCGAATGAAATCATAATGGAAAGGTAAGTGTAAGGTAATATCTTAAATTCGCGTGGAAAAATAATGAGGAAAGGAGTAACGGTAAGTGGAAGGTGATAACTTGATAACTTGTAGGCGTTGTGCTAGTTTGTGTGCGTTTATGCATTTGATGACATCGGGCAAAGGTTGGACTTTTTCTTTTTCTGAAATACGTCCTAGCAAGTCGCATTAGTAACCAACGCCGCATCAATACGATCGTTCATTACGCCTGAAATTATGATTCATTGTTGTAAAACGTCGTATTCTTCAAGTGTTTTATTATTTTTCTTGATTTAAATAAATCATTGTAAAAAATATCAAACTGCTGTAAACATTAAAGACAAACTCCGAAGGATTAGAATTCTACGAGTGCAGTTTCGAGGCGCTCCCTAAGACTTAATAATTTCCCTATGCGCGAATTTATCGTCGTGAAAATGGCGACAAAAGATAAGGCGAGTGACATGGACAATGACGCTTCCTAAACTTCCATAAATCCATTTACGCAGCAAGACTTAATGGTTGAAAATCACATAGAGGCCATAAGTAGTGTTACATTGCCGCAATTTTGGTGTCCCCGACCGACGCCTTGGTTTCCGTAAGTTGAAGCGCAGCTCAAAATTTATAAAGTGAACTCTTCCCTGTTGGAGCACATCGCCGATGTTGTCAAAAGTCCACTGGAAAACTACAATAAATATGAAGTATTGAAGCAGAATCTTATCGCGCAATTTGCAGTATTAAAGGACAATCAATTGATAAAAGCCCTCATGGAAGTGGAATTTTGGGATAGGAAGCCATCGCAGTTGCTCCGTGAGATGAAAATGTTGGCCGGTGAACAACTGTCAAACGATGCCGCAAAATCCTTATGGCTACGGCGCTTACAAGCACACGTTTTTGTGATTTTCACAGTAACAGCGGAAGTAAAAATGGATGTTCTAGCGGAAATGGTGGACAGGATGTTGACGCAGTAGGCAAAAGTGATGGACGGCCGTGAGGTTCTTTGTCGGATTCCGTGGTATTTTTATATCGCGGACATGTCAACATGTTCTTCTTCGTAGCACCACAGTCGCTCTCGGGCCTTCGCTTCCTGCAAATAGCGCCTCCAACTGTCTTGGTCCATTGACCGCGTCCTCCAATTTTGAAATCCGACCAGCGATGAACTATCTTCGTCGACCGAGTCAGACCAGCGTTTCCTCAGTTTTCCCATAACATGTTGGTTGATGAAAAAAAACAGATGGCTCATCGATACAAAAACTAAGATCTTAAGCATTGTTGAAGCTATGCAGGGCAAAAACAGTGTGAGCATTGCATTAGTCGAAGATAACGACTTCAGGAAATTACTCAACAACTTTCCCAATTTGACGTTGTCATCCAATTTCATATGCGGATGTTCACACCAAGTTGCCACACAACAGGACTACTAATTGCGGAACCTGTACAACGTCTACAGACAGATAAATATTTAGCAGCTTAAAAAAGAATTCGAGTACATGGCGGATATGGAGATTTGCAGACCGTCCAGCAACCCTTGGGCAAGCCCTCTTCATTTAGTCAAAAAGAAAAATGGATCCTGGAGGCTCTGTGGTAGCTACCGCCGATTAAACGATATAACAACGCCATATTGATATTCAGTGCCACATCTTCAATATTTTTCATTATCTCTACATGGAAAGTTGATTTGTACTACGTTGGACCTGGAGCGGGCTTATCATCAGATCCCAATTCACGAAGATGGCATTGAAAAAACACGCCCTTCGGATGATTTGAATTTTGCCGTGTGACATTTGGCTTATGCAACGCTGCGCACACATTTCAACGGTTCCAAGACACGGTGCTAAAAGGGTTAACATCTTGTTTCGCATACGCAGATATTCTTGCGCTTCCAGCAATATGCACGAGCATCAAAGGCATCTGCAATGTATTTTGAAGCGTTTGTCCGAGTACGTTCTTAAAATCAACCCCACCAAGTGCGAATTCGCAAAGCCAAAAGCAGAGTGTTTTAGGGTACATTATAAGCTCTGACGGCATCAAACCTGTAACCAATAGGATCGCGGCGATTAAAAATTACGAGAGGCCCCAAACAATGCTCCAACTAAGGAGGTATTTGGGCATTTTGAATTTTTATCGGTATTTCATCAAAAAAGCAGCAGAAACGCCCGGAATTTGGATCCAAAATATGACGAACCATTCAGATTATGGACGGATGCATTGTATGTTGCCTTAGAAGCCGTTTTAGAGCAATTTGATGAAAAGGCATGGAAGCCGCTTGGTTTCTTTTCTAGAAAGCTGAATCCAAGTCAAGCAAACTACAGTGTCTATGGTAAGAAGCTCTTAGCAGTGTATGAAGGCGTAAAATATTTTCGTCACATGATTGATGGACGTGAATTCACAATTATGACGGACCACACGTCACTCACCGACATTTGGAATTTATCGCGCAAGTTTCAACAAAAATTGTATATGTGCAAGGGCCAGACAATGTCATTGCAGATTATTTTCACGCACAGACTCTTTGAATGTGGTTTCAAGCGTAATATCGACAACGGATATAGCGGAAGCACAGAAGGACGATATTAAGCTGCAAAATTTACTTCGTGCCGAGAGAAAGCTTCAGTTGCGGTCTATCTCTATCGACAACTTAACGTTGTATTGCTATATATCTGCAGGGAACAGTCGACCTTTCATTTCAAATTCTCTCCGATGTCAACTGTTCTTGCAGGTTCATGCGATGTCTCATCCAAGCGTTCGGGCCACCAGGAAGTTAATGAGCAAGAAGTAAATCTGGCCAAGTATTCGAAAAGATATCACCAGTTGGACTCAAGCATGTGTTCCAAGCCAGCACTCTAAGGTGCATCGCCACATCAAAAATTCACCGCAACAATTCCCGGCTACCGATCACCGTTTTCAACAGGTCCACATTGACAACGTGGGACCACTACCACCGTCCAATGGAAATATGTATTTGGTTATTAGGATCAATTGATTTTCGCGATGGCCAGAAGTCATACCAATAGCCGAGATGCAAGCTTAACGGTTGCATTCGTAGTTTACAACCATTGGGTCGCGAGATTTGGCACTTCAGAAAGAATCACCACAGATCGCGGTACTCGATCCGAGTCTGCACTTTTTAAATCCTTAACCACTTCATTCGATGTAAGTGAACCCAAACTACAGCATACCACCCTACATCAAATGGGATGGTCAACAGATTCCATTGGACCCTAAAAGCGGCACGCATGTGCCATGAGATGCAGCGTTGGACGGAAACCTTAGCCTACTGTTCACTTGGGATTGCGGGCAGCAATCAAGGAAGATTTGGTGCACTGTTTGGAGCAAGTATGACATATGGAGTTAGATGGACATTTATTGAAGACATATTCTTTCCTAATGTAATTAAAGCACATTTTATGCCGTTTCACAGCCTCTTGCCATCGCTCCAACTTCAATGCTTTGAACGTTTCGCATTAGTTTATGTGATGACCTTTCTTGCAAATATTGTAGGTTGTTATGACACGGACAGTGAGTGCATCCTTTTGGGGTCTCTTAGGACCATTCAACGCTTCTAATGTCCTGAAACGACTTGTAAGGAACTTAATGAACGTTGCTAGAGTGAGTATCTCTGACGATGCTCCAATATACGGTTTTCATATTCTTTGTGTTTCATGGTCCAAGTTTTAAGTGAATGAATAAATTATCAATATGTCCCAATGCCCAGTGTTTACACCAATGCTTTTCATATTGGCAATGAGCTTAGCCGTAGTGTCTATGAATTGCTTAAGGTTACAGTCGTGTTCCTCCCTGGCTGCCGGTAGTTTGTAAAACGTTTGTAGATAGCTGCTCGCTATGGATCGTTTACCTGAAATTTTCATGCAAGTCCTAGCAATGCTGTAGTTTCTAAGTTGGTAAAAAACGCATATGGTTCCATCGCCATATGTTTCCATAGTGATGCAGCGCATATTGTTCCATAGTGATACAGGAACGGATCTGGCCGAGGTAGAAGAGACCATCAAAAGGGAGTTCCCTAGCGTGGGAAGGATCAAAGCGAGACTGACACCAGAAAACAACAGGGGACAACGCATGGCCATAGTTGACCTGACCGAAAAGGACGCCGAACAATACCTGAACAAGGGCAAAGTCCGAATAGGGTGGGGTGTCTGTAGGATATGGCGAAGAGCAACGCCTCTTCAATGTTTCAAATGCCTTGGTTATGGTCACACCACACAAGTATGCAAAGGACCCGATAGGAGTTCCCTATGTTACAAATGCGGTGAAATGGGACATAAAAGAAAAGAGTGTACGAAGGAGGCACACTGTATTCTTTGCAAGAATGCTGATCCAAAACCTGATTTTGGACACGTTTTGGGATCAGAAAAATGCCGGGTGTTCCAGGAAGGCCCAGCTAAGGCAAAATCAGAACTTCGATGACCCGCATCCTGCAGCTAAACCTACACCGCAGCTCAACCGCCCAAAATCTGCTTGAGAAGTTTGCGAGGGACATGAAAGCCGACTTCTTGCTGCTGAGTGAGCAACACCATAATAAAAGTCCTTCAATATGGTATTCTGATAAAACTGGTACTGCCACCATCTGGGTTCGGAACAGTGACTTTTAAGCGGAAAGTTGTGGATGGGGAGATGGCTTTGTGTGGGTTCGGTGCTCGAGGACCACCTTCTTTAGTGTGTACCTAACGCCTAACGAACCGATATCATCACTCCAAGCCAAGCATCAGGCTAAAGAGGACGCTGTATTGAACGCAGAGGGCAAAATGATCGTTGGGGGCGACTTCAACGCTTAAGCAATCGAATGGGGCATGCCTCAGACGGATCCGCAGGGAAAACGAATCCTGGAAATGGCGGCCAGGATGGCCCTCCTCGTACTAAACTCCGGAAATATGCCGAATTTCCGCCGTATTGGCTGTGAGGGAACCATACCGGACGTGACATTCGCCTCGCAGTCCTTAGTACGGAGGATACACAACTGGAAAGTATTAGAGGACTACTCAGCCAGTGATCATCAGTGCATTCTGCTTGAGATAAGTGATGCTGTCTCCCGGCGTCCATGCTATCGGCTTTCTACAACTGGATGGAACATCGGAAGGATGGACGTCGAGAGGTTCGTCGAGGTCTACAGGGAGCTTCGGAGGGGACGGAAGAACTGGCAGCTCAAGACGTAGTGAACTCTACTATGAGCATCATCACGACTGCTTGCTGCGCTTCTATGCCCTGTCGAAGACCCCGGCACGGCATGCCGCCAGTGTACTGGTGGTCAACTGAAATCGCTGAAAAGCGAAGGGAGTGTCACAAGCTTCGACGTGAGGCTCAACGTGCGCGGAACCGTGACGAGGCATGCAACTGGGTGGCAGCATATAAGGAGGAAACTTTAAGTCGCTATAACTTCGTTAAATACCATTCGAACTTTATTAAAATTTCAGAAAAAATCAATCTTATAAAAAGTCATCTGTGTGGTTTTATTGAATTTAAGGGTACCATTAAGATTTTATACAAGAAAACATAAAATCGACAAATCCTACTATTACTAACAAATTTGAGTGAATTTCGACTTCTCATGTATTTGTTGTTGTTGTACTCATAAAGGTCTACATTTATGTTTTTTTTCAGATTTTTCGGATGGAAGGTGTCCAATCGCGAAGGGGGTTATGTGAAAAGTTCGTACATTTCCCCTTCCCCTGCCCCCCTCGGTACCAATAAGGCAATTTTAAGACTTGTTTTGAAAGGATCTCATTAAGACCTTTCCAATGACACCCTACTCGACTACCAATGCAATTTTTTGAGGGGTCACCTTGCTATATTGCGAGACCCCCCTTAAATCCCCTTGAAAAAATTTTACACCCTTAAACTTTCAAGAAGTCACTACTTCTGACCTTTCTACAAAGTTTCATGGCTGTAGCCTCTATAGTTTCGGAGAAAAAGTGCTGTGACATACCGACGAACGGACGGACACAGGTCGTGATTGCAATAGGGATTTGAATTTTAGTACAAAACCCTAAAAAAAGAAACAACAAAATAAATATACGCGACAAACTGATAACTTTCTTTCAAAACTAACGAAGCGTTCATGTTTAGTAGAAGTTACCACTGTTAAATATAAACTGACTAGTTTCAGGCACTTACTACTGATACTTAGACAAAGTCGAAACACATTTTATATACCAACTCTGAAAAGTGATAAGCTGTAAGGTATCAAACTTGATAAAAATTCATTTTAGCTTGTCAGACTCGTATCTCATATCATTAAATTCTTTCCATTTGTTCCGAATTTCCCTTATTAACATATTGCATATCTGCAGGAATTAAAGTCTGAAGTATATATTTCCTGTCAAGGTTGTTAGTTATGATGATAAGTTTTATCTTGAGAAAAATCTCAATTGAATCGAACAATGGAAATTCCGTCTTTAACTTTTAAGGATCGTTCTAAATCCTCCAAAGTGGATTTAAATTAACAAATACTATTGGACAGGAGAATTAAAGTATTTAGATATGAAGTTATAATGACAAGCGAATTTAATTGCTGATGATAGTTTTTGCGGGTATGATAGAAAAAATTAATTACCAAACGATTGTTGCAACTACTTACCTCTATTTCCTGTTTTCGATAAGAAAATCAGATTCTTCTTACATAACTGACAGACAGTAGAAAAAAAGCGATTCAAAAAGCTTACTAGCTAGTTCAAATTCAATTAACACTGCGTTACAAATAAAAACCAAAAATTTCGTACCCATTTCAAATATTCCTGTTTCTTCGTTTATACTTATTCAAAAATACTGATTACAAAAATCTTATAAAATTAATGGGTTCCATATTTTACGGTATTTTTATATATAGACCAAGTGCTAATCGCCCAATATTACTGCATTGCAGCGACGTTGATATCATTCAACAAGCATTTTTAAGGGTTTTGTACTTAAACACAAAACTCTATTGAAATCACGACCTGTATAGGTCTGTCTGTCCGTCTGTATATGTATGTCACGGCAGCTTTTCTAGAAAAGCTACTGCCAAATTTTGTTTAGAGGTCAGAAGTTGTGACTTCTTGAATGTTTTGGGGTGAAAAAATTTTCAATAAATTTTAATAGTGTCTCCCCATATAGCGATGTAACCCTAAAAAATAGTCATATGAAAGGTCTCAATCAGATCATTTAAAAATAGGTCTTAAAATTACCCTACCAGTTTTAAGAGGGGCAGGAGCAGGGGAAGTGCACAAAATTTTCGTGAATAGTATTCAACAAAGTTATGATTGTTTGAATTTACCTGTAATACTCGTAAATTCAAACAACCATAACTTTGTTGAATACTATTTGCGAAAATTTTGTGCATTTCCCTTCTCATGCCCCTTTTAAAATTGGTAAGGTAAGGCTATGGGATAATGTGCACTTCCAATCAACTCAGACATTACATGTTGTTAGGATTTGTTCAATAGGTGACATCGGTAGTCGCAAAACAAAATGGCAGTCGTTTTGAATGAGAATATTGCGCAAAAATGTGTTATTTTCCCCAAACTTCAACATTTAAGATACATGCTATTAACAATTAATTGAATCCATTAATGAAAAGCTGAAAATGAGTATTTACAATTTATAGGTGAAAAAATCATGCAGGTAGATTCAATAATAAATAACTTAAAGATTGAAATGCGTTGAACTTTGCTAATAATAGTAGGATTTATAAATTTAATATTTTCGCCAGTAAAACTGTATTAATGCGATTGAGTTGGATGAAATTAGATATTTCAGTAGTCCTATAAAAGGTCCTTTTATTCTATAAGTTTCACTAAAGTGTACAAAATTTATAGCCGTTTGAATTTCCTCCAAATGCAACCATCATAGACTGTTTTTTTTTACTACATGGGCTTTCCAGCGAACCAAACACTATTGATTGCATTTCCTCTAAATTTTCAGATAAGATGAATAACAAAAAAAAAACTTTAAGGTTCAGCTTAGTTAATAATTTTAGCAATATTGCAACAAAATATTGGCTGGTTAAAATGAACTAGCACTCGTAAAAGGCTTCCTTTTAGTTTTGTGTCTTTTATTTTTCTTCTCGAAATCGATTTTCGATCGTCATGATATCAATGGTAAATGGTTTTAACAACAGCACGCCTCACAATTTATTTATTGAAAGGAAAATTTGGTGAGCGTGTTATCTCGAGAAATGATTCGGTTCGGTCGAATGACCAACGAGACGTTCATGCGATCTAACGCCATTGGATTTCTATATCAAGTCACTTGTCTATGCCAATAAGCCAGCAACTTCAGACGAGCTCAAAGACAACATCCAACGTGAAATTGCCAACATTCCGGTCGAAATGTGCGCCAGAGTGGTGGTCATATGACCGAAACGCTTGCACTACACTCACAATAAATTTGAACTCAATATCTCAAATATTTCTGTGTTTTATTAATAGATAAAATTGTTATGTCTTTAATGGAAACCGCTTTATACTTGTGTCACCCAAGAACCGAGAAAATTTGGACAGGTTAAGTAAACCGTATACGCCAGCCAATGAAATGAAACTGATTCACTCAGATGTACAATCTATCACAAAATACTAAAAGAAAAAGTTAAATCAAAAACTTTATAAGCATGTCCAATTAATTCATTTAACAACAGGAAAATTCAACAAAAACATAAGCCCTAATTCCCTGTTAATTTTATTATTCTTCACATTGACTAACTCAAGATGCAATTACTCGTATTATAGTCATCCATTTTCCAAGTACCAAAATCGTGTCTCGCAATGTAATTTATGCCTCGCACAGAAAGAGGATTCTTAGAAATACATGTTGAATTGCTTGATAAGCTTTGAGGTGATATACAAAATAGCTAGAGTAGACAGAAGAAGCCTCCCGTCAGTAGGATTTTGTACTCAACCTACGAAATGCTGACACACCTTGTCGTGGTCATACTCAGCATAACAAAAGGAGGGCGCTCATATCAATACTAAGAATCAGGAATCTTTTTAACAACGATTACAACGATTCAACGCAATACAATATTTCAAATTTATTTTACTTACTAGCCAACCCCTCTTTAACGCTTATTATTTTCTATTCGTCAAATCTCTTTGATCATTGTTTAATGTTTTTGAAAATTAATCTAGAGAAATTAGCTGCTTCTGGTATAAATTTTATTTGTCTCTTTGTTTATGATTAACCCAATGAATTTCTTAAATATATATTATCAAAATTGTCGAAGTATTAGAAATAAGCTTTCTGACCTGCGGTTAAGTCTACTAATCAGTAATTATGATGTTCTCATTTTAACTGAAACTTGGCTTAGGGCTGGTGTATGGGATGATGAAGTAGTTGATGATAGATATTAGCTTTATAGGAAAGATCGATGTTCTTCCACATCTGCTAAAAGTGATGGTGGCGGGGTTTTAATTGCGATTAAAAAGAGTATCTGCTCTTTAAGGCAATATGATTGGGAGAGTCCATCTTTAGAAGAGATCATACTGGTACTGCCCTTGGTAGGTCATGGTGTCATACTTGCAGCTTGCTACATTCCCCCACTCTCAAGTCCGGGTACTTATGACACACATTTTAACAAATTATACATCATAGCTGTAACGGTTTCCTACCTCCGTCTCGTTCGATCGCAATTAGAACCGACCTCTCATCGGTTCGAGACGTGCAGTCTTGGAAGTGACAACGGACTGTACCCTTCAGGTCAACAAGTCCGGTCACACTTAGTCTACTCCGTGGTGGCTGCTTGTAGGCTAGCTAGTTCGGAGAGGAGTTTCGGTCGCGGGTCTTACGCGAGCAGACTAAGTCCGAGTTACGTAACTCAGCCACCGATTCACATGCCCGATTTACAAACGCGTCAACAACTACTCATCCAGAACAGGAAACCTACGTTACGTTAGTTCTGGATGTGATCTCTCCACAGATCTCAATTCAAAATCCTACAAAATCTAAAACCATAGACGCGTTACCGAATCACCGACGCGGTACCAGAAAACAAGCTAAACTACCTCAAGTCCTAAATAACCTACTCTAATAAAAAAAAACGAGCGCAAACAAGGGTACCGCGGACCGTAACCGACTCGAAATCAATCATCCGCAGATTATAAAAACCTAACCCTCTTCAAGACATACTTACCCTCGGTCATCACTTCCGCTGCAAAAGAAAGAGCATGCGGAACGGAAAGGCTTATGGCTCTTTTAGTACTTCATTTTTAATTTTCAAGTATTTCATGTACAATTGACAACTTTTTGAACATATTTTACTAATTTTTCGAGTAAACCTATAAATTATAAATTAGCCAGCTCTAAAATATATGCGTAATCTACATAACATCCAAACACTAGAAGTTGAAATTTCTTGAAAATACATCATCTACTCGTAAGTCGAATACTTCTTATACTAAATTATTATTTCTTTCTGTTTTAAATTATCTGTTAATCAGTAAATGCTTTATATTGATGTGCATTTATATGCTGGCTTGAGAAATGCTTTTAACTTTATCCTATTTGAAACATTTCTTCTGCTGAACTTCTTAATGATATGAACGAAAACAGTTCGATTGAATAACCATACGACTATTTATCTTAAGTGAAACTCTTAGAATTAGGCACCGTTTTATGTGAATCTGAGGTTGAAGTAATTATTGCATGCAAAATTTACATGACAGTGTAAATACTTTTCATAGATAGGTTAGTATGATTTACAAGTTTTGTAGAACTATTAAATCAATGCGGTATTAATAGCTATAGATACTGAAACATGCAAAGAATGCATACAGAAACAACTGCATCTCATTGGTTGAAAGTGATCTGACATACAAGTAGTAATAGTAGTAACTAATGACAACTTATTGATCGTGTCAAACCTATAAACCATACCAAGAATATTTCATTTCTTTCTATTTTTGTTTTCATGCATAACAAAAAAAAAGGAAAGACAATAATTAAAATGTGTTATTTCCCATGGGAATTCTCTCACTCTTAAATATTTTTTTTGTGTGTATGTGTATTTTTTTTTCATTGCTACGATAATTTGTCAAGTCAAAAAGGCATAAACAGAACGTATAAACGTTTTGTGTAAGAAAAAATGTATGCATAGATGATAATGCTTGATAATCTTGTACGAGTATAACGAAGTAAATTTAGTAAAAATACTTTAATACATATGTATGTCATGCTTTTATCGAAAAATTATTTTGTTAATTAATTTGAATAAGTCTGAATACAGAATAATAAAGTTCTGATGAAACGTAAATATTTTTTTTTTTATTTTGTTTCAATTTTATATTTGCTTGCAAAAATATAAAATATTTGCAGTATCACATTCAAAAGCGACGTTTCAACAGGAATTTCATACTTTCATTGATATATAGCATGCATTAGAAATTTAAAAATATTTTTTTTTATGCGTTTCTAACGTGTTCATTACAGTTCATATCTTAGGATATGTGTTTGAAGTGGCGTTGCGGCAAGTCATAAATTTATTTGTACAGTGCATGAAATACATAACCATTAATCCCATTCAGTTTTTTTTTTGTATTTTATAAACTAAGTCTGGAAATTTTTTGTTGATTGACAAATTTTCGTAACTTAACTTCTAAATGCATATTTTAATAATATGCGTCAAATGAAAATAAAAAAATTTGGAGAAAAGGTGATAAAATGTTGGAATATGGAATCACCGGATTCATTCCAATATTATGTATTCCACTTAACTGCATAATGCAACTGAAATAGTTTTTCAGATATAAAATTTTACAATTCAGAAGGTAAAATATCGATTAGTCCAAAAATCTAGACTTTAAGGAAATTTAAGATTTCAACCATATCTTTAAAACACAATAAAATTGTTTTTGTTTTTGATATCAAATCGAATTATTTAACGTTATTGTGTTCATACCTCATTTTTAGCCACTAATATTTATCTAATATCAGCTAATTAAAGCTACCGAAATATTGCTAAATCTAATCTTAGGAATAAGCTCGGCCTGTATCTTGGGGGATATAAGAATGCTCTGGAACCCAAAATATTAGCGTATAAAACGATGCGTCAAGCAATTTGCACCATATTCGCATGCTCGTGGACTGTTTAAATAGTTTCAGCCCTAATCATTCAGGTTTTCAAACAGGATCGAATGTATTTTGCGTAACAATGGAAATGTTGAGTTAACACTATTCACATCGGTTTTCATATCGTCTTTAACCACGCAATGGGCTGCAAAATCGTCGGTATTCAATGAAAAGATCATTGCACCGCCATAACCGTTGTCTTTGATAAATTGTGTCTTACATTCTAAACTTCGTTCGTCTTCATAGGAAATCCACTCAAGTCCAGAGCAAACATAAGGCGAACAAGTTTCTACATCGTATACCGTTTGTACGTAAATATTATTTTGTTTGAACCAGCAAATTTCTGAATAAGAAGCAAAACCTTGAGTTCCAACACGTGCTACATCACTATTTTGACTATGTCTACTCTAACCTGGAATTAAGTCGCCTGCCTCTTTCACTCTGCTGTATCCGTCACTTGAAACTGATGACCGCGTATTCATAGGCCTTGCGGTAGATTGGACATCTGTTCCTCCAAGCCGCTCGCCAAGTCCCCCATTTACTACCTCCTCCTGTAGATAAATTTATTTTGCGTTATATATTCACGCCACGCTAATTTTCTTCGGACTTACCGCTAATCCGCTACCCTCGCGAGACTTCTCACTCAACGGACAGTTAACCGCGAACACCTTCGCAACCAACAGTATCAACTTTCTATTGAACTAGCCTCAGAATCGTATTCGTCTTTCACAAGGTCTGATTCATGCCTATCAAAGGTACTACATGAACTACGATCTTCTGATGATACACGGTTTCGTACATTATTAGAACATCGCATTCGTTTGCGCTTTTCTCTTCTATACAGATAGGCAGCTAACTGAAGTTGCGCTTTCTCTACCAAATCCCTTTGTAGTTGACGATTTTCCTCAGTATCCTTAAGAACGAAATCCGAATTAACTCGTCGATCCCAAGATGAATTCCAGCCTTGAAAATGAATTTTATATTGAATTAGTTTCTTGCCTCGTTTGTCTTTTGTTTCCGCGACCCCAAGAACCTGAGAATCGTACAATACTTTTGCCTTTGTTGGATCCGGTTCATAGCACAACACCCGCTCTCCTTCAGTAAACTTATACCGTACGCCACGAGTTGATACCATCCGGCTATTTCGATCCTCGTCTGACATTTGGATGGCAACTGTGGGAGGCATTGCCAGATAGATATGCTTCGAAATGTATCAGAGTTTTACTTCAGCAGCTCACATTGACAGAAAATATTTCTCCACAAATATAAATATTTGAAGAAAAATATTTTCGGCGCAATGATGGCTGCACGAAAGATAAAGTCTGCTTGCATTTCGAAGTCATACATATCTGGCCGGGTGCCAGGGTTCGGGATCGGAATCACTCCGATTCCCGGGCGTAGGCGTCACATTACATAGCTTCTAACTTCGTAAATCATAAGTTCATACTCAAAGGGGACTATAATCTACCTAATATTGATTGGTGTCCTAATAGTAATCAAATCTTAGAAAGTAGCGCCACTATCATGCCACACTATATAAGAAATATAATATCGTACCTAGATCTTAAACAATATAACTTAATCCATAATGTTAATAACCGATTACTTGATTTAGTATTGGCCAACTCATATTGCCACGTTTCTGAGTGCTTTTCACCACTCGTCAACGTTGATCCACTGCATCCGCCACTTATATGTGAGTTCAGCATATCGCAAACCCTACATAAGATAAGTAATAATAAAAATATAAGGAAATACAACTTCAAAAAAGTAAACTATTCACTCATAAATGAGAAGCTTGCAAATGTTGATTGGAGTCACCGCTTAAATGGGCTGAGCACACAGCAAGCTGTAGATTTCTTTTACACAAATTTGTACCGAATCTTAGATACCCATGTGCCTCTACATAAATTCAAATCGCAAAAATATCCCACTTGGTTTTCTAAAGAGTTAAAAACCCAATTGAATAAAAAACATAAATATTGGAAACGTTGGAAAATTTACGGTAGTAAATCTGATTATGATAAATTTTCTTGGGCTCGCGCTAACGCAAAAAAACTGATAACAAGTTGTCACGATAAATATATCTCTCACATTGAGCAAACAACCACATATAACATTAAATCGTTTTGGAAGTTCACTCACAACTTAAAAAATAGCAGTAATGGTTATCCTTCTTTGATGAAACTGCGTGATCAACTTTCTAGTAATCCCGATACAATTTGCAAAATGTTTTCTAACTATTTCTTATCTGTTTTTGAACCTACATCTGACCTTGCATATGATGCTGAAGAATGTGTTGATAAAAATAATACATGTATCTCAAATATTGTATTGTCATGTGATGAAGTTAAAATAGGTTTAAAATCGGTGGATGTTAATAAAGGAGCTGGTCCGGACAGAATTACTCCCTTATTTCTTAAAAACGTCTCTGCTGCATTGTACATACCTCTCACTATTATTTTTAACAAGAGTCTTGTGGAAGGATACGTTCCTCACATTTGGAAGACAGCCAATATCACACCAATTCATAAATCAGGTGGTAAGGATAATATTGAAAACTATAGGCCTATTTCTATTTTATCTTGTATCGCAAAAATATTCGAACGATTAATTCATGATAATTTGTATCCAATTTTAAAATCTAGTATTCCTCTTAGCCAACATGGCTTTGTAAAATCAAGATCTACGGTTTCTAATTTATTGGTGTATTCGAACTTCATTTTTCAAGCTTTAGACCAGGGTGCTTCGGTTGATAGTATTTATACCGATTTTCGAAAAGCCTTTGACAAAGTTGACCACCTTATTTTACTTAAGAAACTAAACTTCAACGGCATTAAGGGAAATCTGTTACGATGGTTTTCCTCATATTTGAAATGTAGGCGTCAATTAGTTACGCTTAACGGTTACTCCTCTCCATCGGGTGTTATCACTTCCGGTGTTCCGCAGGGCTCCATTTTAGGACCATTTCTTTTCATTCTATATATATGCGATATAAATAAGTGCTTTCTTAATAGCTCAATATTGTTGTATGCGGATGACTTAAAAATATATAAAAAATTAAACAGTCGTAGGGATTGTGTGCTACTTCAAGATGATATTAACCGCTTCACATTATATTGTTCTTTAAATAGGCTAACGCTTGCAACCGATAAATGTAAAGTAATAACATTCTCAAGAAAAAGACTTCAAATCAAACATAATTATACTCTTTCTAATCAAATCCTGTTGAAATATATTTTGGTTTTGTATATACAGTGGAAATCGTTTATAACGACCATGAAGGAGGTGGGAAAATTTGGTCGTTATAGGCGGTAGTTGCTATATCCGGTGCAGGGGAAAATTAAATGAAAACAGTATGTATGTACACAGGTTTATGTATTTTCTTTCAAAATGTTAATTAATTTTACATTAAAGGATATGAATATACGTAAAATTATGTTGTACAAACCAACTACTGTGCACTCTGCGAGATGAAGTCAAGCATTGACGTTTGTTTTTTACACTTCTTTGTGTAAAACTCTTTTGAAACCTGTTTCTCAAAGTTTTCGAATTCGATCTTCACTCTTTCATTATAGTGTGTGCTATTAATCAGGATATGTGTTTTTATGATCTGTAGACAAAAAATTGTTGACATATTGAGAAGAGAAAAATGCGGGTAAGAAAGTTGTAAAAACTTACTTGAACTGATTTTAAAACATCCGTTAACGTTGGAATATGTTCTTCTGCCTCTGGTATCGCTTCGTTTTCATCTTCCACAGCGTTGTCTTCACGGCAAAGTGTGATTAGTTCATCGTTAGTTAAGTCTCTTTCCGTCACCAATGAAGAATCGATGTCCTCGTAGCTTTTCAAAACGTCGTAATCGGAATCATCCGGGAACCTTAGATTTCCAGTCCATTGTGAAAGACTTGGTTCAATTATATCATCAGCCTGTGTTGTCGTAAGACCTGCATGTCGAAAATAATTTGCAATCGCACCTGGTTTTATGTCCCTCCAAGCCTGATCGATCATCGATATTGCGTCCAAAATAGAGATTTTCGTCGTTAGTTTTTCCTCGACGTCCTGTAGATATTTCAACACCAGTTGCTTACGAAAATTGGTTTTTAAAATTTTTATTACGCCTTGGTCCATTGGTTGGAGCACTGAGGTTGTATTCGGTGGTAAAAAGACGACGAAATGTTTCCAAATTAACATGCGATGGACAGTTATCGATCAAAATTAGAATTTTCTTTTCAATTTTCGTTGTTCTTCATTCCATTGTTTAAGAGTTTTATTGAACAATTCGGTAGTCATCCATGCTTTTATGTTGTTTTCATAATCGACGGGCAAAGTCCGGATGCCTTTAAAGCAACGAGGGTTTCTGGATTTTCCGATAACTAAGATTCTCCGTTTTATCGTCCCCGTCATATTTGCAGCAACCAAAACGGTTATTCGGTCTTTCGATAGTTTTCCATTGCTACACTTTTCACCGATAAAGTGAAGGGTTCGGTCAGGTGTTAATTTGTAAAATAATCCCGTCTCGTCGGCATTGAAGATGTCGTTATCGTTAAACGCTGACAAAGAGTAGGCCAAACAATCGTCAACCAATTGGTGGATACACCTGAAGAAACTGTAGCAGCTTCTCCGCTAAGTTTTCTAAAAGTTATGCTATGACGCTGGCAAAAACGCTGAATCCATCCTTTCGATATTTCAACTGAAAGATTTTCCGAAGAACCATGCGAAATAACGTTGATAAGCTCTTGGGCTTTAGCTTGCAAAAGAGGGCCAGATATGGGTATGTTATGACTCCGTTGGATTTTGAACCATTCCAATAATGGTTTTTGCAGCTCACCGTGAGTCGCTGTTCGGTTTTTTTTTGACTTGAAAGATATCCCTTGGTTTATTGCATCTTCGATTTCATCTCTCTTCTTCCATATCGTTGATATTGTCGAATGGCTCACTTCGTATTCTTTGGCTAATTGTACATTCGTCTCCCCACTCGAGATTCTTGAACAAATAACAAATTTATCTTCTAAAGAAAACTGCTTTCTTTTTGACATTCTGCCCGGAATCGAGTCTGTAAGCAACGTCGCGAGTTGTATTGTAATAAGAGATCGTCTCACTCGAAAGTTCGTCGTTATAGAACTGGCAACTTGTTTTGCGTTTCAAATAAGACTGAGGAGGTAGCACAGACTCAATCTCGTTTCTGTGTTTACTTTTCACTCGAAATCAAGTCCACAAGCAACTTCGCTCGTCGTAATAAGCGATTTTCTACCTCGAAAATTCGTCGTTATAGCCGATATCGTCGTTTTAGCCGATGACGTTATATACCATTCAATTTTCCTTGGGAAGAGTAGGCTGGGGCTCGGGGCGGTACATTTTGGTCGCTATAACCGGAAAGTCGTTAAATCCCGTGTCGCTATACGCGATTTTCACTGTAGTAGAATTAAGTTTAGTATTTAGTAAAATATTAATGAAAAAATACAAAAAAAATTAAAAAAACATAAAAACAAAAAGTTTTTAAAAAAATTGAAGAAGCTTCAAAGTATACGTACTACAATGTCATTCACATTCAATTTCTATATTAAATCTCTCAGTGAGAAAATTTTTTTAGGTTACTGTTTACTACTTTTTCCCTGAATATGTTCTTTTGAATTATTAACTGAAACTGTTGTTTTCTCCAATAAATAAATAAATAAACGCCGATCTCGTGTGTTCGTATCCGTAACAACATCTTATCGTTGTGATCATTTATGTAAATTTTTCCAGAGAAGTTCACCTATTGTAGAGAATACTTCATACGCATATATATATATATATATATATATATATATATATATATATATATATATATATATATATATATATATATATATATATATGTATATATATATATATATATATATATATATACGAGTATATATATATATATATATATATATATATATATATATATATATATATATATATATATATATATATATATATTCCAGACATGAGATACCACACAATATTCAAAAGTGGGAAGCCTACTGGAAAAAGAGAATTCGTAGTGGCCTTCATTGTTGATCGGGAGTTAAAATCGTGCGTTACTGATTTTAAGGCAGTCAATGAACGGTTGTGTGCAATCCGTATAAATGCGAAATTCTTCGAAATTTGGCTGATTAATGTTCACGCCCTGACCGAGGAGAAGGAAGAAGAAACGAAGGAAACGTTCTACAATCACCTGGAAAGACTAGTCGACTCATTGCCTATAAACCACACAAAAAATAATTTTGGGTGATTTCAACGCTAAGGTTGGCATCTCATCGGGGACCGTCTGGAGGATGTATCCTCCACGATGAAAAAAATGACAACGGCCAGCGCCTGACTAGTTATATGTTCGACTTGCTTCCCACATCGATGCATTCATAAAATGACCTAGGTATCACCGAATGGCAACACACAAAACCAGATCAATCATGTTCTGATCCAACAACGTTGAGCCTCGAGCATATTTGACGTCCATACATACCGAGAAGCCAATTGTAACTCAGATTATTACTTGATTAAATTAACCTATCGATGTCGTATGTCAAAGGCATATTCAACAAAGACCAGCCCGCTACAAAAATTTGATATTGAAAGGCTCCAAACGGCATATTTGGCCAAAAATTTCAAGGAGACCCTCATCAACCAGCTGGCTCCCATCTTATTAAATGCATTGTTAAAGATAAGCAACGAACTCTGGATGAAAATGAAAACGACGATTAACACTGTGGCCGAACAGACAATCGGAAATCAAGCCCGGCGCAAAAGAAATGATTGGTTCGATGATGAGTGCTAAAATGCGTAAGGTGAAAAGAATCAGGCGTACAAAGATTACATTGGTAGAAAAACCAGGACGAAGAGAGAACACTATGAATGTCCCAGAAGAGTAGCAAATAAGGTAATTAGAACTAAGAAAAGAAAATACTATGACGACCAATTGAGAAGTATACGTGTAAGTTTAGCGAGCAACAACACAAGCAAACAAAATAGTAAAAAGCCTGAAACGTGGTTATCAGCCCAAAACCACGCTCTGTTTTGATGACATCGGTAATATCATCGCTGATGAAACCAAGATTAAGGAAAGATGTATATCACATTTCAAGAACCTCTTTAATCCTCCGCACAGCTCAAGAACATCGGAACCTATAGATATCTGCGGAGAGCTTCCATTGGCCCCACAAACTCTGAACGAAGTTTGTTCCATCATCTTAGCCCAAAAGCATAATAAAACGACGGGCATCAATGAAATTCAGTAGAGCTCATCAAATATGGTGGCAGTAGTGTTCATAAAGCTATCCACACAGTCATCCAGCACATTTGGCAACAAGAACATATGCCGAAAGAGTGGAGCCAATCAATTATATTCCCTATCCACAAAAAAGGTGACAAGCTACAGTGCGAAAATTATAGAGGCATATCACTACTTTGTACGGCGTAGAAAATATTTTCAAAGATCTTAGAAAATAAAATCGGATTATCCGCCAACAGTATTATGGGGAAATATCAAGGTGTTTTAGAGCAGGTAGATCGACAATAGACCAATTGTTCACAGTTGAGCAGGTATTTGAAAAATGCTTGGAATAAAACATTGAAGTACACCAAATATTCTTTGACTTTAAGTAAGCATACGGCAGTATTGATCGTAACGTACTGTATCAAATAATGCCTTGGTTGCCTTGGTATCCCAGCTATATTAGTCGGTTTTACCAAAATGACAATGACGTCGACAACCTCCCAAGTCCACATCAATAACCAACTCACCGATGCCTTTGACACAAATATTGCTATTCAATTTGGCTCTTGAATATATCATCAGAAAGCTACTTGTCAATACTAGGGGTACGTTACTATACAAGCCCAGCCAAGTCGTAGCCTATGCGGACGACATCAATATTTTGTCACGGTCGTTAATAACCGCTAAACAAGTAGATCTAATTGTAGGTACTCCGCTATCCTGGCTTTCACTGATCTTCTTGTTTGACCTCGTATTCCATAGAGCAAACTGGGCGTGTAATTTTATATAATTTTAATAATTTAATAATTTTATATATTTCCCTCAATTTGCGGCATTCTTTGCAAATCCCAAAAGACTTTCCAGATGAAATAACTTCGAGGAGAGCGTCTACATATATTTGTTTTTTCAACATTCGCTAAAGTTTCTTTCTTACAGTTGAAAAAGTGAGTCACGTCGTTCTTGTTTCAGATTTATTTTGGGTGAACATGGTTGAAAGAAATCGTTTTCGTCACTGGACCTCCATTTTGTGGATTCGATTGATAATTTGTTGCTTTTCATACCCAGTATCAAGTATGTATTTGATTTCTTCGTTCAGTTGACATGAGTATTGTAAGGATCATAGTATACTCACATAGTATCCACACTCAATCTAGCCTCCGGAAAAATCCATGCACACTGGCAGCACTCTTATGTTCTGAAATGCGTAAAAAACACGTGCGTCGGAAATTTTATTTGCTTTATATTTTATTTTTTGAATACGACAAGCCTCGGCTCAGTTGACGAACCCCGGCTCAGCTGACCGGCCCCTTGGAAAATTCAGAAACTGTGCAACACAGGGTAAATGGAAAGTGGATACTATATAAATGTACTATAGTAAGCATCCTCTAGATTATGCTTATAAAGGCTGCCATTTGTTTGCCCTGAAGAATAATTCGAGTTGCCCACTATTGTTCTTCATGAGAGAGCTTTTTTCCTATGTATGCCAAGTTCAATACCAGTCATGCTCCTAATTATCTCTATATCCAAGATTGAGGAAATCACTCAAATATCAAGTGGCAGTACTCTTGTTGCATTTGTTTATTCAATTTCCATTCAATTTTTCTCAATCGAACGAATTTTGTGAAAAGCTACTAATATCACGCATTGCTTGTCCGTCTGTCTGATATGAATGAATGTTTGCGTTTGAAAATATTGAACTAAAGCTGAAACATTTTCATCGAAAAGTAATATAATTCAAACTTCAAATCAAACAATTCAAACTACAGCACATAATTTAATTTGAGAATTATATTGCTAAGCGCTAAGTAGTAAAAACCCCATCGTAAAGGAGCACCACTTTCCAAATGGTGACAAAATATAATGTAAACAATGCCTCCTTAGCAGTTCAAGGTTGACTAGCTCTGTTATAAAGCATATAGCATAGTAACGTTAAAAAGAATACATATTTGCCATAATTCATACGAGAATTGTAATATCGGTGGTTACTAATTTGGCTAAAGTGTGTTTTATTAATTGTGAGTGGTTAATGGCATAATCCGTAACATTTCAGAATTTTGGGAAAATCGTGTAGGTTTACTTACCCAAAATTCTGAGAATTTACAGATTATGATATATATTTCAAAATAAGCACCCTGATTTCAAAACAGTAAATTAATAATTAAGGAGTTAAATATAAGCGTTGAACGTTTGTAAGTGAGTGAAAAAAGAAATGAATGAAAAAAAGTGTACATTTGGTGACCAACGGAAAGATCCCAAAATCAGCAATTTATCAAAAGGCCGGAATGATGTCAAGGCAAAATGTGACATATGTGACTGTTACATATCCGTAAAAAACAAAGGACAATTAAGTTTAATACAGCATTTGGAAACAGAAAAACACAAAAGAAATCGTCAAAATTTAGCAGGTTGGTCGAAAGTGAACAATTTTTTTGATAGATAGATGAAAATACAAGGGGAGCCGAAGGAACTATGGCTTTTCATATGGTAAATCATCACATAAGTTTTAGATCAACGGACTGCGCATCTTCCCTCTAAAGGATTATATTCAATGATTCGGCTATTGCGTAAAAATTTACTAGTGCTCGCACGAAAACTGAGGCAATGGTAAAAGGAGTTCTCGCACCTCATTCGATACCAGAATATTCATGTTTCAGCTTATCGACGGATGGCAGCAATATATATATTTTGATTGGAAAGTGGAAGGAATTCAAACGAAGATACTAGGTATCTTCGTATATTATAGATACTTTGAAAAAATACAACCTCCTCTCAAAATGTGTGGCATTTAGTGGTGACAACACTAATGTTATGTTTGGTGGAATCAACAGATATCCAGGATCAAATATGTTCGCTTTATTAAAAAGAAATGGCTTATATACAGAGCTTGTTGCTCTCGGATGTCCATCACATATTCTTCACAAATGACGAGAATCGTGAAGAATATGTGATCAATTAAGCGTGAATATAGATTCAATAGTATTGAAAGCATACAATTATTTTTCAATTTATCCGGTGAGAACAGAAGCGTTGAAGGAATTTTTATGATGCTGCTGAAATCCAACATCAGCAGCTTTTAAGGCATTGCAAGACTCGCTGGCTATGTTTATTTCCTGCCACCGAAAAAATCCTCAAATTGTATCCGGCTTTGAAGTCATATTTTCTTGAACAAGAAAAAACTATTAAAAAGATAGTCGATTTCTTTAACGACGAACTTTCTGAGGCATATCTCTGGTTGTTGCACTCAGTTATCTCTGTTTTTCAACCAAAAGTTGAGAAAATTCAAAAAGAAGGCATTACTGTTATAGAGGTGAGAAATTTAATCGATGAAGTAGAAACTTCTTTAGGGAATAGGGCATAAGAAAAATTTCTTCCATTTAAAGTTAAAAGTTTATTGCAGCCTCTGAAGATTAGAGGTTTTACCGAACGATGCGAATACTTTCTGAACGAGGCCTTGCTACTCTACTCTTCTTGTGTAGAGTATATCAGCAAATCAACTCTTCCTTTAGCCTAATTCCAATGTTTTGAATGGATGGATCTTAATGAGCGTACTTTGGAATTGACATCCAATGATATTTTTCCCAGTGTTTCCTTTATCCAAAAACGAGGCTTGGAAATTGATGATATTTTATTCGATCAATTTCAAGCTTTGACAAGCTTCCTGAATATCCAATGGAAAAATTCTGAGTTCAAACAGCTAGTAATACATCAAAAATGGATTAATTTTTTTCAGCACAGCAACACCGAGCAATTCACGGAGCTTTTAACAATTTGTGATATTTTTTTCTTTCTTCCTGGATCGAACAGTAACGTTGAGAGAGTATTTTCTTTAATTCATGTTCAGTGGAGCGATGAAATAAATAGGCTAACTGTGGAAGCAGTGAGAGGAATTGTTCTCACAAAGTACAATTTTAAGGGAATGTCATGTGAGCAATTTTATGATTATCTTAAAAAAAATAAATATTTACTAGAAAAGTTTTCCTCTGCTAAGAAATACACAAACTTAACATTTTCACATACAACCTCTGTATGACTAAAATATTAAAATTACCTATAAAATGAAATAAACACATTTAAAAATGATTTAAAACATACTTAGGTACATTTTTTATTTTGTCCTCCTTTTTCATCAAATGTCCTCCTTTTTCATCAAATGTCGTCCTTTTCTCAGCAAATTGTCCTCCGTCCGAACTTTTGCATCTGGTCACCCTGGTTGCACTGAAGATGAGAGAGAGAATTAATTCCACTGAATATGAGAGTAGTTTGAAACGCCGCCGGTGTCTGCTGATAATCAATAAATTATTAAGAGAGAAGAAAAAGAAAATTTTATTAGTATTTTTTACTTATTTCCCTTCAAAAGTTATGCGTCAACATGCGTAGAAAAGACCAGATGAGTCGCGCTTGATCGGCTCTGTGGATAATGTTGCGGCTCAGATCACTGGACGTACCGTTGAACAAGCGCAACCTAGGCTAGATATGCTAATTCGCCGAAATGAGAGACTGGATCACTGCTCGCGGGTTCAGTTTTGCACTGGGGAAAACCGAAGTGGTCACCTTGACAAAAAAGAGAATCCGTAGAGTAAGGATGATCAATATTGGAGACATACCAATCGAAGCCAGCGATGAAGCACCTGGGGCTACTGAGAGACGCAAAGATGAGTTTCTCTGAGCAAATCAGGGCAACGGCTGAGAAGGCTACTTCGGGAGTTTCGGCTCTGAGTCGACTTATGGCCAACATAAGGGGACCAAGCCCATCAAGAAGACGCCTCTTGATGAGTGCTATAGGGTCATTGCTACTGTACGGAGCAGAAATATGGGGCGACGCTTGTCTGGCAATTCCTCTTCCCCTCCCGCTAGAAGAGGGATCTCCAAGCTTGAAGGCGCCGCACGGCGAAACAAAGCCAGACCTGGCCCGAAGTAATGTGGCAAATGGTTTGAGGCTGGGTTTTCGGGTGGGCAGGGAAGGTGTTTAGTGGGTTGTCCAATCGCTTGCGAGGATGGGAGTCCCAGACTCTGTGCGTACATAAAATTCACTCCCAACCACAAAAATAAAAACGTACAAATTAATGACACCTGTGGAGCCTGGGAAAGGCATGAAGAAAGCTTTGAAGACTTTCTTTTAGATTTGTTTTTTTTTTTTTTTTTTTGTTTGTGGTAGGGAGGTGAAGGCATTTACGCCCGCCGAGTCTGGCAGTGTGGGACTCCCATGGAGGATATCCTTGGACTACCCACTAAACACCTCCCCTGTCAATCTGAGAACCTAGCCTGGAACCGTTTGACACATTACTTCGGGCCAGGTCTCGTTTTGTTACGCCGTGGGGCGCCTTCAAGCTGGGGAGTCCCTTTCCTAGCGGGAGGGGAGAGGGGAAGAGGAAATGCCAGAAGAGCGATCCCCCAGCCCCAGCACCTCCGGCTGCTGCGAGTCCCTTTTATCTTTTAGCACTGCCCGAGCATAATGTGCCACCTGGTTCCATTTGTCAACCGATTCGAGAATCACCGCAACTATATTATCCGGGGTGAGCTCTCCCGTCTCCCTGTAGAGTTCCCTTCGCAGCCTGGCCAATTTTGTACACGCAAAAAATGTGTGACAGGCATTGTCCTCCTCTCCTGGGCAAAACCGACAATCGGGAGACCGTGACTTACCGATCTTGTGCAGGTAAGACTGAAAACACCCGTGCCCGCTCAAGAGCTGGGTCAGATAGAAGTCAGTCTTACCATGCCTTCGATTTAGCCACGGTCTCACATCCGGGATGAGGCGCGCAGTCCACCTTCCCTTCGTGCAATTCCTCCAAGACTGCTGCCAATCGTTGAGCGAGCGTTGTCTCTCCTCGCGGACGCCCATCTCCCTCGCATCCTCGTTTCGGCGCAGGTAAATAGCGTGGCGCTCTCTAGCAAGGAGGGCAACATGTATCACGCCTGCAATCACTCTCACCACCGAGTCGGAGACTGTTGGATACGAAGATGCAATTCTCAGTGCTCCTCTTCTCTGTACCTGTGCCAATCGTTTTCGGTATACCTCCTTGCTGAGAGCGTCGCCCCATACCTCTGCTCCGTACAGTAGCACTGACCCTACAGCACTCATCAAGAGGCGTCTTCTTGATGGGCTGGGTCCCCCTACGTTGGCCATAAGTCGACTCAAGGCCGATAATCCCGAAGCAGCCTTCTCAGCCGTTGCCCTGATTTGCTCAGAGAAACTCATCTTCGAGTCGATCAGTAGCCCCAGGTACTTCACCGCTGGCTTCGATTCGACCTGTATATCTCCAATACTGATCATCCTTACTCTAGGGATTCTCTTTTTTGTCAAGATGACCACTTCGGTTTTCTCCAGTGCTAAACTGAGCCCGCGAGCAGTCATCCAGTCCCTCACTCGGCGCATTAGCATACCTAGCCTTAGTTGCGCTTGTTCAACGGTGCGTCCGGTGACCAGAGCCGCAACATCATCCGCATAGCCGACCAAGCGCGACTCATCTGGCATCTCAAGTCTCAGTAGCCCGTCCTAAGACACGTTCCACAGGTCCGGACCAAGGATAGATCCCTGGGCAACACCCGATGTAATTTCCATCCTTCGTTGGCCCTGTGTCGTGTCGTAGAGCAGGCTTCGGTCCTTTAGGTAGTTCCTCAAAAGCCGCATTAGATATTCTGGAACTTGAAAAGAGTTTTCCAGCGTGTCCAGAATATCCACCCATCTAGCGGAGTTGAAGGCATTCCTGACGTCGAGTGTCACCAACAGGACGATCCGTCGCTTGGTGCGACTACATGCCTCTGCCTTTTGAACCGCGTTCACCACCTCTGCAATTGCATCAATGGTAGAACGTCCTGCTCTAAAGCCGTACTGCCGAGGAGATAGGTCCCCAGCAGCACGAATCGCGTCAGTGAGTCTTCCCTTGATGAGTTTCTCTAGCACTTTCCCAGCCGTGTCTAGCATGCATAACGGGCGGTTTGCAGACGGCGATTCGGGATTTCCCTTCCCCTTGCTGACCAGCACGAGCCTCGCCACCTTCCATCGTACCGGGAAAACCCCGTCCCGTAGGCAAGCGTTGAATGTGCTGAGCAGCAAGTCAGGACAATGGTGATAGACGAGCTGCAAAACCTCAGCTGGAACACCATCTGGACCTGGAGCCTTCCTCGCTTTCAGGGAGAGGACTGCCTCCTCCAGTTCCAGCTGTGTGAAGAGTGGGCACTCGACTGCTGTTTCACCATGGACAGCGTCAACACGGACGGGATGGGCGGGGAAGAGTCCCCGCACTATCGCGTCCATCTTTTCCGCGTCATGTATACAAGGCTTCCGTAGGGCACCAAGTTTCCCCATGACCAGCTTGTAGCCAAGGCCCCACGGATCCCTATTTAAATCGTCCACGAGGTCTTGCCAGCATCGGGCCTTGCTCTTGTTAATAAGCCTGCGAAGATATTTCCTGCCGGACCTGTATGCTGCTAGCCTAGTGTCTGCCTCCTCCCGTGTTCGCGCCCGCTGGGCCTCTCGCCGAAGTTTGTGACACTCGCTTCTTTGTTCGGCGATCTCGTTTGACCACCAATATACTGGAGGCTTACCGTGTCGGGGTCTCCGACGGGGCATGGAAGACTCGCAAGCAGCTATGATGGCACTTATCGTTGAGTTCACCAAGTCCTTGGCTGTAGGCCCTCCACTCCCTGGCGGAGCTCCCAGCAACGGTGCGCCTGCCGTAAGCGCGTCAGCGAACCTCTCAACGTCCATCCTCCCAGTCCTCCATCCGAGGATTGAAGTTTGGGCATATGCACGCAGAGTGGCACTGTCGTGAATCTCAACCGCTATATACTGGTGATGACTAGCCGAGTAGTCCTCTAGTACTCGCCAGATGTGTACTCTGGGTACCAGGGACTCCGAAGCGAGTTTCACATCGGGTATGGTTCCTACGCAACCCCAGCGGCGGAAAGTAGGGGTGTTACCAGTATTTAGGACAAAAAGCGCTGTTCTGGCCGCCATGTCCAAGATTTGCTTTCCCCTTGGGTCGGATTGTGGCATACCCCATTCAATGGCTCTAGCGTTGAAGTCTCCCCCGACCAGCATGTGGCCCTCTGTGTTCGAGACAGCGTCCTCCAGGGCATCGAGTTTGGTTCGAAAAGATCGCATTGCCTCGTTAGGCGTCAGATAAACACTGAAATATGTTATCCCTGAACACCGCACCCACACAAAACCATCCCCGCATCCATGGCCCTGCACCTGAAGGCGGGCGCTGTCTCGAACCCAGATGGCCGAGGTACCAGATTTGTCAGGGTACCACGCTTGCGAGTCCTTGTTATGATGTTGCTCGCTCAGCAACAGGAGGTCAGCTTTCTTATCCCTCGCAAACTGCTCAAGTAGGTCCTGGGCGTTTGTGCTTCGGTGCAAATTGACCTGCAGGATACGGATCATTTGAGTATCGATTTGGCTTTAGTTAGGGCCTCCTTGAAAACCCAGCATCTCCCTGTCCCCGGCTCATGTTTGAGGTCGCCGGGTGCTAGCTTAGCATCCTTGCAAAGAATGCATTTTGCCTCGTTCGTGCACTCCTTCCTTTTGTGCCCCGTTTCACCACATTTGTAGCACAGAGATCTCCTGTCGGGTCCCCTACAGCCATACGCGGTGTGTCCGTATTCGAAGCATCTGAAGCAGCGGATAGGGATCGCTCTTCTCCGTATCCTGCAGATCACCCAACCTATCTTAATTTTGCCCTTCGCCAGGATTTGCTGGGCGTCTTTATCAGCCAGTTCGACAATAGCCATGCGTTGCCCCCTTGTGTTTTCACGTGTCAATCTTGCCTTGACTTCACTTAAGCTGGGGAACTCCCTCCTGATGGCATCCTCTACTTCAGCTTTGTCCGTGACGCAGTCGAGGTCCCTGATTGCCAGGGTGGCCATTGGTTCGAGCGAGGCAACCGTTGTCGCATCTCCAAGAACCTTTTGAACCGCGTCACGGAATGCATCTTTGTTTGTGGCCTCTGGCCCAAATTCCACCAGCAGGCCACCGGTCCGGGTTGGTCGAACTGCTTTGATGGCAGTTTTGGTGTCGTCTGGCTTGACCGCTCCTTTAATTTCACGGAGGACATCTGCGTAGGTTCGGCCCTTAGTGGGTTTAATAAGCAGTGCCTCTCGCAAGGGTTTGCGCCGCGGTTCGCTTTTTGTTTTCTGCGGTATATCGGGGGGTTCTTTGTTCTTTTCGTGGTGAGCTCTTTGTCTGTTTTTCTAGGAGTAGCTTTTTGGCCGCTTTTTTTCGCTGCCTTGTTTCGCACCACATGAAACTCCTCGCCTGAAGTGTCAACTTCTTTTATGGTCTCGTCCTTCCTCCTTTTCTCACGGTCGCCTTCAATTGGGCTACCTGCCATTCTTTTGCTGCTGCTAGGACCCACTGATGCCTCGAGGGAGAGCGTGTCTTTTTGGTGCTTTTCGGTTGCAAGCCACCTCCGCCTGTAGTGTGTTATGCGGCCAAAAAGCTCCTCCAGTTCAAGAATCCCATTCTTGACACTCTTGCCTATGTTTTTCTGCACTTTGCAGGCAGCCCCCAGTTGTTTGACGATAGTCCCCGCTTTCCGAGTAAGCCGCTCCTCTTCGGCGCGGTCAAGGGCGATTGTGTTATTTGGCGCCACCTCTTGGGAGAGGCCCCCGTTTCCTAGCCCTTTTGCTTCTATCGCTTGGGTCGCGTTTGAAGTGGCGTCGGCCAGCGGCAAAACTTCTCCCGCCCCCAGTCTTACACTGGCCTCTGTTGGTGTCGCAGCTTGATCCGGATTGTGTACGTCTTGCACTGGACGCTCCGAGGTGCGCATAGTCCTTCTACTGCGCCCAAAGGCCGCAATGATGCCAGGTTGCACAACGCACTCTGCCTTCTTTCGTTCGTTAGTCCGTCTGTGGTCTGTCTCCGATGATTTAACCTGTGATGTTGACTTTGACAGTGTTTCTGGGGTTTGCTGCCTCCCCCCGCAATCGGTGACTTGTTTTATCGGTGTTCTTGCCAACAGCGGTTTTTGCCTGAAAGGGTTCTCCGTGCTAGCGTCCTGTTTGCTTGTAGTTATATCTGTTACAGAAGCCAAGTTCACCACTTCTATAACATTGCAGTCGCTGGATGACGACGGCCGGGAGCCTGCTCGCTCACTACCCTCTGCCGCCGGTACTGAGGATCCGACCCCCTGCACCGTAATTTGGTTCCCCTTGTGGACCTGCATGATTTGGTTTTCTGTCTGGGTTTCCGTTCCCATAGCATTTTACCTACTGCCAGGATATATGGATAATTGATGACGCCATATATTTCGTCATGTCACAGTGAAGATCATTGACACTCAGGTATTTGTCCTGAGACTCTCCCTTCACTGCCGACCATTGTCCGCGGCTGCTTATTGGTTATTCGCAGCGAACCTTTCGAGAAAGGTCTTCCCCTATCCGCAACCATGGGGACGCGTTTGGTTCCCCGGTCTGAGGGCACTATCGATAAATCGATAACCAAATTTAGATTTGTTTAATCCTCTTTCAGTTGCGCCTGAAATTGTATGGCTTTTACAGTGCAACAGGGTTGACCATCTGTAAACATGGGCAGTAAACGAAAGAAGCTATGGTCTATGCTGTAGCCGGCAGTCAAGCCAGGAAAATACTCTACATAAAAGGCATCTTAAATAAATAAGTAAAAACTTTTGAGTTATTGTACATCATTTATTATTCTTGAATTTAACAAGCAAGGAAAATGTGTATCATGATGTCTATCAGCCAAAGACTTCAACAATGAAATTAAATCCATAATTCTGTCGCGATTCGAGGCGAATAGTTACATTTTTCGTGCCAACTCCTCCTTCCAAGAATGTAACATAGCCGCCAGTTCCATTGTTGATTTGATCAATGCAACGAATTCCAGTGATGGTATAAGCATTGGTGGCAAACTAGAAAAGATTAATGAACTTTAGTATAAGGGATAGGGGTATCCTTAATTTTAAATTGATCCTTAAACCAAATTTAATTTCTTGAATTATGTTTGAACTTACTGGCTTGGGGTATACATAATCTTCCGATACGATTTTGTAGGGCTCATATTGCCTAGATACAACCTCGCGATCAAGAAGACGATCAGAAGGCCCAATTATACCCCAAGTAACGTTATTACTCTGTCCAAGGACTGAGCAGGCCAAGAACGCCAACAGCGCACAAGAGAGAACTAATGAAGCGTTCATATTTAATTAAGAAATGACTGGAAGTTAATCACTGTTAAATATAAATCGACTAGTTTCAGGCACTTACTACTGATGGTTAGAGAAATCTTCAACCAATCTTTATATACCAACTCTGGTAATTGATAAGGTGTAAGGCATCAAAATTGATAAAAATTCGCTTCGTATTGTTATAGCTCATTCATTTAATTCTTTTAATTTGTTTCGAATTTTCTCGATTGCCGTTATTCGAATTAAATCCTCAAATACATCCTGTCATAATCTGTTTTTGTTGTGATAATTCTTATCTAATGACCATACTCAATTGAAGCGACAAGTCTTATTTCCGCCTGCAACTATCGAAAATCATTTGAATACCACATGAAACCATCTTAATCCACAAATACTACTGGCTAAGTAAATTAAAATATTTAGATTGAAAATGGATGTGACGAGTGATTCAACTTACAGGTAATAATTGTGGGGGGTATCCAAAGAAAAACTTATTCCAGAATAAGGCCGAAAACCATTGATCTTTTCTTGTTAAAATCGATAAAAATCATTTCAAATCGTAAACCAGAAATATTAAATTAGTTAACAGTAACGTCCTGAGATGTTTAAATTAGTAGGCGATCAATATTTGATCTCCCATGTTTAAAATCATCGTAAATTAACTTGTGTAATTAAACCCCGCACACAAAACAGGTTGAGCCAACAACGCTTCCTTGAAGTTTCCAAATTCCAAAATTTTCAATGCAATCGAATAAAAAATCGAAAAACGTTGCTACTTAAATTCTTATGCAAATCTATTGTAGAGCTGCAGGAGAATACAATAGGAGTGCAAGATTTGAATGATATGCCATTTTGAAAGTTATTATTCAAAAGATTAGTCACTGAGCAATTCTGTGGGGAATATAAAGAAGCCACAAAACATAGAAAATTGCAACAACCAACAAAGAATCCTTCTTGTTAAATATTACAAACATGGATGTCAGATATAGTACAATCAGATTGCTAGTACAGTAGGAAAATTAAAAGTTTTCGACAGAAAATGTCTTCGTCCATATACTGGTATGTACAGAAAGCCCGAGAAGGTTCGGAAACACTATTTATCGAATCGAGAATTTATTAAAATGTTAAAGAGACGAGAGTCGACATTTTTATTTTAAAACTGCTTCAAAGTCGTATCGCAAAGTCTGTAACTGTGAAAAAAAACCCTGGATTGTCCAGCCGTTCTACTCTATAGATGGGTGTATTGAGACTTGACCCACCACTATCTTCATTCCTCCAGAAGCATTCGTGTATTTATACATGAATTGTTATGTTTTGATTCTGACGGTGTTTTCTATTGGTATCACCTATATAAATTTTTTTTTTCTTTTTTTTTGTGTTGGGAGGTGAATGTCGATTACGCACAGAGTGTGGAACTTCCATGCTCTTAAGCGACTGCACTACCCACTAAACGCCTCCCATGTCATCCCGAGAATCCAGCCTGGAACCGCTTGTCCCATTTTTTGCACGCAAAATACAGGTATGTGTGGCTGGCATTGTCTTCCTCTTCTGGGCAAAACCGACAATTGGGGGACCGTGACTTCCCAATCTTGTGCTGGTAAGACAGAAAACAGCCATACCCGCTCAAAATCTGGGTCAGATAGAAGTCAGTCTCACTATGCTCTACCCTCCCGTCATGCAATTCACCCAAGATTGCTCCCAATCGTTGAGTAAGCACTGTCTCTCCTCGCGGGCAACCACGCCCTTATGTCCTCGCCTCAACGCAAGTAAATGGCGCTCTCTAGCAAGGAGGGCAAGAGGTATCACGCCTGCAATATCTTTCAAAGACGGTTGAATATGAAGATACAGTCCTCAGTGCTCCTCTTCTCTGTACCTTTTCTAATCGTTTTCGGTATACCTCCTTACTGAGGGTGTAGTGTCGTAATGTTTCTGCTCTTTACAGTAGCACTGACCGTACAGCACTCATCAATAGTGGCCATAAGTCGACTCAGAGCCGATACTCCCGAAGCTCAGCTGATTTGCTCAGAAAAACTCATCTTCGGGTCGATCAGTAGTCCTAGATACTTCACTGCTGGCTTCGATCCCAATACTGATCATCTTTACTCTAGGGATTTTCTTTTTTGTCAAGATGACTCCTTCGATTTTCTCCAGTGCAAAACTGAACCCGCGAGCAGTCATCCAGTCTCTCACTCGGTGCATTAGCATGCCTAGCCTAAGTTATGCTTTTTCAGCGGTGCGTTCTACGGCCAAGGCCACAACATCATCCGCATAGCCAATCAAGTACGACTCATCTGGCATCTCCTGTCTCAGTAGCCCATCCTAAGACACGATCCACAGGTCTTGACGAAGGAAAGATCCCTGGCTAATACCCGATGTAATTTCCATCTTTCGTTGTTGACCGTGTCGTAAAGCAGGCCTGGGTCCTTCAGGTAGTCCTTCAGAAGCCGCAAAAGGTATTCTGGAACTTGAAAAAACGTTTCCAACGTATCCAGTATATACACCTATCTAGCGGAATTGAAGGCGTTCGTAATATCGAGTGTCACCAATAGGACGATCCGTAGCTTGGTGTGGCTATATATCTCTACCCTATAGACCACGCTCACTACCTCTGAAATCGCATCTATGGTGGAAACTCCTGCCCTAAATCCATGCTGCGACGGAGATAGCCCCCCAGCAGCATGAGTCGCGTCAGTGAGTCTTCCCTTGATGAGTTTCTCTAGCACTTTCCAGCAGTACCTAGCATGCAGAACGGGTGGTATGCAAAGAAGATTTCATTTCCCCTTACTAATCAGCAAGAATCTCGCCACCTCCCATCGCATCGGGAAAACCCCGTCCCGTAGACAAGCGTTAAAGTGATAAGTAGCAAGTCAGGACAATGGACAATGGGAAGACAAATTGCAACACCATAGCTGGAACACCATCTGGATCTGGAGCCTTCCTCGCTTTCAATGAAAGGACTGTCTCTTCCAGTTCCGGTTGTGTGCAGAGTAGGTACTTGATTCTGATGACTGTTTCACTGTGGGCAGCGTCAACACAAACGGGATGGGCGGAGAAGAGTGTCCGCAATATCTCGTCAATTTTTTCTGCACCATGTATGCAAGCTTCCACATAACTAGTTTGAAGCCAAAGCCCTATGGATCTTTTTTTACATTGCCCACTATATCTTGCCAGCAGTGAGCATTTCTGTTGTTAATCAATTTGCGAAGGCATTTCCTGGCCGACTTATATGCTGTTACTCGGCTGCATGCCTTGTCACGGTTCCGCACCCGTTGGGCCTCACGTTGAACCTCGTGACACTCCCTTCGCTTTTCAGCGATTTCAGTCGACCACAAGTACACTGGGTGCTTCACGTGCCGGAGTTTTCGAAGGGATATAGAAGCATTGCAAGCAGTCAAAATGATGCTCATAGTTAAGTTCACCACGCCTTGAACTGCCAGCTCTTCCGTCTCCTGCGAATCTCCCTGCAACGGGTACCTTTGACGAGTACCTCGACGAACATCTCGGCGTCCATCCTTCTGATTTTCCACCCAATTTTCGAAAGTCAAGAGCACGAATATCGGGAGACAACATCACTGATTTCAAGCAGAATGCACTGATAATCACTGGCTGAGTGGTCCTCTAATACTCTCCAATTGTGTATCCTCCATACTAAGGACTCCAAGGCGAATGTCACGTCCGATATGGTCCCTTTGCAGCCATTAAGGCGGAAAGTCGGCGTATTTCCGGTGTTTAGCATGACAAACACCATCTTGAACGTCATTTCAATGATTCGCTTTCCCCACGGATTTGTTTGAGGCATACCCCATTCGATTGCTTTAGCGATGAAGTCTCCTCTAACGAGCATGTTGCCTTCTGTGCTCGAGACAGTGCCTTCCAAAGCATTAAGCTTGGCTTGGAAAGATGATATCGATTCATTCGGCGTTAGGTATGCACTAAAAAAGGTGCTCCCTGAGCACCGAACTCACATGAAACCATCCCCACAACTCTTCACCTGAAAATCACCGTTCCAAACCCAGATGGTGGCAGATACCATGATGCAGAACTTTTATCATGGTGTTGCTCACACAGCAGCAAGAAGTCGGCTTTCATGTCCCTTGCAAACTGCTCAAGAAGGTTTTGGGCAGTTGAACTGCAGTGTAGGTTTAGGTGCAGAAAACGGGTCATCGAAGTTCTGATTTTGCCTTGGCTAGGGCTTCTTGGAAAACCAAACATTTCCCTGATCCCAAAAACGTACTCAAGATCCGGTCATGGGTCAGCATGCTTGCAAAGAATACAGTGTGCCTCCTTTTTACACACTCTTCTTTTCTGTCCCATTTTGCCGCGTTTGTCAAACATGGAATTCCTATCGGGTCCTTTACATACTTGTGCGGTGTGACCATAGCGAAATATTGAAGAGGGGCTGCTCTTCGCCTTATCTTGCAGACAACCAACCCTATTCTTAGTTTACTTTTATTCAGAAATTGTTCGTCGTCCATTTCGGTCAAGTCAATGATGGCCATGTGTTGTCCTCTATGGTTTTCTGGTATCAGCCTCGCTTTGATCCTGCCCACGCTAGGGAACTCCCTTTTGATGGCCTCTTTTACGTCGGCCAGGTCCATGACACAGTCACTGTCTCTTATTTCAATCGTTTCCATCGGCTCAAGCGAGGCTATGGTTGCGTTTTTGCCAAGGAAATGCTATTCTGCGTCACAAAATGCTTCTGTAATGGCAGTGTTGGTCTTACTTTCCAAAACTAAAGAAGTACGTAACGGGGTAGGTTGTATTTGCTGGGAAGCGTGAAGGAGAAAGGTGCATTAAAATTTCAGGGTTTTATCATTAGTAAATGCAAGCACTAGAATAACTGAAGCATCCCAAAGCTGCAATAATCACGCGTTAATTCGATACAAGTACTTAGATCAAGTAGAATCAGCAGTATTTCATTTAGAACTAACGGATCATAGTTTAATAGAAGCCCCCAATTAAGCAAAAACTGTCAGTTTAAAAACTGTTTTAAAAAGCTCTTATAAAGACCTTTTATTTGATACTCATATCGGCTACCTTTGATGAAATTTTTTTTCAGGTGCCACACCCCTGTACTATGATCATCGATTCATGGCATCAGAAAATTTTTTTCGAACCTTAGAATGGTTACAAAGCCCTTCTGTTAGGGGCTCTCTCCTGCCTCCTCGACTTGTCTCACCAATGAGTATTAATTGTAGGTACTCATCTTCAGTCATTCATTAAATTGAATCAAGTGTTAGAAGCATGAACCTTAAACGTTGAAGTTGGGGAAAATTAATTCAAAATTATTCAATCTTCGCATTTAAAACAGCCATTATTTTGTTTTTCGATTACCGATACCACTAGCTGCACCAACCTTCAAAGATATTCATGATACATATCATTCCTGAAACTTTCATGCAAATCCTAGCAAACCTGTAGTGTCTGAGTCAGTAAAAAGCGCATATTGCTCCATAGGCATATGTTTCCATAGTAATACATACAGCGCATATTGTTCCATAGTAATACAGGAAAATTCAAACCGCTATAACTTCGTTAAATATTATTTGATCTTAGCGAAAGTTGCGGGGCAGGTCAACCTTATTAATAGTCATTTGTATACTTATATTTCATTGAATTTAAAGGTACCGTTAAGATTTTATTCAAGAAAATGTATTACTAACAAAGTTGAGTGAATTACGACTTCTCACATATTTGTTGTTGTTGTACTCATAAAGGTCTACATTCATGATTTTTTTCAGATTTTTCGGAAAGGTGTCCAATCACGAGGGGGGTATGCGAAAAGTTCGAATATTTCCCCTTCCTCTGCCCCCCATGGTACTGATAAGGCAATTTCAAGACCTGTTTTGAAAAGATCACATTAAGACCTCTTCAATGACACCCTACTCGACTACTATGGGAGACCCCCTAAAAACGGACACAGGTCGTGATTGCAATAACGTTTTGCATTTTAGTCCAAAACCCTAAAAATATTGAGGTTATAATAGTTCCAATTGTAGTACAACTTGTAAACATGAGTTTTGGCTCAGGAATATTTCCAAATTGCCTAAAGAATAGGATTGTTGTCCCACTAATAAAAAAGAGAAACTGTTTCACAATCAATAACCTTCGCCCTATCAGCTTGTTGTCAGTATTCACCAAAATTTTTGAAAAATGAATGAAAGAAAGACTAGTTAATTTCTTGGATAAAAGATTATTTCTACATAATAAGCAAGCTTGATTGCCGAAATATGTAAGAATTTAAGCAACAGTGAAAAACCTTCAGGATTATTTATTGACTTTCAAAAAGCATTGGATAAGATAGATCACAGATTGTTATTGTTAAAGCTAGAGACTGCATTGAACTGGTTTGAAACATATTTGGTCGATCGTCAGCAACAAGTACACGTAGGGGGTGTCACAAGTAATGCTTTAAAAACCAGTAAAGGTGTTCCACCGGGAAGTGTTATGTCAGAAACACTTTTTTTGGGTTTTATAAATGATTTGTTAAAAACTCCGTAGCATGGAGTCTCTAATGCTTTTGCTGAAGACATGTGCTTCTTATATTGGTAAGTCTAAAAAGTACTGAGCTTTTTCGATTGAATATTTTTTTTTATTTAAAATAGATTTTATTTAAGTACTCGTACAGATCGTCCATGACATTTTGCCATTTTTGGGTAGCGCCATTATTCCATCTGTGTAGCTTCTGTGGTTTATCGGCAAAAAACTTGGCTAAGGGATTTTCAGTCCCTTTTTGAAGTGAATTTCTATTCATTAAGAGAGTTTTGCAGAGACCAAAACAAATAGTAGTCTGATGGTGCAAGGTCTGGACTAAACGATGGATGCATCAAAACTTCCCAGCCAAGCTCTGTCAATTTTTGCCAGGTCATCAAAGATGTGTGTGGTCTGGCAATGTTATGATGGAAGACAACGCCCTTTTTATTGATCAATTCTGCCCGGTTTTTTGAATTGCTTGTTGCAATCTGGTTAATTGCTGACAGTACTGAGTGTTTGACCAGTTTCTAGCAACTCATGGTAAACAATTATCTTCCAATCCCACCATACACACAGCATAACCGTTTGTGTCGTTTGTGATGATTTACCTTTTTTGACCACTATCTTTTTCAAACGACATTCTCGTATCTATCTCCATTTTTTATCGCCTTCAAAATGGCCCGATTTCGTTGCGTTTTATTAGCATTTCGCAAATGGAAACTCGGTAGATCAAATTTTTTTGTGTTAATTCATGCGGCACCCAAACGTGAGCTTCTTTGTGTATCCAGCCTTATGCAAATGATTCAAAACTATTTGGTGATAGATATTCAGTTCCTTAACAATATCATGGCTGCTTATATGTCGGTCTTCTTCAATTTTTTGTAAGATTTCATCGCCTTTTTCAGTGATTAGTTGACCTGAGCCAGGTGCATTTTTGACATTAAAATTTCCAGAACGAAAGCGAGCGACCATCTCTTGGTTGTGGCTTTTGATAAAGTATCTTGACCGTAGACATCACAAATTTTTTCACGAGCCTGCGATTCATTCTCACCTTAATCGCAGTGATATTGTACTCGTCAAATAAAACGAATTTTTTCAGAAATTTCACTCATTTTTAAATGAATACAATTTTTGACACGAATGACGAAATACAAAACTGCCATATGAAAATTGTAAACTGGAATGTCACCTCTCAAACCAAAACTGACGATAGATACAAGCCATATGGTAGCAATTTGCATATGTATTAGTCGGCCTACTATGGACAAGCTTCCGGTAGCTGTCACCCAACTGCGGCATTAGCAAATGCTTATATTTCGTCATATATACTATTTTCCGAATAAAAAACGTGCCGAACGCATTCCGTGCATGCTATAAATTCACCTTGTATAGCCCATTGTGCTCCTAAACTTTCCAAGACGAGCAAATGAAGCACACGTTTTGCACCTTCGACTGATAGCTCAGCGTTGAGATGTAAACAAATTCCTATAAATTCACTTTGGAAGGCGATGAAAACTAAACGGGTATAAGAACTGAAATAATTTTCACTTCACTAGGAGCGCTATTGTGTTCTCCGCGGATCATCTGGATTTCACTGTAGAAATCCGTCTCTAAACCGTACAAAACCTCGAATTTTTGTTGGCAGCTCCACAATTCTTCATATAACGCCATGTAAGTTAGCCAGCAAAGTCGGCCTACTAATGGTCATGTGTGTGGTAGTAAGCGCTGCTGCCATATGGCTTGTATCTATCGTCAGTTTTGTCTCAAACGCATGTCAGTTTGAATCAATCTGATTAGTATTGCCCGATATATGGCAACGAACACCATCTAGTGACAAACAAGGCTCAATACTTTTAAGACTATCCAATATACAAATCCTCGCTGGCAATTAAATATTTTGCAAACTAACAACGATCTTTACCAACTAAAGAATTGGTGTAAGGACAATGGCATGTCAATAAATGCATCAAAGACTAAAGTCATTAATTTTGATATTTAAGGTAATAATAATAATGAAAATAAAATCAGATGTCACAACTATTACTGCTGAGCTACAATCAACATAACACAAATTAAGGAACGTCAAGTAACGTAGCGCGCACATAGTTTGCCTACATACGATTCGCGCTTATGTGATCTTGACAGATACGAAAAGGTGTCATTGCGGCAAAAGTAATTGAAGAAAATGGATGATTTCGAATTGATTTTAAATTTTTATGTTTTGGACAATGCGTTATAATTTTGTTGATGAAAGTCTTCAACGGCGTAGAAGAAATATTAAATTAAATTTCAATACCAGAGTGGAATTGTGCTTAACAGGTGAGAACACCAGTTTTCTGCATAATTCCTCACAGCTGGATAAAATTTTACCCACCCTTTCAAATGGCGAACAACAATGTATCATTGTCACTTAAAGTAAACAATGTATTTGTCATACTGACATAAAAAGTTCGTTCGATTTCAACTTTTCATGTTTCATATGTCATCCTTATGTCAAATGTACTCAATGCCCTATAAAATGTTCGGGTTCAACTTTTTTGACATTTGCTTTATGTCTGGTTATGTTGATTGTAGCTCAGCCTTTAATGTTCAAACATAAATTCTTGCAACTGCACAGAATTAGAGCAAGTAAGCCAAGTAAAATATTTCGGAATATAAGTTGATAATAGGATGACAAATAAATAAGTTTATTTTGTTTTCTAAGAAAAATTTGCAATTCCTGCATTAGTCCATTCTCTTGAATGTAATTCAATGTTGCCAGGTACATGTAAAACTTACTTGAATCCTTTGAAAGCCATTCAAAACCATTACGTAAGGATAGTTCTATCTAAAATTAATTACAATCAGCTATTCCACTATATAAACAGTTAAACATACTTCCTGTACAACATTTATTCATTGTCAAAGTATTAAGAACATTTTTCAAAAAGAGCGGCAATCTAGGCGTTGAGGATTTATACTATTTTACGAGAAGTCAAAATAGAATGAGTTTTAGAAGCCCAAAAGTAACAAAAATTATATTTAGAAGAAGCTTTGTATATATTGGGCCTAAATATTTAAGTTGAAATAAAATTATCAAAAAATTCAATAACCTTTCAAAAAATTTAGCCAAATGGTTACTCGGCATTGAAGATATTCATGTTTTGTTAGAAGTAGCTAGTTAAAATATTTAAAAAAAAGATCGCTTTGTTAGTAAAAATCAATCTCATATAATGTAGTATGCATGTATTAGGGGTACCGGTTAATTCATGCGGTTTTCTAACAGGTGGCGTAACTTGATTTTTATTCCAGTGATTCACCTTTCCAAACATGTGTTGGAAAGCTACTGTCATATAGTTTCAGAATCAGTATGTGTCATTTAGCTTAAGCGTAAAAAACAATACTTTTTTTACTCTGAAAATGTCGAACTTTGTGCCGAATAAAGTGTTTTTGCGGGGAGTACTTCTTCATTGAAGAAAAAGGTTGCCGAAAGTCATCGTATGTTGGTGGAAGTGTATGGTGTGCATGCTCTAGCTGAGCGTACGTGCCAGAAATGGTTTGCACGGTTTAAAAGTGGCAATTTTGACTTGGAGGACGATGAACGGCCCAGACAGCCAAAAAAATTTGAAGATCACGAATTGGAGACATTGCTCGGCCAAGATCCATCCCAAACTTGCAAAATCACTTGGGGATCGTCTAAAAGCAACTTTTCACAATAAAGCTTCAATTTTCGAAAAAAAAACTACATGAATCAATCGGTACCCCTGTTATATGAAGTGAGATGTAATTTTAAAGTTAGTCACAGTTTTAATTACCATTTTTAAGCAATTTTAGCGTTGTATATAGTTAGATGACAGCGCTGCAGCAACTATTGTGAGAAAGCATAGTGTGTAGACTACTAAATGCTAAATGATATTTTAATTAGTACTTTTCAAGTGTACCAACTATCGCTACTGGTATTGATAGTTGATGTACTATGCCAATAAGAAATGTAAATTTTTATTTGTAAAATTTTTAAATGGAATCAATGTTGACTCTGATTCTATCTTTGAACCTTACATTTCCCCTGATATTCCGCAGCACTTCTGCGTAGGATCGACCATCTTAGGATTTTACGAACAGTATCTGCAGCCTGTGGCCCTATCGGGGCTTCTTTCTCTCCTGTTTTGCATCAGGTCTGTTTCTTGTTGGGCGTTCGTGCAAACTTTGATTTCTAGCACTTCTTGACATAGTTTTTTATCGGCCTTCTTCACTCTTTTTGTCAGCACTGTCTGGAACCCCTAATCTGGCATTCTACGCCTATCAAGTGCCTTATCCCTCTTTCTTTTATCCCGATCTCCTTCGATTGGGCTAGAAGCCATTCTATTATTGATGCTTGTTGGTAGAGCTATTTGCGCGTGGCCTTTTGGCTTAGCCTTCTGCTCTTCTTCGACCTTCTGGTCCTCTTCGACTTTTAACTAGCTCCTCCGGTAATGCCCTATGCGGTCTAGGAACTCATCTAGTTCAAGGAGCCCAATCTTTACTCCTTTACTGATTTTTGGCGAGTCGCAGATTTTATTCTTTGTAAAATGTCTCCCACTTTTCAAATTAGCCATTCTTCTATGTGTCACTGGAGGAAATTGTACTTTGCGAACATCTCTCTTGGGAGAGGTTATCGGCTTCCGTTTCCGAGTACAGCACTTTCGCCACATTTTCAACGATGACGATGAAATCACACAATGGCGCTTTATTTGTGTGGTCACTCCTTTCTTTTCCTGCCGTGATCTCGTTGTGGACCTCAGGATGATTCGCTTTTATTTCGGGATTCACTACCCTTGCTTCGGTTGCTCTGGTAACGATCACAGCAGTAACCATCGAATTTCCGATGTTCTTTACATTTTCCCCCACAGCTCAAACATCTGGCATGCCCTGCAGAGTTTCTCGCTCTTCCGTTTTAGGACGTTCTGGCGTTCGCATCATTTTTTTGCTGCACCCCAACACCGCAGGAAACTCAGTCTGGACAAGACTGCCTGTTAATCTCAGTTTTTTGTCCGTCTTCACTATCATTGTGTTCATGGTCGTTTTTGTTGTGAACATCATAGCTAAAGCCGCTGGTTGCGTCGTCATTTTTGTTATGTTTGCTTTCTTTTTTTGAATTTTTTTTAGGCATTTTGGTGGCACCAATTTTATTGGATCCCCCCTCGGAACCGCTATCTCCGTTCATGTGTGTAGTGGCTGCTTGGTCCCATGGTTATCTTTGTAGAACAGAGAGGCCATGCGAGGGCTGAAATATATCTTTATGGGGACAAGTGCTCAGAGCCAGACCAGCGCTAATTGGTAGTCCCTCTCAACCGAATCTACACCACCAACCCAATGGTGTGAACTTCAACGGTACTCCTAGGCCTGCCAAAGTTTTAACGGGACGAAGACAGTATGATGGTTGAATTGGAGCCATTTACGCACGAGTGTCGCCTCAGCACTACCGTGCAAAGCAACTAAGTCCAAACCATCATATCCGCTAGCCCAAAGCATCAATTTCAGTTCGTTGTCCAGAGCATAGCCCAGACTCGATCAGAGCCGTTACCTGTCACCTCAGGAGGGAACCTCATATCCTCGGATCCGTGGGGGTGGCGATCCCCAAAGGATTTTTTTTTGTGGTAGGAAGGTGAATGCTATTTATGCACAGAGTGTGGGACTCCCATGCGCGACTGGACTACCCACTAAACACCTCCCCTGTCAACCTGAGAACCCAGCCTGGAACCGTTTGACACATTACTTCGGGCCAGGTTTCGTTTTGTTACGCCGTGGGGCGCCTTCGAGCTGGGGAATCCCTTTCCTAGCGGGAGGGGAGAGGGGAAGAGGAATAGCCAGTAGAGTGATCCCCCAGCCCCAACGCCCCCGGCCGCTGTGAGTCTCTTTTATATTTTAGGACTGCCCGAGCATAATGTGCCACCTGGTTCCATTTGTCAACCGATTCGAGCATCACCGCAACTATATTATCCGAGGTGAGCTCCTCCGTTTCCCTGTTAAATTCCCTTCGCAGCCTGACCCATTTTGTACACGCAAAAAATGTGTGACAGGCATTGTCCTCCTCTCAGTCTCATTCAGTCAGTCTCACCATGCCTTCGATTTAGCCACGGTCTCACATCCCTTCGTGCAATTCACCCAAGAATGCTGCCAATCGTTGAGCGAGCGCTGTCTCTCTTCGCGGACAACTATCTCCCTCGCATCCTCGTTACGGCGCAGGTAAATAGCGTGGTGCTCCATAGCAAGGAGGGCGATAGGTATCACGCCGGCAATAACTCTCACGGCCGAGTCGGAGACTGTTGGATACGAATATGCAATTCTCAGTGCTCCTCTTCTCTGTACCCGTGCCAAACGTTTCCGGTATACCTCCTTGCTGAGACCATCGCCCCACACCTCTGCTCCGTACAGTAGCACTGACCCTACAGCACTCATCAAGAGGCGTCTTCTTGATGGACTGGGCCCCCCTGCGTTGGCCATAAGTCGACTCAGAGCCGATATTCCCGAAGCAGCTTTCTCAGCCGTTGCCCTGATTTGCTCAGAGAAACTCATCTTCGAGTCGATCAGTAGCCCCAGGTACTTCACCGCTGGCTTCGATTCGATTTGTATGTCTCCAATACTGATCATTCTTACTCTAGGGATTCTCTTTTTGGTCATGATGACCACTTCGGTTTTCTCCAGTGCTAAACTCAGCCCGCGAGCAGCCATCCAGTCCCTCACTCGGCGCATTAGCATACCTAGCCTAAGTTGCACTTATTCAACGGTGCGTCCAGCGACCAGAGCCGCAACATCATCCGCATAGCCGACCAAGCGCGACTCATCTGGCATCTCAAGTCTTAGTAGCCCGTCGTAAGACACGTTCCACAGGTCCGGACCACGGATATATCCCTGGGCAACACCCGATGTAATTTCCATCCTTCGTTGGCCCTGTGTCGTGTCGTAGAGCAGGCTTCGGTCCTTAAGGTAGTTCCTCAAAAGCCGCATAAGATATTCTGGAACTTGAAAAGAGTTTTCCAGCGTATCCAGAATATCTACCCATCTAGCGGAGTTGAAGGCATTCCTGACGTCAAGTGTCACCAACAGGACGATCCGTCGCTTGGTGCGACTATATGCCTCTGCCTTTTGGACCGTGCTCACCACCTCTGCAATCGCATCAATGGTAGAACGTCCTGCTCTAAAGCCGTACTGCCGAGGAGATAGGTCCCAAGCAGCACGAATCGCGTCAGTGAGTCTTCCCTTGATTAGTTTCTCTAGCACTTTCCCAGCCGTGTCTAGCATGCATAACGGGCGGTATGCAGACGGCGATTTGGGATTTCCCTTCCCCTTGCTGATCAGCACGAGCCTCGCCTACCTTCCATCGTACCGGGAAAACCCCGTGCCGTAGGCAAGCGTTGAATGTGCTGAGCAGCAAGTCAGGACAATGGTGATAGACGAACCGCAACACCTCAGCTGGAACACCATCTGGACCTGGAGCCTTCCTTGTTTTCAATGAGAGGACTGCCTCCTCCAGCTTCAGCTGTGTGAAGAGTGGGCACTCGACTGCTGTTTCACCATGGACAACGTCAACACGGACGGGATGGACGGGGAAGAGTCCCCGCACTATCGCGTCCATCTTTTCCGCGTCATGTATACAAGGCTTCCGTAGGGCACCAAGTTTCCCCATGACCAGCTTGTAGCCAAGGCCCCACGGATCCTTGTTCACATTGTCCACTAGGTCTTGCCAGCAGCGAGCCTTGCTACTGTTGATCAATATGCGAAGGCATTTCCTTGCCGACTTATATGCTGCTACTTGCTTGCATGCCTCGTCACGGCTCCGCGCCCGTTGAGCCTCACGTCGAAGCCTGTGACACTCCCTTCGCTTCTCGGCGATTTCAGTTGACCACCAGTACACTGGGGGCTTGCCGTGCCGGGGTGTTCGACGGGGCATAGAAGCGCAGCAAGCAGTCGTAATGATGCTCATAGTAGAGTTCACCTCGTCTTCAGCTGCCAGTTCGTCCGTCCCCTCCGAAGCTCCCTGCAGCGGCTCACCTGCTGTGAGAGCCTTGACGAACCTCTCGACGTCCGTCCTTCCGATGTTCCATCCAGTTGTAGAAGGCCGAGAGAACGTACGTCGGGAGACAGCATCACTTTTCTCAAGCAGAATGCACTGATGATCACTGACTGAGTAGTCCTCTAATACTTTCCAGTTGTGTATCCTTCGTACTAAGGACTCCGAGGCAAATGTCACGTATGGTTCCCTCACAGCCAATACGGTGGAAAGTCGGCGTATTTCCGGAGTTTAGTATAACGAGGGCCGTCCTGGCCGCCATTTCCAGGATTCGTTTTCCCTGCGGATCCGTCTGAGGCATGCCCCATTCGATTGCTTTAGCGTTGAAGTCACCCCCAACGAGCACTTTGCCCTCTGCGTTCGAGACAGCGCCCTCCAGAGCATTGAGTTTGGCTTGGAAAGATGATATCGACTCGTTAGGCGTCAAGTACACACTAAAGAAGGTGATCCCTGAGCACCGAACCCACACGAAACCATCCCCAAAGAATGCGAGCCTCCAAGAATACTCCTGTCGACCGACATTCCCCATGCGGGAATTTCCTTACGTACGTGGGGGCGGAACCCCCCAAAGAATGCTAGCCTCCAAAAGCATTCCTGTTGGCCGACACTCCCTCTGCGGAAATCTCTTCAGGTAGGTGGGGTGGCACTCCTCAAAGAATGCTAGCCTCCAAGAGCATTCCTGTCGGCTGGCATATCCCCTTTGGGGGAGGGCCACCAATAAGAGGATAAAATATCCTTGGAGTTTGAGCTCCAAATATCAACAATTTCAATGGAAACACTCATGTTTGATGTCTGTAGAGGTTCATCGAGCTGGAACGGTGCGATCTAGGTATAGGTAGCTGAACAACAATGACTAATTTATTCTTGGTTATTTGAATTAATTATCAATTCGTGAAATTTGAAAAATATCAAACTAGGTTGTATAGTTTAAAATATTTTAATCGAAGCATTAACTTACATAAGTATATCATCATCGTCGTGCGCAGAAACTGAACAGGCACAATACTTGTCCTCATCGTCCTCAATGAACAATAGAAGTCAGCGTAGTGAATTCAAAGCAAACATTGCCAGTAGTTAACATGAACTGAACAAGAAAGAAGAAAATTCAAAGATTCCACATCTTTGAGTATCAAACAGACGTGCTCGATAAACCCACTTTATGTTTCAATACAAAACTAAAGCCACCTAAATTAACAGCAAAGCTCGAACTTGTCAAGGTCGAATAGTAATGCTTCAATTTGATCACCGACAGTTAGAGCAACAGTGCCGAATACGACTCATTCACCAAGAAGCAGTTGAACTCTTACAACAATACCAGTAACAAGTCAGATTACTGGTATTTGGAAAAAGGTAGAAGGACTGAAGAAGAGTCTGAATACGTCAAAGTATGCAATGTGTAAGCCTCCAAGTGGGCAGGGAGCTGCTATGTTTGATAATTCTCCAGAGGATAAGTAAAATTGATTTAAAGTTTTAGAGATTAAGGCTTCAAAGCCGGTTATAACTGGGATAGCAATGAGGAAAAAAGGCGAAGGGCGTGCGTTTCCAGTGCCGACTCCGACTGCATCAACAAGTTCTTTTTTGCGCTGTTAAAATCCACTTAATGGTCCATCAGCAGCTGAGAACACTACTCTCAAATATTGAAGGAGGTTATCCTTTGGGATATTGTTGAGCAGTTTGCATAGTACGAAAGGAATCTTATTATAATCAACAACAGGATGAAGATCGGTGGACCAGCAAAAATTGAAAAGAATTACCAACAAACAGCATTTATTGGGGGTATCATGAAATTCAAAGATCATACTATTATTAACAAAGTTGAGCGAACTTTGACTTCTGAGGTATTTACTGCTGCTGTTCTTATAAATACCTACATCCATGATTTTATTCAGATTTTTCGAATCACAGGTGTCCAATCGCTAAGGGGGACACAAATTTTGTGTATATTTCCCCTTCCCGGGCACTCCACGAAGCTGATAGCACTGTCTTAGGACCTGTTTTGGAGAATACTCATCAAGACCTTTCATTTGATACTCCATGACTGCTTGTGGCTTCCCTTCCGATATGGAGGGACTTCGATTAAAACTGTTGAAAAATTTATTCACACCCAATCTTTACAAGTAGAAAACCCTTGAAATGTATCTCAATCTAAATAATTTTATTCGCGTATCTAATGTGTTTGTGTATTTCAATAGCATCTACAAAACATATGTAGTTTGCAAATGATACTTAAAAGATAGAAATGGAAATTCCGCTTTTTGATTCAATCGAGATTTCTCTCATGATAAGAATTATCATAACTATTACCTGTCTTATTCCTAGACAGGATGTATTTAAAACTTTAATCCCCCCAACTAATGAAACAAATACGATGTACTATAAGTCAAATGAATTTTGTGAATGAGATATGTTACAAAATGAAACAAATTTTTATCAAGTTTAATGTCTTAAATCTTATCAATTGCCAGAATTTGTATATAAATGCTCGTTAAACTTTGTCTGAGTATCAGTAGTAAGTGCCCGAAACTAGTCGGCATATATTTAACAGTGGTTAACTTCCAGACAGCTCCCTAATTAAATATGAACGCTTCATTAGTTTCCTCTTGTGCTCTGTTGGCGCTCTTGGCCTGCTCGGTCCTTGGACAGAGTAATAATGTTACTTGGGGTATAATTGGGCCTTCTGATCGTCTTCTTGATCGCGAGGTTGTATTTAGGCAATATGAGCCGTCCAAAATCGTAAGGGAAAATTATGTATACCCCAAGCCAGTAAGTTCAGACAAAATTAACGAAATCTAATTTGGTTTTAGGTTTAATTAAAATTTTAAGGTTGAGTAGAGGTATCCCTTATATTAAAGTTCGTTAATCTTTTCTAGTTTGCCACGAACGTTTATACCATCACTGGAATTCGTTGCATCGACCAAATTAACAATGGAACTGGCGGCTATGTTACATTCTTGGAAGGAGGAGTTGGGACCAAAAATGTGACTATTCGTCTCGAATCGCGACAGAATTATGGATTTAATTTCATTGTTGAAGTCTTTGGCCGATAGAAATTATGACAAATGTTTTTCTTGCTAGTTTAATTCAGCAATAATAAATAATGTACAGTAATTCAACAGCCATTAAGTTTTTAGGATTTTGTACTAACTTAAAAAATACTATTCCACAATATATGTATTTGCAGAAATTATAGCTATGTTAATTTTCAGCTATTACAGTACGAGTAACAACAGCACGGGGTTTTGCTACCGTTTGAGCTTTCCATTTGAACAGACATTACGGTTCTCACCGGTTTTTTTCTAATTTTTCAGATAAGTTCAATAACATGATTAACTTTTAATGCGTCTGGCGAGCGCCGCGTAGTCTGAATTTTTGTACCATGTGCTGACGGTCTCAGCAAAGAGCTCCACCGAAACCGATAAACAGTTTTTTTTGGAGAGGTTTCCTCCCGGTTTAAACCGGTTTTTTTCTAATTTTTCAGATAAGTTCAATAACATGATTAACTTTTAATGCGTCTGGCGAGCGCCGCGTAGTCTGAATTTTTGTACCATGTGCTGACGGTCTCAGCAAAGAGCTCCACCGAAACCGATAAACAGTTTTTTTTGGAGAGGTTTCCTCCCGGTTTAAACCGGTTTTTTTCAAATTCAAGAACCGGATACAAAGGAATAGAAAAATCCCGAAGACAAAAAAACGGAAATCAGTTTTTTCACCATCCCTACGTAGGCAGCATTAATGACGACATTCATCAGAGCAAAGTAAATTTCTATGTTTGATTGGTTCTTGGTATCATTTGCTTATATTTCGTTTTAAGGGGAGGACTCTACGTACGGTGCGAAGTGTAGTTAGCACACGATATACAATAAATGCAAAATGCTTGGGTACTGAACTGAAGGTTCTTTAATCCATATTGCAAATGAATGATTCAGCTTAACAGTAAGCTATCGGCTTGGATTTCAATGGATTATCATTCATTTTTAACACAAAAATATAAAGAACTACGTTCAATTTTGATTTGTTTTGTGATTTAAAAAATTAGGTACAAAAAAACCAAAGAACCAGTTCTCCCAAGAACCGGTTTTTTTTGGCTGTAAAAAACCGCCCAGTTAAACTGAAGATGACAAAAACCCGGAAAACCGAGGAACCGTTTTATTTATCAAAAACTGCCATCCCTGTTGTAGAGGCGATACCCATGGTCCTCCTTGCTAGAGATGACAAAAATATCTACCTGCATAAAAAGGAAAGCGTTAGAAAGGCAGTCACTAAGGAAGAGAGGCAATGCTCTCTTAGAGATTGGCAACCGTAGATGTCAGAGAGAATGGATATGAAATGCATCGCGAGAATTGAAGCAATTTATGATGTAACGTGAAGTTGGCGTGTTATCAGGTGTTAATTCGAATTTCAAATAAATTTGACGTGACGTCTCCCACTAATTTTCGCATCATGAACTAAATCAATTCTCCGTGCAGGTATTCTAACTTAAATGATATAAAAGATTCATCATGACTTACCCTCCGAAGGATACGTCCCTGACATGCTTCATATAGTTTTTTTTACAATCCCACACACATCACTACATTTTTCATTTTCCAACACAAAAACACTCGCGATCCGTAACAAATTTTTCAATCTGATTAATTATAACTTTTGCAACGCTGTTGCACTAGATTCAACACGTACGTGTACAATTTCAAATTCAACTTGATTAGACGTTTCCCACCATTATTAAATTTTCACGAGTCATATGTTTTTAATCATATGGTTGATATTTCGTTGACAACTCGGGGTTAAAGCACAAGAGGGGTCGAATTTTTATGAGAGAAACTGGAGAGCCACTTGAGTATGTGGATGCTCTAGCGGCGTGAAAGGCGGGGGGATTTCAATTCGTATGGGAGAGGAAAGCATGCATGTAGTAAAAGTCCTTCACTCACGTATGGATGAAAATAAGCTCATTTTGCGTCCATTACTTTATATTTCTTTGTTGGCAATAGTCTTGGGAGAGTGGCACAAAAGGAAGATGGGCTCACACCTATTTTCTGACCTGAGAGCGTAACTCAATCAAATTAATGGTGGGACTGACATCTACCTGACTCAGCTTTTGAGCAGGTATGGATGTTTTCAGTCATACCTCCACACGATTGGTAAGTCATCGTTTACCGACTGCGGACTTTGCATAGGAGAGGTTTGTGACGCCTGCCATATATTTTTTACTGTAAAATAAGGGCCAAATAGCATAGTGAACTCTTCAATCAAATTGGAGCATTCTCCCGGAAATCATAACCGGTGAGATGTTTAGGTTAGTTGACAAATGAAACCGTGAGGCACATTATGTTTGGGCAGTCTTCAAGGATACAAAAGCCATACTGAGGCATCCAGCGTGAAGGGGAATCTTTTCTAGCACCGGCGTGCAAATAAATTATTGCTATAAAAAGGAGTAAAACTTCTTTGACTGATTTTGGCAATGTTAATGTCATATCATTCCTGATCGTGACAATAACAGAAACTTATCCGCTAGTGGTTTAATGACGCCGTCGAGGAAAAATACCTCAAATACACAAAATATCACACTTGGCGAATACAGTATCGAGAATGTCAGCAAATTTTTGTATTTAGGCGCCAAAATAATGAAAACGGGCAATGAAAGAAACGAAATACGGTGAAGAATACAGCTCGCAAATAAAATATTCTATTCAGTATTGACGATCTTGAAGATCAGCTGCATACACAGGAAAACAAAGCTCCAAGTATACAAATCTGTGATAAGACCTGTGTTATGCTGTGGGTGTGAAACATGGACCCTAACCCAAGCACCCGCAAATACGTTGAACGCCTTTGAGCGAAGGGTCCGGAGGCGAATAATCGGAGCGAAGCTTGACGGGGACCAATGGCGAATTCGATACAACCATGAGCTGTATGACATTTTTGACAAACCGGAGGTCTCAAGGATTGTAAGACTGCGGAAGCTGCAATGGGCTGGACACATGAATCGTATGAACGAACAACGGATACCCAAGAAGGTATTCTTTGGGAGAACTGAAGGCCGGCGGCCAGTGGGGAAACCGAGGAAACGCTGGTCTGACTCGGTCGACGAAGACAGTTCATCGCTGCTCGGATTTCGGAATCGGAAGACGCGGTCAACGGACCGAGACAGTTGGAGGCTGTTTGCAGGAAGCGGAGGCCCGAAAGGGGCTGTAGTGCTAAGAAGAAGAAGATCCGCTAGTGATATGTAGTTCGGAGTATTTAAGTCCGTGCAGTGCCTAGGTGCCGATGTTCTGGCATAAAGGTCAGTGAGCTCATCTGACCAGCTTCGCTTTACGATCACATAGCGTGCTTGTCGGCTAGCTATTTTTGGGATCATATGAGGCGGGTTCTTGTTGCACAATGAAGCTATGCAAAAAAAGCATTTATCACGCGTACTCTATTCTACAAGACATTTCGATAAATTTTTATTATCTTTTGAAATATTCTATTATGTGTCAATTAACTTGTTCTACAGTGATTCAATTTTTTTGTCTTCCTGATGGACATGGACCGTTACTTTCATTGAAGAAGGTCGTTGCATTACAAGGAGAATGTCAAACCTAAAGATGTTCAAATGGCTAAAGTGAATCACTCAACTCTGCCTAAATGATGAACACTTGACGGATGTAGTTGACTTTAACCTAGTCAAACAACAAACTAAGCAGTTTCAACGGGGTGGCCAACTTCTCTCCTCTGGAGCAGACACTCCTGATCACCATGGAGCTGCTCAACTGCTTACGTTGACTACTAGGCAGTCACTTGGATGCCGACCCAGGCATGAAGAGGCTGAAGAATTTTGAACTCCATGTAGTGAAATAGGTAGATAAATGTCCGTGAAGGACTGCAGTGATAGTCTGCTACCTCAGCGGAAGAGGATAGTGAGATCCCCCGAAATTGGCCTTATCTGGGGGCTACCGTTGCGGTGTCATGGGGCGGGTTCTTTCCTCCTAGCACAAGGACCCACTACAAAAAAAATTTCGCATTCACGAATTAAAGCGTGTCACATGCCGATCGACTGGTGTCGAGGCCGAGGTAACCTACTGAAGGTTGAAATTGCTTGTCCCAAGAACAAATTGGGCTAGGCAAAAACGAACGGACTTGCGAAGACTTCATCGTTACCGATGATACAAATAAGAGTGGGGTAGCCAGGTGGAAGTGGTGCCACCTCGCACCCTCCCAACCGGATCTAGATCCTTACGTAAACGTGGCCATGTATTTCCTATTTGAGTGAAAAACAAACGTACTTTGCATGACTCTTTCCATCAAATGAGAAATACAAACGTAGCCAATTTATGTTATAGCGTTATGCGATGGAATCACATAACTCTATACCATAAAAGGGCACGCGAGCGGAAGGCCACTCTACCCGGCAAGAGCCCCTGTTAGAGCAAAGAAGAGAAGAGCGTTCCCGATGGCTAGCTCATTTTAGAGGAGGAGCCTGCCATCGTTGCGGGACCCACACAAGGTAAGATCGAGTTTTGTTTCTTTTACCTAAACATTATTTATTGACTTAGAATTCAAGATAAAATAAATTAGACATTGTATGAAAAAATATCTAAGTTCGTTGTTATTAAGTAATCTCAGCATGAAAGTTGTCAGAAAATAGTTCTTGTCTTATTTTTAAACGACTAAGGAGACTCAGGAAATACTAACAAAAATATCAAAAAACACGTTAAGCATAATTTCTCAAAGAATTCTTTTTGAAAATTTCATTAATAGTACCTGTTTGTTCAATTGAAATGGCTACTTTTATGGCTCCTTTTTATGTTATTTTATAATTGATTTAAACCGGAGGTTGGTAATTAATTTTTTTGATCATTCCTTTTTAAGTATACTCAGTGGAAACATTATTGACAATTTAGGGATTTATTCGTCATTTTCCCAACGCATAAACCCAAATCAAAATTGACATTAATTATAAACAAAACGATAAAACTATTGATTCAAGGAATAAACAAAATAATTATGAACGAAATGAAGAATATTGAATTAATCAGTACGAACAGGTTGAGAGTGGAAAGTATGAATGAAAATAGAATATAATATTGAACCTTATAGCTACCGAAATTAGATTAGGTGTCGCCGGCCAGTTTGAATGGAATCGTGAATTGGCTAAGAAAATAAGGTCCAACGTTTTTTTTTTTTTGGACATTATATGCGAAGATTCCTCTCAATAGAAATAATCTCAATATAGAATGAAATTTTTTACATTTGTGCCTTAAAACTGGGATGAATAACTTATAAGAAACGCTAATATGAGAATAAAAGTATTTTAGACGCTAAGTTTTTAATACTAACTAATTTTTGAAAATGATTTTCTTTTTGTATTACTGTCATATTATTTTGAACTTCATTTTTAAACTAGAAACGCCCGAATTAGTTATGTTAAATTTTTAAAGTAGACATACACTAGCGCCCAAAGTTACTTTTATCCTTAAATCATTGAGATAGTTAATGAACTTTAATTAAATTTAATCATTTACAACTACCCTAAATACTGGTATGAAGATGTCCCTTCGTTCGTATTTTTATCTTCTTATTCTTCCGGTGTTTTAATCGTGTAAATGACTCACCCGTACTGTAGTTTACGTAAAGGGATCAACCAGGGAATGGCACTGAGATGCCAATTTGTCTGTCTATGACACAAATATAGTATTTTCCTCCCAGATGTCCTCGCCTTGCTGACGCAGCGGAAGCCACCTGAATTTTCATAAAAAGAACGTTTTGTGTGGGTTGCGGTTGCGCTCAACTTGTAAGACGATATCGACGCTCATAAGATGGAAGTCTCACTTGTCATCATTTCTCTCTGTCGATAAGAAGAATCTTCATATCATCATATGATTTTTTTGCATTCGCTGTCGAATTCGGCTGTGGAAAATCGTAAACAAACTCGTTCGGTGTGTAATTTTCATGTTAAAATCAGTGAAAATTAGCGATTTGTGTATTGTTCATCAACAAGACTATAAGAGACTATTTATCTTTACCTTAATTTTTCGACGGAAAAATAGAGAAGTGCAAAGAAGTTTCTAAAATCATGTGCATTGTGAAAACAAGCAGTAATATAAGCTACCGTCAGCCCGCAGGAGTATTATTTCATAGGTTAGTATCAAAATGAAACGCAGAAAAGAAAAAACAATTTTTCAAGGGTTTTTTTCACTGAAAATTATTGCCTCCATTTCATGCATGATCATGTTTACATTTAGGGGCGGCCATTTTATTCGCTTAGTTTTCGCGCAGTACCGCCTGAGCCTTGGGGGCAAGTTTTTGCAGGCATGTTTGAAAAATTTTATTGATAAAGTCGTTTTTATTGATTTTTTCAAGCAAATTTTAAAATGATGTTGCACATTTATGAAGATGAAAAAATGAATATTTTATTATGCTCAGCATGTACAAAAATCACATTATTAATGAATGAATATTTTTCAGATTTCCTGCTAATGAAAATGCACGGGCAACTAGGTACAGTTTAATTATTCGAAATAATTAGTCTTTATATTTCCAAATACTTGGCATTTATGAAATAATTCGGAGTTTGCTTTTACTTTGTCAACTGCATAGACTTTTGTACTCAACCTCCACCTAAATCCATTTGTCTAGAAGGTAAATATGGAAATTCGTTGCAAGGGAATGCAATTTTGTAGATATTTTTCTGTACATGATTTATTTTGAGTAGAGGAGTTGTCGAAATGAACTGTGCTCCGAGAATCAGATAATAACAAAGCTACGAGTGAAGAAAAGGTTCTTGAAAGCACTCAAGGATAAGAACAAAAAATTCTGTTAGGCACTAAGAATTTCCGCTAGGCAATATTTCAACGAATTAGTACATTTTAAAGATTTGTAGTTCTTTCACACATAGCGAAGATCAATCTCGACGATTATACATTTCACTCAAAAAAGGCAGTATAAAACCCGTGGAACCATCAATTACGCCTTGATCCCGCCGAGGCCCGGTTATGAAAGGAAGAGGGACTATAATTGTAGTAGTAGTTGAATTTGTAATTACCTGAGAAACAGATTTATTTTTCAGTTATTAAACTCGCTGTGAGGTTTCTATTTATATAAATAAAGTTTGGCAAACTATTCAAGTCTGAAATAGAAACATTATCATTCAATTATGCAATGGAAGTTAACTTTTACAAATTCAAAATTTTCTAAATTATAGCTCCTTTTTTAAACTACACCCTTCGAAAATTAAATCAAAAGACCAGCGTTCGCGGTGCATCTGAAAATAATGACAAAATTTGAGTTGATGTTCCGCTCCAGGGTTCCATTCTCAAAGGGCCTGAGTAAGAAGGCAACGACCTTTGAGAATGGAACACTGGAGTGGAACATCAACTCAAATTTTGTCATCATTTCTCGATGCGCCACGAACGTTGCTCTTTCGATTTAATTTTCGAAGGGTGTAGTTTAAAAAGGGAACTACAATTTAGAAATATTTGAAAATGTAAAAGTTGACTGCCATTGCATAATTGATCGATAATGTTCCTATTTCAGACTTGAATAGTTTGCAAAACTTTATTTACGTAAAAAGAAATTCACAGCGACATTTAATAAGCAAAAACTAAATCTATTCCTTAGGTAATTACAAATTCAACTACTACTAAAATTATAATCGTTCATTCTTTTATACTTTTCCACTTCCCTTTTCCTTTCATAACCAGGCTTTGGATCGTCTTCAGTGGAATTAAGGTGAAAGGTATAATCGTTCAGCTTGACCTCCGCTATGTGTGAGAGAACTACATGCCTTTAAGGTGTACTAATTTGTTGAGATATCACCTAACAGAAATGTATTCTGATTTTAATTTCGCAATAAAATAGTATTTTGTATTAATGTATTTTACTACTATAAGCTTAACTAACAAGTTGAAGTGTCGTTTGTTGTTCATGTGCTCACCATATGCAACATGCATGCCACTTGAACATTTTTGAGTATACTATTTAGAGTAAATAAAAGTTTCTCGTAGCTGGCAGTAAATTCCTTTACAGTTAGTATATCGCTATACCCGAGGCTTGATCGAATGGATATAAAATAGCTTAATGTTATCTTGATTTAATTTATACGAAGGAACAAATTTGAGCATGTATTGGTTATAAATATGTCGTCTATTACTGTTGAATTTCTCAAACCAGTGATTAGTCCTAAAAATCCAACGTTTCTCTTTGAATGAATTATCCTGCGCCCCAATAATAAATTTATCTCTTTGATATAGGCTATAAAATTGATCGAAAGTTTTAATACCAAATTCTTATTATTTGTACAAAGCATCTTTTTGAAGAGTTCATATATCTTTCTGCTTATTAATATTAAGACTAATTATTTCAAAATTACTTTTATTCATTTGAAAATGCAATAATATAATAAATGGAATTCATTCAATGTATGCCTACAGTTAAAAGAATAATACTAACAACTCCGGGACTCTGCTTTCCGCTTTCGAGGATGAAATAGCTTCCACATCCAGAGAGGCGCTTGAAATCAATGCTCGTTGCGTTTGCCTGCAAAAATAAAAATATGTCTGAGATCCAGATGAGATTTATAAAAGCAAACAATTTACCGATTGTTGTCCATTAATTATTTTTTCATCTTCATATATTCGTATGACCAGTATCATTTAACAGACTCCTGGAAAAGAAATGAAATTGATTTCATCAATAAAATTATTCAAGCAATATACTAGCAAACCATGCCTCCAAAATGCAGGCGCTACTACGCGAAAACTAATCAAATAAAATGGTCGCCCCAAAATGTAAACATAATCATGCATGAATTGGAAGCAGTGATTTTGTGTGAAAAAACACTTCTAAATGTCGTATTTTCTTTTCTACGTTTTATGTTGATACTAACCTAGGAAATGTTACTCCTGTGGGCTGACGGTGCGTTCTATTATTGCATATTTTCACAATGCACCTTATTTTAGAAACTTATTTGCATTTCCCTACTTTCCCGTCGAAATATAAGTTTTTCGCTCTTGCAATCTAACCGATAGATTGTCTCTTATTGTCTTGTTAATGAACAACGCACAAATCACAAATTTTCAGTGATTTTAACATAAAAATTACACAACAAACGAGTTTGTTTACGCGTTTTCACAGCGGAATTTGACAGCGAATGCAAAAAAGTCATATGATGATATGAAGATTTCTCCTTATCGACAGCGAGAAATGATGACAAGAAAAATCAGTGTTCCATTAGCATCGGGCCGTTCCTGTTAGCTACCTGTTCCAAGGCAACGACTCTACGCGAAACATTGAGTAATTAAATAATACTGGAGTGGACAACCACGTGACAATATGGTTGCAACAACCCCTGCGACCACTTTTCCTACTGCTACGCTCTTGTTTACAACCTTAGAGAGAGCCAAATTGCACAAGCAAAAACCTTCAGCATTGTATGAAAAACATGCAAAACATTAACATATTAATTTTATTTTCTGCAATGATTTTTACACGAAGGCACTACACATTTCATTTTGAAATTGTAAATTAATTTCACAGTGTCACACGTTAAAGTTACTTGTATTATAAACCACAATCGAATCTTTAAACATTTGGAACGAATTTAGATCGCGAACACTTTCCACAGTTTAAATATCGGACAAAATTCGCGACGAAACTTGCAAATTGGCCAATTTGGCGCCCAATTTGCATCAGTCAACTTGACAGTCAGTTCACATCTAGTCAGCTTTTGGAACAAGAAAGTGACCAGCAAGAGGCAGAGGGACAGGAAATGACAGACAGTTCGCTCGCAAAAGAGCAGAAACCGGTCGCATGCTCTCTCATGCATTTTATATGAGCTTAGCCCATCTAGTTCTTATTCATCTTAGACGCGAAATACCAAACCAATCTTCGAACAATAAGAGGTCTGGGTAAGTTACACTTGCGGTGTAACTCACATCTCACATCTCTATTGTCACCACACCAACACCAGTGTACGAGCCATAGCCATATGGTGGTTAAAGCCACCATATGGCTATGGCTCAACAAGGTGCGTCTTCGTTGGCACATCACTACGAAAATTCCCCATCTGCTAACCACCTTCAGTTATGGCATAGACCCTTTGACCACCTTTTCAATAGCCAGTAACTCGTGCGTGTGAAATTTCTTTGTCAAGGGCTTACTGCCAAGGAAAGAACTCCCCCATGACACTACAGTCAGCTATCTGCCAACACATATACCCATCAGTACACAATGTCATTGCAGCAGATCTCACTATTTTGACTCGCTTAGGCATCATTTTGTCACTGGTTTCCTTTATGGACGTTTGGATATCTAATAAACACTATAATTTACACTCCATTATTCGCTGAGAGAAAGAAGAGAACTTCACTGTAATGCGTAATGCGTAATTCAACAACGCTGGCCACTCGGTTAAGTTTATGGCGCTTAAGGGGATAATCATGTGTGAAATAATATTGTTATGGATTCCTCAAGAAAATCACTAATGCACAATTATTTTGAACAATTCTTTATTTACACTATTCACTTGTTTACTTCTTGCACAATATAGATACAATTCTTTCCTTAAATAGTTTCAACAATTTCACTTTGAACAATACTTTGAAACAATACTTTGAACAATACTTTGAACAATACTTTGAACAATACTTTGAACAATACTTTGAGCAATAACTTCGGGCAGCACTATGTCAACTCCAGAACTTACAATTTCATATGGCCCTTTTATAGGGCTTTAATGTTTACAAAAATCTATTTCACAATATTTTTGAATTTAACAATTCCGCACGCAAATTCCACTTCCCAGATTGTTTATAAAAGTATTAATTTCGCGAGATTAATTTGCTTCGATTTGTTTATTAACTTTGGTACGAATCTACTTGAGATATATTACTTTCGCGTAGAATTTGATATGTCGCGAGGCTTATTGTAAACACAATTTGGCGTATTGTGCTGATTGGATTTGCAAACGTCGCAAAAATATAATCTTTCGTATGGGACGTTGGTACTTTTGGATATATTGTTTCCAGTATTCGGCATTGTTTATCTTTCTGGAAATTATTAGATTTGGGAATGTGAATTTCTAAGAATCGATTATTATTTATGGATTTGATGTGAATATTAGATGAGTTTAGCTAATGGAGGCATTTGCTGGCTTGCAATATTGAATGTCAAGAACGAAGGTAGGCATGGGGTCACTGTGGCTAATGAAAATACATTGGTAGGAGAGTAAATGGAGTATGGGGTCCATAACAATATTAGCATGCGTTCCAAAGTATGTGCTTCCCTTATCTTGGAACCCATGAGCCACCACTGAGATAAACCTGGGTTCATCAATAAAAAAACAGGAGAAAATTACCATAGAATAGATACACCTGGAAGGAAACGTTCGAACAAATTCATTCAACTGGCCCGAAGACCTTGAAATAGGCCGGGCAGCGTGGTCTCATACCCGTAGAAAAACTAGTTCTGGACGAAAAATTAACAAGCAACTGATACCACGCGAAGCAGTATGCTGAATTTGGGTGAGATACTAAGCTTACCTTCTATGTTTACCTATTCTATGATTTATCGACCAAAAAATTACTATCTATCGAAATTAAATACAATGTAAATCAAACATTATAAATATGCTTAATGCAAAGTATGTTCAAATTTTTCTATCGGCATTACTTCGTGGCTTGAAATTTTAGCGCAAGAAAATTTCACAAACTCGATTTATTACCAGTTTTTATTCAATATTATTTAGAGGACCATGGTATAATTGTTCGCTTCACAAATTTCTACAATCGATGTTATAATTTAACGAATTATGACAATAATCACAAAATTCACATCAAATTAAGTATTTACACTGCCCTACAAAATTCACACAAGAATACATCCTTAACTGTTGGTTAGAGTCTAGACTATATCAATTCGCCGCGCTCTCATCTACTCCAAAAACATATTCTGCTACCCCACTTATGAAACGATACAATCCATTCGCCCCAAAGCAGTGCACTTCGAGTGTCATGGTGTTTACTCGGTTTTCCTCGATTTTCAAAGTGAATTATTTGTATTCCAAGTTGAAATACATTTCTCAAGTGTGTACGCGTATGTTTAAAGTGCTGTGAGATGTTTTCTTTTGCACGAGCTAATCGTAATCGTTAGTTTTAAGTGAATTAAAAGTTGTGAGTTGCTCAAGCTGTCCGTCGCGAGTCGAAACGCATACGGAAAACTGGTAAAATGGCGTCAGGCAGCGAAGCCTCTTGTGTGAATGATCCGAATTTCGCGATAATCTGTTCATTTTTCGAGAAGTTCTCGTCAATGCTGAATATTCAACAACCCGACATTCATACGTTGCAGGAATGGCTAGAAAATTCTGAAGAAGGTAAGCTGGAGACAGTGGGAAAAGTGTTGAGCATCGTCAATGGGATCCCATCAATTTTGTGGGGTAGAGGACTTTGACGGCAAATTGTTGTTGTCTGACCGATTGTTTGATATCCCCGCTAGGGACTTTGTTAGGGGGTGCCGCATTTACGATCGTCTGGCTTTCGGCGACATGCTCGCCAATTTCGCCGGAATGGAATTGCTGAAATGTCGGCGTTTTGTGTACGATGCGTGAACATGGGTGTCCCGGGTGAAATGTCAATGCGTGTGCGATTGACAATTGTTTTGCATAGACATAAACGATTTCGTTGGTATAGTGATTGCGAGGAGTGAGATGAGTTTGAGTTGTTTTGGCGTCTGGCAGATTATCTAAGCATTGTTTGAATTTTAAGTTATGTCTCACGGCATGTTTTTGCTTAGGTAACATGGATTTATTCCTCTGAAAAGTATCCTGCAAATTCTAGAATTTACCCTATATAGCGAAGAACTGTAGCTCTGAATTTATTAAAGCTTTGACCTACGAGCTGAACCGTCAAAAAATCTTATTTTGGAATGCGGGGAGTTTTCTGCAATTACCTGATAGACTGCGCTCATTCTTCAAGGAAAAATCGTTTTTCTGACATCTTCCTCCACTTAAATTTCTTGATATGTTTGACAATTTCTGTGTTGTTTTTGTTTGTGTTAAATGTTTCTTCTAAATATTCAAACTGACATGCCTATTAGCTCGATTCAGTAGTTCCTTGGTGGCAACGTATTCCACTTTTATTGTATGATTCCAGCCAAATAAGACGCTTGCGAATTTGGCTCAGATAATCAAGAAGAAAGTGTTCCAAATTTTCTTCTTCCTCGTTGGAAGCTCAATAAGAGTAATTCGTTAGGCATGTTATTCCAGAAGACTGTGAGCTTTTAGCAATACAACTAGGGCTCCTCGACCATTCTTTTGTTCCATAGTACTTGTGTGTTCCTCGTTTGATTCGAGCGGCGCCAAAGAGCTCGTTTTATCCTGCAGTCATTCCTATTATTCCAATCCATGTCTCTTCATATAATTTCCATTTTGCCGTTGCTGTTGGCTATTAATTATGTCCACTCTCGCTACATTTTTACCAGCTAAGCCCGCTCCTTCGTTTCCTTCTAAACTTCTGGATCCAGGGCCCTATGTTAGTTGTACATCCTTTCGCTATGCTGCAGATTTGTATTGTAGGGCCGCCTAGAAGCCTGCAACAGCTCTAAAGTTACGCGGATAAAAGCAAGTGCCGGCACGCTGTCCGAGTTTTGATAGCAAAAAGACCGTGATACGACTAGCGTCTAGTATCAGATTGAAATTTCGGATCCATTTTTGAGCCGTCGATGATAGCCACAATCGACCCAAGCTCCGAACGGCGCACACCGTGTGCTCAACAGCAGATAGGTATATAAGGCAGGTGAGACCAACTTCTTCACTTTTGTTAATGTAAACAATACCTGAGGCCAGGTCGAACATACCAGGTCCCGGGAAAATTTTAAAAGTAGGCAATATAAGGTAAATACAAGGCCTGTCCAGAAAGTAAGAGGCGTTTTGGGTTAACGCGGCTGTAGGCGAGGCCAGGGCCGCAATCTTAGCGTCAGGGTGTTCCTACACTTAGTACGCAACCAGCGCAACCAGTGGATCCCGATGTAATTGAAAACTCGTCAGTTGTGAACTGTGAGGTGTGATAAGGTTTTGGTCGGTGATAAATTAAGGCGCGATAAACACAAGGCCGATCGTACCCAAGAGCGGTTGGATGGTTTTGAATGAGAAGTTTTCAATCGTCCGCCATACATCCCGGATTTGTCCCCGATCTGTTCCCAGCGATGAAGACGCTTTGACACTGACGCCAAACTGCATGCCGGTGTAAACTAATGGCTGAACACGCAGGCGTCAGATTTCTACAGAGAGGGTATTGAAAAGCTTGTACCACTTTATGATAAATGCCTTAATTTAAATGGTGATCATATTGAAAAATAGCCCAAGAGTTTACCTCCGAACTTCATATAATAAAAATTTTTTTTTTCACTTCATTAATTTTTTTTATTTTAAAACGCCTGTTACTTTCTGAACAGCCCACGTAGGAAGCATTAATATTGTATATATGTACTGTACTGATTATGATGTCATCCTTTTCTGAGATTCCTTGTCATTTTCGTAGCGCTACAGCCCCCCTCGGGCCTTCGCTTCCTGCAAATAGCGCCTCCAACTGCGTCCTCCAATTTCGAAATCCGAGCAGCGATGAACTGTCTTCGTTGACCGAGTCAGACCAGCGTTTCCTCGGTTTCCTCACTGGTTCCCGCCTTTCCGTTCTCCCAACGAATACCTTTTTAGGTATCCTTTGTTCGTCCATACGTTCATGTGGCCAGTCCATTGGAGCTTCCGCAGTCTTACAATCGTTGAGACCTCAGGCTCGTCAATAATTTCATACAGCTCATGGTTGTATCGAATTCGTCATTGGTCCCCGTCTAGCTTCGCTCCGATTATTTGCCTCAGGGTGCGTCGCTCAAAGGCGTTCATTATGTTTGCGGATGCTTGGGTTATGGTCCATATTTCACACACATAGCGTAACACAAGTCATCACCGATTTGTATACTTGAAGCCTTGTTTTGCTGTGTATGAAATGGTCTTCGAGATCGTCAAAACTGACAAAATATTCTATTTGCGAGCTGTATTCTTCGGCGTATTTCGTCTCTTTCATTACCGCTTCTCTTTATTTTGATGCCTAAATATACAAATTGCCCACATTTTCAATATTGTATTTGCCAAGTGTGATATTTTGGGTATGTGAGATATTTTTCCTCGTCCTACTAGTTTTGCTTCGCTGTAGAGTTTCAGGAAGAGATCTTTGCCAGTTGTTAACGACCATTTAAATTGATGATTTCTGCAAATATTGATATTGTCCTGAATTTGAATTACTGGCCTGCTGATGTACTTGTTAAGCCGTTTGAAATGAGACGAAGAAATTTTCGTCGGTCAATAAAAGAAATCCCCAAGCATTAGTCAAAAGTAATCTTGATGAAAATTCTTATAATCATAATGTTTAACACACTGTATCATCTTTAAACCCCAATGAATCTCTTTCAAACCTTAATACTGTTCAGTTTAACTTCTCCTCTCCTAATAAAATGTGTGTCTCTATTTTTTACCAAAATGTACGAGGATTAAGGACCAAGCTTGAGGAACTCTTTATCCCCTACCAACTTAGTAATGATTCTATTATTTGCTTATCCGAGACCTGGCTGAATGTAAACATTTTGAGCAGTGAAATGTTTCCTGATCATATGGCTTATAGATGTGACCGCGACCTCATTGCTACTAATAAGGTTGATGGTGGTGGAGTTTTGGTTACAGTTAGCAAAACTCTACCTAGTTCTCTTTGTTCTGATGTGTTATTGTCAAAATTGCTCTCCCTCATAATACAGAGTTCTTGATTTCGTCTATTTATATTCCCTGTAATTCACCGTTAACTGTTTATGAGACGTTTTTTGATGATCTATCCTCTTATTTAGTTTTGCGACATCCTCACATCAAGATATTGGTTTGCGGGGATTTTAACTTTCCATACATCGCGTGGAAGAATTATCCTACTCCTATCTCGTCAGTTAATCCTTTTCTATACCCCTGTCATCTTTCATATCTCATTGCTCCTTTTTTTCAATTTAATCATATCCGCAATCGTAATGGTCGTCTCCTTGACCTTGTTCATTTAAATGTTCCTTACATGCGTATGATCGGCATCATCCTCCTTTATCTATAGATCTTATAGCCGATGAAATGAAATTTAACAAACATGCTACTCCAAAAATTAATTTTTTTAAAGCTAACTATTCAGCTATTAATACAGAATTACTTTTAAGTCAACTGGCTAAATTTCTTTAAAGGCCTTAATTGTGAGGCTGCTTTAGGTAAATTTTACGTATATATTTATAACTTTATTCGCTGTTTTACAACTCTTCAGACATCCCGTAAAGTAAATCAAAAACCTTGATTTACAAGGCGAGTGCTTAGTGTCCTACGAGCAAAAAATATGGCACATCGTGTCTCGGCACTATTGAAGCTAGATCTAATTTTAGGAGGCTGCGTGCTATTGCCAAAAAGAGATCAAATCTGCTCGGAAGACTAATTTCCGTAGTCTAGATAGTTCTCTTGTGGCTTATAGTACAAATCCTTTTTGATCTTATATTTGGTCGCTGAAATCCTCTTCTTCCAGTCCTAGTAAGGTCCGTTGGAATGGCGCAGAGGTTTTTTCTCCTCAAGAAGTTATTGACTCATTTGCCCAATTTTTCTCTTCGACTTTTACTCCTCCCGTTGAAGCTGTGCATCCTGTTGTCTTACCTAATCGTTTTCCGTTCCCAATTTCCTTTATTTGTACAGATGTATCTGAAGTCGAATCTTTGATCAATGCTCTTGATGCTAATATGAGCCCTGGGCCGGATGATTTCCCAAATATATTTGTGATGTCGTTAGCCTCATCGCTAAGTTTTTCTTTATCTCTCCTCTTCAATCTAAATTTGAGTATTGGTACTTTCCCTAACCCTTAGAAAACAGCCTAATATTGTGCCTATTTTTAAAAGTGGTGATCTAACGTCAGGTTCCAATTATCGCCATTTCCTTAATTTTCTGCTCTCCAAAGTTACTTGAACGACTGGTTCATAATCGACTCTCAAAGTCGTTAGCAAAGGATACTCCACTACCTCTAATTTGAAGGAGTTCACAAACATTATTGCAAGAGATTTGGATAACCAACTGCAAGTTGATGTGATCTTCACAGAGGACTTTGACACTTTGGATCATTTTATTCTTTGTCGTAAGCTTGAAGATCTTGTCATCTCAGGTGCTCTTCTATCTTGGATATCATCTTATCTATCGTGTCGTCCCTGCGAGTAAGTCTCTCTGGTACTACGTCTAGTCCTTTTTATCCTTCATCTGTTGTTCCACAAGGTTCAATTCTTGGGCCTCTTCTCTTTCCGTTGTTCATAAATGATCTCCCCATTGTAATTAATTCCTCTTGCCTCTTGTATGCTGATGACTTCAAATTTTTTCCAACAGTCAAATCCATTTAGACTGTCAGCTCCTCCAAACTGATCTGAATTCTCTAAATAAATAATGTGCTTCAAACTATTTATGTATTAACATTACTAAATGTCATAAAATGTCTCTCCTATTAATTTTAGTTTAGTTAGTTTTTAGTAATTTTTGATCCAAAATTTAAATTTGATGCACATAGTTTAAATGTAATTACTAAGGCGTCTAGAGTTTCCAGGTTTATCCTTTGGCATGTACATAAAGTTAATAGCATATATTCTTCTATCCGCCTATTTGTTTGTCTTGTTTGCCCTTTGCTTGAATTTTGTTCTATCTGGTCCCCCCGATATTCCTATCTCGTGTCTTCTTTAGAAACGATCCAAAGAAAGTTTACGCGTTTACTTTTCCTTTGGTTTAATTTGCCGTATCAGCTCTATGAAAGACGTTTATTCTTCCTATCTCTTCCATCTCTAATATCCCGACGAAATTATTTAGACTAATGTTTTTTGTTTGAGATGCGTTTCCGACAAACATCTCTTTCATCTCGGATGAGCTCTTATTTCGTTATCCCATATGCTAAAACTGATTTATATTTTCATTCACGAATTTTAAGAGTCATACGAAATCATAATAATCTCGAGCTTTGTCCTTTCCCCTCTTCTTACATAGCATTAAAAACTGAGAGACTTACTACTACTAATTTAACTTATTCATTCATTTAAATATTGCTGTATTTATTCTTTGCGTTCCATTTTGTTATTGGATTGTATTCAGTCTGTTAGATAGAATAAATAAATAAATGAATGACAAAATGTTGATGTCGTCCGCATAGGCTACCACTTGGCTCGACTTGTATAATAGCGTACCTCTTGTATCGACAGGTAATTGTCATTTTCATAAGCATTACGATGAATACTGTCGTATGCTTGCTTAAAGTCAACGAAAATTTGGTATACTTCTATGCTGAATTCCCAGCATTCCTCAAGTACTCGTACTTGCTTGACTGTAAACAATTGGTCTATCGTCGATCTACCTGCTACTTATTTGGCTGGAATGCCAAAGTAAAGCATTATTTGGTACGGTACATTACGATTAATACTGTCGTATGCTTTGTTAAATTCAACGAAAATTTGGTGTACATCTATGTTGAGCTCACAGCATTTTGGTCTATTGTCGATCTACCTGCTCTAAAAACCACGTTTATACTCCCCAATAATACTATTGGCGGATGATCTGATTTTATTTTCTATGATCTTTGAAAATATTTTGTACGCCGTACAAAGTATGGTATGCTATATATGTTTTCGCACCGTAGCCTGTCGCCTTTTTTGTAGATAGGGAATATAATTGATTTGCTCCACTCGTTCGGCATATGTTCTTGTTGTCAAATATGCTGGATGATTTTATGGATAGCTTTCTGGTCACCACTACCACCATATTTAATGTTCTCCATTGAAATCTCATCGATGCCTGGCGTTTTATAATTCTTTTGGACTTTGATGGCAGAACAAACTTCATCCAGAGTTGGTGGGGCCAACGCAAGCTCTCCGAGAATATCTGTAAGCTCCGATGTTCTGGAGCTGTGCGGAGGATAAAGGAGGTCCTTGAAATATGATGCCGATCTTTCTTTAATCCTGTTTTCATCAGCGATATTGTTGCGGATGTCATCACAGCGTGGTTTTGGGCTGATAATCAAGTTTCAGACTTTTCACTTCTTTGTATGCTTGTTTTGTGTTATTGTTCGCTATACTTATATCGATACTTCTCAATTGGTCGTCAAAGTATTCCCTTTTCTTAATTCTAATTATCTTATTCGCTATTCTTCTGAGATTTTCATAATTTTCTGCCCTCGTCCTGGTTTTCCTACATACATATTTTGTGTACGCCTGATTCTTTTTGTCTAACGCATTCAGGCACTCAATCAACCAATCATTTCTTTTGCGCCGGGCTTGATGCCCGATTGTCTGCTCTGCTACGGTCTTAATTGCGGCTTTCATTGCCACCCATAGCTCGTTGCTTGTTTTCAGCGATGCATCAGATAGGATGGTAGCTAGTTGGTTGTCGAGGGTCTCCGTGAAATTTTTCGCCACCGTCGCCGTTTGGAGCCTCTCGACGTCAAATTTTTGTAGAGGAGTGGTCTTCGCTGAATACGCTTTTGACATCTATTGTCTAGTCGGTCGATTAAACCTGTCGTCATCATCTATGGCACGACAGTCCAGGCCGCGCTTTGAACTCCAGGATTAATGTCTTCTTATCCTCACAGTTCTGCGACCTCGTTCGCCAGTTGATCACTCCTAGCAAAGATCGGCTGTCAGCTTCTATCGCGTCTTCCCATTGAGTCCCCGATCTTCCCGCTGGACGTCTACCTTGTGTTCGACCCTTTAATGCTCTTTTAGGCAGTCGGTTTTCATCTATTCCTCGTACATGGCCCGCGCTTTGCAATTTCCGTAATTTTGCGTAAGTAGATACAGGTGGTTCGTCAAATTGTTCTTACAACTCATCGTTATAACGTAGTATAACTATTAGTATCGGAGAATCATCTGTTGAATCCTAAATAGCAGTAAAATACCTGGGCATACTGATAGACTCGAAGATGAGTTATAACGAGCAAATCAGGGCAATAGCTGATAAGGTTGCAGCTCGCGTCATGGTGCTCACTCGATTGATGGCCAGTATAGACGGACCCACCTTATCAAGGAGACAACTCCTGATGAGTACCGTGCAGTGTGTACTACTCTACGGATCAGATCTATGGGGGATGTACTCAGCCAGGAGCTGCATCGAAAGCGGTTGGCACAGGTGCAAAGACAAAGGGCAACATCGGCAGAACATGGTGGGTGGGGGAAAACTAGAATTGCCTTAGTGGTAGATGTCTCCACGACGATTGATAAATGCAAGAAGCTCAGCACGCATGGATTGGTGGATGAGCTCCGATTACTGCGAATACATGTCCGCAGTTAACGTTTGATTTGGCTCCAGAAGCTCCCATGAAATGACTCCTCGAGAATCCCACCAAACAATCAAAAAAACTTTCCGTTTGGTGTGGATGCTGGTGTTTTAACTTTTTCACAAGCTGTCCAGCGCCGTTTGACGATCTTGTACAGGAGCTGATTTTCATTCCCAGCTACTATCCTTCATCAGTCTACGAGCAAGATAAGAAATACAGCAGACCATGCTGTCTTACTCTCTTCTTTGCAAGAGTTCTCGGGGTGCCCGAACATCCAACATTACCACATATCCTAGCGCATAGATTCTCCTTTCTAAAGGAACTGTTTGGACCTAAAACCTACCTGATAATTTTGCGATGGTGGACTTGTTATCTCCTTGTATTGTTTCCAATAAATCACATTCTGTCTACTTTTTTCGCCGTCCTGATCGTGGCTGATCTTCAAGCTGTTGTTCTCCGTGATCGGTCTGTTTGCACGTTTTCTCTGTAATTGCTGCTTATGTTCCATTGTGTGTTTGCCGCGCTGTTTCCGAGATTAAACTTATATAGTAAACAATGCCTAATATGCACTTTATTTCAACACTTTTGCTTAACAATTAAAATGCAATAGCAATTTAATTTAATTGTCATGATAAATGAATTTCCAAAATGCTACATACTGTTGAAATGGGATCAAGGAATTATAACTTAAAATTCCAGGAAAATACGTATTAAAAAACTTTTACACTCCGAAAACATTACAGAATAAAACACAAAAAACTAGGTATGTAGGTAAAGTTGCAGATTCCCTCGGAACTCTCCGGTGTATTCTTACGTAGGCAAAGTCCAGCTATCCCTACGATTGCTATTAAGAGAGTCAACGCGTTTTGATGACGGCATTACCTAGTTGAAATGAAGGAAAGAACCAGAACATGACAGCTTACGATATCGGCGCAGGCTACATCTCCTGCTTTCTAGTGGAGCACGCCCTCCGTCCTCGGTTTCCACCCTGAACAGGATCTTCGGTTAGTTCTCCTCTGGTTGCAACTGCAACAGGCTTTCTTCCCCTTTTATCCATATTTTTTTGCTACACCCTGAAATTGTAGCTGGGACTGTTAGGTAAGTATCGCAGTACTTCCCTTGAGCATTTAAATAGAGGTACGGCGTAAGCGCTGTCTACTAGTGAATGGTTTCTGGGTACTTTTCTCAATTCCAGTGGAGTAAGCTGTTTTCCACTCAGATCGCTCGAGATTCCACGCTCTGCTGGCGAAAAAGATTTTGCCACGAAAACACGTTTGTATTCGAAGTAAACAGGTATACATTATTAAGTGTGAACCACCTTAAATTTTTAATAATCATCGGATGTTCGCCAATCTAGCAATGAGCTGTCAGGACTGCTATCGAAATGCAAACGGATGTCCTGCCCAATCTCAGTCGTTCCTTAGTACGCCCGGTGTCAACTGCTTTCATCATTTTTCTGACTATCGCACGGAGCGACTCTTCTACCCAGAGTCTCTCAACATCCTATAACATAAGTATAGTATTCCTGCGTAATGGCCAGTTTAACAGAGACCGTCGGAATGTTACCTAAGGATATGCAGGACACCAGCTGTAGAAGAGTAACAGCTTTCGCCAGCTCATCAGCTTCACGTGTGTCTTTATTCTCGAATGTCTCAACATCTCGTTTGGAGATGTAGGGCATTAGATGACAACCTATGCGGAGATGCAGAATCCAGCAAGCGGCTTGGCTGTTAGCGAAAATATAAATATTCAATCCAAATATCCAATTGTATAAAAGCTAAATGACCGCTTTAACAATACAAATTTCTCGGCTTGAGAAATAGTACTGTGATCCAGAAGAGCTTTAAAATTCATTCCAAAAGATCATATATTGGTAGCTAAGGTCTCAGACATCGGTATAAATTTCTCCGAAGTCCAGTTGCCCTAGCGCAGGGATGACTGCAATTTAGTCCTTCTGCTGCATATTTCTGTTGTTGCAACACAAACTGCTTGGTTGTAGGTCAATTAAATAGCATTAAGAATGTCTTCGTAGGAATTGTAAAGAGTGTCCCTGTAATAAATAATACTGCTAACCTTCGAACTTTGTCTAACATCTTCTGTTTCACGGGTTTTATTATACATGGCTACCAGACTTCTGCTCCATACACCAAAATGGGTCCCACTTCAGCGGTGTTGATTCAAGAGACAATGCGATGCTTCAATTTCTATGTCACTCAGAATGGCTCTGTTACGGCTGTATAAAGCATACATATAATGCCCTGCGTGTCCTGTCTGCTATGTTTTCTCTTTATAGACGCTTAGGGTCTAGAATAATTTCAAGGTATTTTTCTGGATTTTGACGTTAAAAGGAATACATGAAGAATTGGCAGCTCAAGCTCGGGACTATGTATTTTTTTGTAGAGAGAAGAATAGTTCCGCTTTATTCGGATTGGCGCTTGACATTCCCTCAGCACCATTGCGATAGAATGAATAAGGAATGGTTCAGTCTTTCTAGAGATCGTCGAAATAAATGTTCTTGATATAATAATAGCAATGATATTCGCATATGCTACATCCAGTCTGATAAAATATTTTTAAGAGGTGTATCAGTGCTTGCCATCCGCTTGATGTTAGTGACCTTTTGACAAATATAACACACGATTTTTTAAGTGCCGCTTTGTAAGTAGAATCCACTGCCAATCCACTCCCAAGTTTTGGAGACCATTCAACATGACTTGTGTGTGAACATTATTGAATGCTTCCTCGATATCGGAGAAGGCTTCAAGTGATTATTCTTTGTATGAAAGCGAGCGTTTGGCATGGCCTACTAAGGCATGCACATAACTGTTTCTAAAAATTTGCTACTTGTATAAGCATCCCTTAATTTCGACATTAGATGAGTGTTTTAGGTACTAGTTATCCAGTACCCTAAACTTTTCTTTAATATCTTTAGTAGGAAGGAGCTTATACAAATCGGTCTACAGTTCTTCGGTAATGCATGTGAGAGTTCCCAGAATAAGGACGACCAGTCTCGAGGAAGTGTTAGTTAAATTGAAACCTGCGGTAAAGTGCCTCGGCTTATTGAAAGATTCGAAACAGAGTTTCTCCGAGCAAATCGAGGAAATAGCTTTCTCAGTAGACGAAAGGCCAACGTAGAGGGATCCACCTTATCAAAGATGTAACTTATGATGAGCTTCGTGCAGTATTTGCTACTGTACTGTACATTTTTTAAAGTGTTTAAAATTGCATAACTTGAACTGAGAAGAGCCGGAACCTGATTCATAAGGAAAATAAGAAACATTTCATCACCATAATAATAAAGACCATCATAATGTTAATAATCTTTACTGACATATTTCTGCAAGTCTATCTTCCATTAAGCGTCCTTTATATCGTATTGTAATCACATATACAAGATTCAATAAAAAGTTGCCTGATTTCACTTTATAACACTCCCACTTAGCAAAAAAATTAAACGAAAGTGCGGGCTTTTGTTTTTGTTTTTTTTTTTAATTGCTTCCTTTAGTCCTCATAATAAAATAAAGAATACTTACCTCTGTAGACAAATACACAAATACAATACACACCTACTAGATCAGCACCGATTTTTTTGTGGTTAGGAAGTGAATGCCATTTACGCACTGAATTCGAGGCTCCCATGCTCGCGAGAGACTGGGCTACCCACAAAACACCTCCCCTGCCAACCTGTGAACCTAGTCTGAAACCGTTTGACACATTACTTCGGGTAAGATCTCGTTTCACTACGCTGTGAGACGCCTTCAGGCTTGGGGATCCCTCTAGCGGGAGGAGAGGGACGAAGACAAGCGATCCCCCAGCCTCGACGTTCCCGGCTTCTGTGAGTCCCTTTAATCTTTTAGGACTACCCGAACATAATGGGTCACATGGTTCCATTTGTCAATCGATCCAAGTATCACGATACCTACACTCTTCGGCGTCAGCTCTCCCGTCTTCCTGTAGAGGTCCTGTCACAGCCTGTCCCATTTTTTTGTACGCAAAATGTGTGTGGCAGTCATCGTCTCCCTCTCCTGGGCAAAATCAACAATCGGAGCACCGTGACTTACCAGTCTTGTGCAGGTAAGACTGAAAACATCCATGCCCGCTCAAAAGCTGGGTCAGATAGAAGTGAGCGCTGTCTCTCCTCGAAGACAACCAGCTCCAGCGCTTTCCCAGCCATGTCTACCATGCATAACGAGGCGTATACAGACGGCGATCCGTAATTTCCATTCCCCTTGCTGATCAGCCCGAGCTTTGCCACCTTCCATCGTACTGGGAAAACCCCGTCCCGTAGACAAGCGTTGAATGGTGACAGACAAATTGCAGCACCTCAGCTGGAATACCATCTGGGCTCGCAGCCTTCCTTACTTTCAATGATAGGACTGCCTCTTCCAGTTCGCCGCTCGATTGCTGTTTCACCGTGGACAGCGTCAACATGGGTGGGAAAAAGTGCCCGCACTATCTCTTCCAACTTTTTCGCTTCAAGTATGCAACGCGTCCGTATGGCACCAAGCTCCCGCATAACTTGCTGCTAGACAAGGTTCCACGGATCTTTTTTCACATTGTCCACTAGATCTTGCCAGACGCGAGCTTTGCTGTTGTTAATCAATTTGCGAAGGCATTTCCTAACCGACTTATATCCTACTACCTGGCTGCATGCCTTGTCACGGTTCCGTGCCCGTTGAGCGTCACGTCGAAGCTCGTGACAATCCTTTTGCTTTTCAGCGATTTCATTCGACCACCAGTACACTGGGGTTTTCGACGGGGCATAGAAGCACTGCAAGCAGTCGTGATCATGCTCATAGTTGAGTTCACCATGTCTTGAGCTGCCAGTTATTCTGTCCCCTGCGAAGCACCCTGCAGCGGAGCACCTGTTGTGAGCACCTCGACGTCCATCCGCCCAATTGTAGAACATCGAGAGCATGGACGTCGGGATACAATCTCACGGATCTCAACTAGAATGTACTGATGGTCACTGGCTGAGTAGTCCTCTCATACTCTTCTCTCCAATGGTATATCCTCCGTACTAAGGAAACCGAGGCGAATGTAAAGCCCGGTATGGTTCCTTCACAGCTAATACGGCGGTGTAATACGAGCATCGTGCTGGCCGCTATTGCTAGAATTCGGTTTCCCCGAGGATCTGTTAAAGGCATGCCCCATTCGATTGCTTTAGCGTTGAAGTCTCCCCCAACAAGCACGTTGCCATCTGCGTTGGAGATAGCGCCCTCGAAAGCATTAAGCTTGGCTTGGAAAGATGATATCGGTTCGTTCAGCGTTAGGTACACACTAAAGAAGGTGGTCCTTGAGCACTGAACCCACAGCTCTCCGCCTGGAAATCACATCCTAACCCAGATGGCGGCAGTACCAGCTTCATCAGGATACCATGACACAGAACTTTCATCGTGGTGTTGCTCACTCAGCAGCAAAAAGTCGGCTTTAATGTCCCTCGCAAACAGCTCAAGCATGTTTTGGCGGTCGAACTGCCTTGTAGGTTTGCTTCCAGGATACGGGTCATCGAAGTTCTGATTTTACCTTGACTAGAGTTTCCTGGAAAACCCGACATTTTACTGATCCCAAGACGTGTCCAAAATCAGGGTTTGGATCAGCATACTTGCAAACGATACAGTGTGCCTCCTTTCTATATTCTTTTCTTTTATATCCCATCTCATTGCATTTGCAACATAGGTAACTGCTATCACGTCCTTTGCATTTTTGTGCGGTATGACCATAGCCAAGACATTTGAAGCATTGAAGAGGCGCTGCTCTTCACCATATTCTGCAAACAACCCACCCTATTCTTGCTTTGCCCTTATTCAGAAATTGTTCGACGTCCTTTTCGGTCCACTCAATGTTGGGCATGCGTTGTCCCCTATGGTTTTCTGGTGTTAACTTCGCTTTGATCCTGGCCACACTAGGGAGCTCCCTTTTGATGGGCTCTTCTACCTCAGCCAGGTCCATGACGCAGTCAATGTTTCTTATTTCGATTGTTGCCATCGGCTCAAGCGAGGCTACAGTTGTGCTTTTGCCGATGACCTTCTTCACTGTATCGCAGAATTCTTCTTTATTGTCGGCTTCTGCCCCGAATTCGATCATTATGTGGCCCGACTGGGTTGATCGTATTGCTTTAATAACAGTGTTGGTGTCTTCGGGGCTTGCATTTCCCCTGATATCCCGCAACACTTCTGCGTGGGATCGGCCATCTTGGGGTTTTGCGAGCAGTGACTGCTGCCGAGGTCTTCGTCGCGGCTTCTTTCTCTCCTGTTTCGCGTCAGATCTTTTTTCTTGCTGGGTGCCCGTGCGAACTTTATTTTCTGACACTTTTTGAATGATTTTCTTTGCGGCTTTCTTCGCTCCTTTTGCCAGCACTGTCTGGAACCTCTGATCTAGCGTTCCACGCCCATCAAATGCCTCTTTCTTCCTTCTTTCATCTCGTTCTCTTCCAATTGGGTTAGACGCCATTCCTTTATTGATGTTTGATGGTGGAGCTATCTGCGCGTGCCCTTTAGATTTAGTCCTGGATGCTACTTTAGCCTTTACTCTTCTTCGGCTTTCTGGTTTTCTTCGGCCTATAACCAGCTCCTCTAGTAATGCCCAATGCGGTCTAGTAGCTCCTCTAGTTCAAGGAGCCCATTCTTTACACTTTTGCTGATTTTTGGCGAAACGCAAGCTGATTTTATTCTTTTTAAAAATCTCCCGCTTTTCGGATTAGCCTTTCTTGATGTCGCTCAACGGCCATTGTACTTTGCGACATCCTTTCTTGGGAGAGGTTTCCGAGTACAGTAACTCAGCCACATTTTCGACGGTGGCGGTGAAATGGTCACTCCTTTCTTTTTCTGCCGTGATCGCTTTTTGGATTTCAGGATGGTTCGTTATCCGTTGTACTGAGCTGGAAGGGCTCACCACAAACGAAAATTAAGATCACTTCACTCACAACGAATAATCGCAGCCCAATTACGCGACGCGGATACCACGGAAGTAGGTCACTTTATGATGCCAGGGAACCGTGAATTTAGAAGATATCTTCCTGTAATTTTGGTTACACATGCAAAGTAACTTCATCTTTGAGGTTGATTGGTAAAAATGATGAAATATGAAACTTAATTTTTCGAATTTTGTACAGGATTTTTGTATTATTGCCCACTGCCGAACAGTTTAAATAATGCATATTATTCAACCTAGTTATTTGGATATTGATAAATATACAATGTTATTTTGCGGTGGGGGTATTATGTCGCGTGGTTATTTTGCATTGCAAATATTCTGTCGAATAATTATTTTATCGGGCAAATCTTTTGTATCGGATCTTTTGTCACGGGACTCTTGCCATCAGACTCCCTTTGCTTTTGAATTAGTTAATTTTCAAAATGTAAAGTTCATTCGACAACAAATAATATCCCTTACAACGTTGCAACTCTTTCCGAACCTTCAGAGGATAATTTTTTTTAAACGCCGAAATAAACGATGATCAATTATATCAAAGAGCAGACAAAGTTTTCCATGCAAACTTTGCCACACCATTTTACCTCCTGGGGCTCAATTTCAAAATATCCTTCCTTATTCCTTGGATACTCATAAAGAAAACCTTGTTATTGTTAGGGTATCTCATTCCATGACCGTAACGGAATTCGAGGTTATATGGTCAATATCACGCTCAACCATGTGATTATTACCTAATTTTTCAATTAGAACCCATCACGGCTGGATGGGCTGATAGTCCGACAGCAGGTTCAGAAGCTCAAACTCGATGCCGCAACCAAGGTTTGAACTTGTACAATAAGATTACATGATATTGAATGTGAATGTGAATTTTTACATGATAATCAATATTAAACTTTACTCTTTTATCCTTCAAGACTTAACCTATATTAATATGGTTCTATTCCAACAGTTGCCCCCGGCCTCCGCCAGCTACATGTGAAACTTCTAAGGAAAATGCGAAAAACTGTACACGAAACAGCATGGGAGACTGCGCTAGCAAAATTTTGCTACCTCTACTCGGCACAAGATGCATGGGAAATCGAGCGGTTTGGATACAAAAAATCAAGTCTGAAAGTTAAATTACGTATACTAACTGTAAGTAAACCTTTTCCCAACTTAATCGGTTTAAATTCAAAGTCAATTCTAAATACTTTCATTTTAGGCAATCCTTGAATATCAATTCCAATTGAACGGAAAATTTCGCAATAAGTTTTCAAATATGACCGCCGAAGAATTACGATCCGAACCAATAGGACGTGATCGATTGGGACATTCCTACTGGCTAACACAAGATCCATCGTGTAATTTTCGAATTTATCAGGAACACTTGGATGAGGAGATCTGGCAAGTGGTAGCGTCAAACCGCTCTGAAATGCAGACGCTCATTAGTCGTTTGAAAGGCAATGAGGTGGTTCTTCCATCTTTGATTGGCGTAATTGACGAAGACAGCAGCAGTAATAGTTGTGCGAATGCAATCATAAAACCTCCGCCGCCCGAAGAACAAGACGACAGCCAGTCGTCGTCATGTGGTAGTAACAGTAAGGGAAAAGTTCCGAATATTAAGATTAAATTAGAAAATGGGAATGTTGTGGAGCCAAACGGCGATTTGACAAATGGTGCGACCACAGAGACGGTAGAAAAACCTGCAATAAAAACTGAAATTAAAGAAGAAGTCGAGGATGAAGAGGAGGGAGAAAGTTCAGAGGAAGAAGAAGAAGCGGAAGAGGAAGAGGACGAAACAGAAGAATCCGACGATGAAGAGAGCGAGGAAGAAGAAGACGAAGAAGATGATGATGACGAGGAAGTAGATAAGAAAGAAGACCTACTAAAAGCAACTAAAGCAGAGGATGTAACGATCAAAACTGAAGATACGAAGCCAGGCTTAACGAATGGAAAACTTACAGATGAAGTCGTAGCCGCAAACGGAAAGAAGCCCATTCCTCGTAAATTGAAGGTAAGCAAACGATACTGAAACTGCAGAAAATATTGTAAAGTATACTTTATTTCTAAAAAATATTTTTTTTTTTTTCATTTTTTAGCCGCTTCTTATAAGCAACACAAAAGTATCATCTCCAAGCGAGGACAAATCAAATACCAAAAAGCGTGCACGAAGCATCAGCACAAATGGAGAACCTGAGACTGAGCAGCCAGCGTCGAAGAAGAGTCGGCCAACTTTGTCGGACGACCGCCGTGGAAAGAAAAGTAAATACGAGAAGTCAAGCGAAGAGGAGGACGACGAAGAAGAAGGCGATGAAGACGAAGTTGAAGAGGAGGAGGAAGACGAAGAAGCAGAGGATAATGATGATGATGACGCAGCGATCAACGGAGATGAAGCAGATGGGGAAGAAGAAATGGAGAACGAGGAAGAAAATGAAGTTGGAGAAGCAATTGAAGAAGAAATTTTAATCGTTAAGGGGGAAGGAAGTGGAAAGGATTGCGAATCATCTTCGTCCTCGTATTTCTTGCGAAAAATAGATTTTGGCTGTGATGATAACGAGGAGCAAGTTGGCGAAGCGATCGAGGAAGAAGTAATGTACATTTATGGCGAAGGCAGTGGTCAATGTTGTCTTGTTGGTAATCCAACTGGGGAGAGCAACGAAAGTATCTTAGTAAAACATTCAAAAGAAATCGGTTTGCAAACAAAAACCAAACAGGTTGATACCAAACTAAGCGAACCGGACGAAAATAAAAACGATGAAAGCAAAAACTGCATGACGAACGGAGAGATATGCGATGATAATAATAAAGGAATTGAGTTGGAGAATAAAACTGAAATTGCAGATGGCGAGACGATCAATGATAAACCTACAACACCAGAAGAGCCAAAAACAATTTTAGAAAAACTCAATGACAAAGAAGACACTAAAACACACGCTGCAAAGGAAACCCCGTCCGATGGCACTGATAACCATAAACCTCCAGATCCCATAAAATTTAACGAACCCGTTGTTTCTCCAACTTTAAGCAAAACAAACGATGCTTCATCAATAACAGAAACAGATGTCGAGAGTAAATCAGAAATTGTAGGCTGCAATGTAAACAAAATCACTGAAACAAAAGATGCGCCGAAGTCAAATTTTAACTTGGCTCGGACAACTGAGCCTCCTGACATACAAACTACTGAACTAACCACAAAAGACGATGACCCATCTTCTGTCCTGTCTGAATTTGCTCTTGCCAATTCACGGAAACGTCGACTAAGCGAAGATAAAATTTCACGTGAACTATCTGAAAGTGAATCGGATTTAAACTCAGACAGCGCCGCACCTCCCACAGAAGAAGAAGATATCGGCGGGAAGAGACCTAAAATGCGTTTGAAAGTAGTAAACACGGAAATAAGAAAAAAAGTCGAGCAAGCTAGAAAATCACACGAAGACGCCAAAAGTACAAGTGAGGAAGAAGGAGCAGCACAAGAAGGCAAAAACGGCGACGATTGTGAGGAAGCCAATGATCCGCTGCAAATATCAGAGCAAGATAGACGAAAGGCAGAAGCTACTCAAGCCGATGTGAGCAATGATCCTGAGCCTGTTCTGATTCAAGCGAAAGCAACTCGGCATCCGCCAGCTGGAACTCCTGCTAAGGCGGTAACGACAAGTGGTCGGGGTCGGAAAAAGCCAGGGAAGCAAAGGTATACGAAGCGAATTTCAGGCATACCGTCATTGGAGCTAGAAGCGCCAATCGCAGAGGGCGAAACAAGGTCTGAGGACGATCCAGAGGCGAATAAAATGCCCAAATTGGAACCTGCAACAGGACCAGCAGCTGCGCGTGACGCAAAACCATCATCGGGACAAAAGAAACCACGAGGGCGTAAACGTGATATTGATACTAGCAATATAATTGATGCGCAAACAGAAATTCCTGTACGACAATCAAGACGCATAGCTCAATTGAAAATCCGAGAGGAAGCTGAACGAAGAAAATTAGAAGAGGAAGCACTCAAGAAAATGAAAGCCGAGTTCAAAAAGAAGAAAAAAGAGGAAATTACTTCAAAAGGTATGCCAGTGCCATCAGACACATCCGAAAAATCGGAAGAAGACAGCGAAGCGGAAGAAGGGAAGAAGTTTTCAGTGAAGAAGAAGGGAGGACGTATGTGGAAGAAAAGTGGTTGGAGCTCAGGACCCGACGAGCCTGAGGAAGATGACGAGTACGATTTACATCACGACCGTTACGATTCAGAACGAGGATCTCCACTCTTCAAGTCGGATCATGAATTCTCACCTGAATCGGACATTGAAGATGAATCTCAAGCGGTGCCTTTGAAACGTGCCAGAACAGTTCGCAAGGAAGGAGCAGAAGACGACGGAAGCGAAAAATTGGACGAGTCTTGCCAAAAATGCGGGAAGAATGATCATCCCGAATGGATTTTACTTTGTGATAGTTGTGACAAAGGATATCATTGTTCATGTTTAAGTCCGGTATTATTTATAATCCCAGAAGGAGATTGGTTTTGCCCTCCGTGCCAGCAGGAGCAATTAATCACAGCATTAGAAAAGCAATTGACCGTTTTAGATGAAGCGGTTGAGCAAAAGCAAATGCGGGAAGAAGAGGCGAAGAGAGCGGAAGTTGAGCGAAAACTGAAAGAAGAAGAAGAACAACAGCAAGCCAAAGTGAACGATGAAGAACCTGAAAAGAAAGAGGTGAAATCCCAATCAAAGAAAAACAGGGCAGAAAGAGCAAAGCGACGCAATCGTCCGAAAGGGAGAAAGTCATTCATTGCTGATGACGACGAAGAATCCGAAGACAGTGAAGATGGAAGAAGCTCGGGGTCGGCAAGTTCGTCAGAGGAAAGTGAGAGCTGCACCAAGAGCAGTTCCAAAACTTCAGACAGTGAAGATAATGAGCCAATCTACAAGCTGAGGAAGCGACGGCAGGTGAACGTCAGTTATCGTCTAAATGAATATGAAGATCTCATAAACTCTGCTATAAAGGAGGAAATGGATGAAGTCGCCGGTGCAGGCAATCTGGGCAGGGGAAAGGATATATCGACAATAATCGAAGCTGATAAAGAAGAGAAAATGCGTCAAAAACAAATGACAACGACAGTAATTCCACAGCCTGAGGAGACAATCATCACGCAAAAAGAAGAAGAAATAAAGGACGAAATTGAAAACGGAGAAGGGAAAGTTAAAGAAGTTGAACATAAAGTGAAGGAAGAAGAAAAGGTGGTGGCGCCAGTCAAGAGTAAATCACGATCGATGTCCAAGAGTTTAAAGAAAAAGAGTCGCAAATTGAATAACTTGGACATCAGTTCCGATGACGATGGATCAGATGAAGACTTCAAAACTAGTTCTTATGAGACTGAAGAGGATGAATCTATTTCTGAACCTACTGATAGCGATAGCAGCTTAGAAGTTTACCGTAAGCGTGGCAAGAAGAATCGAAAGGAAAAGAAGGGAAAAGCAAAGCGGCCCCAGCGAAGAGCAGCTCGAGAACGTCGTCGTTTGGACGATTTCATAGTGGAGGACTCAGAATGGTCGGATGAAGCACCGAAACGCCGAAAAGTGAAGAGAAAACACAACTGGGAGCTGCAGGACACTGAAAGCGAAGATGAATTATCCGATCAAATTGACAGTGAAGAATTGTGTGATGACACAACAGACAGTGAAGACAGTGACGGTTGTTGGCGACCGAGTAAGAGAAGAAAGACTAAAACGAAATCGAAAGGCGGAAAAGCGAAGGGTGCCGCAAACCGTTTGGGTCCTCGGGGTGGTAAGCAGCCTCGAAAATTCAACAGGAAGAATTCAGGCGAGCGGTCATTCAAATCTAAATCGAAATCAAAATCAAAATTCACTCGCGATACCACCGACGACAGTGATGAAGATGTTCCGCGCACGCGAGGCAAACGGTTTACTTATCTTGATTCATTTGATGAGGAAAGCTCGGATGATGGAATTAAACCTGGAGTGAAGCGTCCTGATACTCCGCCTGAAGAACGTGAGAAGTTCATAAAGAAACAGGAAGAAATTAAAAGGATGCTAGCAGAGAAAAATACAGAGGCAGCAAAAGCTGTAGCGACGCCGACGCTTGCTCCGGTCGACTCACTATCGACTGTTCCACTTTCGGTAATAAAAGGAGCGAAAGCGCTTGATCTTGATTATTTGCAACGTAAAGGTGAGATTAATAGCGATGAAGAAGGCGAGACTGACTTCGATGAAGATCTGCCGGACGATTTCGATCCTGAGGCCATGGATGAAGAAGAGATTGCGAAGATGATGGAAGAAGAAGATTTTGCACAGCAACAACTTAAACTGACTAATGATGTAGTTCGACCTAAGAGGAAAGATAATGAGCCTTTGGAGATGCCCCAAATGAGGTCATATCCAGTTGCAGCACCGCCACCTCCCAGAGAATCTTCAGGCCCACAATTACAGGAGCCACCTCGAAAGCGCTTGCCCATGCCCACGATTCACCCACCGTTAAGTGGCATGCCTAGATTTTTACCTCCAGGTGCGCGTGTTCCTTACGATACTCCTATCCGCCAGCACCTACCTTCAACCGTTCCGCTCTCTATGCAATCTGTAATGCAAGCACGTCCAATGGCATCTGGAATAGGCGGAGGAATTTTGCCTGGGCATTCGGTGGTCATTCCAAGTGTAGTGGGTGCTCCAGCTACACATCCAATTGCTGGTCAAAATCAAAATTCAACAGCTGAGCCCGCTAAACCACGAGGCAGGCGAAAAAAGATAACACCGTTGCGCGATACATTGCAGAAACAACAAGCAGCCGCCGCTGCGGCAGCAGCAGCAAGCACCGGTACACCTGCAGCTGTGACTCAACCGTCAACTGTGGCTGCGGTGAAAGAATCATGTTTGACACCGCCCGAAAACTCACCTGCAGGTAAGTTATATAGTAAAGTAAAAATAACAGTTTCCTTGAACGGGTTTCGGTTTGTTTTCAGGAATAATGGGGGGTCCTGCTCAACTGTCTGTAGCACAGCCACCCCAACTGTACACCCCGCCAACAAGTACACCGCCTTCAGTAATTACCAGAATGCCACAAGTGTCGTCGGTGCCACCACCCACTCAGCAGCCTCCATTGCTTACTCAAGGGCCACTGCAGCATCGGCCACCCAGACCACCTTTTCCCGAACAAAGTGCGATTAGTCTCAAGTTTAAATTTCCAATTGTTTGTATTGCAAATTTCTTGCAGATTCGCGCTTTTATTCTCCTCCTAATCAAATTCCGCCACATCGCATGTCGATTATTCGCCATGGTGCTCCAATGCCACCACCACCACATCATCCTTTAGGCCCAAACTTTGCCAGTGGACCACCACCTTTACGACCTGCTAGTCCCAGAATACCTGCTTCGGTTGGAAATGCTGTAGTCAACCGCCAGCCGTCTCCACGCCCATTAACAACATTCTCACCTAATGATCAGTACGGTGCCGCTCGGCCGCCACCATCGCAGCAGCATCCCACACCTCCCCATGCATACAGGTAAGATCATTTTCAGTGTTACTCACTTGGGATCTATCAATGTGTTGTTTTAGACCTCCGTTATATGGAACACCCGGATATCCTCCAGCCCCGCCACAACAGTCACAAAATCCAATGCATCCCACCGCTCCTGATTATTCCAATGGTAAGTACGAACGTTATTTGTTTTCTTATGCCGTGCTTTTCTTGTCAACCGTAACAACTTTGTGAAATGGGCTGTCGATTAATATATCTTTTCATCAGTTCCAACATCTTACGGACCGACGCCGCCGTACGGGGGCCCTTACTATCCGCCACCGCCTCAGCCCCAACAAAATATTGGTCCTCCACATTCGACTCCCCCCGCGCCTGCTGTTTCGTCTGTTCCGGTTAGCTCACCTCTACCCTTGCCCACAATGCCGGCCTCAGTACCCGCTTCTACTCCACCTCAACCCACACCACCAGTCGCCAATGTCACAACAGCTTCAACGCCTCCACATGCTATACCAGTCCCAGTGACGCCGAACGCTGAGCCAACAATCGTAGGACAGACGTCTCAAGCATTACGCCCCAAAGCATCGGTGCTGGAAACATTTGACACCAAGTCAAGATCGCCGCTTTTAGAGGCGGACGTGCAGAGCAGTCCATACTCCAATTCCGGCGTCACAGAAGAGCACGAAGAGGAGCACCTTGTGACAAGTCCACCGGCTAATACAACAAGCGAATTCAGCGGTTTGGTCAGTTACTTTAGTTCTCAGCACGACGATCTTAATTCATAACGAAAAAAATCAATATATTGTGTATTGAAATCTTTTACTTACTAAGTTTGTTGTTATTATAAATCCATCTTAATTGTAAGCTAACCGCTGTAAAATATCGAGGTGCATCACATCATTGCGAAATTGATTAGCGTGATTTTGATCAGTCGAAAATCTAAGAGTCGGTACCGCATTGTCCTTTTCTAAATTCGGTCGTACTCGATTTGTTTGCCCATCACAACAACAACTGAAAGACTCGGTTCTACAGTTAACGATCAATCAATGCTCATAGACATTGCATCAATCTATCAAGCAATATTGACTGATACAAGTGAAAACAAAACAAGTTCCCTATCTGAAAGTCCTTAAGACAAACATAATAGTGCCGCATCAACAATTGTTAAACAAAACCAATATTACAATACTACCACTTTCGCCGCTTGTAAATATACGAAAAAAAAAAATAAAGTAAAAATCAAAGAGAAAACTGTTCTTAAAGTCAAGTTAAAATGTATCGTTGCAACAGCGAATAAGACACAATGGAATATGTTTTGAAAGATAGTTACAAATAAGCAAAAATATAATTTCTATTTAATACAACACATTTGATATATTCTATATTTTTATTACATAGACACAACACACTCGTCCCATTCTAAGCATAATATGAAGAAAAAAAAACACTAAAAGAAACAAAAATAGAGAATATAAGAGAATAGGTGTATACGTCTCTATTTTAAATATTTATTTTTGTTATTAATTTACCGTCAATATTTTTCGGTCTTATAAAATTAAGTTATTTTTTTCCAAACCATTATCACAAAATTATAATGTAAAGTTTTACTTAATCACTAAGTCATCATGCATTTAAAACCATACGAAGGAAATAAACATCATGCAATTCGACCATTAAGCTATTGATATAAATTGTATATTGTTTTATACTGTGTAAAGAAATCTCATGAGTTAAACAAAATTGTCGCTTTTCATTTCCTGTAAACCATCAACTAACTGTAGCAACTATCACGAAAGAATATATCTACTCAAGAATATGAACGATCACTCCAATCGCGTAAGCAGAAAAAAATGAATTAATAAAAAGTAGAATATCTAACATATTAATAGACACTAAAAATAAAGGATATTTATGTAATTTTGTCTATACGAAAGTTATTAGGATATCAAAATGTCAAAAAAGTAGATGACAAAGAAGAGTTATAAGAAAAAGAATACTAATGGAAGAAGAAAGCAAATGTACATTGTTTATAATGAGAATAATAAAAATAATGACTACACTAGAGAGAAACAGTTAGCTTTACTTAATTTGCCAGTTAGTAACACCGTAGTAAAACTTAACAGACAACTTAACAGAATCCGACCTTTGCCTTCCGGATGCGTTTCCACCAATCAATGTAGCTCTGCGAAATTCGAAAGTTCGACGGATTAGCTGGGAAGTCTCCTTTCCAAATGACTAACTCAATGCAATTTGCGCAGTTGTACACTCGTTGTAGCAACGAAGTCTTCACTTTCTTCCATGCTCGGTTGAATCGAAGATTTTCCTAAGTATTTGGTACAGAGATTCATTGAACAGTGCAATGACTCACAATTAAAAAACAGAAGTAAACCGTCTGAAACAAAATGGCGGTCGCTCAAAGACCGCAAAATCGTACAGTTTGGTAAAGACTGTGCCTAGTTGACAATGAAAAAATTTGAGGTCAGGTACTAAATTTTTATATGGCGGCTAGTAAAAATTCGAAGTTATAAAGGCTTTTAAAGGTCATAATTTTTATTCTTTTCTCGTTTTTTTTAATTACGGGACTGACCGGATAAAAATTCCAGTCGATAAATAAGCCTGGGCAAAGTTATAGGTGTAGTGAAAAAAGATTCAAGTATCGTCTTATAAACTTTCTGAAAATTTTAAAAGTAATTAATCGGCTCTTACGCAAGCGCAGAGCACTTTCGCTATAGGAATCTTTTTTTTAAATTTTTTTATTGATCTTAATTTTTCTATTTTGATCCCAAGGAAGCGCAAGCGCCTTCGCTGTAGGATAGGTTCTTAGGAGTGGAGCTCTAAATCAAACAAAGGTTTGAAATGCAAGGAGCAATTTATTCAGACATTTCGTAAGGCATATTTGGCGAAGACTAGCCCGCTACAAAAAATTGACATCGAAATGCTCCAAACGGCGTCTGTGGCCAAAAATTTCACGGAGACCCTCGACAACTAGCTGGCTTCCATCTTATCAGACACATCGCTAAAGACGAGCAACGAGCTCTGGATGGAAGTGAAAGCAGCTATTAGGACCGTAGCAGAACAGATGATCGGACATCGAGCCCGGCGCAAGAAAAATGATTGGTTCGATGATGAGTGCCAGAATGCGTTAGATAAAAAGAATCAGGCGTACAAAGAATACGTAGGTACGCAAACCAGGACGAAGAGAGAACACTGAAATTTTCAGAAGAGTAGCGAATAATATAATTAGGATTAAGAAAAGAAAATACTATGACAACCAATTGAGAAGTATAGATGTAAGTTTAGCGAGGAATAACACAAGCCAAGCATACAAAGAAGTGAAAAGCCTGAAACGTGGTTATCAGCCCAATCCACGCTCTGTTGTGATATATCATCGCTGATGAAACCAAGATTAAGGAAAGATGGGCATCATATTTCAACAACCTCCTTAATCTTCCGCACAGCTCGAGAACATCGGAGCCTATAGGTGTCTGCGGAGAGCTTCCATTGGCCCCACCAACTCTGGATGAAGTTTGTTCCATCATCAAAGCCCAAAAGAATAATAAAGCGCCGGGAACCGATGAGATTCCAGTAGAGCTCATCAAATATGGTGGCAGCAGTGTTCATAAAGCTATTCACAAAGTCTAACACATTTGGCAACAAGAACATATGCCGAAAGAGTGGAGCCAATCGATTATATTCCCTATCCACAAAAAAATGTGACAAGCTACAGTGCGAAAATTATAGAGACATATCACTACTTTGTAGTGCGTATCAAATATTTTCTAAAATATTAGAAAATAAAATCGGATCATACGCCAACAGTATTATTGGGGAGTATCAAGGTGGTTTTAGAGCAGATAGATCGCCAATAGACCAACTGTTCACAGTCAAGCAGGCACTTGAAAAATGCGGGGAGTTCAACATAGACGTACACCAAATTTTTGTTGACTTCAAGCAAGCATACGACAGTATTGATCGTAACGTACTGTACCAAATAATGCTTTGCTTTTGCATCTCAGCCAAATTAGTCCGTCTTAAAAGAAAAACTCAGAATTATTCCTTAAAGCACAATTTGTTTTTTATTTTTTTCCAAATATCGATATTTCGGAGATAAATGATCTCCTTCCTCAATGGGGATATTCTGAAGCTAGTTGCTGTTTACATGGCCTTTTATAACAATAGTTTTTTCTTAGGGTAGTTAAACGGTAATTAACAACAGAAGAGTCGTATAAAAAAGGGGTTTTAACAAAATAAGTTTTTTTTGTATGGAAAGGAGATATTTGAACTGATGACTCACACCAACTTCATTAAGTAACTATACCCAATGCCAACATCGGTGTTCATTCTTTGGTTTTCCGGGACTCGAGATATCCACAAACTTTCGCATCCATCCAGTTTTCTCCAATCAGCTACTTCCTGCACAATCTCGAGATTTTCCCATTCGATTTTATGCTTTTCTTCGACAATGTGCCTCGCTACTGCCGATCTTGCTGTTTCTGTTGTACCTCGCTTGATTATTTGTTCCGCTTCTTTGATGTGCTCTTGCCACCTGATTTTCGCTAGTCGTTTCGTTTGCCCAATATAAACCATGCCGCACTCCGGGCAAGTGATCTTGCAGATACCGCCTTTTTCTTCCTTGTTCTTCGGGTCCTTCGCTGATCCCAAAGCTGTTTCTAGGCTGTATTTTCTGCTGGTGAAAGCGGCGTTGTTTCCCGTCATTTTTATTATCCTTTGGAGCTTTTTCGAAATTATTGTGTGGGTGAGTGATTCTGCTTACCTGTTGTTCTTGCTCCTGTTTGAATAATGTTGTCAGCTGATTTTTGCGTTGTTCGTGCTCCTTTTTCCTTATCCGTTGTTCGATTACTTTTGTGCTGTACCCATTCTTCATCGCTGTTTCCGTTATGTAGTGTTTTTCCAATTATAGTCGCTCGTTTCTCATTGGTACCGTGATCATCCGGTGAATCATCATATTGTACGTTGCCATTTTGTGCCCATATGTGTGGTTTGACGTGCTCGGGATCGTTCTTTGTGTGGTTGTTTCTTTCCTATCTATGTCAAATTCAAGTTTGCCGGAGCCTTTTATTATGCTGATATCCAGGAAAGGTATCCGATCGTTCTTCTCTTTCTGCATTGTAAACGCTATTCGTGGGTGTATATTGTTCAGCTCATCCAAAAGTTTTTCCGCTTCCTTACTTTTGATCACCGTGAACATGTCATCTACGTATCTGATCAGATAGGTGGCATTATTTCCTTGGGCTCAAGCTCCGTCTCTAGCCAGTCCATAAAGATGTCGCTTAAGATAGGTGAGAGAGGGTTTCCCATTGCTGCTCATGCTGTTGCTTTGTAGAAGTTTCCTCTGAACATGAAGTAGTTCTCACTCATATATAAGGTGGCTAATTTAGTGTAACATTTTGCACGTTTCCTCCACTCTGGGGGCTTATCATGTTTGAGCACCCAGTCTTCGAACAGTGCCAAGGCTTGTTTTACTGGTAGGTTTGGGAACAAAGATTTGACGTCGTATGAGACCAGTATATCATCCCCCGCTATTTGCACTGTTTTGAGAATCTCGATCAACTCATCCCTGTTTTTGACGGAACGCTTGCTTGGTTTGTATGGGAGTTTACTGCATTCTTGTAGCAGCCACTTCGCTATTTTGGTTGTAGGAGCATTCGTCGCCGTAATTATCTCCCTCATTTCTTCACCATTTTTATGTACCTTTGATGCACATTTAACCTTTGGTAGACATGGGTTTGATACTCGAAGTCGTTTGATATCACCAATCACTGCTTTGCACTCTTTTAGAGTTTTTTTCCACTCTATTTATTGATTCAGGAAGCGGATCAGTACGTAGCTGGTGGTAGTTTCCATTATTTAGTTTGTCCGTGACAAGTTGTTCGTAGTGGCTTCGGTCCATTATGACAAAATGACTATGACGTCCACGAGTTCCCAAGTTCGTATCAATAACCAACTCACCGATGTCTTTGACACAAATTTCGAACTAAAGCAGGGAGATGGGCTGACCCCATTGCTATTCAATATGGCTCTGGATTACGTCATAAGGAAGCTACCTGTCGATACGCGAGTTACATTACTACATAAGTCGAGCCAAATAGTAGCCTATGCGGACGACATCAATATTTTGTCACGGTCATTAACAACTGGCAAAGAACTCTTCCTGAAACTCGACAGAGAAGCCAAACTAGTAGGGCTACAAATCGATGAAAATAAAACAAAGCTCATGACGCAATCGAGGAAAAGTACCTCAAATACGCAAAACATAACAGTTGGCGAATACACTATCGAAAATGTGGGCGAATTTGTGTATTTAGGCGCCAAAATAATAAAAACGGCTAATGAAAGAGACGAAATACGCCGAAGAATACAGCTTGCAAATAAAATATTTTATTCAGATTTGACGATTTTAAAGACCATGTATACAAATCTGTAATAAGACTTATGCTATGGGTGTGAAACATGAAATATATTGAACGCCTTTGAGTGACGGGTTCTGAGGCAAATAATCGGAGCGAAGCTAGACGGGGACCATGACCTGTATGCAACTTTTGACGAACCAGAGGTCTCAACGGTTGTAAGACTGCGAAAGCTGCAATGGGTTGGCCACATGAACCGTATGGATGAAGAAAAGAACTTAATGCTAAACTTATCTACAGCATTACTAATTGTAGTAGTTGTGGATTGTTTAATAATAGTTTTTCCCTTCTTTCCTGTTTCAAACAGGTTCCTCAGTTTTATACTGTGGATGAATTGGTATGGCCTTGCAGGCACTCAGCAATTTAGTCCTCTTTTGGGACCAAGGAAGAAATTTGTATGACTTTTTTATTTATCAATTTTTTATTTATTTATTTTTTTTAACTATTCTTTTAAGGGATTCGTACTAAAATACAAAACCCTATTGCAATCACGATGTGTCCGTCTGTCTGTATGTCACAGCAGTTTTTCTCCGAAACTATAGAAGCTACAACCATGAAGCCTTGTGGAAAGGTCAAAAGTGGTGACCTTGAAATTTTTGGGGTGGAAAAATTTTTCATAGCGGTTTAAGGGGGGTCTCTCCATATAGGGAGGTGACCCCTTAAAAAATTTTTTTCAACATTAGTAGTCGAATAGGGTGTCATTGGAAAAGTCTTAATGAGATCTTTTCAAAACAAGTCTTAAAAGTGCCTTATCTGTACCGAGGGGGGCAGGGGGAGGGGAAACGTACGAACTTTTCGCGTACTCCCCTCGCGATTGGACACCTTTCATCCAAAAAATCATGAATGTAGGCCTTTATGAGTACAATAACAACAAATACACGAGAAGTAGAAATTCACTCAACTTTGTTAGTAATAGTATGATTTATCGATTTTATGTTTTCTTAAATAAAATCTTAATGGTACTCTTAAATTCAATGAAATTCAGTACACAGATGATTATTTGTAAGATTAATTTATCCTGAAATTTTCATAAAGATTGAATGGTATTTAACGAAGTTATAGCGGTTTGAATTTTCCTGAATTACTATGGAACAATATGCGCTGTATTACTATGGAAACACATGGCTTTGGATCAATATGTGCTTTTTACGGACTCAGATACCGCAGCTTTGCTAGGATTTGCAAAAGTTTCAGGAATGATAGGTATCATGAATATCTTTGAGAATCGGTTCAGCTAGTGGTATCAATAATCGTAAAACAAAAAAGTGGCTATTCTAAATAAGAAGATTGAATAATTTTGAGTTGTTTTTCCCCAACTTCAACGTTCAAGGTGCATGCTTTTAACACTTGATTCAATTTAATGAGCTGATAGGGGAAACAAGACGAGGAGGCAGGAGAGAGCTCCTAACAAAAGGGCTTTGTAACCATTCTAGGGGTCGAAAAAATAGACCGTGAATCGATGATTACAGTACAGGGGAGTGGCCTCTGAAAAAAAAATTTCATCAAAGGTATTCGATATAAGTATCAAATGAAAGTTCTTTATGAGAGCTTATCAAAACAGTTCTTAAACTGACAGTTTTTGCTTCAGTGGGGGTACAGGGGGGTGTAATACATGAAAAATGTATTCCCTCCCTAAGAAGTCAAAAGTCGTTCAACTTTGTTAATAGTTAGATCTTCGAATTTTATATTTTCTCCAATAAAATCGTCTTTGACATCTTTCTTGATTTTATTCGTTGCTGGTGACTGCATTTTGTAAGTTGAGTGCGAAACCCTTCTAACATGAGCGTAGGTCTGTCTACTCTACTTAATTATTTATATTTTTTAACTATCCTTTTTTATATTTGTTATTTATTTTGGATGTGGTTGTTTTCACGCAAAATTATGCGACTCTTCGGAGAGTTAGTCTTTAGCTAGGAATAAGTACTACAAGAAGCCCGATATAGTACACGTACATGCGTGTAGTAAAATCAAATGGAGGAGAAATTGTATGACAAGGATAGCGTACCTTGGAAGAAAAGAAACAAAATATGGACTACTAATGTTAAGTTGACTGTTCTACTGGTAAGTGTCAATTAAAATATAGAAACAAATTACAAAAATGAATGGAAACACACGTTCATTTCGTGTATTTTGTTTAGTGATCGCGTCGTAAAACGTTCGAAAATTGTGTAGCGTGCGGTACGAATCAAATTTCGATCTATCATCGGGAGTTTTTATTGAGAATTTAATATCTTTTAAAGAAATAATGAAAAATGAAGTGTCTAGTGAAAAAGTGTAAAAACAATTCATCGCGCGTCAGTGGAAAATCATATTTCAGGTATTAATGGTAATAGAATTATTAAATTAACATGTGTATCTTCTCGTAAATTTCATTAAATCAAATGAGTGATTCCGTAAATTTCATTAAATCAAATGAGTAATTCAATTAATGGTTAATGTTTGAAATTAATTTTAGTCATTCTTGTTTACATTTTGCTATTCAATGTCAAACAATTTTGATTGACATAAAATCTTGGCCCTCGAATTCGGTAGCGGGATCAAATAAACTATTATCTTGAGGGGGTTGAAGATAAGTATATTAATTTATTCTGCGCTAATTTTAGTTTCTTTTTAATACTTAACTATTTATATTCATTTCAGATTTCCAAAAGACATGACATTAAAAAATCAGTGGTCAATGCAATTGGTCGTCCTGACTGGAATACAACAAAATATTCAATTGTGTGCCAGGACCATTTCCTACCAGAAGAGGTTGTTTTAGTTGGAGTAAGGAGAACATTGATGCCGCAGGCAGTTCCCAGTATTAATGTTGTAAGTTAAATATTTAGTTTGAAATTTTATTTTGATAAAAATTTTCTATGCTTTAGAAAAATCCATTGCTGAGTGGTATTCATGCCTCAATTTTCAACGCACGTAGGCGAGCTAAATTAAGTATAATATTAACTTATCAAGAATTAATTATATATGTATTATTACTATGATTTTCAAGTGCAGATAAATTGTTATTTTAATGGTGATATTTCAAAACAATTTGTTAATATATCCTTTTACAGAGTACTCAATCTACGGGACAAGATACGTTGATATTGGAAGGGCAAGTGAACGCAAATAACATTGTAAGTATTGTAGTATGAATCAATTCAATTATTTTATTTGCCTTACATCCTCAGGCCAATGTAGGCTTTTCGAGACACAAAAATTTTAATTAAGGCTGCGAAAATTTCAAAACTATCATTATTATCTGTTGCTAAATAAGATAAGAACTGAACCTTATAACTTTTCCTTTCTAGATTGGAGACTTCTCCCAGACTCAAAGTTTGAATGGGGATGAAAAGTGCAAGACAGTGAGTATACTTTAACAATGATTTTAGGAGCCTTAGCATACAAATATTAATATATGCATGCTATACTATTAAATGTTAAAACTTATAATTCTTTATATCAGGAATACACGAATATATCTATACATATCTATATACATACATATATATATATACATATATATATATATATATATATATATATATATATATATATATATATATATATATATATATATATATATATATATATATACTATATATATAACTATGTATATATATATATATATATATATATATATATATATATATATATATATATATATATATATATATGTATATATATATATACAATATATAAATATATATATACAATATATAAATATATATATACAATATATAAATATATACTATATATATATATATATATATATATATATATATATATATATATATATATATATATATATATATATATATATATATATATATATTGTTTCACGATAAAACTATCCCAAATGGATTATCCAACCATACATGCCGACTCCGGCCGGGGGCGTTTTGGGTCCTGGGTCGTTTCGTCGGAGACGGACATGGGCGCTACTCCTCTACCCGTAAATTTGTCCCTCGAGTCATGCTTGGCTCGCGCCGGAGTCTTCACTTTCAGGGGAAACTATCACGATCACTGCCTTAATATGAGTAACAAACTAGAATAGGAGGACAACCAACCAAACAACTTCCGCGACAATCCTGTAATGATTTTCAAAATGCCCGTGTAGGACACGGGTGCCGATGATCTGGCATAAGTGTCAGCGAGCTATAAATAACACCGAGCTCAGCTAACTAGCTTCACTTAACGACCGCGTACGCGTGATTGTCGACTAGCATTTGCGGGATCATATGAGGCGGGTTCTTGTCGAGCCACGAAGCTACACTACAAAATACTTATCACGCGTACTCTACTCTACAAGACGCACCGATCAATTTTTATTGTCTTTAGAAATGTTCTATTAGGTGTCAATTAAGCTACTCTACAGTAATTCAATATTTTTTGCCTCGTTAAAGTTACGGGACACGGAGGCTTGAGACAAACGCAAACATTACACAAAAAGCAACCGTTACTTTCGCCAAAGAAGGTCGTTGCATTACAAGGGGAATGTCAAACCTAAAGATGTTAAAGTGGCTGAAGTGAACCACTCATCTCTGCCTAAAGGATGGAAACTTGACGGATGTAGTTTACTTTAGACTAGTAAAACAACAAACTAAGCAGTTTCGACGGGGTGACCACCTTATCTCTTCAGGAGCAGCCGCTCCTGATCGCCACGGGGCTGCTCGACTGCTTATGTTTATTACAATCCCGTAATCTATCTATCCTAAGTGTTAGTTGTCGATGAATTAAATTCCCCGGGAGCTGGAATTCAAAACCAAAAGAGGGCCTAATCTACCCCAGCACCTGCGAGATATTTGTGCAAAAGATGAGCGCCTTAAAATTTTCACACACACTCCCGAGCTAAGTCTTGCAATTCACTTTTGCGCGTTCTATATTGAAATAAAAGAAATACAAGAAACCACGATTCACTGAACGTATAATTAATGGTAATAAATGATGATACTCATATAACACAATATTCGATGAAATTACTTATTAACTCTACCACTTTATTTACCTAACCTCAATTAGGCCTCTCGACGACGGGGGCCCCCGGTAAGCTTTCCGCTACGATTGTGTCCTGTTGATCGACTCACACTAGCAGCGTACATCCCTATAAAAATCACCGCCAATTCCTCCAAGCGTGTCCTCTTCGACCCGATGTTACTTCCTGGGAGAATTTCTTTAGAAATCGATTCGAAGACTCAGCCACGTTCTTCCCTTTGCACTCGAGTTCCAAAACAGAAGAGAGATCCTCGCTCAGTATTAGGTCCGTCCTCGCCTTGGATAGGATTTTAGCCCCGTTAAAAAACCTTCCAGTGAAATTGGCCGCAACTTTTTGGAATCGTGGATTATAGTGCCACCATTGACCCTTCGGATCTTCAGCTTTCCGTGGCGCCAACCTTCATGATGCGAGCTTTTTCCCAGTGTTTTTATTTAGTTGCTTTATTTTTAATGTTGATAGCCATGCCTGATGGAAACGTCAAGTGTCTTCCGTTTGTTTATGTTTATTTCATCCAGGAATTGAAATTAAATTCCGCTTGCTTTTTGTGAGAGATTATCCGATTTGTGTAGGTGTTTCATTGTTGGGAGCTCCTAGTAGATGATATCGAATGTGGGAAGATGTAAGCTTGCTACGCATTCATCCATTTTTTCGGCAACAAATAAACGTCGGATTTATATCATCCTAGTGGGGCATTAAATAATTCTATCAATGCCATAGCCTGTGTTGCAGATGTTACCGAAACAACGAACGACGGTATACTTGAGGCCGATAAATTCACCAATCGTCCTTCAGCCAACAAGATGATTTGTTTACCATCCGGCCAACCAATGTGATCTACTTGCGATCGAACTTTTTGCCACGTCAAATCTGGAGTCCGCAAACTGCTCACATCGACTTCGTTATTTTAGTGCCCCATGTTGCAGACTATAAACCCATTCTTCATTTTGTCCATATGATCACGAATTACAACATTTTTATTATCGCTGGCGGTAACAACAATGTCAACATTTCGAACAACTTCATTAAGTTTCACATCACGAAAACCGTCCGTGCTGGCCTGAAGAGCGTAGATAGGATCAATTTCAGTAATATACACGATGCATCCCAATCCTTTCAATTCTTGTCCGCATCTGTAGTAATTGAGCAATCACACAAGAAAACTGCTCGTAAACCTTCTTATCTCCTATTCAAAACTTTAATGGCAGATTTAGGCAAATATTCAATTACTACCAGTCATAGTCGTCATTTGTAAAATAGTTCTCCTTCTTATTATAATTAAATCTCATTTTATATCAATTTTCCTTTAGATTAAATTTAAACGTTTCCCTTTAATCATATTCTTCATGAAATTTAACATTTATTACTATTTAGAATCTTTTTCGTTTTTCTTGAATTCAGTTAATTTTCTTGAAAAGTTTTTAAATCTGCCAATTAAAATGCCAGCGCATTTAAGCGTCCGCTGCAGTTCTGCACGGACATTTAAATATACGTAATTTCACAACACATCCTTTTCCAACTTCACCATATCCGCAAATGACTACTTGCTTCTTACCAAACGACACGTATGTTGAACGCTTTAATATATCAATAATAGACTCTTTGCAGCTATACAAATTATCAACTTTGTTTTAGTGACGGAATAATTTACATTCATTGCTGGGACTGTTAACTTTCCAGATTTTGATAGCTGGTTCAGTCTATGTATCCCAGTGACACTTTCTGCTACAATACCTTTAACCATTTGAAACATGGATGTATATTTCTTCAACATTAAATGTGTTGCAATGCCCCCATCATCCAAAATCATAATTGGCTGCCAAGTTTCAGCATTTACACATTTATTGTTGCACCAACAAAAATCTTCTTCGGTCTTACCACGCCATGCGAATATCGGATAACTTGCTTCAGTCAATCCAACCGCAACTTCATTCTGTGTCGAGTATATATTACAGGCCGCCCTTCGAATCGTTGCACCTAATTCAGCCAAAGTCTCGATTAAAACTGCCGTTTGTGCATTGATATGTGTACAGCCAACGATTTGTGCATTTTTCAACCGTTTGTCTTCGAAGGCGAGCTTTCGTAGAGCCATTATTCCGGGCATTTCTTGCTCGGCTATCGTCCTAACTTATATACTATGTTTGCCATTTGTGTTATAAATGATTACATCATATTTCTATTTTCATAATTTTCAACAGTAACTTGGCTCGGTTGATTCTATCATTTTTTTCATACAATTTGCGAACTTATTGCAGAGGCAAGTGCTGAGGTTTGAAAGGAACTTGTCTGTGGCAATATATATACATAAATATCATCATCATCTATGGCGCGATAGCCAAAGCCAGGCCTTGGTCTCCAGGATCTTCCGGGCCAATTGACATCACTCAATCTCAAAATTACGCGTCCTGGAAATTTCTCTTGCAAAAGTGCTCGATTAGCCTGTGTTGTGTGGCTTGTGGTTCCGTCCTGTTGGAACCACATGTTCTCCAGTTCATAATCTTCAATTTCTCTCCAAAAATAATCGGTTAACATCCGTCCATAGCGGTCAGAATTGACTGTAATGGCTCTTTATTGATCGCTTTCAAAAAATTATGGGCCAATAACACCACCAGATCATAATGCACACCAAACGGTCACTTTTTCTGGATGCGAAGGCCTTTCTGCGATCACCTGAGGATTTTGAGAGCCTCATATGCGCCAATTCTGTTTATTTACGTAACCACTGAGCGAAAAATGAGCCTCATCACTGAAGAAAATTTTGTACGAAAAATCTTTATCAATGGCTTGTTGTTCAATCACCAAATTCGCATACATTCTGCGTTGTGTATGGTCTTGAGGCTTAAGTTTTTGAGTGAGTTGGATTTTATTCGGATGGAGATGCAAATCCAAGTGCAAAATCCGCCACAATGAGCCGTAAGACAAGCCCAAATGAATGAATCGACAAATTTGGGTCTTCCTCCACACTTTGAGCAACGACAGCGATATTTTCAACAGAACGAATGTTGCGATGATGCAACAGCCTTGCAATATCAATAACCGATCCAGTCTCTTCAAATTTTCTCACTGTGTTCGAAATTGTTTGCTGTGTAGGTCGATTATGTCGACCGTAATCGGCTCGTAAGGCCCTAAATGTTGATACAGCAGAATCACCATTTTTATAATAAAATTTAATAATTTTAACGCATTCTTCGACTATTAAACGATCCATATTTCTAAATGGCAAACCTTCAACTAAAAAAAAACACGCTTTGGATAACATTTAATTCTGACAGATGTCAAAAGGTAGGGTTATACTTTCCTACCACGAAATGGATAACCCTCATATATATATATATATATATATATATATATATATATATATATATATATATGTATATATATATATATATATATATATATATATATATATATATATATATATATATATTGTTGCGTGTTTTGGCCAATAATTTTAATGTTCTGGGAAAGTGAAAATACACTGTCTTTTAAATTACGTTAAAAGAGTTTATTTACTAAAAATGCACAATAATTGATTTCACTATTTTACTAATTTTACTTTTCACTTCGTGCAATCACTTTATTATTACTCGATCAATATCGCTTTCCAATTCGCACTCCACACTATCGCAGTTTTATTATCGCGGTTGTAATGATCCCCCCATTCATTCAGCTCGCCTTTATATAGGGTCTCTAGTCATTCAATCCGTTTCTCGTACATTGGCGAATTACCTGGAATATTCGAGCAGCTTAATGAATGGGCAGTGACGTCACTTTCATATGTTGATCATGCTTGGCAGGTTTTCGAGTACATTCGTTTGTTGATGTTCTTAATGGTTGTGAAAACAGTTGCGACATCAGTTCGTAGAATTATTTGTACATGTAACATTGCCCCCACCTCGGTTCTTTTCGCCCCGAAAAGATGTGTCGCCAGTTGTCGTCAATTCTCCCTGGATGTAATATGGGGCAAGATGGTCCAGGTGTACGATTTTCATTTTGGCTCTTGGCTTACGGTGTTCCTGTATGCGGTATACAACATCGTTGATTCGCTTTATAACTCGGTATGGTCCCTTCTAATTATGTTGCAACTTTGGAGACCTACCCTTTCGCCGTTGCGGGTTATATAGCCACACCAAGTCATCTTGCTGGAAGCCAGTAGAATTAGCCTTTAGATCATACCTGGTCTTCATGCGGTCAGTAGCCGATTCGAGGTGTTTTCGCACTGTCCGATGTATCTGGTTCAACCGTTGCCTTAGCTCACTTGCCTACTCCGAGATCGTTTGGGGTTTCTCAGGGGGTGTTTCGAACTTTATATCAGCTGGCAGACGAATAGTCTTTCCAAAAATGACTTTGGCTGGGGCTTGGCCCGTCGATGCATGTTCGGCAGCTCTGCACGCCATCAAAAATGGTGGGATATGTTGGTCCCAGTCCCTTTGGTTCTCGTCGACCATCTTGGCCAGATGTTAATTGAGCGTGCCGTTGAAACGTTCGACCATTCCATCGGATTGGGGATGCAGCGGTGTTGTCCTCGTTTTCCGTACTCCCAGCAGCTCGCACATTTCGCCAAAAACTAGTGACTCAATGTTTCGGCCTTGATCCGAATGTAGTTTGCAAGGCACGCCATACTTACTAACCCAATTTAATACTAGCTGTTCGGCTACAGTAGTTGCTTCCTGGTTGGGAATGGGGTGGACCTCGGGCCACTTGCTGAAATAATCGGCCGCAACCAGCGTGTATCGATTTCCCCATTCGGATTCAGGAAAGGGTCCTGCGATGTCAACAGCAATCCTTTCAAATGGCACGCCCACGCTATAGGTTTGCATTTGCCCTCTCAGTCGTCGCTTTGGACCTTTGACGGAAGTGCAAATTGTGCATATACGGCACCAGTCCTCTACATCTTCTCGAACGTGGAGCCAGTAGAACCTTTCCCGCAATTTCGCTAAGGTCTTGTTAACACCAAGGTGGCCTCCCGAGGATCCTTCGTGTATCTCCTTAACCACATCGTGGTTTCGGCTTTTGGGAAGTATAGTTTGCATCCTAGAGGAGCTGCCATCCGCCGTTTCCCATTTCCGCTTTAGTACGCCACTCTCCACCTAAAGAGAGTTCCATTGTGCCCAATAGCTTTTCAGGGTTGCACCATGCATTGAAACGTCCTTCCACTCAGGTCGCCCAGTCGTCTCCTTCCATACGAGCAATGGTCCGATATCTTCATCGGCTAACTGGGCATTTCGAATCTCCTCCGGTGACCAACCTTGATCGAATTCGGCCGTTATTAATTGCAGATCGACGGGCGGTTCCTTTTCCTCAATCCGTCGGCAATGCTTGCAGTTAGCTGGACATGGAGGACGATATAGGGCGTCAGCATTTCCATGAACTCTGCCCTTGTGAAGTAGTTGGGGCCTCACTAGGTCTGGTCGGGTAATCGATCGGGTTGCACCAGTGTCGCTTATTATGGTACAATGTTCTTCGTCAACTTGAATCGGAAGGCATAAGTCTGCTTCTCCACGAGGTTGCCTTGGCACGGTGATGGGGGTGCTGGGGATGTCGATCCTCCTAGCCAACGTCCGCCCCACGAGCTGGCCCCTCCAGTTTTTTGGGCTTCCATTCTAGGCTCCTGACACGGTCTGGATCTCCACCATCCTGGACAATATCTCCGTTTTCTTCGCTTCTTGCAGTCACTTTGCAGGTGCTCCTTCTCACCGCAATTCCAGCATCTAGGCGCACCATTCACTTGCAGCTCTCGCTCATTTTCCACGCGCTCACACCTGCATTCGTCTGCCACTACCTCGCTGACCCAGGCAGTGGTACGAGTCGCATTTTTCGCTGCCTCAAAGCTCAGACTATAAACCAATGCGTTCTTAACCGTTTGCTTTTGAGCTAAACACACGGCTTGTTGCAATTCCTGGTCCTTTAAGGCGCTGATGAATGCTTCTGTCGCTGCGTCATCTCGATGTTCTTGGTCGTAAACTGGATAAGTCAAAAGTGCCAGTCGCTCAATGTCTTGGGCTAGCTGCTGTAAGGTTTCGCCAGACTTCTGCATCCAATACCGTAGCTGTGCCCGGTAAATCTGCTTCAGATGCTCGTCTCCATAACGCATGTCCAGCGCATTCATTATAGCAGCCCGGTTCGAATGCAACTCAACGGGGTTAGTCTACAAAAGCTTGGCAGCTGGGCCTCTTAGAGCAAGAATTAATGTAGTTGCTCGTTCCTGCTCATTCCATTGATATATCCTAGCGGCGGCTTCAAACTGGGTTTTGTAAATACTCCAGACCGTTTGCCCGTCGAATATTGGTACTTGCACATTTCTGGATGTGCTTTGCGCTGCAGTTATAAGCGGGGCTGATGAGGTGGTTACTACTGCCTTTGCTGCTTCCAATTCCTTTTTCATGTTTTCCATCTCATGGTTGATTCTCTCCTCGACCTGGCTGACCTTTTCCTCGATCTGGCTAACCTTTTCCTCGACCTGGTAAACCTTTTCCTCGACCTGGTCAATCTTTTCCTCGACGACTTTAATTTGTTTATTCAGACTACCGAGCTCCACTTTTATTTCGCTTGACTGTTTCTCCAGCTCCTGTGTGATGTCTGCCTTGATTTCGATCGCTTGTTGGTCCAGCTTCGCTGATTGTTCATTTAGCTTCGCTGATTGTTCATTTAGCTTCGCAGTTAGACTGGATGACATCAGCATTAACATTTGCATCAGTGCATCTTCTGGTTCCTTTGATTTTGGCGTTTCTGCGTCTCTATTAAGCTCCGCCATGATAAATTCATTTATTTTCAAATGTTAGCTTCGTGGTTATTATTTATTTTTATTATTTCGGCTTTTATTTATTTTTTTCTCACCAGTTTCCACGTTACATTTCACTACTGTGCATTTTTCTTGTTTTTTTATGTTTACAAGTTCAAAACTTTCTATCCCACTTCTGACACCACTGTCGCGTGTTATGGTTCGCGGCCAATAATTTTAATGTTCCGGGAAAGTAAAAACACACTGTCTTTTAGATTAAGTTAAAAGAGTTTATTTACTAAAAATGCACAATAATTGATTTCACTATTTTACTAGTTTTACTTTTCACTTCGTTTATAAATTTTTACTTTAACTGTCTTATATATCAACGAAAATCACTTTACTATTATTCGATCAATATCGCTTTCCAATTCGCACTCCACACTATCGCAGTTTTACTATCGCGGTTGTAATGATCCCCCCATTCATATATATATATATATCTATATATGTATATATATATATATATATATATATATATATATATATATATATATATATATATATATATAGGGCCTGCATAATAAGTAACCGGACTGAGCCTGCCCCGTGCCGTTAAAGCGTCTGCTAACCGGTATCTGGTGCTGTAGTGGTGGTGGGGGTCTAGGTAAAGGGAACCGGGCTGCAGCAGTTGCCTCCAAGCGCTTGGAGAGATAGCATCGAGCGAGAGCGGAGTGCGTGTTCAGTTACGTCATCGGTGTGAAAATGGGGCGTACGATCGAGCAACAGATCTAGAGTTTTTTAACCAAGTTATTACAAGAGACGAGACGTGGGTTTTCGAATACGATCCTGACACGAAGCGGCAGAGTTCGGAGTGGCACACACCGGTGTCACCACGACCGAAAAAAGCGCGCATGAGCAAATCGAAGGTGAAGTCGATGCTCATTGCTTTCTTTGACGTGAAAGGCATTGTTCACAAAGAGTTTGTGCCACCCGGCCAAACTGTAAACGGCCAATACTACAGAGAGATGCTCCGTCGACTAACCGCCCGGGTTCGCCGAGTCCGTCCGGAGATTGCCGATTCGTGGATCCTCCATCACGACAATGCTCCGTCGCACACCTGCCTGCTCGTCATCGAGCAGTTGGCCAAACAGTCGAGGGCAACGTTGCCATAGCCTCCTTACAGCCCGGATATGGCACCAGCGGACTTTTTTCTGTTCCCCAAGATCAAGAGACACCTTAAGGGGACGCGGTATGGGTCTCTGGAAAACGTTCAACGTGCTACGACGAGGGCTCTAGACAGCATCGAGGTTGCCGACTTCCAGGGAGCGTTCGGAGATTGGAAAATCCGGTATCAGCATGTTATCGACTCCAATGGGGACTACTTTGAAGATTTCTAAAGAAAAATTGTACATATTTTGCCAATAAAAAATTTCCTGAGGTCAGTCCGGTTACTTATTATTCAGACCCCATATAAATATATATATATATATATATATATATATATATATATATGTATACATATATATATATATATATATATATATATATATATATATATATATATATATATATATATATATATATATATATATATATATATTGGATATTCTAAAAAGTATTGAGCCTTTTTTGTCACTATATGGTGTTCGTTGTCATATATCGGGCATTACTAATCAGATTGACTCAAACTGACATGCTTTTGAGAGATGACATTCCAGTCTACAATTTTCATATGGATAGTTTTGTATTTCGTCATTCTCGTCAAAAGTTGTATTCATTTAAAAATGAGTGAACTTTCTGAAAAAATTCGTTATATTTTACAATATCAGTGCAATCAAGGTGAGAATGCATCGCAGGCTCGTGAAAAAATTTGTGGTGTCTACGGTCAAGATACTTTTATCAAACGCCACAGCCAAGAGATGGTTCGCTCGATTTCGTTCTGGAAATTTGGATGTCAAAGATGCACCTCGCTCAGGTCGACCAATCACTGAAAAAGTCGATGAAATCTTTCAAAAAATTGAAGCAGACCGAAACATAAGCAGCCATGACATTGCTAAGGAACCGAGTATCCATCATCAAACAGTTTCGAACCATTTGCGTAAGGCTGGATACACAACGACATTTCGGTGCCGCATGAATTAACATAAAAAAACGTGATCGACCGAATTTCCGTTTGCAAAATGCTAATAAAACGCACCGAAATCGACCCATTTTTGAAGCAAATCCTTACAGGCGATGAAAAATGAGTAAGGTACGAAAATGTCGAAAAAGATCATGGTCAAAAAAAAGGTGAAGCATCACAAACGACTTCAAAGCCAGAATTGACACCAAATAAGATGTGCTGTGTGTGAATTGTTTATCATGAGGTGCTAGAACCTAGCCAAACACTCAATTCGGTTCTATACTGTTAGCAATCAACCAGATTGCAAAAAGCAATTTAAAAAAACCGGCCATAATTGATCAATAGAAAGGGCGTTGTCCTCCATCATGACAATGCCAGACCACACACATCTTTGATGGCCCGGCAAAAATTGACAGAGCTTGGCTGGGAAGTTTTGATGCATCCACCGCATAGTCCAGAGCTTGCAACACCAGACTACCATTTCTTTCGGTCTCTGCAAAACTTCCTTAATGAAAGGAAATTCACTTAAAAAAGGGGCTGTGAAAATCACTTGGCCTGGTTTTTCACCGATAAACCACAGAAGTTCTACACAGATGGAAGAATGGCTCTACTCAAAATATGGCGAAAAGTCATAGATAATAATGGACAATATGTACTTAAATAAAATCCATTTTAAATAAAAGAAATATTCAATCGAAAAGTGACAGAAAAAGGCTCAATACTTTTTAGACTTACCAATATATAAACCATAGATGCTTAAAAAATTTAATACTGGCATAGAAAATTTTCTAACAATATAAATGTTCTCTGGTCAACGTCTCTAGCAATCTTTCTACATTTTTAACAAATTGAATTGTTACAAAATGTATAACTTTTCGTGGCGAGGAAAATCTTCTTATAAAAGCTCATCATACTCAAATGACATTCAGTTGATCAATTATTTGAAAAATAAATGTTCTAGTAACATAACACGCTTCCTTTAATAATGATAATTTTAAAGATTTTTGCAGTATAATGAAATAAGTTTTAAAGAGGATATTTATATTTTGCTTCACTAAATATCAATATGAGATTTCGTTATTTCTTTTCTTCGTCGGCGTTCACCTTGATATGCCAGAGATTGCTTTTTAACCTCCTCAAGCGCCGTCCGATATGAAAATGACGAGTTCAATAATCACAATTTCGCCTCTTCTCTTTTCTCCTGTACCCTTATTGTCCTTTTTTGTGAAGGTTCTTCGAGCAGTTTGCCTGGGAGAGCTGCTCAATTTCTATAGTTGTTAATATAAATAAATTTACTTTAAAAATATGAAAAAAAAACTGCATTAATTACCCAACAGCCAATAGAAGATGAAATATTAAAAAAACATATAAATTTTGATTCCTGCACTGGTTAATAGGTGTCGCTTTCAAAAAAGACATTCCTAGGAAGTTAGGATTTTTGAAAATACTTTTCGAAATAATTAGTCTTAGTCATTATCATTTCATAAGTCATTCAACTGAAAAATCACAATTTCATTATAGCCGACAACCTACTAAAGTTTCACTTCATAAACTAATTTCTTGGCTCCATTCAAACTCAAAAAGGAATCAAAATGTGCTGATCGAAAATAACAAACGTTGTTAGAATATGTTATCAATGAATGGAGTTCAGTCGAGCGCTAATATCTTATTCTATTGGTGGTGTTTGAATGTTTTCAACTATTCAAAAGCGTTTAGATAGTCTAGAACCTCTAAGCTATCCATAATGGCATACACAAATGAATACACATGAGTAGGTACGCTCGGTATAGATTCTATAGAAATTATTCAACTATAATAATAATTAGATAACCGTAAGTAATGACCGGGAATCTTACTTAAGAAACTTTAGGAATTCTTACACTGGGCAATAGTTGATTGACTTCATTTTCAAATATTGTTTTCAATTTAACAGAATCCGCGAGCTCTATAGGCAACTGATTTTTAAATCAAATAGAAGTCAGTAAAGAATTCACTATAGAGCTTAAAGATTTATTTATTCGAAATACCCCTATCAATCGATTGATTGATTAACATTATTGACTCTACTTAATTGTTTCTCAGTGTATGCTCAAAGCCAATGTCATTTGCATCTTATTGTTAAATAAAGATTCAACATTTCTACCAGCATATATCGATACGATCCGTTATCTATTACCGAGTGCGTGCAACTGTATGGAATGATGGAAAAATGTTTAGTGAAGAATTTGGCATAATCTAATTCCAACTAAGCAAACACTATTTCACATTCGTTGTAACATTTGTGGTTGTTGTGCAAAAGAATTGAACCGCAAGCGACAGCAGGAGTTAATCTATTTACAATTACGCACGCCGCGTCCAGGCGTTACATTGTACTTCACTTATCAAGTACTGGTATGTACGAATCCACACACTCTGGCGGCTTCTGTTAAAATGTTTTTCTTGTAAGTAGGTTGCCAATTAAGTTACCATTGAATTAGGTGAGACGGAAACATTGACCAAATGATTTTTGCGGAAGTACCTTATTTTCTCTTAGGTGATTACGTTATGATTGTAATGTGTAAAAGGTATGGTAGAACTGTAATCTTAGTGTTTTAGAATTGAGAAAGTCGTCATCATAAATGAACTCATGCGAATGAATAGGCTTTAATGATTAAGGTAAATGATTTTCAAGTTATTATGACCAGCCAAGGCTAAGTATTCATACGTGCAATTTAGTTGTTAAAATAACCTCATTTGAATTTTTGTGAATTTTAGAATGAGGAAACAGAATTGACCTATTATGAAATAGCAATAAGATTTAACAGAATGTACTAGTATGAGTAATTTAACAAAACTTTTTTCAGTACAATAAATCAATTCACGAAATCCTATTAAATGAACGTTAGAGATTACTTAGGCAAATCAAGGTGAATAATTTGGTTGAATAATTCCAAGGAAGAAAGATGCAAAATTGAAATTTAACTGTATAGTAATGAAGGCAACTTCGTAGAAAAATCATCCTTGTTACGAAAGCCAATTTAAGTTTATGGTAAAAAGTTGAGATATATGCGTATTTCGAGACCTAACGTGGTTTTTTCCTTATTGCTAGCTATAATATTTATTAAAAATACTGAGTATAAGATTCCTATACTCGCAAACGACTCAACTAACGACTGAAAACCTCCCCTATCAAACTGAAAACCTAGCCTGGAACCATTTGACACATTACTTTGGGCCAGATCTCGTTTTGTTCACCGCGAGGCACCTGTAAGCTGGACAAACGAACTCCAAGCTGTGAATTCCTTTATCTTTTACGACTGCTCGAACATAATGTGCTACATGGTTCCATTTGCCAACCGATCCAAGCATCACTGTGACGACACTATCTGGAATGAGCTCTCCCGTCTCTTTGTAGAGGTCCCGTCACAGCTTGTCCCATTTTTTTGCACCCAAAAAATTGTGGCAGGCATTGTTTTCCTCTCCTGGGCAATATTGACAGTTATGAAACCGCGACTTACCAATCTTGTGTAGGTAAGACTGGAAACACCTATGTTTGCTCAGAAGCTGGACCACATAGAAGTCAGTCTCAAGGTGCTTTCGATTCAGCCACCGTCTCACATCCGGTATGAGGCGCGTAGTCCATCATCCCTTCGTGCAATTCATTCAACACTGCTACCAATCGTTCACCTCCCTCGCACCCTTGCTTCCACGAAGGTAAATAGCGTGGCTCTCAAGCAAGGAGGGCAACAGGTATCACGCCTGCAATAACTCTCATCACCGAATCAGAGACTGTCGGATAGGAAGATGTAGTCCTCAGTGTTCCTCTTCTCTGCACCTATGCCAAGTGTTTTCGGTACTCCTCCTTACAGAGAGCGTTGCCCCATATTTCTGTTCTTCTTGATGGGTTGAGTTCCCTACATTAGCCATAAGTCGACTCAGAGCCAATACTCCTGGAGCAGCCTTCTCAGCCATTGCCCCGATTTGCTCAGAGAAGCTCAACTTCGAGCCAATCGGTAGCCTCAGGTACTTCAAAACTGATTTTGATTTGATTAGTTTGTCTCAAATACTGATAATCCCTACTCTAGGGATTCTCTTCTTTGACAAGATCACCACTTCGGCTTTTCCCAGTGCTAGACTGAACCCATGAGCAGTCGTCATCCAGTCTCTAAGTTGTGCTTATTCTACGGTGCGTTCAGTGATTAAAGCTGCACCGTCATCCGCATAGCAGATCATTTATGACTCATTTGGCATTTCCAGTTTCAGTAGCCCATCGTAAGATACGTTCCACGGGTCTGGACCAAGGATAAGTCCTGATGTAACTTATATTCTTCTTTGGCCCTGTGTCATATCATACAGCAGGCTTCGGTTCTCCAGACAGTTCCTCAGAAGCTGCATCAGATATTCTGGGACTTAAATGGGGCTTCAATGTATCCAGAATAGCCACCCATCTAGTGGAGCTGAAGGCATTTCTAACGTCAAGTGTTACCAATAGAACAATCCGTTGCTTGATGCGACTATGTGTCGGCCTTTTGAACCGCGCTCATCACCTCTGCAATCGCATTTATGGTGGAGCATCTTGCTCTACAGCTCCTTCCCTTGATGAGTTTCTCCAGCACTTTTCCAGCCATTGTAATGAATCGGCTCTACGCCACTGCCGACTATTACATATGCATATTGCTACCATATGGCTTCCTATCTAACGTCAGTTTTGATGACTTCCCATCCTACGTCAGTTTTGTCTGGGAGTGTCATGTAATACTTTTTGCGACGCAGAACAGTTGTCACCTTCTCAACTTCTGTGAAATTTCACTATCGGAAACGCAGTGAATATATTAGGCTGTGTTAAAGTTACGCGATTTCCACCTGTATCGCTAAGCGAATGAGTTTGCTTATGGTGTTGCAAGTAAGGGTTAGAGAAGTTATTCTCAAGTTTCCCATCGTTAATTTGGTTTTTTTCTGCCCTGGCTTTGAATGCACCACCGCTTTCCTTCCCACGGGACGAAAGTCACCAGCTTTAGTTTCGTTCGTGCCTTCGATAAATTGGTTCGGTGAATACACTATAGACCGGTATCCTGTGGCCAAGACTTGTGTGTGCCTCATATTTTTCTCCAGTTTAGTCGCGTGTACAATAAGTCCAAACCTATTTGCCTATATGTTTAAATAACTGTATTCCCGAGCATGCGAGTGAGGTTGAACTAATAAGCTTGCTTACACGTGGCTTTACAAAAGAAGGATGGCTTTTCAAAACAGGTCCACGGCCCAGTGATATATAAACGGCGCTGGTCACAATCTAGATGGCTATAGTGTTCGTGTTGGAGCGCCAACTGGGGCGAAAGATCAAGGTTATAGTTTCACATCATTGACACCAGAAGGAGTCTACAATTCAGCAGCTAGTAGCGAACAGGCACGTGATGATTGGATAGCAGTGATTCAAAAAGTCTTAGAGAGACCACTCACGCCGTAAGATAGCTCAAGTAAGAGTCATAACAAAATCTTGTTTTCCTTTCTTGGAAAAAGTAAACTATACATAATTAAGACTACAATATAACAAAGAAGTTTCTAGATGAGCATGTCCGGTATTGATTGGGCGCGTCGGTTTTCTACGTGAGGAAATATATCTGTTCAAAGTGTTTAGGATTAATAACTTAAAATTAAAACCAAGAAGAGAAAAGACAGGTTAATTTAGTTTAATGTATGGATCGTTAAAAAAGAAAATCTGGAAAGAAATCAGTAAAATGTGTTGAGACATATTGGAAACAGATCCTCGAACAAAACCTAATCATTTTTACTACGGAGGAGTGCTTTAAATACATGCACGCGAATGTTAGAACACGTAACCTAAGAAATATCCAGGGAAAAAGGAAAATTGCGTCAGAATTTTCCATTTAATTTTTTTCTAAAAATAGCCTGTAGCTACAGGAAATTTAAGGGAAGTGCTCTCTTTTGATGATGAATTGCCGACTGTGAAAATAAATTGTAGGCTAAAATACACTTTATGTTCAAAGAATAATCAACATTTTCAATGCTAATTTAACAATAAAAAAAATAATTTGAAAGAATTAACTCCGTACATACATTAGAAACGGTAGCCAACAATTCATTTGCCTAAGAAACAATTGATTTTGCGAAGGCATCGAACAAAACATTGTTACCATTGAAGCTGATCATTTTAAATACTGTGGATCAATGGCTGCTACGCCAATGCAAGTTCCATAATTTCTAGTTATATAAACATATTTATACCTTTACCTACACTATTTACGTATTTATATACACATATCTATATGTGATGCATGTATGACTAATTTATTTTTGTGAGATTCCGTTTGGAAATGATATACAAATCGGGATTCCACACGCAGTGCGGTAACAAGGGAATCGCCAGAGGAATTACAAAAAAGTCTGTTAGCTTTCTCATTTAATTGCTTGATGGAAAAAAATTGCACCTGATAAGTTTTCGAAAATTCAGCATGTTGATTGACTGCTTATTTTCCACGCGCTCTTTTACAAGTTAAACATCGCATTATAATTTATTTTAGCAATGATTTTATATGAGTTTTAGCTGATTCAGAACAATGTTTCAAATTTTGTGTTTATTTTATTACAAGTTAGACAATTTCCAGAGTAAAATCATTTTGAAAATTATATGTTTACTATCAAGCCTACTCCCGAATTATTCGGCAACTGTGTGAAGAAAATCCATCTCAAGTATGTCCTTTTGTATCAATGTTTGCATGAATTGTGTAGTTTTGGTATCGAGTGCTTGATCTGCAACCTATATATTTCAATTATTCCACTGGAATTGAGGTCGGAACCTCTCGCTTTGATTAATTAAGATCTTAACTACTATCGCCGTGAAAGCAGTGTTTTGTTAACATATTCCACATTAATCGCTATTCATCAACCGGCATTCGGTGTCTGTCATACGCCTTTATATTATTCTTTCTATTTCAATCCTGCAAGTTTCAACAACTTCCCCATAGACATAATTTATCGCTGGTCGCAAAGCAAGCTTAAATTGAACATTTTGAAATTTGGTTAGCTCTTCCCAGTGAGATCGAGCCTCATCTTCATTGAATTTGATAGCGAAATGAGCTTCATTTTAATTTAATCAGCCCCTTTCACATTTAACTCAGTAGGTTATTGATTTTAGGTGATCGCATCTACCGATGGTTAGATAATGTTTATAAAAATTTTGCAATAAGATTAGAGAAATAAATGAAATCAAATCCATAAAGTTGCCATACGAAAAGAAACGAGGAAAAATAACATAACGTTTAAAACTAACCACTTGAAAGAGAAATAAAATAACTTTAAAAAGAAGCACATAACAAGAGAAACAGGAAAAAAATGGAAGTTAAGAGTAAACATATAAATAGGTTAATGTAATTTCTGCGTAAAATTAAATAAAGAGAAAAACAGAAAAATAGAAATCTGCTGAAATAAAATTTATAATACAATTATTTATTACGCATTAAGACAACAACAACAAATGAAATATAAATAATGAAATGTTTTTTTCTTCCCTGTCCATTATAAAGGTTAGTGGCTCTAATTGCCTTACAAGTCTAGTTATTATTTCCGTTTTTCTATTAAGGCTTATTTTATTCTTTATTGAAAAGGCATCAACTATTTTTAAAATAGGTGGAATTATTATTATTATTTGTACCAATTCATAAGATAAGGCTAAAAATGAATCAAATCATGAATTGCTTGGCTAACTAAGTCTTTCCTTTCCAGCATGCCCTTCTCTTCCAGTCGGACTGAGAGCGAATGGTAAGTATGCCGCCAGGAGGGAAGGGTTGTAGAAACCCGCGGATGGCCGGTTTCGTGTCGCGTGCGGTACGCAGTGCCTTCATTTGTTTTGCGTTTTTATTAGAATAGGGGTTTTCGGATTCAAATTAACATAGTATATTTTTCGGTACCGCGTCGGTGATATTCGGGAACGCGGAATCAGGTACAGTATTCGTTGTTGGCTGGATGATTAGAAGAAATATGGAATAAACTAGAGATAGGTTTCATTTCCGTATGGTTGTGTTTTCGACGCATTTAAAACGGGCATGTGAACCGGTGGCTGAGTTTTTGTATTTCGGAGTGTGTCTGGACTTGTTGACCTGTAAGGTACAGTCTGTTGTCACGTCCAAAGACTTCACATCTAGAACCGATAAGGGGTCGGTTCCGATTTCGTTCGAACGTTTTGAACAGCAAATCATTACACCGTGTCTAGCGTATGAAGCGATGATCTGGAATTTCTTTTCCCCTTGCAGATAAGGAGGAACCTTGCTACCTTCCATCAAACCGGAAAAATCCCACCCGGTAGGCAAGCGTTGAATGCACTGAGCAGCAAGTCGGAACAATAGTGATATTCAAGTTGCTCAGCTGGAACACCGTCTAGGCCTGGAGTCTTCCTCGCTGTCAATGATAGACCTGCCTCTTGCAGCTGCGATTGTGTAAAGAGATTTTTGATGGGGTATAGAAGCACTGCAAGCAGTTGTGATGATGTTCATAGTTGAGTTCATCATGTTTTGAGCTGCCAGTTCTTCTGTCTCCTACGAATCACCCTGCAGCGGAGCACCTGTCATGAGCACCTCGACGTTAATCCTTCTGATGTTCCATCCAATCGTAGAAGGTAGAGAGCATGGACGTAGGGAGACAACGTCACGGATCCCGAGCAGAATTTACTGATAGTCGTCACGGAATCAATGTTTCTTATTTCGATCGTTGCCATCACCTCAAGTGGGGCTACAGTTGCGCTTTTGCCGAGAAATTTCTTTACTGCGTCGTAGAATGGTTCTTTGCTGTCGACCTCTGCTCCGAATTCGACCAGTATGTGGCCCAACCTGGTTGCTTGTACTGCTTTAATAGTAGCCTTATCTAAACTTTAAATGGATCATTTCACCCTTTTCACATCAATTTAATGTAAATCTATACCATAAGTTTTTTTTGCTCTACATGAGTTTTCATTGCATCGTGCGGATATCGATCTCGTTTTCGGATGGCTCCGATAGCTTTTTAAATTACTTATGAAATTCTTTGTAGCTACATGAATAAGTTGCATTATTTTTAATAATTTTTTCTGAAAAATTGTTAGAGAAGAAAAATGTTAGAAGAAGGTGGTTTCGACGTGTGCACTAATTCTCATCGGGCCATCACGCTTATTAGATACACACCAGTGTACATTAAATTGATGCGAAAAAGGTGAAATGATCCATTTAAAGTTTAGCTAAGACAAGTATTTTCTGGAGGAAATAAAACCTAGATATAATTCGTAGTTACAAAAACATATTGAGTTCGCATAAGTAGGAAAATTAAAAATAACTCTCTCACCTCTAAGCATGGTGATCGTCATCACCGCTGTGTATCTAAGAAGAGTGATGGCCCGATGAGAATTAGTATACATGTCGAAACCACCTTCTTCTAACATTTTTCTCCTCTAATAATTTTTCAGGAAAAATTATTAAAAAATATGCAACTCATTCATATAGCTACAAAGAATTTCATAAGTAATTTTCCTGATAACCCACAACACTTTATGAGCAGTGTCTGCTGCCGGGATCTTTTTGTGGCCTTTTCCTCTCCTGTTTTGCGTCAGGTCTTTTTTGTTGCTGAGCATCCGTGTGAACTTTATTTTCTGGGATCTTTTGGAGGAGTTTCTTTGGGGCTTTCTTCACTCCTTTTGCCAGCATCATCTGAAATCCCTGATTTTCCTTCCTTCTTCTATCCCATTCTCCTTCAATTGGGCTGGACGCAATTCTTTTACTGATGTTTGATGGTGGATTTCTTTAGTTTTCTGCTCTTTTTTGGCCTTCTGGTCCCTTCAGCCCGTTAAACAGCTTCTCCGATAATGCCCTTTGCAATCTAGAAGCTTTTCTAATTCAAGGAGCCCATTCTTTATACATTTACTGATTTTTGGTGAGTTCCTTGTAGATTTGATTCTTTTTAAATGTCTTCCGCTTTTCGGACTAGTCTTTCTTCTTAATGTCACTGGACGGCAATCGTACTTTGCGACTTCCTTTCTTGGGAGAGGTTACCTGCTTCCGTTTCCGAAGACAGTAGTTCCGCCACATTTTCAACGGTTGCGGTAAAATTGTCACTCCTTTCTTTTTTTTGCCGTGATCACATTGTTGATTTCAGGATAGTTCATTATTATTTTGGCATTTAAGACCCTTGCTTCAGTCACTTCGGGAGTGGTCGCAGCAGTAACCATCTGATGTTTGTCTTTATTTTTTGTCCATCTTTACTGTCATTGTATTCGAGGCGGCCGTTTTTATCGCCGGTGGTACCGTTCTCAATATGTTGTTGGCTGTAACTGTTGGTTCCGTCGTAATTGTTGATATCTTTACTCATTTTTTGTTGGATTTTTTATGCTCTTTTCTAAGGTTTTTTGAGCTGAAATTGCTCCAGTTTAATTAGGTCCCCCTCAAAGCCGCTATCTCCCTTCGTGTGTGTCTCTTTTTTGGTCCCATGGTTTAATTATTTATTTATTTCAAAAAATCAACTTACAGACTAGTAGTCCAGTTACAAATCAATTAATAGATAAATACAAATATATATGGAAGAAATTAAAGACAAAGATCACAATACGATATCAAAAGTTTAGACTTATAGGAGTATTTATAAATTTGATTTTTCATCGAAGTTTTGAATACGCCAAGAGACTGTGGTAGAGGACCAAGACTTCGCTGGCTGTGTATACGAGGTAAGTGTAGTAAAGGAGAGTGGGAGAAGGTGTTAGTACGGAACCTGAAATTGAAGCGAGAATTTATTAGGGCGGGCAGCATCAAATGTATTATTTTGCCTGCATACATTTTGAGGTAAAAGACTATGATGAAGCTTGAACAAACGACATTCGTCAAGGAAAGATCGTCTGGACTCGAGGGTATGAAGATTCAAAACAAGGAATAAGGAAGGTTGAATCGGAAGAAAAGAGACCGTGTGAATCTGCGTTGAACTGTGGTACGGACTCCGAATTTGGGAGCAGTACTCCAAATCACTACGTACTAGTGAGAAGTAAAGACACATATGGGATGTGATATGTTGGAATGACGAAGCGGATCGCAAAATAACTCCAGTTAAGTGGTAGACTTTCTTAATAATTAGAGCAATGTGGAGATCAAACTTCAGTTTACAATCGAAAAGCACACCAAGATCCTTAAAGTAGGTTACATTGGTCAAAGGGATACCAACAAGCCTATACGTTGAGAAAAGATAAAATTTTTTGCAGGAGAATGTCATCTGATGGCATTTGGAAACATTTAAGGAGAGATGGTTTGATTCACACCAGTCACTAAGACGCTGAAGATCGGTTTGAAGGATATCCACGTCGAAAAGGGAGTTAATAACTCGAAAAATTTTGAAGTCATCAGCATAAAGGAGACAATGGGATGTGATAACAGAAGGTAGGTCATTGACAAAAGGTAAAAATAGTATGATGCTAAGTATTGAACCTTGTGGAACTCCTGAGCTCGGGTGAAAAGAAGAAGAGAAACAAGAGTTAAGAGTGACTACACATTGACGATTCAGGACACAGGACAGAAGCCAGGAATAGAGGCAAATAGGGACATTGAACCCTAAAAGTTTCTCAAATAGGAGAGAGTGATCCACTGAATCAAAGGCTTTAGAGAACTCCGTAAAAATAACGTCCACTTGTTGTTGCTGATCGAGGGCAGCTGCAATATGATGGGTAAAAGAAAGTAAATTTGTAAGGGTAGATCTGCCTCTGACAAAACCATGCTGTTGATCTGCTAAAGATGGGAGGACAATTGGATACAGCACATCAAAAACTATCTTTTCAAGAATTTTACCAAAACAAGGAAGAAGGGAAATAGGACGATAGTTTGAGACGATATTACGATCACCAGATTTGAAGATGGGAAAAATGTGGGCAATTTTCTATTGGGAGGGGAAAACCCTACAGGATAAACTCAAATAAAAAATAATTGAAAGGGGAACACAAAGTGAAGAAGATAAGGATTTTGCTAGAAAATTTGGAATGCCACCAGGGCCCACACTGGTACTGTTGTCAAGATTATTTAAGAGTAGATCAACCTGCAAGTGGTTTGTACGAAAAGTAGTAGAGGAAAAAGAGCAAGAAGATTGGTTGAAGCAAGGGGAATGCTTAGCCTTGCTGAAAAAGGAAGAAAAATTAGAAGCGAAGAGCACAAGATTCTTGAGGAGTAGACATTGTCACGCCATCTAGACTAAAATTATCAGGGGCATGATGAGAGGTCCTTAAAGATTTTACGTACGACCAGAACTCACGAGTTTGATTCGACATTAACGTAGCTTCAATGTGGTTAACATATGCATGAAGTACAGAGGTGACAATTTTCTTGGCCGCGGCACGATGTCCTTTGAATTTAGCGAAGTCAATTGGAACACCACTGGATAAGAACTTTCTGCGGGCAGCATCTTTAACTCTAACTGCAATGGCAACAGCTGAATTAAACTAAGGAGCATCTTTAGGTCTTCTTGCTGGAAACACAGGAGTAAACTGCGAGATTAAAGACGAAAGAAATATAAAAAGCTTATCAACACAATCTTCAGTGTGGAGATTGGTGAAGAAGGAATACCAATTAACGGAATTAAGGCTAGCTTCCAGGCTCGATAAATCGGCTTTTAAAAAATTAAAGCGGGAAGGTGAGGAATTCTTCAAAGAACGAGAAGATGTGATAGCAATCTCAATGGAGAGCAGTGGATGGTGGGGATCAGGTTTGACAAAGAATGAGAGTGCCACCGATGCGGACATAGAAGAGATGACAAGTTGGAAAGAACAAGATCAAGAAATTTATTATTGGCATTAGGAAAAATGTTGTATTGGGTGAAAGAACACAGGGAAATAAAAGAAGAAAGAGCAAAAGACACGCTACCGCCAGAAACTATGGAGACATACATATCATTACAAACAAAAGAGGGCAAATTGAAAACACCACCAACCAATATAGGTGTAGAAGGGAAACGAGCATTAATATAACTCGAGAATTCGGCAAAGAAACGTTCGTAAACAGTAGCAGGACTATTACAAGGAATATACACAGATGATACGAGGAAGGAAATAGCGTCAAATAGAGAGACTAGCACAATTATACACTTAACAGGTGAAGGTGGAGTGAAATCATCACAGGATTTGCTAGTAAGGGAAATATGTATACCCACTAGAAAGCCTCCATCGTCAGACTTACCCGTAGCATCCCGGTCTCCGTCCCTGCGGAAGATTAAATGGTTCGGAAGTAGCTCACTATTACTAATGTCATCTGTCAGCTATGTTTCCGTTAGACAGATGATATCATGCGGAAAAAGGATAGAAGAAATTCAAAGCTCAGTAGTCTTAGTCCTCAGGCCACGAACATTTTGGCAATAGCAAGTTAAGAATGAATTACAAGGCCTAAGAGATGTTTTTTCTGGGGCAAAAGGATACAGGGTGGTTCCGCTTACGAATCAGAGAGAACATTTTGACGAATACGCCAGGCAGCCAAAATTCCTTATCAAGCAAGATACTTAGGTTAGCTGGAACAGTAATTTTGAAAGACGCAATCAATCTGTTTTTGGTGCACCAGAGCGACACAGGATTAGTTTGTACTTTATATGAGCGATGATGTCTTCAACTGGTGTGCCATATTCTAATCTCGAAAGAAATATTTATGAGGGGGGGATAGAGCACGCAGTGGGGCGCCAGGTTTCATCGCAGTGATGTTTGTTGTCATATTGCCTCCAGGTGAAGGCCCCCGGCTGGCAGATGTAGATCCTGGTGAGCCTACATTTCTTATCATCAATTCGGTATCAGCATTACTTTGAGCAACAAATCTCCTAACAGAGGTCTCAGGCGGGCATGAACGATTTGGGTTAGTCCCAATACCAACTAAACGTTGCAGTGTTAGGGAAGCAGGCTGAAGAAGTTCAGGTTGCTGCTGATTAGATGCCAATTGCAGATATTTCGGTTGAGCTTTTTGCTGTAGTTGTTGTACGTGATGATGTTGCTTTTGGGAACCAGGTCACAGTTTCTGTTGAGGTTCCTCTGGAATGGCTCCCTTGCTGGCATCAACCGCAGTACACACATCAGAGCTCTTGGCAGCTAAAGCAGAGCATAACGTTAGCGATAGTGCAGGAGGATTGTTCACTGGGCCTTCCTTATCGTTGGTAGAAGGAGTACATACTTGGCTGTGAATTTCCGGTAAAATTTTTGATTGCTCTTTTAACACTCTGAGCGTATCTGAGATTGTCACTCCGCGATAGTCTTTGCATCGAAAGAATATGTTTGAATCGAATTTGATGGTGAGGGAAATAAGAGTATGAAGCGAAGGCAAAATAAGTATGGACGGGCTCCCCTTCGCACCGTCAACAGACGGTCCACTCGTTTTGTACCTATAAGGAAAAATTATTACCTTCCTCGAGGCGCCGCTGGAGCAATAAGCCTGCTAAATTTATTTAAGAGTACAAAAAATGTGGTATGACTGGTTGCAACCATTTTTTTACAAAAGATATCGAGTAAGATGAAAATAATCAATTTGCAACGCTTAATTGCAGGAAAGGGTAGTTCAATGATTGAAACCAAGGGAGGCTTCAATGTCGCAGCTGAGATGTTACAGCTCATCAATCATCATTGTCCTGACTTGCTGCTCGGTATATTCAACGCTTGCCTGCAGGAAGGGGTCTTTACGGAAAGTTGGAAGGTAGCGGGGCTTCTACTGGTCAGCAAGGGGAGGAGAATCCTGGATCACAATCTACATTTCATCCGGCATGTATGCTAGTGTTGGCTGGAAAAGTTCGAGAGAAATTTATCAAGGGAAGACTCACTGACATGTTTCATACTGCTGAAGATTTATCTCCTTGGCATAATGGTTTTAAATCAGGACGCTTACGTGGTAAGCACAATCTTAAAGGTGAAAGCACATAGCCGTACTAAGTGAAGTGTAGTTCTGCTGGTGACGCTTTGTAATGATTTTCTCCTTTTCAGATCGAACGCGGAACCGACCTCTCATCGGTTCTAGACGTTAAGTCTGAGTAGTGCCAACGGATGGTACCAACAGGTCAACCAATCCGTGCACCGTAATCCATTCACGCGGTGACTGCTTGTCGGCCAGCTAGTTCGGAGAGGATTTCGGTCGCGGGTCTCCGAATGGATTACGCTCAATCACAATATTTCAGTCACCTGAACTTGCCCGTTTTTCAAACGCGTCAACAATTACTCATCCAGAACGAGAAACCTACATTACGTTAGTTCTGGATGTGATCTATCCACAGATCTCAAATCAAAAACGCTACAAAATCCCATAGGCGCGTTACCGATTCACCGACGCGGTACCGAAAAATATACTACTCGAACTTAAACCGAAGAAAACTACTCTAAAGAAATGGCGAAACAAACAAAGGTACCGCGTACCGCGCGCGACGCGAAACCGACTTCAGCGGATTTGGCGAAACCCTAACCTCGCGACGACATACCTACCATACACTCTCCGTTCCCCCTGAAATAGAACGAGTTACTGAAAAGGAAAGTCGTTAGTTAAATTAGCAATTCATTGGATTTTTTTTTTATTTACTTCAAGAAACGGAACATAAAGTATAATTTCCTTAATACGTATTTAAAGGGTTTTTGCAAGAATCGAGCGATAATTTATTACTAATAATGATAATAGTTATAATAATTATTTTTGAAGACAATTACATAATAAGGTAAACCGCTAACAATTTGTTTCTTAATTTATGTTTCACCTTTTATTATTTTTGAATATAAATTTGCGATCACAAACAAATTTTTCGTTTTACAATAAACCGCCAAATTAAACATTTATTTTTAATTTTTCTAGGTGGATTTAATATTTATTGTTCTTGTTTGGTTTTAAATAATTTAAATTTTGTTTTCTCAACAATTTCGTAAATTAAATATTTCTAAGTGGTTCAAGTACGCATTAGTGACGAATCTAATCGTGCGTCAAATTCAAAAAGCGAAATGGAAGCAGCAAAGATGGCTTATCCACGTATACAATAATTAATAACAAATCAGGAAACGATGCAAGTGATTTTGTATAAAAAAAACGGAGAATCGATTCATTGTTTTTTTTTTTATTGCTGTTTATCTGGAATTTTCCACTTCTTTTACCATTTTTTTATTCCCCTTGTATGGCGTTTAACTTTGAATATTATATATATAAATACGGAGCGGTGTAACAATATGTGAGCGTGATCTTTAACAATCATTTGGTGAGTACAAAATATTTACAAGCCAGTTTATTATTATTGTTTATCAGTTACTTTAATGTTTAATGCCTTTGAAATGTCTTTTTTTTTTATTGAAATAGTGTTTTAAAATTGAGGATTTGATTCACAATCAGTCGCTGCTCGAAGTTAATGGGAATGTTACTGGAAACGATTGAACTAATCAGGAATCATTGGGGGTTGAGAGACAAAAAAAATTCGATTTTCCATTCTCTGCGACAAAAAGCAATCCCTCCATTTCTTGCAATATTTTTAACGACATAAAGCACACTGTTCAACGTACACAAAGATTTAAAAGTAGGAATGACGTGAAAACTATAAAAAAAATTTATCATATGTTCTAGATAGAAATCAGGACCGCATCATTCATGTCGTTCAACTAACGTCCGATTTAGCTAACGCATTTTCTTACAAAAGTTATTACGCTAAGAGTTATTTTGTATTATCATCATTTACTGTACTCATTACTATGGACAAGCGGTGGAATATAGAAATAGAAAAGTGTAAAATTACCCAAGTCGTTTGTTTGCGTTTTCTTATCTATTTTTACTAATTAATTTTTCTTCATAGCTTCAACAGTTTGTTTATTTATGCCAGATGCGAGTTTTCTATCAGAACAAAATCATCTTTAGTACGGCATGGCTGGGTTTTTTTTTGTAGACTTAAGTAAACCAAACATGGAATCAAACGTAAATTGTACGATTCAAATCGAATTAATTACCACTTGCTATTATTGGTAAATGTACTAAAGAATGTTGTTTACGATATGCATTATTTTCGGAAATACGGTATTGGAGGAATAATGGTTCGTTTTAGTTTCATTCAGTAACTTATTTCTGAATAAAATAAACAATAAAATAAACGACGTGCAAATACCTGAAGGTAAACAACCTGTCTTCGTAGATCGGCTAACTCCTGTCTAGGATCATCGGCTATTGACGAAGCCAGACTACTTGTGTCCTTATCATCAGCGGGCAATTGACCACTACTGTCCAATTCACAAGATGCGAATAATTTCCCATTACTCTGCTCGAATGGGTTGAGAGTTTCAGAATCTTGTAAAATCCTTCGGAGACGTGTCAACTGTTTCCTTAAATTTTGGACATCTTGAATCATTGCATTCCTAAAAGATTTGTCTATACACAGGAGATCGTCTGACGAGCTGACTATATCCTTGCCCGTCAGCGATGAACGGAGATGTTTGTGTGGAAGACTATCTATTGATCTAGGACTATCTGAACCGGTATTGCTGAGCGTGCTCTGTTGCACGCGGGACCTGTTGAGCAGGCGAGTTGCACGTGCGGGTGATTGTGAACTAATACTGTCTTTGCTTGAGCGATGAATTCGCAGGACACTATTCCACTCGCGGATTAAGTCCCCACTTTTGGCGTCAAGTTCTGTGAACAATTGCATGTCGTCAACTCCGTTCCATGCCGATCCACTTTGGCTTTTTCTTGAGTGAGATAACCTATCGACTGAATCCAAGCTGCTCGTCAAATCCACGCCTACTGGTTCCGATACAGTTCACACTGCCTTCCGCTGCAGACCAGACAAAATATTGCTAACCTTTCTAATCCTTTATTAACTAAACTAACCTCTTTCCTAATTTGCCTGTTGATCTCCTTTCCGACCTTGACAGAGCTTCATGCTCCAGCCTGAGGCAATGCTCCGGTGAATGTCACTGCCTCACGAATAACGTTTTCCAAAAACTCTTTAAGCACACCACGCGTTTCTTCATAGATTAAACCGGAAATACGTTGCACTCCACCACGTCGCGCCAAACGACGTATAGCTGGTTTTGTAATACCTTGGATATTATCACGAAGAACTTTACGATGACGTTTAGCGCCTACATGTGGCTGCCAAAATCATCCCGTTGTCACATCGGACAAAACAACTGTGTGTGGAATGGCACGTCATATGCGGCAATGTACCTCTCCAGTTGTCGCCAGTGGCATAGTTTTCTCGAGGGCCACGGTGGAGGGGCATTTCCAGATGGCTATGCCTCGAAATGTGCCGGGGTTGGATTAATTCTATATTTCGAATATTTATATCCACGGATCTAAATATTTGGACAGAAAAAAAAAATATTTTCTGCATAACGATATCCGCACAACAGATGAAGTCCGCTGGCACTTCGAGGACATATCCATCTGGCAGGTTACAAGGGTTCGGGATCGGAATCACTTCGATTCCTGGGCGTAGGCGTCACATTACACATTCCCCCCCCCAAAATCGAAGTAATTACGATCCCGTCTCCTTTGTAAAAGGTCTTGGTTAGGGACGTGGCGGGTCGAAGATCCGTTTCGAAGGATAGGCTACAACCCTGTTCGTGAAGACTCGACAGTGACTATATAGTAGGAAGTCAGGTGTTATTCGGAGGCCTTCGTCTAGGCAGAGATTTGGGATAAGCCAAGGTTTCTCGTGGGAATTAGTTGCACTTCATCGTCTAAGGTCTTTTGCGTGGTAAATTCCCAGGGTCCTACCAGTCATGTCCGCGATGAGGTATCGGGTGGGGCTTATGACTTGTATGACTCGACACTTCACGAATTTCTTGTCTAGTTTGGCATTGTAATGGCGGGTGGCATCGCTCTGTCGGAAGTTTCGACGATATATTTCGTCGCCGGCCTTAAAGCCAGAAGGATGAGATCGCAAGTTGTACCGCTCCTCTCCCATCCGTCTACTTTCTTCAATCTTCTCCCGCAGTTGATCTCGCAGAAGTTGGAGCTTTTCGTGCGGTTCTAGAACCACGATTGGGTCCTCTAGCGATTTCAGCTGCCGCAATAGCCGGTAAGCGCTCCCATGCCCGATCATGTACTGGCCGAACACTGCAAAATACGGCGAAATGCCGGTCGTGGCGTGGTACGACGAGCGCAGTGCACTAGTGATGGCGGACAATTTGCGATCCCAGTCCCTCTGATTCGGGTGGACATAGGCGCGAATGGCCGCTATGAGCGTACGATTCAGTCGTTCGGATGCGTTGGCTTGCGGTGAATAGACGGCAGTTCGTTGGTGGATGATGCCGTATTTGGACATTAGGTCTCGGAACTTGCTGGAGGTGAACTGGACCCCATTGTCGGAGACAAGTTTCTCCGGAACTCCAAACATGTGAAAGACTCGGTTCTCCAAAAAGCTGATTATAGGTCCAGTGTGCATGTTACGTAGTGGTTCTATGATAGGGAATTTGGAGAGCTGGTCCAGGACCACGACAGCTCCCGTGTGACCAGAAGCAGATCGAGGGTAAGGACCGATAAGATCAATGTACAAGCGCTGGAACACGCGTTCGGGGACCTCAACCTTACCCATGGGTGGTCGAAGAATGGTGTTGGGCGCTTTAGTGCACTTGCATAGCTCACAGGAGGCTACGTACGCTTTTATCTGTTGTGCCATCTTAGGCCAAAAGAAACAGGTTTTCAACCGCCTAAGTGTACGACCGTATCCGCCGTGCGCACTTGATGGGTGGTCATGAGCCCGCCTGATAAGATCAGTGGTTAATTCTTCGGGCACCCACAACTTCCACTGTTCTTCTTCTTGTATGGGGTCTCCGGATGCGTGTCCCATCCGCTTGTAAATAAATCCATCCGTCAACCGCAGTTCAGGAAGCTGGGGCTGTTGGTTCTGGATAGTGTGAATCAGTTGGGTGTAGCTGGCTGACTTGAAGGCAGGATGGTCCAGATCGATCAATTGGGGGCTGTCGTCCTCTTGGACCAACTCGGCTCCTTCAGGGGCGAACATTCTGGATAGGGTGTCGGGGACTACATGCTGGCTTCCTTTTCGGTGGCGAATTGTGAAGTCAAATGCCTGGAGTTTCAGTGCCCACCTGGCCAATCTGCCGTTGAGATCAGTCTGGCTCATTAGCCATTTCAGAGAAGCGTGATCCGTAACGACTTCAAAGGTGTGTCCCTCCACATAGGCTCGGAAGCGTTTCACTGCCAACACCGCGGCTAAACATTCTTGCTCGGAGACCGTGTAATTTCGCTGGGCTGGGTTCAGCTTGTGAGACATGAAGGCTATAGGTCTCTCCTCGCCGTCTTGTGCAACCTGGACTAAGACTGCTCCCACCCCATGTTGACTCGCGTCACAATGGATTGAGAACGGTTTGTCAAAGTCCGGGCTGTGCAGTACGGGGGCCGTAGTCAGACTCTTCTTTAGCTCTTCAAAGGCTCGCAAGCTGGGCTCTTCCCAGACGAATTTACGTCCCTTACGCAGCATGTCGGTCAAAGGAGTGGTAATGGTGGCATAGTCACGTACAAAACGCTGGTACCATCCGCATAAGCCTAAGAATCGGCGTAACTGTTTGGTGGTCTTGGGTAATGGAAAAACGTCAATCGCTTGAGTCTTTTCCGGATCGGTCTTGATATGCCCATGCCCAATGATGTGACCTAAATACTTCACCTCCGTCATCACGAACTGGCTCTTCCTTATGTTGATGGTTAATCTTGCCCTCCGGATGTGTAGAGCCACCTCCTGAAGCAGGTCGATGTGTTCGTCAAAGGTCTCGGTTATAAGCAGCAGATCGTCCAAGTAAACGAAAACTTGGTGCCGCAAATGAGGTGGTATCACCTTGTCCATAAGGCGCGTCATTGTTTGGGGGGCATTACACAATCCGAATGGCATGGTCACGAATTGATATAAGGGCCGGCCTGGGACTGTGAAGGCTGTTTTCTCCTTTGAACCGGGGTCTAAAGGAATTTGCCAGAAGGCGTCCTTGAGGTCTAAGCTCGTGATGAAATGGGCTTTAGGCAATCGACTCAAAATGCCTTCGATCAACGGTAGAGGATATGCGTCCTTGACTGTGACGGCGTTCAAGCGTCTGGCATCTAAGCATAACCGGACCTTGTTCGGCTTGACAACTAAGGTGACTGGGGAAGCCCACGCGCTCTGTGATTCTTCGATTACGCCTAATGATAGCATTCGATCCACTTCGGCATATAACGATTTTTCCTTCGCCGGAGATATGGCGAAATGTCTTTGTTTTATGGGTTTCGCATCCCCCACATCTATAGTGTGGAACACCAGGGCAGTCCGCCCGAGACCTTCCTTCTCGTGCGAGGGAAAAGCCGATATAGCCGAGTCGAGACGCAGTTGCTGAGTTACATCCAGTGTATGCCGTAGTAAGTTAGTGGGTTGAGATTGGTCAGGAACGGTGGTGACGGACTCCAGGGTCGAACCGGAAAATAGTGCCGGGGCCAAGTTAAATTTTAGAACGAAATCCACTCCTAGGTAAAGATTCTGGGTTAACTGAGGTATAATGAAAAATTCCATAGGTTTAGTTACCCCTTTAAAGCTGACATCCGTCATAATTTTTCCCACTACAGAGTGACGAGTTCCGTCCGCCGTGCTTAACCAGGAGGTGAAATGACGGATTTGGTCCGCGTGCTTTGCCAGTACCTCCCCTGCAAACTCGGCAGATATGCAATTCACACTGGCTCCCGTAGCGACTAAGCCTGATACTCGTTTTTGCAGGAGGTGTACTGACGCATATGGCCGAACATCATCCCTCAATAATTCGTCTAAGTATATGTCCTTCAACACTTTCCTCGACTGCCTGACTTTTCTCCAAAAGCTCCGCATCCGACGCGTGGCTCGCTTGCTTCGCGGTGGGACATTTGTGGCCAACTCCTCATGGAAGATGCGCTGTCGAGTAGCCAAGTAATTCCGCAGCCTGACATGAAAAGGTTTTACATGCCAAGGAACTTTCGTCTCGCTATCATTTCCCTGCGCATTGGCCTCGGCAGAGGACGGCGTCGGTTGTGGAACTTCGGGAGAACTGTTGTCAGCGGTGCGAGTCAGCAGAGTTGGAGTCATGTTGGGAGCTGGGTCATAGCTGGTGATGGGGTCAAGATTGGTTCGTCCGGGGTCTAGGAGTGCCGACGGGTGGTCGCGGCACTCGGTGGCAAGTTTTTTCGCCCTTTGCAATTTGCACAGTCAGGTGCGTATGTGTCGGCCTTCCCGCAGCGGTAGCAGAAAAGCGTCGGCTCCGCTGGACATGCGTAGAAACGATGTCCCGGTTGTCGGCAGTTCCAACAGACCGTCGGGCTTGTAAGTGCTTCAAGGGAGGGTCGATCAATCAATGCTGGGTCCTCAAGCTCCGGTGGTGCTCCACTCCTCGGTACTGGTACTGGATCAGCAAGCAGGTGGTCTGCTGCCATCAACTCCGCGGTGTGATGATTTCGGGGATTTGGTCCCGTTATGCGAGGTTGTGGGCGGAAGGTACCTCGTCGCTCATCCAAGTGTTCTTGTCTACGCGCATGGAGGCGCAATCCCTGTATGGTGTTGATGGGAAAATGTAGCAGGCTGTTCTGGAGATCCCAGCGCATGTTCTCTCTGATAATTTCTACTAATTCGTCCTCGGGCATGGTATTTCGCAGGCGAGTGCTCAATCTCACTATACTGGTGTAGTACTGGTCGAACGGTTCGTGAGCGCCTTGTTTCCGTTTCTTTATTTGCTCTCTTAGCTCTCTCTCAGTGAAGCCATCCTCAAATCGATTGCGGAAGGCTGCACTGAAAGAGTGCCAAGTGGGACGTGGCGTTGACTCTTTAAAGCTCCAGTACCAGTCGGCAGCGTCGCCGCTGAACAAAAGATGTGCATGCCGGAGGAAGGCCGAGGAATCCCCTCCCAGGGTGCTGGATATCAACGCCTGAATCCGGAAAAGGAACCGGTCCGCCGATATCATATCGTTGAACCCTGTAAAGTTCAGGCGCCAACTCTCCATGATACGAGGCGTCGGGTCTCGAAAAGGTGCCAATGCGTTCCCGGGGGGAATCACATCCTCGATTGACCTGTGGTACTGAACTGCCTCGGGGGCTGGAGGTACCAACGGAGGTCCGGTACTGTGTCGCGGTCTGTATTCGGGAGCTCTGGGATCCATTCCCGAGTTCCTTGGGGGTGGGACCCATTGCTCGGATTGTCGGGAGTGGGGCATCGCCACACTGGGATTTGGCTCCCAGCCAAGCGGAGTTCTCACGCGGCTGGGTGGTTGGCTCAACGGGAGATTCTGGATCTTTCCCTCCAGGTTGCCAATCCTCTCCGACATATCCCTCATCAACGCCACGAGGGTGTCAATGGAGTGGGCGGAAGGCATGGTTGTCACCTCGGACACGACACTCGCAGCCGGAACTTCACCGCCTACTGCTCCTTGCAGGTCTAAGAGTGGTTGTGACGGTTCGGCTTCTGGAGCTCCTTTCGCCACTGCTCCACGCGTCGGTAGGGGCGTTCCGAGGGGGACGTCTAGGGCAGACCGATCTATGGGTCGTCGGCATAAGGGACACAGCTCTGACGTGAGGAGGAGCTGTTGTACACAGGCACGATGGAATAAATGTCCACAATCCAATCGCACGCTGTGTACGCCCTCCACTACGTCTTCGAAGCAGATCCCGCAGTTAGCTGGTTGGACCGTTTTGGATCTGGTCCAACGCTTGTCTGGGGTCCGCTTCGTTGCCATTTTGTGTGTGTTACTTGTGGTGCTAAAATAAAGTAAAAAAAAAAAATATATAGAATATACTTATTCCTACTAATAACTTATCACTAAATTAGTGGCCGTTAGTGGCGAGCTATGTATATAAAATAGAAAAAAAAAGAGAGGAAAAAAGATTAAATGATACACACTTTCCTTTTCAGTGGTCGAACTCTTCAGCGGGAAATGAGAGTGCGTGGTAATCTGCCGAAGAAAGGGTGCTTCGGTCGATTTACGAAATTTATCCCCATACCCACATACATTACAAACCGGTTCTAATCTACGTTAAATGACTCGACGAGACAAGTGGTAGAGCTACCGTAACGACTTTGTACGCGGTCAAAGTTCCCGACGCGTAGAAGCATTCCGGGCTTCGCAACTCCAGCATACGCCACCGAACGTTGAACCGATACCACTCGTCTAACACGCATAAGAAATAGTTAGAATCCTTCCGCGACATAAAGGCAAGGTAGCCTTCTATTTTCTTGAGAGTCCATGCTGATAGGTAAACCCATCAGACTGGCAGTTCCATCAAGAAAATAGAAGGTCCTTACAGGGGTTAACCTGGGACAACACATCGGAAGGATTCTGTCGCGAAAGCAAAATCAAACAAAGGAGAGCGGAAGCTACAACTCACGTGAAGCGACCTCTAATGTGTATCACACAATTCCACTGCTCCTGATAGTGGGACTCGAGTACCAAAGTACCTTACATCCTCCGTAAAGGACCAACTCGTCAGAAGACGCGAAGTTCTTTCCCCCTTAGGATGTTGTTTGGCCCCACGTTGGGCGCCATTTGTAATGATTTTTCTACCTTCAGCTCGAACGCGAAACCGACCTCTCATCGGTTCTAGACGTTAAGTCTGAGTAGTGCCAACGGATGGTACCAACAGGTCAACCAATCCGTGCACCGTAATCCATTCACGCGGTGACTGCTTGTCGGCCAGCTAGTTCGGAGAGGATTTCGGTCGCGGGTCTCCGAATGGATTACGCTCAATCACAATATTTCAGTCACCTGAACTTGCCCGTTTTTCAAACGCGTCAACAATTACTCATCCAGAACGAGAAACCTACATTACGTTAGTTCTGGATGTGATCTATCCACAGATCTCAAATCAAAAACGCTACAAAATCCCATAGGCGCGTTACCGATTCACCGACGCGGTACCGAAAAATATACTACTCGAACTTAAACCGAAGAAAACTACTCTAAAGAAATGGCGAAACAAACAAAGGTACCGCGTACCGCGCGCGACGCGAAACCGACTTCAGCGGATTTGGCGAAACCCTAACCTCGCGACGACATACCTACCATACACTCTCCGTTCCCCCTGAAATAGAACGAGTTACTGAAAAGGAAAGTCGTTAGTTAAATTAGCAATTCATTGGATTTTTTTTTTATTTACTTCAAGAAACGGAACATAAAGTATAATTTCCTTAATACGTATTTAAAGGGTTTTTGCAAGAATCGAGCGATAATTTATTACTAATAATGATAATAGTTATAATAATTATTTTTGAAGACAATTACATAATAAGGTAAACCGCTAACAATTTGTTTCTTAATTTATGTTTCACCTTTTATTATTTTTGAATATAAATTTGCGATCACAAACAAATTTTTCGTTTTACAATAAACCGCCAAATTAAACATTTATTTTTAATTTTTCTAGGTGGATTTAATATTTATTGTTCTTGTTTGGTTTTAAATAATTTAAATTTTGTTTTCTCAACAATTTCGTAAATTAAATATTTCTAAGTGGTTCAAGTACGCATTAGTGACGAATCTAATCGTGCGTCAAATTCAAAAAGCGAAATGGAAGCAGCAAAGATGGCTTATCCACGTATACAATAATTAATAACAAATCAGGAAACGATGCAAGTGATTTTGTATAAAAAAAACGGAGAATCGATTCATTGTTTTTTTTTTTATTGCTGTTTATCTGGAATTTTCCACTTCTTTTACCATTTTTTTATTCCCCTTGTATGGCGTTTAACTTTGAATATTATATATATAAATACGGAGCGGTGTAACAATATGTGAGCGTGATCTTTAACAATCATTTGGTGAGTACAAAATATTTACAAGCCAGTTTATTATTATTGTTTATCAGTTACTTTAATGTTTAATGCCTTTGAAATGTCTTTTTTTTTTATTGAAATAGTGTTTTAAAATTGAGGATTTGATTCACAATCAGTCGCTGCTCGAAGTTAATGGGAATGTTACTGGAAACGATTGAACTAATCAGGAATCATTGGGGGTTGAGAGACAAAAAAAATTCGATTTTCCATTCTCTGCGACAAAAAGCAATCCCTCCATTTCTTGCAATATTTTTAACGACATAAAGCACACTGTTCAACGTACACAAAGATTTAAAAGTAGGAATGACGTGAAAACTATAAAAAAAATTTATCATATGTTCTAGATAGAAATCAGGACCGCATCATTCATGTCGTTCAACTAACGTCCGATTTAGCTAACGCATTTTCTTACAAAAGTTATTACGCTAAGAGTTATTTTGTATTATCATCATTTACTGTACTCATTACTATGGACAAGCGGTGGAATATAGAAATAGAAAAGTGTAAAATTACCCAAGTCGTTTGTTTGCGTTTTCTTATCTATTTTTACTAATTAATTTTTCTTCATAGCTTCAACAGTTTGTTTATTTATGCCAGATGCGAGTTTTCTATCAGAACAAAATCATCTTTAGTACGGCATGGCTGGGTTTTTTTTTGTAGACTTAAGTAAACCAAACATGGAATCAAACGTAAATTGTACGATTCAAATCGAATTAATTACCACTTGCTATTATTGGTAAATGTACTAAAGAATGTTGTTTACGATATGCATTATTTTCGGAAATACGGTATTGGAGGAATAATGGTTCGTTTTAGTTTCATTCAGTAACTTATTTCTGAATAAAATAAACAATAAAATAAACGACGTGCAAATACCTGAAGGTAAACAACCTGTCTTCGTAGATCGGCTAACTCCTGTCTAGGATCATCGGCTATTGACGAAGCCAGACTACTTGTGTCCTTATCATCAGCGGGCAATTGACCACTACTGTCCAATTCACAAGATGCGAATAATTTCCCATTACTCTGCTCGAATGGGTTGAGAGTTTCAGAATCTTGTAAAATCCTTCGGAGACGTGTCAACTGTTTCCTTAAATTTTGGACATCTTGAATCATTGCATTCCTAAAAGATTTGTCTATACACAGGAGATCGTCTGACGAGCTGACTATATCCTTGCCCGTCAGCGATGAACGGAGATGTTTGTGTGGAAGACTATCTATTGATCTAGGACTATCTGAACCGGTATTGCTGAGCGTGCTCTGTTGCACGCGGGACCTGTTGAGCAGGCGAGTTGCACGTGCGGGTGATTGTGAACTAATACTGTCTTTGCTTGAGCGATGAATTCGCAGGACACTATTCCACTCGCGGATTAAGTCCCCACTTTTGGCGTCAAGTTCTGTGAACAATTGCATGTCGTCAACTCCGTTCCATGCCGATCCACTTTGGCTTTTTCTTGAGTGAGATAACCTATCGACTGAATCCAAGCTGCTCGTCAAATCCACGCCTACTGGTTCCGATACAGTTCACACTGCCTTCCGCTGCAGACCAGACAAAATATTGCTAACCTTTCTAATCCTTTATTAACTAAACTAACCTCTTTCCTAATTTGCCTGTTGATCTCCTTTCCGACCTTGACAGAGCTTCATGCTCCAGCCTGAGGCAATGCTCCGGTGAATGTCACTGCCTCACGAATAACGTTTTCCAAAAACTCTTTAAGCACACCACGCGTTTCTTCATAGATTAAACCGGAAATACGTTGCACTCCACCACGTCGCGCCAAACGACGTATAGCTGGTTTTGTAATACCTTGGATATTATCACGAAGAACTTTACGATGACGTTTAGCGCCTACATGTGGCTGCCAAAATCATCCCGTTGTCACATCGGACAAAACAACTGTGTGTGGAATGGCACGTCATATGCGGCAATGTACCTCTCCAGTTGTCGCCAGTGGCATAGTTTTCTCGAGGGCCACGGTGGAGGGGCATTTCCAGATGGCTATGCCTCGAAATGTGCCGGGGTTGGATTAATTCTATATTTCGAATATTTATATCCACGGATCTAAATATTTGGACAGAAAAAAAAAATATTTTCTGCATAACGATATCCGCACAACAGATGAAGTCCGCTGGCACTTCGAGGACATATCCATCTGGCAGGTTACAAGGGTTCGGGATCGGAATCACTTCGATTCCTGGGCGTAGGCGTCACATTACAGCTTAATGTTCGAATGACCTTCAACTCCGCCAAATGAATGGATGTTCTGAATACGCTAAAACCCTATTTGAAATTCCACGAACCGAAGCCTGCTTTATGACACGATGCAGAGCCAATAAAGGATGGAAGTTATATTGGGTGTTGCTCAATAATCTATCCTTGCTGTAGACTTGTGGAACATTTGGTACGACGGGTTACTGAAACTAGAACTGTCGAATGAGTTGCGCCTGATCGGCTATGTGGATGAGGTTGCTGTGCAAGTTGCAACTTGGTACAATGAAGGACAGTATTGGTAAAATAGAGAAACATGGAATATATCGGGCAGACAAAACGATCAATGGAGATACGAGTCAACGAGCACATTAGCGAGGCAAATAGAGGGAAGAAAAAAATAAAATCAGGCAAATCGGTGGAAATCAAATCAAAAGTAGCGGAACATATAATAGCAGAAAACCACAGGATTGACATCGAAGATGCGGAAATCATATGCAGCACTAGGGATTTCAGGAAATCAGACGTGGAAGAAAGTATCGCGATATGCAAAAACGGAAGAGGAAACCGACTCAACGTGCGCAAAGGAAACGGATATTCCTGGCTGTTTAAGTACCTGTAATTAGGGTTAGAATTAGCAGTGATTAGTAATAAGAAAGCAATTAGGGATGGTTAAGGAATTTTCTTATCCAATTCAAACAACAGCTCAGTAGATATAAGAATATTAAAATATGTAAAGTTCTTTAGTTGTATTCCCACTGAAGAAGGCTGCACGTTGTAGCCGAAATATATATATATATATATATATATATATATATATATATATATATATATATATATATATATATTATATATATATATATATATATATATATATATATATATATATTTATATATATATATATATATATATATATATATTTATATATATTTATATAAATATATTTATATATATATATATATATATATATATATTTATATATATATATATATATATATATATATATATATATATATTTATATATATATATATATATATATATATATATATATATATATATATATTTATATAAATATATTTATATTTATATATATATATATATATATATATATATATATATATATATATATATATATATATATGTACATATATATATATATATATATATATATATATATATATATATGTATGCAATAAAAATAAAACTGACTCGTATAGCATACAACGTGTTCATTATTTGATAATTAAGGAATACTAGCCAGACAGCTCAACATTGACAAATTTATCATTGAAATTTATCTATTAATAAAACACAGCAATATTTAAGATGTTGAATTCAAATTTATTGTGGGTGAAGTGCAAGCATTTTATTTTGTGAATGAAATACGATTTTGGTCATATGACCACAACGAGCCCGTTTACAGCAGTCGATTCTTTGGACTCAATTTTTCACCACTCTAGCCACATTTCGACCGGAATGTTGAAAATTTCGCATTGGATGTTGTCTTTGAACTCATATGAAGTTGCTGGCTTGTTTACATGGACCAGTGACTTAATTAGCCCCATAAAAAGAAATCCATTGGCGTTAGATCGCATGAACGAGGTGCCCATTTGACAGGATCATTTCTCGAGGTAACATGTTCCCCAAATTCACTTTTCAATAAATCGATTGTGAGGCTTGCTGTGTGGTTAGTTGCACCGTCTTGTTAAACCCACGTATTGTTGATATCGAGTTCATCCAATTCTGGTCACAAATAACTTTCCAACATTACACGATAGCGATCTCCATTGAGGGTAGCATGACGGTCGTTTTCATCCACGAAAAAAATACGGCCCAAGCACACCTCCGGCATGAAAACCGCACCAAACAGTAATTTCTTGCGGATGCAATGGTGTCTCGAGAAGAATATGTGGGTTTGTTGCTGACCAGTAATGAATATTTTGCTTATTAACAAAGTCATTGAGCCAGAAATGAGTTTCATCACTCATTGGAGTAAGTTCTCTTAAAGTTGCGACCACAAACTCAGAATTTCGGTAGTAATTTTGAATAATTCCAAACGTTGCTGAGTTGTGAACTTCACCACGATAAAAATGTTGACTTTAACTAACGTTTTGACACTGACAGTTAATTTAAAAAAGTTTAAGGATGTTTTCATAAAAAGATACAAAGTTGTTATGTACCTAATAGAAAACCCTATATAATGAGATCAATAATTTAATTATAATAAAATTCTTAAAAGAAGACGATATCAATTATCATTTTACAAAACGTAATAGCCATACAGGCAACGCGGACATCGAAAGGTTGCATCAAGCCAATGCAACGAAATATAGAGCACCAGTGAATGAAACCCCCGTTACAAAAACGCGAGAAGACCAAGAACTTGACCAGACTCTACAGGACAACGTTGATACATTTGAAGACATGAAATTGAAAGAAGCCGAAACAATGAGAGATATCTATTTTTTAGACTAAGGTACTCTTCATTCCCTTATTTTGAACACGTATCCAGGAGTGGAAAGCTTCTGAAATTTTTATAGATGCAGGGTCGAACGAAAATTATGTGCAGCCACGGAATATCCGAAACCCTATACCAAACGAACGATGGTTCTATGCCAATTCAATCGTTGGCAGCATTAAAATAACGCACCATGCAAATATCCAATCATTCGGTCCTCTTACCGACAAATTAAAATTTTTCATTCTCCCAACATTAATTTCTTTCGATGGCATATTAGGTGACCATAGTTTGAAGCAAATACAAGCAGTTATACATATACAAAGAAATGTCATGACCATTTGCGGTAATACCAACATTCCATTAAAAGAACACCTATCCGAAACAGTAAACGATATCGACATAAGAAGTAACCAATTAAATCAGGACCAGCGTAATAAACTTCAAAGTATTATTCGTCACTATGAGAACCCTTTTTCCGAACCCGATGAAAGACTGACTTTTGTGACTAACGTAAAAGGTGAAATTAGAACGACCACGAAGAAGCCCATTTATTCGAAGCTATATTCGTATCCCATGGCTCCAAAAACTGAAGTTGAGAAGCACATAAACAAGCTCACCGTATAATCGGATGCCTCTGGAGAAAAGAAGTATCGATGAGTGGTAGACTACCGCAAGTTCAATTTAGTGACGATTCCCGACAGGTACCCAATACCTGAAATAAACGAAGTCCTCGCTAACCTCGGACAAAACGAGGTCTTCCTAGTGGTCGATCTGAAAAGCGGTTTCCATCAGGATCCCTTGAAGAAATCTGACATTGAGAAAACTGCTTTCACAGTGAATAACGGTAAATTTGAATTTATCCGCTTGCCATTTGGGCTTAAAAACGCACCCTCCATTTTCCAGCCCGCATTAGACGACATACTTCACGATCATATAGGAGGACACTGTCACGTTTATATCGATGACATTATTATCTTCGGTAAAAACGAAAAAGAGCACCTCGAAAACCTCAACAAGGTATTCAAAACCCTGCAAGCAGCAAGTTTAAAAATACAGCTGGGTAAATGCGAGTTGTTGCGCAGTGAAGTCGAATTTCTCGGATACGTCATTAGCAAAGACGGGATTAAGACTAATCCTAAGAAAGTAGAGGCAATCGTCAATCTTCCACCTCCGAAAACTCTCAATGACCTTCGATCATTCCTAGGCATGTCAGGGTACTATCGCCGTTTCATTCAAGATTGTGAAACCCCGGACATCCCTTTTATGAGGGGAAGATGGATGCATGTTTAGAATTTTTTCAAAAAACAAAACTATCCACTTAGACCCCAAGGCACTAAAAGCATTTAACATCCTAAAGAGTTCGTTCATCTCAAAAGACGTAATATTGGCACACCCAAACTTTGAGAAAGAATTCGAATTAACCACCGATGGCTCCCAATACGCTATTGGTGCAGTCCTTCTTCAAGGAAGAAAGTCCATCACATATCTTTCGAGAACTTTAACGGAGACCAACGAGAACTATGCCGCTAATGAGAAAGAAATGCTAGCAATTATATGGTCACTAGGGTCACTAAGGAACTACCTTTATGGTTCCAGAAAAGTGGTAATCTTCACAGACCATCAACCGTTGACATATGCGCTTAGCAATAAAAACAGCAAAAGCAAATTAAAAAGATGGAAATCAATCCGACGAGGAGTTCAATTACGAGCTGAAGTACAAACTAGGAAGAGCAAACATAGTTGCTGATTCCCTCTCACGTCTACCCCGAGAGGCGCAAGTGAACTCGATGACGCCTACAGAGTACAGCGACGAAAGATCATCCCACAACCTGATAGTCTCATCCCACAACCTGATAGTACTCCCTCAAACACCTTCAGAAATCAGCTGTTACTAAAAATAGGAGAAGAGGATAGCTACCAAATTATCACGTTCTTTGATAACTACACTCGACATATTCTCGTAAAACAACAATATTCAGAGGTAGATATAATTAATATCCTTAAAAGATATCTTAATCCATACACTAATAATGGGATTCTTACCAGCGAGAATATCATGGGAACAATCCAAGAAATTTACCCACACCACTTCAGAGAGTATCGGACTAAATGTGCTCATAAACTTGTCGAAGAAATTCCAGGCGAAGCCGAGCAGGACAGCAAAATCCTTCAAGTGCATAAAAGAGCGCACCAAAATGCCGAAGAAAATAGATTACAACTTTTAAACAACATATATTTTCGAAAAATGTCCGCCAAGATTAGGAATAATGTGAAGAACTGTTCGATATGCAAAGAGAATAAATACGACAGGCATCCAAATAAACGCTTTTTAAATCCCACACCAATTCCAATTCTTTCTAAGTATATGAAATTTGGCCAAGCCAAAATTATTAATTCCAAGTTTACCGAAGATATTAGGCAACCGTTATTAGACATCTTGTTTTACTTCTGCATGCCAGAGCACGTAGTTATAGACAATGAAGGCTCACTGCGGTCGGCTTCCATTACATTCCTCACCCATCCCTCACAGTTCATAAGACGCCCCCATGTAAAAGCGAAGTGAACGGAAAGGCCGAACGCTGGCACTCCACTCTCGTTGAAAAAATGAGGTGCCTGAAAAAGGAAGGACACGGTCGAATATTCAATGGAATATTGCAACGTGCCGTAAATAAATACAACTTTACTATACACTTGACAACTGAAAAAAAACCTGTAGAATTATTCCTTGGGTGATCGCCCAGCATTAACCCTAAATACTTTGAAAACTTACGATTGACGAATATAGAAAAGCTTAAAAGGAAGCAGGAAACAGGCCTTAGAACCCACAACAAGACGAGGTAGCCTACCAGACAATACGAGGTAGGGGATGTAATTTATGTCAAAATACACAATAGAAAGGGCTCCAAATCAAAGAAAACAATAACTCCACTATCGTTACAGTGTCAGGAAAGGTAGTACATAAAAGTAACATAAAAACCAAACTCTTCTTTCAGATGTGCATACACGCTAGCCAATCTAGTGTCAAAATTTTGAATAACTCCGGATTTGTAAATAGTTACATTCCACACAGGACAGACAAGAATTACAAACGGAAACTTCAAAATTATACACGTTGTTGACATCGACAGTTACGAACAATTCATTGCAAAAATCGAACCAACATTCAACCTCTCAGTTTTTCAGCATCTTTCTCTCTTCCCATACCTATCACACGAGTTGCAACAAATCCGAAACCTAGCTCAGAACCTCAAACCGCGAAAAGTTAGAAGGTCACTAAATTTCATTGGGAAGTCGTGGAAATGGGTCGCAGGAAGCCCCGATCATGAAGACTTTGTAACAATTAAGGAAAAGATCACAAATATATTCGAAAACAATAATAGATAGGTAGATATCAATAGACTTTAAAATGAAAGGACACAACAACATTACGAGAGTAACCAACGAGATCCAAGAGCTTTTGAAAGAAAACAAGCAGTTAAATGTCAATATGAAACTTGATACAAAATTTAGGCTGGCATTGATTAAAGAGGAACTGAAAAACATAAACCTGGCAATTCATTGGGCCAAACTAGGTATTTTAAATTCTCTTGTCCTTTCAAAATTCGAAATAAAAATTGCTACCAATCTTATAAACAAAGAAATGTTACGATTTTTCACTATAGAAGAAGCGTTAGACTTTGCTGAAGCAAAAATCATAACCAACAGTTCCTCACTTTGTATGTTGTTAATAACCCTGTAACGACAGAAAAGATTTATCAAAGATTGTTAATAAAAAAACCTATTAAGAGAAATCACTTTGTTAACGAAATTATGTACAACAATTTTTCGGAAAACGAAGAGGAAATTTACGGGATGGTTAAAAATTGTGAAACTATTAATCAAATTTCATTACGCAAATCTAGCAATCTCATTGATAGCAAAAACACATCATGTATCCCCAACCTTCTCAAAAGTTTGTCAGCATCCTGCACAGAAATAGATAGCCAAAGTGTACCAACTGTCGAAGAGATATCAACAGGCGTAGTGCTTCTGAACCAATTTTGTGGAACACTATAAACCGAAAGAACTACTCACCATCTCAACGGTTCATACATCGTTAAGTTCCACAAGGGCAGCATTGCAGCAAACAACAAAACGTTTGTGTCTCAGGAAATAACATCTTTAAAGGAATTACCCACAACACTCCAACCTTCATCCGAAGCTGAAAAATACCAAAGATTTCTCTCATTGGAAATGATACATGAGCTCCACATAAATAACACACAGAGAATTGAGCAGATACAAACCGAAAAACAGATCCATCTGTTTTCATCATTTGAAGCAAACTTGGTAATTAGCATCTTGCTCCTTATTCTAATTATTTGCAAAATCCTCCAGGATTGCAACAAAAAAAGTCATAAACTTACCATCCAAACATCACCTATACAAGAAACAATATCAACAACAAAAACTTCACCAAAATCAACCGAAAATTCATTTAACCAGTCACAACCAACGAGGTTCAACAACATACCATATTTTTAGCAATTGCGGACAATCACACTTATGGTGGGAAGAGTTAAGCAGCACACAATGAACTTACCTGCCACGAGCTGCTTACCTTGTTAAAATCGAAGCAGTCAATTCTACGTGTCCGCTGACTATGCGTCTGTTCCAATTATTCCACAAATTAGAAATAAGCAACTTATGCAGTTTTCGATATTGTAATGTTTAATTGATTCATAATGTTAGTTTAGCTCTTATCTTGTATTCGATTTGTTAAGACGGGTCTGAGGACCCTGAAGTATTGTCGCGTGTTATCGTTCGCGGCCAATAACTTTCATGTTCCGGGAAAGTGAAAACGTAATGTCTTTTAAATTAAGTTAAAAGAGTTTATTTACTAAAAAAAGCACAATCACTGATTTAACACTTTCACTAATTTCTTTTTTTTCACTTTGTCTATTAATTTGTATTACTACTGTCTATCACTCAATATCAATATCGCTCTTAATTTGGACTCCACACTATCGCATTTTACTATATCGCGGTTGTAATGAATCCCCCCATTCATTCAGCTCGCCTTTATATAGGGTCTCTAGTCATTCAATCCATTTCTCGGACATTGACGAACTAGCTGGAATATTCGAGCAGCTTAATGAATGGGCAGTGACGTCACTTTCAGATGTTGATCATGCTTGGCGGGTTTTCGAGTACATTCTTTGGTTGATGTTCTTAATGGTTGTGAAAACAGTTGCGACAGTAGCTCGCAGAATTATTCGTACATGTAACACTGCCCCCACCTCGGTTCTTTTCGCCCCGAAAAGATTTGTCGCCAGTTGTAGTCAATTCTCCCTGGATGTAATATGGGGCAAGATGGGCAAGGTGCACGATTTTCATTTTGGCTCTTGGCTTACGGTGTTCCTGTATGCGGTATACAACGTCGTTGATTCGCTTTGTAACTTGGTATAGTCCCTCCCAATTATGTTGCAACTTTGGAGACCTACCCTTTCGCCGTTGTGGGTTATATAGCCACACTAAGTCATCTTGCTGGAAGCCAGTAGAATTTGCCTTTAGATCATACCTGGTCTTCTTGCGGTCAGTAGCCGATTCGAGGTGTTTCTGCACTGTCCGATGTATCTGGTTCAACCGTTGCCTTAGCTTACTTGCGTTCTCCGAGATCGTTTGGGGTTTCTTAGGGGGTGTTCCGAACTTTATATCAGTCGGGAGACGAATAATCTTTCCAAAAATTTATTTGGCTGGAGCTTGGCCCGTCGATGCATGTTCGGCAGCTCTGTTCGCCATCAAAAATAGTGGAATGTGTCGGTCCAACCATCTTTGCCAGGTGTTTATTGAGCGTGCCGTTGAAACGTTCGACCATTCCATCGAATTGGGGATGCAGTGGTGTTGTCCTCGTTTTCCGTATTCCCAGCAGCTCGCACATTTCGCCGAAAAATAGCGACTCAAAGTTTCGGGTTTGATCCGAATGTAGTTCGCAAGGTACGCCGTACCTACTGACTCAATTTAACACTAGCTGTTCGGCTACAGTAGTTGCTTCCTGGTTGAGAATGGGGTAGACATCGGGCCACTTGCTGAAATAATCGGCCACAACCAGCGTGTATCGATTTCCCCATTTGGATTCAGGAAAGGGTCCTGCGATGTCAACAGCTATCCTTTCAAACGGTACCCCCACGTTGTAGGTTTGCATTTGTCCTCTTAGTCGTCGCTTTGGACCTTTGACGGAAGCGCAAATCGTGCATCTACGGCACCAGTCCTCTACGTCTTGTCGAGTGTGGAGCCAGTAAAACCTTTCCCGCAATTTCGCTAAGATCTTGATAACACCAAGGTGACCTCCCGAGGATCCTTCATGCATTTCCTTAACCACTCGTGGATTCGGCTTTTGGGTACTATAGTTTGCATCCTATAGGAGCTGCCACCCGCCGTTTCCCATTTCCGCTTGAGTACGCCACTCTCCACCTGAAGGGAGTTCCATTGTGCCCAATAGCTTTTCAGGGTTACGCCATGCATTGAAACGTCTTTCCACTCGGGTCGCCCAGTCGTCTCCTTCCATACGAGCAATGGTCCGATATCTTCATCGGCTAACTGGGCATTTCGAATCTCCTCCGATGACCAACCTTCATCGAATTCGGTCGTTATCAATCGCAGATCAATGAGCGGCTCCTTTTTTTAATCCTTCGGCAATGCTTGCAGTTAGCTGGACATGGAGGACGAGATAGGGCGTCAGCATTTCCATGAGCTCCGCCCTTTTGATGAACAGTTTTGCAGGCATACGACAGCAATCTTTCGATCCATCTCGCAACTTGTCCCTCGGGGTTTTCGAAGTTAAGTAGCCATCTCAGCGATGCATGTCCGTTCTAAGAACAAATTTCTGGCCATATAGGTACTTGTGGAACTGCTTGGTGGCCTCTATTATAGTCAATAGCTCCGTCCTGGTCACGCAGTAGTTCCTCTCACTTTTTCAGAGAATTCGACTGTAATATGAAAGGACTCTTTCTTCGCCATTGATCTGCTGGGAGAGTACAGCTCCAATACCGCCGTTGCTCGCATCGGTGTCAACTACAAACATTTTTCCGAGTTTCGGATATGCCAGTACGGGTGATTCACACAGCTTCTCCTTCAGATTCTCAAAGGCTGTCTGGAATTGTTCATTCCAGACATACGGACGATTTTTCTCGGTTAGCTGATGGAGACACTTAGCTATTTTGGCAAAGTCTTTGACGAATCTTCGATAGTAGGTTTCCAGACCCAGAAAACTTCGTAGTTGGCACTTGTTGTTTGGTGTTGGCCAGCTTTTTACGGCTTCAATTTTCTCAGGGTTTGTTTTGACCCCTTCTGCTGGTACAACGTGTCCCAGGTATTTCACTTCAGCTGCAAAAAGGGTACACTTGTCGGGACTAAGTTTCAGATTCGCCAGTCGCAATCGGGAGAAAACCTCTTCTAAGTTCCGCACATGCTCTTCGAACGTTCTCCCAATAACAATGATGTCATCTCGGTACACTAAGCAGGTTTTCCACGTTAGGCCTCGTAGCACGTATTCCATCAGGCATTCGCAAGTGGCTGGAGCATTGCAAAGACCAAATGGCATCACCACAAATTGCAACAATCCGGTCCCAACTGAAAACGTTGTCTTCTCTCGGCCCTTCTTGTCGATTTCTACCTGCCAGTAGCCACTCTTGAGATCGAGTGTAGAAAACCATTTTGCGTCGGCTAAAGTGTCCATGATGTTATCGATGCGTGGAAGTGGGTAACTATCTTCGATACCGCTTTGTTTTTCCATGTCAGAGACCAATGTGCTCACTTCTCCTTGTTTGGCTATAGGAAGACGTCTCGGTGCTTGTCGAATCGGCTTGGCTCTCTGTGTATCTATGACGTGAGTTACCATACTCATTCGGCTTTGATCATCCGGGCTTTTTGAGAAGATGTCACTGTACTACTGTCTCCCAACTGTATCTGGAGGTTGATCTCTCCATGAACAGGTGCAGTTTCTCGCGTAGCTGTCCGTAGTGAGAAAATTCTGCCCTTGTGAAGTAGTTGTTGCTTCACATGGTCTGGTCGGATAATCGATCGGGTTGCACCAGTGTCGATTGTTATGGTGCAATGTTCTCCGTCAACTTGACCTGGAAGGCATAAGTCCGCTTCTCCACGATGTAGTCTTGACACGGTGATGGTAGTGCTGGGGACGTCGATCCTCCTAGCCAACCTCTGCGAAGTTGGCTCTTACACGTTTCCTGACCCCTCTGTTTGAAGGGCTTCCATTCTGGGCTCCTGATTTGGTCTAGATCTCCTCCTAGCCGCACACCCTGGACAACAGCTTCTTGCAGTCTCTTTGCAGGTGCCCCTTCTCTCCGTAATTCCAGCGTTCATCGTTAAGTTCCACAAGGGCAGCATTGCAGCAAACAACAAAACGTTTGTGTCTCAGGAAATAACATCTTTAAAGGAATTACCCACAACACTCCAACCTTCATCCGAAGCTGAAAAATACCAAAGATTTCTCTCATTGGAAATGATACATGAGCTCCACATAAATAAAACACAGAGAATTGAGCAGATACAAACCAAAAACAGATCCAACTGTTTTCATCATTTGGAGCAATCTTGGTAATTAACGTCTTACTCCTTATTCTAATCATTTGCAAAATCTCCCAGGATTGCAACAAAAAAAGTCATAAACTTACCATCCAAACATCGCCTATACAAGAAACAATATCAACAACAAAAACTTCACCAAAATCAACCGAAAATTCAATTAACCGGTCACAACCAACGAGGTTGAACAACATACCATATTTTTAGCGATTGCGGACAATCACACTTAAGGCGGGAAGAGTTAAGCAGCACACAATGAGCTTGCCTGCCACGAGCTGCTTACCTTGTTAAAATCGAAGCAGTGGATTCTACGTGACCGCTGACTATGCGTCTGTTCCAATTATTCCACAAATTAGAAATAAGCAACTTATGCAGTTTTCGATATTGTAATGTTTAATTGATTCATAATGTTAGTTTAGCTCTTATCTTGTACTCGATTTGTTAAGACGGGTCTGTGGACCCTGAAGTATTGTCGCGTGTTATGGTTCGTGACCAATAACTTTAATGTTCCGGGAAAGTGAAAACGTAATGTCTTTTAAATTAAGTTAAAAGAGTTTATTTACTTAAAAAAAAAGCACAATCACTGATTTAACACTTTCACTAATTTCTTTTTTTTCACTTTGTCTATTAATTTGTATTACTACTGTCTATCACTCAATATCAATATCGCTCTTAATTTGGACTCCACACTATCGCATTTTACTATATCGCGGTTGTAATGAATCCCCCCATTCATTCAGCTCGCCTTTATATAGGGTCTCTAGTCATTCAATCCATTTCTCGGACATTGACGAACTAGCTGGAATATTCGAGCAGCTTAATGAATGGGCAGTGACGTCACTTTCAGATGTTGATCATGCTTGGCGGGTTTTCGAGTACATTCTTTGGTTGATGTTCTTAATGGTTGTGAAAACAGTTGCGACAGTAGCTCGTAGAATTATTCGTACATGTAACAGTATATTTTTTTTAATATCAAAGTATTGTTTTCCTTATATTGCATGCAGGTATGCAGAAATATAACACATAGCAGACTTTATTTTTTATTCGTTTTACTCATGATGAACAAGTCCACCCGTTAGATCTCATAAATGCCGACAAACTGTCGTGGATGATGCTAACTTACGCGCATGTCAGGGAAAAAATCCACATGGGAGCAAATTTCCCTACACGTATTTTAAGAACTTATCAACACACCTAGATGACTTGCTATTAGGTAGACATATCAACCTAGTGTTTTAAATTCCGATTATAATAATACCGAGGGAAAAATGTATTATTATATGGTTAACAGCTTCATCCCCTAGACCAATATTATCTTTTTGACTACACTTACTTCTTTTTATCGTGATGCTACCTATATCTTTCGTGATGCTACCTATATCTTTAGTACTACTTGTAAGGGGGATATTAGATTGTAGACAATTTAACCTATCTCTACAAAAAAAAGTTAAAGTAGTCCCCCATGCTTTGAGCGCATCTTTACTTTTAACATGCCATTTGAATATCAATTTGTTTTAAAGAACCCCCAGATTATCCGTATTTCATCAACGTAAACAAAACTATCTCCTAAAATTTGTAATGTTCTAACCGTCCAATTTCCCGCTTAAAAGTTCCTCGCATGGTAAAATTTCGCAATAGGCATTGCTATAACAATTTTTGCAATGGCTATTAAAACACTCACGTTTTATTTACAAATAAGTCATAAAGAGCGAAAACAAGCTCTTCCCGAAATCATTAACACAGTTCCTATCTTGGCATAATTACGACCGATCAAATCTGTGCCATTATATCTCGCATTTTATGTCAACTATTCTAACGGAACTAAAACGTAAGATCCTCATCAACAAGCTATTTTTACTACCATCTGCATAACCTTGTTCAAAGTCGGAGAGATTTACCTGAAAAAAGACCATCATCGTTTCATTGTAACAGGTTGGTGATTTCCATTTAGTTTCAAACGAAAGACTTAAGCGAGTAACCTGATTTCGTTTTACATCATCGATTTTGGTAGTAATCTCGCTCATACGGTCATAAGATTTGATTTGAATATTATTTAAACATTTAAATTGGAAAGAAAGCATGCGTGACTTTTATTCAACCGTGTAGAAAACCTCAAATTGTTTGCAGAGGTTTTTTGGCATCCGACAGCATAAGTTCATTCACTTGGATTTTCGGTTATGATACCGTCTTCAAGTAGTTGCGTATCATAAGAAACGAGGAATAGTAAATATTTATCAGCAATTAAGTGGAAGTGATAGGCAGTTTGAATAAATAATGAACTTTAAAAATCTACTTCAGACTTACCATCAAACATAGAGAAAAAACGTATCATATAACATTTTCTATTATAATTTTCGAGGCATTGATTGGTGCAGTAATTACTCCGCTAAGAACACAGCATGTAACTTTTTTCTGAATATCTTCAAAACAATTTTGAGCTATTTCTCAATAAATACGAACCTGACAACCCACCTAAAGTGCTAAATAGCACAACCCACTTAGCAGCAATCGTATCAACAGCTATCTCCAATTCCGTCAATAATTTCAATTGCCTTTACAACATTCCTTTCCAGAGTACCCAAATATATACATACCTCCGCTAGCCATTGCACCTGTATATCAATATGGCTAACCAAATTCCATGCCATACCCGTTCGTACAGTCGAAAATGTGGCAGCCTAAACAAATGACTAGTAAACAGGTCGCAGTCGTCGGTCTTTAGGACCAGGCCAAGTTGAACCGTACCACCTGTAGAATTATTCAAGAATGAGCAAACCATCCTAAGAATAAATTTACTAGAAGTCAATTGTATTTGAATTGTTCTCTTTATTCATCTTCTCGCCCATTCCTTTGATGTAACTTGGCCACCATCAATAATAACGTAAAAATATATTTATGCAAACCATCGACATACGAGTACGTGCATAAATAGGCAGCATTTAGACTAAAGTAAACCAAGACTGGCACACATACCAAAAACGCCGCCATCAATATCTTTTCACCTACTGTTATTTTGTTTCAGTCAAATGAATTTCTTATAGAACATGCACGTACATTTATAGATATGGAGTATGCTCGAATATGTGCTATGAACTGCTACACAGGTTTCGATGGATTTTGCAGTAGTACAGCGACGGTATATGTTGTTGGTAAGTCGGCACGCAGCTTATGATATTCAAACCGGTTCTTAAGGTGTTCAAGAAAATGCATTGGTAGTCTAGGCTCATATCTGTTGAGTGCTTTCTTAAGACCATCGTGGGTCGTGACTACGATCCGAATTCAATCCAGGTGAGATCGGAACAAGTTAGAATCTCTCGCGATTGCTTGCGGGTGATGATGTGCATTTGTATGAGGGTTGGGTTGTGTTTGAAAATAGTTGAGAAAGTGTGAGAATGACAGGGGTTCCACATCTGACTTATTATCCTGGCTTGAGAATGGGTCCGGGAATTAACTTAAGCACTTATTGGGTTTAATCGAGAAAATATTCTAGTCAACCGTTATTTTCGAGATATTTGAATCAAATTATTTTAGATCTTTTTGTTTCAAAAATGTACTGATTCCAACCGTGGCTGAATATGATGGCAATATTATGAGGATCTCCGCAAATACTAACTGTCTGGGGTTAGGAGAAGGTGACATAAGAGGCTCATGAGATGTTCCCTGGCGAGATCAGGAAAGTTGACCAGGTAGAAGCACCTTATAAACCTACTTGATTCTGAGAACACTCTCATGAGCAAAAACCCCAAACAGGTCAAGGGAGGAAAAATAGGTACAACTTGCAAAGTGTGGGAGGGGGATTGAGCTCGGCAGAAACCCTAATTCAATTTTATTGCCCTTTGCATGTTTTTTTATTGTTTTTTTTTTGTGGTAGGGAGGTGAAGGCATTTATGCCCGCCGAGTCTGGCAGTGTGGGACTCCCATGGAGGATACCTTTGGACTACCCACTAAACACCTCCCCTGTCAATCTGAGAACCTAGCCTGGAACCGTTTGACACATTACTTCGGGCCAGGTCACGTTTTGTTACGCCGTGGGGCACCCTCAAGCTGGGGAGTCCCTTTCCTAGCGGGAGGGGAGGGGGGAAGAGGAATTGCCAGAAGAGCGATCCCCCAGCCCCAGCGCCTCCGTCTGCTGTGAGTCCCTTTTATATTTTAGGACTGCCCGAGCATAATGTGCCACCTGGTTCCATTTGTCAACCGATTCGAGCATCACCGCAACTATATTATCAGGGGTGAGCTCTCCCGTCTCCCTGTAGAGTTCCCTTCGCAGCCTGGCCCATTTGGTACACGCAAAAAATGTGTGACAGGCATTGTCCTCCTCTCCTGGGCAAAACCGACAATCGGGAGACCGTGACTTGCCGATCTTGTGCAGGTAAGACTGAAAACACCCGTGCCCGCTCAAAAGCTGGGTCAGATAGAAGTCAGTCTCACCATGCCTTCGATTTAGCCACGGTCTCACATCCGGGATGAGGCGCGCAGTCCACCTTCCCTTCGTGCAATTCCTCCAAGACTGCTGCCAATTGTTGAGCGAGCGTTGTCTCTCCTCGCGGACAACCATCTCCCTCGCATCCTCGTTTCGGCGCAGGTAAATAGCGCGGCGCTCTCTAGCAAGGAGGGCGACAGGTATCACGCCTGCAATCACTCTCACCGCCGAGTCGGAGACTGTTGGATACGAAGATGCAATTCTCAGTGCTCCTCTTCTCTGTACCTGTGCCAATCGTTTTCGGTATACCTCCTTGCTGAGAGCGTCGCCCCATACCTCTGCTCCGTACAGTAGCACTGACCCTACAGCACTCATCAAGAGGCGTCTTCTTGATGGGCTGGGTCCCCCTACGTTGGCCATAAGTCGACTCAGGGCCGATATTCCCGAAGCAGCCTTCTCAGCCGTTGCCCTGATTTGCTCAGAGAAACTCATCTTCGAGTCGATCAGTAGCCCCAGGTACTTCACCGCTGGCTTCGATTCGATCTGTATATCTCCAATACTGATCATCCTTACTCTAGGGATTCTCTTTTTTGTCAAGATGACTACTTCGGTTTTCTCCGGTGCTAAACTGAGCCCGCGAGCAGTCATCCAGTCCCTCACTCGGCGCATTAGCATACCTAGCCTAAGTTGCGCTTGTTCAACGGTGCGTCCGGCGACCAGAGCCGCAACATCATCCGCATAGCCGACCAAGCGCGACTCATCTGGCATCTCAAGTCTCAGTAGCCCGTCGTAAGACACGTTCCACAATACCGGACCAAGGATAGATCCCTGGGCAACACCCGATGTAATTTCCATCCTTCGTTGGCCCTGTGTCGTGTCGTAGAGCAGGCTTCGATCCTTTAGGTAGTTCCTCAAAAGCCGCATTAGATATTCTGGAACTTGAAAAGAGTTTTCCAGCGTGTCCAGAATATCCACCCATCTAGCGGAGTTGAAGGCATTCCTGACGTCGAGTGTCACCAACAGGACGATCCGTCGCTTGGTGCGACTATATGCCTCTGCCTTTTAGACCGCGTTCACCACCTCTGCAATCACATCAATGATAGAACGTCCTGCTCTAAAGCCGTACTGCCGAGGAGATAGGTCCCCAGCAGCACGAATCGCGTCAGTGAGTCTTCCCTTGATGAGTTTCTCTAGCACTTTCCCAGCCGTGTCTAGCATGCATAACGGGCGGTATGCAGACGGCGATTCGGGATTTCCCTTCCCCTTCCTGACCAGCACGAGCCTCGCCACCTTCCATCGTACCGGGAAAACCCCGTCCCGTAGGCAAGCGTTGAATGTGCTGAGCAGCAAGTCAGGACAATGGTGATAGACGAGCTGCAAAACCTCAGCTGGAACACCATCTGGACCTGGAGCCTTCCTCGCTTTCAGGGAGAGCACTGCCTCCTCCAGTTCCAGCTGTGTGAAGAGTGGGCGCTCGACTGCTGTTTCACCATGGACAGCGTCAACACGGACGGGATGGGCGGGGAAGAGTTCCCGCACTATCGCGTCCATCTTTTCCGCGTCATGTATACAAGGCTTCCGTAGGGCACCAAGTTTCCCCATGACCAGCTTGTAGCCAAGGCCCCACGGATCCCTATTAACATCGTCCACGAGGTCTTGCCAGCATCGGGCCTTGCTCTTGTTAATAAGCCTGCGAAGATATTTCCTGCCGGACCTGTATGCTGCTAGCCTAGCGTCTGCCTCCTCCCGTGTTCGCGCCCGTTGGGCCTCTCGCCGAAGTTTGTGACACTCGCTTCTTTGTTCGGCGATCTCGTTTGACCACCAGTATACTGGAGGCTTACCATGTCGGGGTCTCCGACGGGGCATGGAAGATTCGCAAGCAGCTATGATGGTACTCATAGTTGAGTTCACCAAGTCCTTGGCTGTAGGCCCTCCACTCCCTGGCGGAGCTCCCAGCAACGGTGCGCCTGCCGTAAGTGCGTCAGTGAACCTCTCGACGTCCATCCTCCCAGTCCTCCATCCGAGGATTGAAGTTTGGGCGTATGCACGCAGAGTGGCACCGTCATCAATCTCAACCGCTATATACTGGTGATCACTAGCCGAGTAGTCCTCTAGTACTCGCCAGTTGTGTACTCTAGGTACCAGGGACTCCGAAGCGAGTGTCACATCGGGTATGGTTCCTACGCAACCCCAGCGGCGGAAAGTAGGGGTGTTACCAGTATTTAGGACAAAAAGCGCTGTTCTGGCCGCCATATCCAAGATTTGCTTTCCCCTTGGGTCGGATTGTGGCATACCCCATTCGATGGCTTTAGCGTTGAAGTCTCCCCCGACCAGCATGTGGCCCTCTGTGTTCGAGACAGCGTCCTCCAGGGCATCGAGTTTGGTTCGAAAGGATCGCATTGCCTCGTTAGGCGTCAGATAAACACTGAAATATGTTATCCCTGAGCACCGCACCCACACAAAACCATCCCCGCGTCCATGGCCCTGCACCTGCAGGCGGGCGCTGTCTCGAACCCAGATGGCCGAGGTACCAGATTTGTCAGGATACCACGTATGCGAGTCCCTGTTATGATGTTGCTCGCTCAGCAACAGGAGGTCAGCTTTCTTATCCCTCGCAAACTGCTCAAGTAGGTCCTGGGCGTTTGTGCTTCGGTGCAAATTGACCTGCAGGATACGGATCATTTGAGTATCGATTTGGCTTTAGTTAGGGCCTCCTTGAAAACCCAGCATCTCCCTGTCCCCGGCTCATGTTTGAGGTCGCCGGGTGCTAGCTTAGCATCCTTGCAAAGAATGAATTTTGCCTCGTTCGTGCACTCCTTCCTTTTGTGCCCCGTTTCACCACATTTGTAGCACAGAGATCTCCTGTCGGGTCCCCTACAGCCATACGCGGTGTGTCCGTATTCGAAGCATCTGGAGCAGCGGATAGGGATCGCTCTTCTCCGTATCCTGCAGATCACCCAACCTATCTTAATTTTGCTAGTTCGACAATAGCCATGCGTTGCCCCCTGGTGTTTTCACGTGTCAATCTTGCCTTGACTTCACTTAAGCTGTGGAACTCCCTCCTAATGGCATCCTCTACTTCAGCTTTGTCCGCGACGCAGTCGAGGTCCCTGATTTCCAGGGTGGCCATTGGTTCGAGCGAGGCAACTGTTGCCGCATCTCCAAGAACCTTTTGAACCGCGTCACGGAATGCATCTTTGTTTGTGGCCTCTGGCCCGAATTCCACCAGCAAGCCACCGGTCCGGGTTGGTCGAACTGCTTTGATGGCAGTTTTGGTGTCGTCTGGCTTGACCGCTCCTTTAATTTCACGGAGGACATCTGCGTAGGTTCGGCCCTTAGTGGGTTCAATAAGCAGTGCCTCTCGCAAGGGTTTGCGCCGCAGTTTGCTTTTTGTTTTCTGCGGTATATCGGGGGGTTCCTTGTTCTTTTCGTGGTTGAGCTCTTTGCCTGTTTTTTCTAGGAGTAGCTTTTTGGCCGCTTTTTTCGCTGTCTTGTTTCACACCACATGAAACTCCTCGCCTGGAGTGTCAACTTCGTGTATGGTCTCGTCCTTCCTCCTTTTCTCACAATCGCCTTCAATTGGGCTACCGGCCATTCTTTTGCTGCTGCTAGGACCCACTGATGCCTCGAGGGAGAGCGTGTCTTTTTGGTGCTTTTCGGTTGCAAGCCACCTCCGCCTGTAGTGCGTTATGCGGCCAAAAAGCTCCTCCAGTTCAAGAATGCCATTCTTGACACTCTTGCCTATGTTTTTCTGCACTTCGCAGGCAGCCCTCAGTTGTTTGACGATATTCCCCGCTTTCCGAGTAAGCCGCTCCTCTTCGGCGCGGTCAAGGGCGATTGTGTTATTTGGCGCCACCTCTTGGGAGAGGCCCCCGTTTCCTAGCCCTTTTGATTCTATCGCTTGGGTCACGTTTGAAGTGGCGTCGGCCAACGGCAAAACTTCTCCCTCCCCCAGTCTTACACTGGCCTCCGTTGGTGTCGCAGCTTGATCCGGATTGTGTACGTCTTGCACTGGGCGCTCCGGGGTGCGCATAGTTCTTCTACTGCGCCCAAAGGCCGCAATAATGCCAGGTTGCACAACGCACTCTGCCTTCTTTCGTTCGTTAGTCCGTCTGTGGTCTGTCTCCGATGATTTAACCTGTGATGTTGACTTTGACAGTGTTTCTGGGGTTTGCTGCCTCCCCCCGCAATCGGTGACTTGTTTTATCGGTGTTCTTGCCAACAGCGGTTTTTGCCTGAAAGGGTTCACCGTGCTAGCGTCCTGTTTGCTTGTGGTTTCATTTGTTTGCTCCATTTTATTGGGTCCCCCCTCGGAGCCGCTATCTCCGTTCGTGTGTGTAGTCGCCTTTTTGGTCCCATGGTTATCTTTGCAGAGCAGGGAGGCCATGCGAGGGTTGGCACAAGCCCTTATGGGGACAAGTGCTCAGAGTCAGACCAGCGCTAATCGGGAGTCCGTCTCAACCGAACCTACACCACCAACCCAATGGTGCGAACTTCAAACGTACTCCGAGGCCTGCCAAGGTTTTACCGGGACGGAGACGGTATGATAGTTGAATTGGAGCCGTTCACACACGAGTTTCACCTCGGCGCTACTGTGCAAAGCAACTAGGTCCAAACCATCACATCCGCCAGCCCAAAGCGTCAATTCCAGTTTGTTGTCCAAAGCGTAGTCCAGATACAATAAGAGGGAGCCTCACGGCACCCCCCATATCCTCGGGTCCGTGGTGGCGGCACTCCCCAAAGAATGCTAGCCTCCAAGAATGTTCTTGTCGACCGGCTTTCTCCCTGCGGGAATTTCCTCGGGTACGTGGGGGCGGAACTCCCCAAAGAATGCTAGCCTCCAAGAGTGGTCTTGTCGACCGGCATTCCCCCTGCGGAGTTTCCTCGGGTACGTGGGGGCGGAACTCCCCAAAGAATGCTAGCCTCCAAGAGAGCTCTTGTCAACCGGCATTCCCCCTGCGTATGCCCTTTGCATGTTGCACCCATATACTGTATCATTCACCAAGTCTATGCGACTAGCCTTGATTATGTCGAAGTAGTGCTCTGCGCCAAATAGAACGTCAATAGGACCAGGTGTGTTGAAAGAGGAGTCTAGTAGTATAACATGTTTCGGCAACTTCCATGATAATACTCGTATGTCAATGATCATTGAGTGCTGTATGTTGATTATTTGTGGAATGTTGAATGCCTCCAGTTGCAATTCACATTCTGTAAATGGTGACTTTATGTTGACGGGTGCTCTCTTTTAGGCTATTTTGGACTTATTACCGATTCCTACTATCGTTGAGAGATGCTGTTTATTTGTGAACCAGAATCCAGCAATGCCCTGAACTTTACAATTTGTCCATCTGCGGTTTTGATTTTACGAGTAATTGTTCCCAGTAGAACATATGAATTTCTGCCTGAGTGTCTTCCAAGTAATGACACTTTCGATTGTGGAACGTCAGCTGGCCTTGATGACCCTTTTGGCCCTGTTGGCTCTACGTCACGATGCAACAACGTATTGTGTTTTTGTTGCACTTGTTGCAGGTTCCTCTGACACAGTCCATTGCCGAGTGTCCAGGTCTAAGGCAGAACGTTCATACGCTTGTTAATTAGGAATTTGCGAAACTTCTTACAAGCATACACAGTGTGATTCTGATTACACGCCATGCATTATGAGCCTCCAAAAGTGTTCGTGATTAGTGTGACGGCTTTTGGTTTGACAGGTTTTTCTTCAAACACTGATAGTTTGGTGTTTAAAGCCTCTAGTGCTTGAAACCTGGTTCCAAAGAAGGCGAGCACATTGTCTACCTTACCTAGAGCTTTAGGATCTTGTACAGACTGCTCATATAGCGTATGCGACATTTTATCCAGTCGTTTAATGATAATGTGGATTAGTAATGCATCCCAGTATTCGACTGAAAGACCCAGGTTTTTCAGTCTGATGATACACTCTTTGGTAGTGTCGTGTAACCGCTTGATGGAACTTGTTGATTCAATTTGAATTGCAGGCTGTAGCGTCAACTTGTTTAAAAACACTGTTACCAATAGCCTTTTGTTGTCATACCTTTGCTTTAATATCTGCTATGCGGACTTGTAACTCATCGCACACACTGGGAGATGTTGAATGAGGTTGAACGCTTCCTCCTTGAAATTCGATATAAGGTAGAACATTTTTTGAGTGTCGCTTATATTCTGAGAATCCACCATATTCTCAAAAAGTTCTTTAAATTGCACCCACTGCAAATACTCTCCGGTGAATACTGGCAATGTAATTTTTGGGAGTTTGAATGCCGAACCTGGCTTGGTTGCTCACCTGTGAGTTTGGTTTAACTGCCTTGTGCTATTTGCTCCTGTAGTATGACGAGAATGTTTTGCAATTCCAAACTGATCTGCTCGTAACTCTGTTTCTCTGCTGACTCCTCGTAGTCGCTCATCAGAGACCATCATTCTTCGTTGTTTGACTCCAATGGCTTTCTTTTGCCTGTTAATACTTCCAATTGATACTTGTAATACTGGATGGACTTCTCTTCAAGATTGATGTTTTATAGTGCTTGTTTTGTTGTCTTTATTTTTACATCCAATCTTTGGATTGCCTCAGCCAAAGAATCGTAGTTCGCACCCGCTTTCCCCTTGAGACCGAAGGCAGGATCCAAAAGAGCCGTTCCTGTATAGCCTCTATTGACGCGAAGTAATTGTTCTTGAAATAAGAATGATCCTCATGGTCTTCCCTAAAGGCTTTCACAATCTCATTGTTCTTTATAAACAATTCCCAATTGTTGTTTGAAATTGTAGGTACAAGCACCTGATCAACCTACTGGATTTTGAGAACACTCTCATAAGCGAAAATCCCAAACAGGTCAAGCGAGGAAAAATGGGTAGAACTTGCAAATTGTGGGAGGGGCATTGAGCTCGGCAAAACTGCCAATTCAATTTCATTTGACTTTCCATGTTGCACCAATATTGTTGGTGCTTGGCCCACTCGACCCAATCATGCGTCCCGTGGCACCTGGCCGAAACATCATCTGCCCAGAACTGCATGACTGGACCGTTCAGATCAATCATCTTAGGTGCCGGCCAACGTGGAACAACCACGCACTCAAGGTCAATTGGTAGACACACCGATTACCAAAAGGTGCATGATTGAACCGTGCGGTCCAATCACCAGCAACCCAACAACGCCACTGGCAGTCTCACCAAGGGTTACGACAAGGGATACTTAAGGTCCGTTGTCGGGCAACAAGTAACTTTATTTTCTAAATTATTCGTCTTTTATACATAAAAGTTGCTTACAATTGTATATCGCTTATTTCCTAAGAAGTTGAATAAATTTTCATTTTCAAATGTGTCGTATCACATTTCATTCAGATGGTGATAAAATATTTAGATGATCGTGTGCACATGTGCAAGAATGCCACGTATGTTTTTTTTCTTCCCCATGTGCAACCATAAAATTTCTGCCAACGTAAACAAAATTTTAAGTAAAGCAATAAATAGGATACGATACATGTCACATGAAAATTCCATGATAGAAAAAGTGATGAAATGTAAGAATGCATGTGATATATTTGATACAATGTATGAATGAGTTTAGGTAATAATTTTGTATGAATGTTGAATTTAAGAATTTTCGAATTGTGACATATTTGTACGAATGAGTTTAGATAAACATTTTTGTTTGAATGTTGATTTTAAGATGTTTTAAAATGTGACATATTTGAAACAATATATCGATAAAATATTGCATGAATGTATGAATGTGGAGTAATGAATTTGAAGAAATTATGAGCTGTGAGATTTTTATTGCATGGTACGCATGATGAATTTCATATGATATTGAATGTTGAACACTAACGAAGATACACTTTCAAATATTATAATCAAAGAGTTGCAAGTAATGCGTCAGGCTTACATGCTTCGTAATAAAAAAATCACTTATCAAGCATTGCTCAATGTTAATAAGACTGTCTTGTATCCTAAAATCTAGGCTTTTAACTTGCAAAACGATTCTGGAAGCCTAACAAGGACCACAATAGTAGATCTTGGAAAGTGAAATGACTGAATAAACCTGTCGCTGTTAAAGAATCATTGGAGCTTGGTCAGTGTAAATAGACAAACTGGCAACATAGGAAACGAAATGGATCTTCAATGTGGCTTTTTTGTAACTCAAGCTGTTAAATAAAACGTGCTCGGCAGAATTTAAACTGTTGTCTTTTAAAACGCTGGTTTGAAATTTGAGCAACTGTTGGTTTATTTGATCTTATTCGCTCTATCACTGCTACAAAAGATACGAACATTTTTCAAACAGTAATACTTATAACCATACGACTAATACCCTCATATGACAAATTTCTATTTTTTACGATTGGCCATCTCGTGGTGGGCTCGAACGTAACTCTTTTTTACCATCTCAAATCAATTATCAAAATCCCCACTCCCGTGAATTGACCCGGAGGGGAAGGATTCACCATCTTCTGTTGAGGTCCCGATATCTAGAACTGCCAACTTTGACACTGGTCTCTTTAGGATCCCTGTGCCCATGCTCACGTCAGCTGAACGCACCACTTCATCCTTTCCATAATGTAGCTTGCACGCTCTGGCACGCCTCCATTTATTTCGCGGAAGATCTACATCACATATAAATACGAGACAACCGGTTCGTATAGGCTCGGATGGCTGGCACCATTTCACATGGCGGGTCAATTCTGGCATGTACTCCCTTATGCATTGATGCCACATTCCATTTTTCAGTTTCTGGGAAAGACGCTACTGCTTTCGCAAATTCATAAATTTTGGTTCAAACTTCGATGGCGTTTGTGTAGAATTTGTGCAGCCAAGCAAGAAATGGTTCGGGGTAAGGGGGTCCGGTTCTTCTGGCGTTACAGGCTGGTGAGTAAGTGGCCGATCATTGACTATGTTTTCAGCCTCGATCAAGAAGCTTTGCAGCATTTCCAGACTTGGTGATTGTTCAGTCAACATTACCTTTAACGGCTTTTTCACTGACTGAACCATTTTATCCCATATTCCAACTTCGCTCGGATTCCATTCGATTCCGAGTGGACTAAGCTCAGCTTTCATATTGTCGTCTTCGAGATAATCCTGAACATCTTGCAACTTTTTGCTTATTCCCAGAAAGTCATTTCCATTGCCATTGCGAATTTGAACCGGACCACCACTTCTATTTATAATATTTCTAATTCAAACAAGACAAACATCACTTGAGAGATCAGCCACGATTTCTAAATGGATAGCACGAATGGTTAGACAGGTAAATAGTGCAACCCACCTTGTTTCTTGGCTTTGACGAATTGTCACATTTATATGGCCAAAAAAATTTAGCCCCGTATACGAAAACAGTTGAACGTATGGAGTCAACCGCTCCACAGGAAGTTCAACTATTTGTGGCTCCTTAGGCTTCGCCTTACAAATTTTACAGAATATACGCTGCAATTGCACAGTATTCACCAAGCTCCTCAATTCAGGAACCCAAAAACGTTGTCTAATCTCATTAATCACTGTTGCATGGTTGATGTGATGAAGTTTCGTATGCAAATATTGTATAATCAGGAAAGCCATAGCATGATTTTTAGCTAAATTGATCGGCTGCCTTGCATCGTCTGGTAACACTAGAGCCCAACCTATGCTTCTATTTACGTGAAGGATATTATCCTTGTCAATGCGTGGATTCAATTGCAACAATGGACTGCTCTTAGAAATTGGTGCACTAGTAAGCACACACGTTCGCTCCTAAAAGATTGCCCAACGACATAAATATTTTTCGGCTGCAAAGACATCAGCTCTCTATTGACTCTTGGTGCTTGTTGTATTTTCCTACGCAGATTATCAAAATACCGGAATACCCAAGCCGCCGCTCTTTTAGATCTGTTATATTTGGAAAATCTTTTAATATCTGGTATAACCAAATTTATTTGCCACGCTACAAAAAAATAATGTTTTGCTCTTTGTTCTTCGTCGCTTTTATCGTTGATATAACCTGTCGAAAATTCTTGTGACCACTGCTCTTCATTAATTTTCAAAAGATCAGGCCCATTTATCCAATTTCCATTTGCTGCATACTTTCTCGGAAACTTTGCCCTTGTTGCCTCATCAGCCGGGTTGAAAGAACCCGGACGCCATCACCAGTCCTCGACTCCACTACCATCCAGAATGCCCGACACCCGACTTGCAACATATTGTTTGTATGTTTGGTGGTCTGATCGGATCCACCTGATCACTGTATTTGAGTCAGTCCAATAAGAAAGTTTGTTTATTTTGACTGTGTGGCACTTCGCGATTGTTTCCGTTTTTTGTGGTAGGGAGTTGAATGCCCATTTACGCACAGAGTGGGAGACTCCCATGTTTGCAAAAAGGCGAGCGGACTACCCACTAAACACCTCCCCTGTCAACCTGAGAACCTAGCCTGGAACCGTTTGACGAACATTACTTCAGGCAAGGTCTCGTTTTGTTACGCCGTGAGGCGCGTTCAAGCTGGGGGATCTCTCTTCAAGTGGGAGGGGAGAAGAAAAGAGGGAGTGCCAGACAAGCGATCCCCCAGCCCCAACACTCTCGGCTGCTGTGAGTCCCTTTTATATTTTAGGACTGCCCGAGCATAATGTGCCACCTGGTTCCATTTGTCAACCGATTCGAGCATCACCGCGACTATATTATCCATAGTAAGCTCTACCGCCTTCCTGTAGAGGGCCCTTCGCAGCCTGTCCCATTTCATGCACGCAAAAAATGTGTGGCAGGCATTGTCTTCCTCTCCTGGGCAAAACCGACAATCGGGAGACCGTGACTTATCAATCTTCTGCAGGTAAGACTGAGAACACCAATGGCCCTAAAAAGTTGGGTCAGATAAAAGTCAGTCTCACCATGCCTTCGATTTAGCTACTGTCTCACATCCGGGATGAGGCGTGCAGTCCACCTTCGCTTCGTGCAACTCACCCAAGACTGCTGCCAATCGTTGAGCGAACGCTGTCTCTCTTCGCGGACACCCAGCTCCCTCGCATCTTTGTTTCGGCGCAGATAAATAGAGCGGCGCTCTCTAGCAAGGAAGCCGACAGGTATCATGCCTGCAACTGTTGGATAGGAAGATGCAATCCTGAGTGCTCCTCTTGTCTGTACCTGTGCCAGGCGTTTTCGGTACACCTCATTACTGAGAGCGTCGCCCCATACTTCTGCTCCGTACAGTAGCACTGACCCTACAGCACTCATCAAGAGGAGTATTCTTGATGGGCTGGGTCCCCCTCCCTATGTTGGCCATAAGTCGACTCAGAGCCGATATTCACGCAGCTGCCTTCTCAGCCGTTGCCCTGATTTGCTCAGAGAAACTCATCTTCGAGCCGGTCAGTAGGCCCAGGTACTTCACCGCTGGCTTCGATTCGATTCGTCTGTCTTCAATACTGATCATCCTTACTCTAGGGATTCTCTTTTTGTCAAGATGTCCACTTCGGTTTTCTCAAGTGCTAAACTGAACCCGTGAGTAGTCATCCAGTCCCTCACTCGGTGCATTGGCATACCTAGCCTAAGTTGCGCCTGTTTAACGATGCGTCCAGCGACCAGAGCCATAACATCATCTACATAGCCGATCAAGCGCGACTCATCTGGCATCTTAAGTCTCAGTAGCCCGTCGTGAGACACATTATACAGTACCAAGGATAGATCCCTGAGCAACACCTGATGTAATTTCCACCCTTCGTTGGCTCTGCGTCGTGTCGTAAAGAAGGCTTCGACCCTCAGGTAGATCGTCAAAAGCAGCATTAGATATTCTGAAACTTGAAAAAGGGGTTTCCAGCATATCCAGAATATCCACCCATCTAGCGGAGTTGAAGGCGTTCCTGACGTCGAGTATCACCAACAAGACGATTCGTTGCATCGTGCGACTATATGCCTCTGCCTTTTGGACCGCGCTGACCACCTCTGCAATCGCATCAATGGTGGAACGTCCTGCTCTAAGCCCGTACTGCAGTATGAATCACGTCAGTGAGTCTTCCCTTGATGAGTTTCTCTAGTACTTTTCCAGCAGTGTCTAGTATGCATAACGAGCGGTATGCAGACGGCGATTCGGAATTTCCCTTCCCCTCGCTGATCAGCATGAGCCTCGGCACCCTCCATCGTAACGGGAAAACCCCATCCCGTAGCAAGCGTTGAATGTGCTGAGCAGCAAGTCAGGACAATGGTGATAGATAAGCTACAACACCTCAGCTGAAACACCATCGGGACCTGCAGCCTTCCTCGCTTTCAGCGAAAGCACTGCATCTTCCCGTTCCAGCTGTGTGAAGAGTGGATACTCGACTGTTGTTTCGCCATGGTGTTGCTTATTTAGTAGCAAAAAGTCGGCTTTCATGTCCCTCACAAACTGCTCAAGCAGGTTTTGGGCGGTTGAACTGCGGTGTAGGTTTAGCTGCAGGACGCGGGTCATCGAAGTTCTGATTTTGCCTTGGCTAGGGCCTACTGGAAAACCCAGCATCTTCCTGATCCCGAGACGTGTCCAAAATCAGGTCTTGGATCAGCATCCTTGCAAAGTAGACAGTGTACCTCCTTTGTACACTCTTTTCTTTTATGTCCCGTTTCACGCCATTTGTAACACAGAGAACTCCTATCGCGTCCTTTGCATGCTTGTGTGGTGTGACCATAGCCAAGACATTTGAAATATTGAAGAGGCGTTACTCTTCGCCATATTCTACAGACAACCCACCCTATTCGTACTTTGCCCTTGTTCAGAAATTTTTCAGCGCCCTTTTTGGTCGTCATCTATGGCCATGCGTTGTCCCCTATAGTTTTCTGGTGTTAGTCTCGCTTTGATCCTATCCACGCTGGAAACTCCCTTTTGATGGCCTCTTTTACCTCGGACAGATCTGTGACGCAGTCAATGTCTCTTATTTCTATCGTTGCCATCGGCTTGAGCGAGGCTACAGCTGCGCTTTTGCCCAGAACTTTCTTTACTGCGTGGCGGAATGCTTCCCTATTCTCGGCCTCTGCTCCAAATTCGACCAGTATGTGTCCCAACCGCGTTGGTCGTACTTCTTTAATGGCGGTGTTGGTGTCTTCGGGCCTTAAGTTTTCCCTGATGTCCCGCAGCACCTCCACATAGGATCGACCATCTTGGGGTTTTACGAGCCATCTTGAGGCTTCTTTGCCTCCTGTTTTGCATCGGACCTTTTTTCTTGTTGGGCAGCCATGCGAACTTTATTTTCCGGCACTTTTTGAAGGAGTTTTTTTGCGGCTTTCTTTGCTTCTTTTGTAGGCACTTTTTAGAACCCCTGATCTGGTGCTCCGCGCCCATCAAGTGCCTCTTCCTTCCTTCTTTTATCTCAATCACCTTCGAGTGGGCTAGACGCCATTCTTTTATTGATTTTTGATTGTGAAGCTATCTGCGAGTGCCCTTTCGATTTCGCCTCCAGCGCTTCTTTAGCCTTTTGCTCTTCTTCAGCCCTCTGATCCTCTTCGGCCTTTAACCAGCTCCTCCGATAATGCCCTATACGGTCTAGGAGCTCTTCTTGTTCAATCAGCCCAATCTTTACTGCTTTGCTGATTTTTGGCGAGTCGAATGCAGATTGTATAGTTTTAGGAACAACTCCCGTATTTTGGAAAAAAAGCATTTCTTCTTCGTGTCGCTGGGCGGCGATTGTACTTTGCTTCCATTGTCCTTGGGAGAGGCTATCGGCTTCTGTTTTCGAATGCAGTACTTCCACCTCCTTTACGACGTTGGCGATGAAATCACACATCGTCACTTTATTTGCTGGTCACTCGTTGCTTTTCCTGCCGTAATCTTCTCGTTGACTTTTTGATGGTTCTTGATTAATTCGGGATTTACGACCCTTGTTTCAATCACTTCCGTAGCGATCGCAGCAGTGACCATCGAATTCTCGATCTTCTTTATATTTTCCTCCACCGCTCGAACATCTGGCACGTCCTGCAGAGTTTCCCGCTTTTCCTTCATAGAACGCCCTGGCGTTCGCATCATTTTTTGCTGCACCCGAATGCTGCAGGAATCTCAGTCCGGACCAGACTATCTGTTAATCTCCGTTTTTCGTCCGTCATCTCTGACATTGCTCTATTCGTCGTTTTTGCTGTCGTTAGTACTGCTCCCGATGTGCTGCTAACTTCGTGGCTGTAGCCGCTGGTTGCGTTGTCGTCATTGTTATTTTCGCTTTCATTTTTTGAGTTTTTAAAATCTTTTTTGAGGGTTTTTGGTTGCTCCAGTTTTAATGGGTCCCCCCTCGGAGTCGCTATCTCCGTTCATGTGTGTGTAGTCGCCTTTTTGGTCCCATGGTTTACTTTGCAGAGCAGGGAGGCCATGCGAGGGTTGGCACAAGCCCTTATAGGGACAAGTGCTCAGAGCCAGACCAGCACTAATCGGCAGTCCGTCTCAACCGAACCTACACCATCAACCCAATGGTGCGAACTTCGAACGTACTCCGAGGCCTGCCAAGGTTTTACCGAGACGGAGATGGTATGATAGTTGAATTGGAGCCGTTCAAACACGAGTTTCACCTCGGCGCTACTGTGCAAAGCAACTAGGTGCAAATCATCATATCCGTCAGCCCAAAGCATCAATTCCAGTTCATTGTCTAAAGCGTAGTCCAGATCCAGTCAGAGTCGTTACTTGCCATCCCAGGAGGGAACCTCACGGTGCCCCCCATATCCTCGGGTCAAAGAATGCTAGCCTCTCTTGTCGGCCGGCATTCCCCCTGCGGGAATTTCCTCGGGTATGTGGGGGCGGAACTTTCCAAAGAATGTTAGCCTCCAAGAGTATTCCTGTCAGCCAGCATTCCCCCTTTAGTCGTCATGCAAGAGGTATCTGTGACTCCAGGATTAAGGTGGTGCACTGCTCTACGCAAACGAAGTACTGAAAAAATTGATTTATGTGTACCATCTTCGTATACCTCTTTTCAGGAAACATTCAACAGCGAGCAAGTGAGTCAAGGTTTTGGCCTATAAAACCTTGATTCGTCACATCATCACATATGCGGTGATGATATGGAACGGAGTTCTGAAAAAAATGGGTCTTACCCTAACGAGGCGCTGTACCAGGAAGCAGGAATGGAGCCGCTAAGATCGTATGCAGAAAAGCTGGTGGAATCGGGAATCAGGAGAGGCAAGGAATACAAGAAGGGAGTAGTCAGCAGAGCGACGGACAACCGCTCAATGGATACAGAGAATGAGTGGTTTTAATGTAGTCTTAAGGCGCAGCCCCCAGTGAAACTGAAAATTTGGGTAAACTTTACAGCCGCTCACCTCAGAAACGTTACAAATATTTGCAAAAATTTTTTAGCAAGAAGTCGGAATGAACCTTTGGCTATCGAATCAACTCATTACATTTTGCAAAAAGTTTGTTGCAAAAGTTATTAAATTCAAACAAAATAGCATGTTTTCGTTAAAAAATGTAGTAGATCTCGGAAACTACTTAACGTACCGAGTTGATTTAAGCTACGGTTGTTAGATCTAATTTCTTTGCAGTGAATTAACTCATCAAAAGTTTAAAAAAGTTTTTTGCAAAAAAATTCCTAGAACAAAATGTGGAAATTTGATACAAATCAATGTGCATGCATGATATTTGTTCAGTGCATGCAAATTACACATTTTGTTCTAGAAATTTTTTTCCAAAAAACTTTTTTAAATTTTTGATGAGTTAATTCACTGCAAATAATTTAGATTTAACAACCGTAGCTTAAATCAACTCGGTACGTTAAGTAGTTTCCGAGATCTACTACATTTTTTAACGAAAACATGCTATTTTGTTTGAATTTAATAACTATTGCAACAAACTTTTTGCAAAATTTAATAAGTTGATTCGATAGCCAAAGGTTCATTCCGACTTCTTGCTAAAAAATTTTTGCAAATATTTGTAACGTTTCTGAGGTGAGCGGCTGTAAAGTTTACCCAAATTTTCAGTTTCACTGGGGGCTGCGCCTTAAGGAAATAATGTACTTAATTTTAAGGAACTCCATTTTTAAAACATAGTTGTTAGAGCAAATGAATTTTACACCAAACCTTTTTTTATAATCTATTAATGTTTGATAATGTTGTGGGGGTCAACATTTTAAAGTTTTGTTTTATCGAAAAATTAATATTATAATCTAATTAAAGTAAATTAAATTATTATTGAGCCCAGGGAAAAGCCCTAAGGTATAACCCGCATGAATGTTGTTCGGTTACGTTATTTATAAATTGTATGTTACATATGTAAAAATTAGAAATCAACAAATATAGAAGTTAAATCTTGAAGTCAGGGGACTAATTTCATATACTTATATGTATGCCAAAAAACAAGTAGTTTCACATTTATCGGGCGGATGGCCCATGCGCATTTTATTTTCCTAACGAAGTTTTTATTAAAGAACCACATGTAATATTGTGGACTCTGAAAAGGATAAGTTCCGATTGTAAATAGTTGATAAATAATGTTTGGTAGCTCTGGTGGAGCAGAAACAAGGCTCTTCACTACCGATTGTATGCGATCGGAAACATGCACACATGCATAGGTCAGTTGCTGATAGCTCCACAGCACTGTGAGTTTCTTCCATCGGATTCAAAGCGAATTTCTTCCACTTACTAATACCGCACAATAGTGGAGCAAGTCTACAATCAATCTACCTACTGCTACAACGTATTTATAATACGTTGAGATCGTGTACGTTAAACGAAAAGAGCATTATAGCTCCACGTATTACCTACATTTTCTTAGCTGCCGCACCTCACAACAACTACTCCTTACCTTACCACCTTACCTTTCCGTTTTCTTCTTTTGCCACACGAAATAACTCGCGAGTCGGATCTAGCGCGATGAACGTAGCCATCGGTTTAACTAGTCTTTAGTGAGTGTTTGGCCTTCGAGTAGTATGGTACAGTAATGCAATTACTTTCATTTGACTTCAATTCCCTTGGATTTAAGCAAGGAATTGAATAGTTGTAAAAACAATTTCTTTTCGCATCATTGAACACATTAAATAGTTATGTTTATCCGTGGACAAGTGCGAGGTGTTTTAATTTAACGACAGGATAGAAAAGTTACTTGGATTCGTAAAACTCAAAGCACGTTGGAAAGAAGTGTGAAAAATGTGATAGTTATTTTTCCACGGAACAAGTAGATGACTATGTAGCATGTGTGGTGATTTGAAGTGTTTGACCTTCTTTCGTTTCGAAGAAAATCAGTTGAAACCTCATCAGTACATTGCATTAGATAGAAAAGTTCAAGAATAATGAGTTTTGGTGAACACTAAAAGTTGAGACGATACACAAAAACGAATTCGCGGAAAGAGAAAAAATCAAATTCGAGTTCCGATGATTACTTTATGAAATCGTGCTTGCTTGCCTGCTAACTCGCTTATAATTCCGCTTTCTTCTTCATTATCTTTATCGGAGCTTTACATCAATTTATTGTTGCTTCTTCGTTTTAATTAAACCTCTTTATTCATTTTGATTAATGTATTTATAGAAGAGAGTACTCCGCGGCGATTGTTTAAGCGCAACTGGATTTCGAAGAGTCCATTAATGGTTTCGAAAATGGGTTTACATCCTATTTGCTGAAAGATTTATGTGCATAACGTGAACTTTAGTGATGAATGAAGTACTTTCCATTGACCGAAAATTTTGAATTCTCTTCCAAAACTTATTTAGATCGCGTTCCATTCGTGGAAAAATTTTCGTGAAAAGCGTGTCAAGCAAGCAAATTTCATATCTTCGATTTCTTTTATAGCGGCCGCACGGTGAATTGAGAAAAATTTCTTAACTGCGTTTCGTGTGTTATGTCTTGTTGAGTTCGATGCATTCCTTGCATAGTGGATAATTCTAAACGATAAAGAAAGCTAAATTTTAGTTTAGTGTGATATATTGCTAGTCCCCTGCCATCCGCACCAGTGTGCAGAAAATAATTGTGCGCGGCTGCGTTATTGGATAGCCCCAGCGTGCAGTTTCTATTCATTTGGATTATTCTACTTCTTGCATTTCATTCGCCATCATCATCATTACCGTACCAACAATTTGCATTAGGTAAGTTGAATTGAGTTAAGTCTAGGCTAGAATCAAGTTCAACTAAGAAGCAGAGCCAAAGAAAATACGAAAGAGCTGTCTGTCTGCCATTTATAAATATATAGTTAAGAAAAAGCCGTTTTTGATTCTTCTTTATTAATTGTGTGTTGCTGTTGGATTGACTGGCTCACGACGAAACGCGGCATGTGTGGTTTCCCTGACGTCCCAAAAGCGCGTTATATTGTGCTTGATGGATAGATTGGATTAACTGGTTTCTCGGCCAACAAGAGTACTAATCCGATTGAATTTCTTGGAAACAGTGGAGTAGCGTTTGTACCGCAATGTTTAAAATAGAACCAAATGCATCATTGTGTGTGCATACAAAATAGATGAATAATTGAGCCCAAACGCGATTTCAATTTCATCAGCATAAGAAAGTAATCAAACTTATCATCTTAAAATTGCAGTTAATCTTTCTAAAAGGTTTTTAAATTGTTTACATAAGTATCCGCAATATCAATTTTGGTACCTAAAAATTTGAAATCGTTCTGATCCTTCTACCTCTTATTAGAATAGTTACGTTCAAACCGAATCCTAATTTCGTTTAATAACGAAAATATCCATCATTCTCTTCCACAACAATTGATCATCCCGCCTCCACTTCAGTTTTTTGTTGGTACAACTCCTTTTTATTGCGGGGATCTTTTAACCTGCCTAAGACCCATGTCATGGTGGAATTATTGAAGAGAACTATTAGTCATCTATGAAATTCCAGAGACCGTTTTTTGCTATGATCAATTTACGAATGTTTTCACATCCTTAATGGTCTACGTAAGACTAAGCTGACAAAACCTCGATAAAAAACAGGTTATTGGTAGTTTCAGAGATATTTCTTGATGATGATGTGATTGCAGTTTCGTTTTGTTGGAGGACTATAATTATTAGTAGTAAAATTTGAAGATTTTGAAGAGCCGGTTTTCGAGACATTGGATTTTTTTTCAACTTTCGACTTTGAGATCGTTAATTTGAATTTACGAAATGAATTTGTGGGTGTGATTTTTTTGGGTCGATCAATTGTCTTATTTGCCAATTAAGACATAGGATGGCCTTGAAGTCAGTTTGCAGACTGAAGTGAAGTTAGGTTGATTTTTGTGAAACTAATTATAATTAAGTTTAAGAGGCATTGCCTCTGAATATTGCGTGGGGCTTAGTAAATTAATTGCTTAATTGTAATTTTAACAAAACAAGTTGAATTCAGAAAGTATTTTCTGCATTAAAATGAATTAATGATGGGCGGATTGATTCCTCTATTGAGTATTATCAATAATTAAAAGCTATTGGCAATTGTAGACATATGATATTGAATATAAACTATTTAAACCAAATAAACCCAACCATAAAAAACATTGATTTTTAAATTTTTAACCGACTTTCATAGGAAAGAAGGTTATCAATTTCATACCCATAGATTATTTTTTGCTTTTTGGGATATTGTAAAATACTTTTTTTCCCGTGTGGTGTAGTAGTTAAAGCGCTCGATGCTTAAGCCGAAGGTTCGAATCCTGTTTGTGACAACACGATTTGTTTCGAGGTATTCTTTGGGCGGACTCTAAGCCCGTTCAGTTATGATACGTACTGGTTTAAAATCAGAACGTATTGCAGCTGGGTTGATGGACACACAGGCAAAGCGTGGTACTGACCATATTACCTTCTCGAGTGCCAATACATTCGTTCAAGATGAGATACGCTAAGTATCTCTAAGCGAAGTCCCGAAAGGGGCTGTAGTGCTAAAGCAAAAAAAAAAAATAATTTTATAATACTCTAATAAAATCGTGATCTGACCTTCCATGAGTGCGTCACAGCAAGTTTTCTCGCAAGCCATATAAGCTAGAAACTTGAAATTTTCTGAATAAATCAAAAGTGGCGCCTTCTTAAAAGTTTCAGTATAATACAAATAATTTTTATATGGTGTTGAAGGGGGTGACCCTTAATTTTTTCACGAAAGATAGACAATATGGGTTCTCGATGTGAACTTTTCAAAACAGGACTAAAACTAAAATTTTTTGCTGCAAGGAGTGCAGAGGGAGGGAAAATGTAAGTAACATGCGATTGAGCATCTTTGATCCAAAATGTCATGGCCGTAGATCTTCATGTGTAGAAGGCCAACAAATACCTCGAAGTTCGACCAACTTTGTTTATAATATTGCATGCTCTTAATTTTACGTATTCGCCTATAAAATCAAGAGGTGACCTTTCAATTTGCTGAAAGTTCGTATCTTCTTCTTCTTCTTAGCGCTACAGCCCCTACCGGGCCTTCGTTGCCTGCAAATAGCGCCTCCAACTGTCTCGGTCTATTGACCGCGTCCTCCAATTTCGAAATCCGAGCAGCGATGAGCTGTCTTCGTCGACCGAGTCAGACCAGCGTTTTCTCGGTTTGCCACCTGGCCTCCGGCCTTAAGTTCTCTCAACAAATACCTTTTTGGGTATCCGTTGTGCGTCCATACGATTCAGGTGGCCAGCCCATTGCTGCTACCGCAAACTTATAATCGTTGAGACCTCCGGCTCGTCAAAAATTTCATACAGCTCATGGTTGTATCGAATTCACCATTGGTCCCCGTCTATCTTCGCTCCGATTATTCGCCTCAGGACCCGTCGCTCAAAAGCGTTCAATATATTTGCGGATGCTTGGGTTAGGGTCCATGTTTCACACCCATAGCATAACACAGGCCTTATCACAGATCTGTATACTTGGAGCTTTGTTTTCCTGTATATGCAGCTGGTCTTCAAGATCGTCAATACTGAATAAAGTATTTTATTTGCGAGCTCTTATTCTTCGGCGTATTTCGTCTCTTTCATTGCCCGTTTTCGTTATTTTGGCGCCTAAATACACAAATTCGCTAACATTCTCGATACTGTATTCGCCCAGTGTGATACTTTGTGTACTTGAGATATTTTCCTCGACTGCGTCATTGGCTTTGTTTTATTTTCATTGATTTGTAGCCCTACCAGTTTTGCTTCGCTCTCGAGTTTCAGAATAAGTTCTTTGGCGGTTGTTAACGTGACAAAATGTTGATTTCGTCCGGATAGGCTACTACTAGGTTCGACTTGAATAGTAATGCACCTTGCGTATCGACAGGTAGCTTCCGTATGACGTACTCCAGAGCCAAATTGAATAACAACGGGGCCAGCCCATCTCCCTGCTTTAGTCCCATATTTGTGTCAAAGGTATCGGTGAGTTGGTTATTGATGCGGACTTGGGAGGTCGTCGGCGTCATTATCATTTTGGTAAGACGGACTCATTTGGCTAGGATGCCAAAGCAAAGCAGTTCGTATCTAGATTCTTGAAAATTTCATTTGCAAACTATGCAGATATGTAGGAGCTTCGATGAAAAATTTAGAATGTTTTGCAACATTTATATGGTATGACTACTCAAACAATGAGGATAACACACTAAAAGTAAAATGGTGGTGAATTGAAATGCATAATAACCGTGTATTCGTTTCTCGAGCTCACTGTTTGGAATATATGTATGAGTCATATTTTTATATTCAGAAGACGTTGTTTGAGTGTTACTAATTATTTTACAAAACTCTTCTGGCAGAAGCACCCTCCTGTTACTTTAACTTGTTTCTTTATATATGCTCACGCGTAACTTGAACGTGGACAGGTAAAAGGATTCTGTTTTCACCAAACATCTGAGTTTCCTCGTCATTGGGTCCCATCTGAAAGGCATTTTAATGAAATGACCGTAAAGAACGAAATCCATTGGGTAAAGTTCAAATTTCTGACTTTAGTAACTATTTCTCTTAACCAGGGATCGACCTGTGCGTGGATTCGAGTTACTGAGTGTGCATTTGAAAGGAAACATGTTGCAGTATAATATGTTAATTTTTGGCGGTAATTCATTTATGGGCTTTGCAGATAGTAACACTAACAGATGGAAAAAACGACATGAACTTGCATTTTTTGATATTTCATATGAAACTACCTGTTCCTTTTGAACGAGAAAAGAGAATTGGACTCTATTTTGCCAAATTGTTGGACTTTCTTTAGATAAAGCTCCATGCAAAGAACATGTCAATTCAATAATTTTACTGTTAGGAAAATGTACATTTTCGTGATATTAGCGTTAATACAATATAAACTCGTCAATGTTCAATGTTGGGATGCGCTTGAATTGTTAAGGATGCATATTATAGCTAACATATTGGTGTTGATTATGTGAATATTTAGAGGCTCTCCAATAAGGGATATCACTGATATCAGCACTGCAATTTAAATATAAAAATTGTACTAAAGAATGCTTTTATATGAAAAGTAGTTAATCCTTTTGTCTCTTTCAAACATTTTTTTCCTCAATGTTTGTGTTTCGCATATAGAATTAATATTTCTAACCTTCGAAGCTTACGGACCATTTTAAATTATGAAGCGATTTTTTATTAAATCTCCAGCAAACTGAGCATTTTCACTTGACTTCCGTGAAAAAGATTGGTGGCCACTTCTTTCAATCTATTTTCCTAATGATAATTTTTTCCAGTAAACAATTTTCCCCATAATCATTTTTCCCAGTAATGAATTTTTTCCCAATCATTGTTTTGCTTCTTCATTTTCATAGCATTGCAGCCCCTTCCGGCCCTTCGCTTCCTACAAAAAGCGCCTTCAACTGTCTCAGTCCATCGACCGCGTCCTCCAACTTCGAAACCCAAGCAGTGATGAACTGTCTTCGTCGACCGAGTCAAACGAGCGTTCCTCGGTTTCCTTACTAGTTTCCGCCCTTCAGTTCTCCCAAGAATGGCTTTTTGTGCATCCGTTCTTCATCCATAGGTTTCACGTGGCCAGATCATTGTTGATTCCGCAGTCGTTGATACATCTGAGTCGTTAAAAATTTCATACAGCTCATGGTTGTATCTTTATTGGTCCCCATTTAGCTTCGCTCTGCTTATTCGCCTCAGAGATTGCCTCTTAAAGGCGTTCAATATATTTGCAGATGCTTGGATTAGAGTGCGTGTTTCTCACCAATCGTGTGGCACAGGTTTAAGCACAGATCTATAAACTTGGAGCTTTTTTTCCTGTGTATGCATACACAGGAAAATAGAGGCGATCTCTGAGGCGAATAAGCAGAGCGAAGCTAAATGGGGACCAATAAAGATACAACCATGAGCTGTATGCAATTTTTGACCACTCGGATGTACCAACGATTGTTAGACTGCGGAGTCTACAATGATCTGGCCACGTGAAACATATGGATGAAGAACGGATGCACAAAAATCCATTCTTGGGAGAACTGAAGGGCGGAAATTAGTAAGGAAACCGAGTATTCAAGATTGTCAAAGCTCAATAAAATATTTTATTTGCAAGCTGTATTCTTCGGTGGATTTCGTCTCTTTGATTACGGGTTCTCGTAACTTTGAAAGCTACATACACAAATTTGCCCACATTTTTGATATTATATTCGCCAAGCGTGTTATTTAGGATATTTGAGGTATTTTTCCTGAACTGCGTCATGAATTTTGTTTATATTCTCATTGATTTGTAGCTTGTATTCTCATTGATTTGTTTCCCTGTTGAATTTCAAATAATGTTCTTTAGCAGTTGTTAACGCCCGCGCCAAAATGTTGATGTCTGCAAAGGCTACCACTTGGCTCGACTTGTATAGTACCTCGTTTATCGACAGATAGAGACAGAGTCAAATTGAACAGCAATGGGGCCAGCCCATCTCCCTGCTTTAGTCGGATATTTGTCTCAAAAATATCAGTGAGATTGTTTTTGATGTGGGTTTCGAAATTTGTCGGCATCATTACAATCTTGGTAAGATGAACTATTTTGGCTCGGATACCAAAGTAAAGCAATATTTGTTGTAGTACGTTACGATCAATACTGTTGCAAAATTTGGTGTACATCTATATTGAACTCCCAGCATTTCCCAAGTAAATAGTATTTGAGTACATAGAATCGATTTAAGGTATTAATAATTGAATATTGTCACCTTAAATGGTGTTGCTATGGTTAAAATTTTTTGAATCGATTTCCACAATTTTGGTATCGATAACGGCGGCTTTTAATAAAATGCGACTTTTCCATTTGAAAGATTTGAAAAATCCTGGCTAGACACAAAATCAACCTTGATATTTAGCATTCCACCTTCTAGAGTACCAACTCATTTTCGAAATGACATACCTTTAATAATTTTCAAAGCTTTTTATTAATATTGATATGAGGACTTAATTACTCATTGGTTTAACCCACTAGTATTCACGATACTGTGAGGAGACTCACGAACTTGATATTGAGGGTAAATCCAGTTGCAAAATGAGTATATGCAGCGGATCATTAAAACCCCAAAGGGGTTTCTTTCTAAAGTCTATAGAAGAAACTCTCATAAAATTATACAAAATCATTAGTGAATGAATCTCAGCACTTCCTGGAGGCAGGTAAGTAGCCTAAGATTGAGCAGCAGGTACATAAGCTCGAAGGTATGTTTAGAGGAAGGTTTGCCATTACTGTGGAAAAGTACGGTAAACACAATAATGTGGAGGTTGTTTCCTACGCTGACAATATACTACGAGTATAGTGCGTTAAGCTTCAGCTAAATTTTTAAATAAGCTTTGTGAGCTGACTTGCTTTGGCCGAGTTTAGGAAATGGACAACTACAAGGGGGCTGAATATCAACACACAAATGAGTGAATTGGTCCTCTTTTCTACAATAGAATGACTACCAGACCATCAGAGTTTGATTCTCGAGAAATGGTCTTGCTTAAAATTTGCCACTTTGTGAAAAGATCTTAAAAGGCAGTAGTTGCTATCAAGGAAAAAAATGTTTGCTAGTGAGTTCTACCACTGCCTCTGGATCTATATGGTTTCAGTAATGTCAATTCTAGTTCAGCTTTACAGAAGGGAATGTACATGCGAAAATTCGCAAATGCACGAAGACAGGCTTAGCTCGGAACGACAAACGTAAATTAATAGCATGTCACCTTTGTTTTGCTTCTCTGGACCAAGAGCATACATGCATCTCTGGACCAAGTTACTTCCAGTGAATATTGACATCTGGTTCACTAAGGCAGCACAACACCGCTGCGACTCCTTCACGGACATGAAAAACCACCCTAATATCACTACAAGACCTTTCCGAAACCATAGTCACCATAGTGTTTGGGAGCCATATTTTGTACCTAGGGAAGGAACAGCCTTCACCTCCCTATGACAAAAAAAAAACACAGTCACAACGTTGCTGCCATTAGGCACTTCACCATGTAGGAAGCTACAGTAATCTGTCATGCGGTCATCCTGCCCTGTAAATCGATAAAATCTCCGTTTGGGTTTTCGCGGAGGCAAAACAAATATTAATGTCAAATAGAGGGAGGATTGGAAGATCGTCAATTTTGACGGATGAGTTTGTGCGAAAAATCGAAAAAAGATGAAAATTCTGCGATGTTTCTCCATTTGTATTATTCGTAAGTAGCGGGATGAGCGTACGATTTCCTCGCTTCACTTGACCGTTCGCTCTCGGGATTCTCGTCGTAATCAGCACATGTTGAGTCTTCTCATTGTACCAAGATCGGATTCAATTCTTCTTGTATTTCCAAACCTCACGGACTGCTTCATAAGCCAATCCAATACCTCAGCCATCGTTGTCGATTTGGTTGCGTATAACCATGGAAATTTTGAAAAACTGTCAATAATGACAAAGATATGTCGGTAAATTTCCTTGTCGTCGCCAAAGGTCCCAAATGATTGACGTGTAAAGTATTCAAAAGGACTTCACCCTTGTTGATGGGATTTAGATATCTCTCTTGTCATCCTTACTTCTTTTCTGCCAGTACGTAAATAACACTGTTGCGAATCACTTTCTCGACTTTGGCACGAAGACTTGGCGTCCAATAGTCTTTCTTTACGAGAGCCTCCGTTTTGCTCACCGAGAAGTGACGTCTTTCGTGTGCCACTTTGATAACTTTTGGAACTACCAGTCGTATATTCCCATCGTCGTCTTGGAGCAGCACCCTTCCGCGAAAGATGTAACCTCGAGCTTCGTCCTTGTCTGCAAGCTCGAATATACTTCGAATTTCTGCATCTGCTGTTTTTTTTCAATATCGGCAACAATCCCTCGACGATCTCCTCGATTAACATGCTCGTCGGTGGCGGGTTGCGGCTTAGCGCGTCAACATCTGTAAAGCTTTTGTCTGGACGATGTTCTATGCTATACGCGAATTCCTCCAACTGAAGCGCCCATCTCGCAACATGCACGCAAAGATCTCGCTTATTCATAGTAAGAGCAAACGCGTGGCAATCAGTTAAAATCTTGATCGGAATCGCGAGTAACAATATCTTCTTGAGCGCTTTTACAATCGCAAGTATTTCGAGCTCATAGCTCGGGTAATTCTCTTCCGCGCGGGGTCGTCTTACGGCTAGCATAATATACTGGGTGCAATGCCTTGTCTTCACTGTTCCTTTGAAGCAATATCGCCCCATAACCGTGCTTCAACGCATCGGTGTACAGTTCCGTATTTACGCCTATGCAGTACAGATCCAAAACTGGCTGCCTCGTCAAAATCATGTTAATACGCATAAAAGCATCACTCTGCGCGTCACCAAATTCGAACTTTACATTCGACTTCAACAAGTTCGACAGCGATCGAACCATAAGAGAATATCCGGGTACGAACTTTCGGAAATATCCGGTTAACCCAAGAAAACCCTGAATCTGTCGAATATCTTTCGGCTTTGAAAACTTTGCAACAGCTTCGATTATTCTTTCGCTTGGGTGGACACGTCCATTTTCAATTATGTGACCCAAAAATTCAATTCTCGTCTGTAGGAATGCAAATTTTTCCCCGTTCACGATAAGGCAAGTCTTGCTCACAGTTTTCAATACACGCTTTACTTTCTCTAGTCCACTTTCAGAATCTTCTGACGGCACAATCAAGTCGTTCATGTACGTCAACACGACACCTTCGTAAATAAGCTCCCGAAATGCAGCATTCACGAATTTGAACGAGTTACATCGACCGAATGCTACTCTCGTAAATTCGAAATCACCATCAGGTACTATGAAAGCCGTATACTTCTGACTCGACTTATCATCTAGCATGTAGAAAAGCCCGTTTTTCAAATCAAGAATGCTGAACACTCGCACACCTTGCAGCCTGTCCAGCTGGTCGTCAATCAGCGTTATCCGTCTTTGGTAATTTTTGTATTTAGGAGTCGATAGTTGACGCAAAGTCTTTTTGAACCATCTTTTTTTATTACTAGCACAACCGGACGCGCATAATGCGCGACGGACTGCTGAACAACCCCGTAGTCTATCCAATTGCTAATCTGAGCATTGACCAGCTGTCGCTCGTGCGACACCAATCGTCTCGCTCTTTTGTATACAGGTTCGTCGTCTTTCAATATAAGTGTCATTTTTAAACCCACGTCGCGAGTCTTTACCAGCTTTTAATCGTCAATTAAGGCTTGAATATCTTCTCTATACTTTTCGTCCTGAATAAATTTGTTGTATTCGCATCACAGCATTCTACTACATTGATTCGAAATATCTCTGGCTCCGTCACACGCGGAAGAACTTTCGGCCGAAGGGCTGATTGTAGCTATATCGGGCTTTATCGTCAAATCTATCGTTTGCAAAAAATCGTGACCAATTAACAATTTATGCCTTAGCAAATCGTCGGAAATCACACGAATTAAAATCGGGTACGAATTTCCATAAACCGTCAGTGTCGCTTGAAATTCTTCCAACGTCGCGTTATTCTCCTTTCCAACCCCCCAACATGAAATTGACTTATTCTTAAAACGCGGAGAGCCTTATTTCACATACTCGTCTGCTCACATAATCGTCAAGTCACTTCCGTGATCGAGTATAGCTTCGATCGGGGTACCATCAATCAAAACTTGCTTATTGTGCTCGCTCAATTTTGCCTGAATTACCGCGCAGGTACTCTTCATCGCATCTTTCCTTCTGTTTTCACATTTCGGGGCAATATGCCCGTACTCACCGCGGAAATATTTCGTTCCTTGATTTTTCGTCTGACAATTAATACTGATATGATCGCATTGACCGCAATTATAACAATTTTTCCTAGCGCCCCATTCTTTAGTCTCGCTCGACGCGTCTTACCCGTCTCACTCTTACTGTTCGTCGCTTTGTCGTTTCTATGATAACCACTGCTCGCTTTATCGTCTTATTTCGCATTCAAACTTGACGTTAAATTTCTGTCGCGCAGCGATATTTCCTCGGACCCTTGCAGCAACGATTGCATCGAGTTGAATCCTTGTAAACGGTCAACGTCGCAAAACTGAGTATCCAGAATCCCGTCGAAAATGTAGTCGAGGGCTAGTCATCATCCATGCGAGATGATTCGCAAGAATTGTCTTCTCATCCACATAATCATGAAAAATTTCGGTTTTTCCCATGTTCGCTCTTCGAATTTTCGTCGCATTGCAATCTTATTCGAACGATGATGGAACATTCTCCTCAGTTCACTGAAAACACTCCCAGGGTCCAGCGCGATATATTCGAAAATGAAAACTGGTTGGCTTATAACACTCGTAAGATAAAAAGGTTGTCATCGTAGTGGCCTCGTACTGATTTCTCATGAATCAAAAAATTCAAAACTAAAATTTCTTACAAAAAATTGTGGCCTATATTTTAGGGTGGAAAAGATAACATTTCGGTCGAAGGTTGTATAAAAGAGGAAGGATTTAGCGGGTGATTTCTTTGAGGAGGAGACTCAAGAGTTTGTGCAAGGGCTAAATGCAGTGGCAGTTTTGTGAAAAAATAATAAACGTGTGTGTTAACAATATCCTAAAATTTTTTTCAAACTGTTTTTTTTTTCAAAAAGGCTATTCATGGTGAGGCTTTTTTTTGCTTTAGCACTACAGCCCTTGGCGAGAATTCGGTTAGGGATAGTTACAGTTTCTGATTATCTTGATCGAATGTTTCGGTACTAGGGAAGGTGATATGGTCAGTATCACGCTTTGTTCGTATGTCCGTCCACTCAGCTGCGATACGTTCTGATTTTAAGCCAGAACGTATTATAACTGAATGGGCTTACAATCCGCCCAAAGAATCGCTCGAAACAAATCTCGTTGCCAATGGGATTTGAACCAAGGACCTTCGGCTTACGGGATGAGTGCTCTAACCACTACACCACGCAGATGGCGAGGTATTATTCAGTACTAAACTGGCACTCTTAACAATACCAGCAGTTTTTCGAATACTGAGTTCAGCTGTTGAGTGTCTTGATCGGGTTTCTTATTGATTGTTCATATTTGTGTTTACTATTTTGTGTAGGCTATATAGCTTTTCTGTAGTTTTTACAAGAGAATACGCCAATTTAGTTTTTCTTCAACTTAATTTGTTCAATATATTTCTTGAGAGTTGTTATCAGATGATATTATTTGAACTCCAATTTTTGATTTCTCATTAGTGATCACATTTCTACCTTACTTAGATCGAAATCAGCTATTAGGTTGATTCACTTTAGGTCCGAGATCTTTTGTTATTGGGTTCCTATATTCTTCATTGAAGTAAATATTGAGTTCATGTTTCGATTCACAACATTCTAGTAGACGAACCACTGATTACGTGAAAAGTTTATGCTACACAGAACTAGTTAAAACTTAATACAACAATTCGAGTTTACCGCGAGATCGATTTAATCTTAAACTAAACATTCTCAATACATGATTCATTTCTCATAAATCAACATTACAAAGATAGAAATCAAGACTATTAATCAACGCTCAAGTACTGTTAAGCTTCCCACCTACACTCATCAGAAAGTGAAAAATATATTGCCCTGAAAAAATCTAATCCACGCCTTATATGCGAAACTAGATCTAGTTCACTAGCTTATTCCGTTTCCGAACGTAAGATGATAGACCAAGTTTGCGATTTTAATGCGACGACTTGCACCAAATTCGTCTAATAAAATAATCTTTATGTGTTAATGGTCGTGTTAGCATTTATCTCAACAGTTTGTGCAATGAGTAGGTGAAAATCGGAGGCTACTGCCTTTTGACAATTTCGCAATGTCAAATGTGCAACGATGATTGATTCGAATCTGAAAGGAGGAAAAAAGAGAAAAAATTCTCAAGGCGTTCATTCAATTATTATGGATTAAGTGGCTCCTCTACGCAAGACAAGGTATTTTATTTATATTTTTTTCCTGGACGGTTGTAGATTTTAAACCAGACATAAAAAAGTGATATAAGTCAGTTGGTGCATGCGTCAATGGTAATTGTACAAGATATTTCCAATATGACGAGTGTGCTGCTAGCCTTGAAATTATTGCAAAGTCTGCAAAAATCTTGTTGGTATGAACAATTTATAATTCTCGATTAATTTATAGTGGTCAACCTCTCCGTTGAAGGTGAACTGTATTTAATAGGAGGGATTGTAGTTGTTCGATTAAGTGGATCTTACAAGCATATTAGCCATTAAACTAATACCTCAGTGAATGCATTAATGAACTTTGCAGCTGGAAGAATGGCTTGGATTGTTGTAACACATGATTTTTGTTTATGTAACTTGAGTATCAATTTAATTCGCTGGAATGCAATTTATCCATCATTCATGCCGTTTTATAGAATGGCTTCCACTGGGTTTGTCTTATCACATTTAGAAAATAAATTTCTCATGAACTGTTCAAAGTCAGGTTACTGTCTTAAGTCTTTCGATTTGGTGCAGCATAAACTAGGCTACGATGAATTTATCCCAAATTTGTTTTTCTGATACGTTGGACATGAACTGCGATTATCAAAAGAATAAAAGGCTAATTGCATTAAATAGTTCCTAATTTGATTTTAATCCTTTCTAGCGTTGAATAAATAGTTCTAAAACTTGAAAAGTGAATGAATTAGTGAAGTAATAAGGTATAATGTGTGAAGACCGTTAAATTTGACTTATCTAATGAATTTTCAATTGCAAAAAATTTCAATAATTTAGTTGCAAATGCTTATAATATAGTAATTATTAAATTAGAGTACTACATCAAATTCAGTTGATTTTAAATCATCTCGATTTCATGCTCATTAAATTCTGATATAACTGTTTCAAATTATGCAACCTTTAACGGGCTAAGAGAAAGTAACATATTATCTACCCAGGGAGACATGATTAAAAACATTAATTTTTTGTCACTCGTTAATATCTGTAATTTATTTTTGATTTCGTTGTGTTATTGCAAAAAGTTAAGGTGGATTTCGGGTTGGAATACCGATAAAAAAATAAGAGTGGATAAATATTTAATCGCAATGATTAGTATGTTGTTGTAAATAGATTAATGCTGTGTTTGATCATTGAAAACACGTTTATCTCAGCAGAAGTATTTGCATGCTTAAATTGAAATTTAATAGGCTTACATATGTGAATTGAAAGATCAATATTCGAACTTTTTAAACATGAATTACGATATTAGAGGTTTCACTTTGTATTAATGGATATTGCACATCAAATGTCTTTTAAAGTAGAATTATGCTTGCATATAAAAATCTGACTAAATGGGGGCATTTAATTTTTACTGATTCTTCTTTAAAATATTAATTATAGGCTAGAGGGTGTTGAAATCGTATATCTAACTCTAGGTTATTTTTCCTTCATTTTCTTATATGCAATGGCTATAATTCAATATTATTGGATACATCAATTTATAAAGTTTTGTGATAAAAAAAAATTGAAAAGAAAATTATCTGTTTAATGAAAAGAAGTAAGCAAGTAAACTTTATTGAGACTTTTTATTACTTGACATTATAGAGCATGCTTAATAACTATGTGACATTTGGCAGTATATGGATGTCAAATAAACTTTGACATTTGCTCTTCTGGCTTGCGACTTGAATAGTTTGACGAATAAATACGTGAAAACTTAATCTAAACCTATCCCTAATATAAATTAAATCCATTCCTACATCTAACCTAAAACTATAAGCTGTTTAGTACAGCACTCGAATTTACATTTAAGTTTATCTTGTGTTTTTATTTAATTACACTTATGAGCTAACTAAATTTACAAATATTTTGTTTAACCACGGTATGTCTTTCAGGTATTGAAAGATGTTGAGGACAGAGCGCTGCAGCTTTATTTGGGCCATCTCTCGGAGGCTAAGGGTGACAGAGAGGAGGATATCATCTGCAAACATTATTATATCGATAGTCGAGCAGTTTGGACGTGGGATATCATGAAGGAAAGAGTTGAACAGGGCGGGACCGAGAATAAAGCCTCGTGGGGCTCCCGATTTGATAGGGATAGGATCTGAAATGAGGTTCCCCCGTTTAATTTGGGATGTTCTATCCGAAGGGAAGCTGTATAGGATTCTGAGGATTGCGACCGGACAGGATGACATTGTCAATTTGTACTTGAGACCGTTGATACAAATTGATTCTAACGCTTTTTTCAGGTCTAGAGCACAGGCCACTGTGCACTCTTTCCGCCGAAGATTGCGTGTGACTCTATTGTGCAATAGCATTATTGCTTGCTCCGTAGATCGTTCGCGTTCAAATCCAAACTGAAAATCGGGGATCAGAGGACTAATAAAATCGTCAAAGTTTCGCAGAATAACCTTTTCAAGGGGTTTACCCATGATAGGCAAAAGGGAAATTGGCCGAAAATTATTAATGTTACCTTCGCAGTCTGGTTTTGGTATTGGTATTAGTTTGCTAACTTTCCAAGGTTTTGGAAAACATCCATTATTAATTCAGTTATTGTATAATATCGTCAAGAAGGAGGAGATGGTTTTCTGCATTTCTTGAATATTCTATTCAGAGTGCCATCAAGGCCGTCAGATAGCTTACTATTTAAGGCATTTAGGAGATCTTCTACTTCCGTTTTCGAGGTGATGTTGTGGAGAAGATGCTTCATTATAATTAGATAATATAGTTAAATAAGATCCCTCGTACCCTTCCATCGTTAGTAGAACCTCTGCTTTAACGTTGTTGTTCAAAGCTATGTTGAATGACTCACGGCGGCAATATAGTTGTTTGAGGTGTTCCTCACATGCAACGATCTTGTCAGATTGTGCAGTGAAGACTTCGTTTCCTCGCTTTATAAGATCTTTCTCAATGTCGAATTTGGAACTTTTACGGCCCGCGAATTGATTTATAGTTTTAAGAACATCTGAAGATGGTCGCAGTGATATCAGTCTGCTTTTATAGAAGTTGTTGACTTCTGATCTGATGCGTTTTTGGATTTCACGGGAAATGCTCGTTATTTTCGTTTTAAGTTCCAAATACTCCTCATTGAACTGGTTAAAGCTTCGATGATAAATACGCTAAAGTCGTTGGAGCATATGCTTCCGAGTTTTTAGACATCTATAAAGCGGGCTGCGTGGTTTCTGGAAGGTGGCATGCTGGTCTCGATACTCTAAATAGCAGATGTTAGTGCCGATATATGAGACTCTATTTCTGATATTTTCCGGTGGGAGATTCGGAAGGAGGTCTTTGAGGTCTTTCCTGAAATTTGGCCAGTCTATAGAACTAAACGGTCTATAGTGAGGTGAGCAAGTAGGTTTGATCTAAGGTGAGGCTCCCGATTTTATATATCATGGAGGCGATGATGGTCCGATAACGAAGTAAATGTAGAGCAAGTAAAGAGAATTGTGGGATCGTTGGGGTCAGAGGATATTATGAAGTTATCTAAAAATGAATCCCCTCTGGGAAATGTTGTGACCCAGCATTTGCTATGGATGCTGAGAGGAGGGCGTCCGCATGGAGCCATTCGAATAGATAGTTCCCGTTGGTATTCCTTGTGGAGTCCCTCCAGTGTTCGTGTCTGACATTAAGGTCTCCTCCTAGTATAAATGAGTCGTGGGATGAGGCTGTTGCGAGGATTTGGTTAAATGTAAATGGGATCTGGGGACCTAGATTGCACGGGAGGTATAAGGAGCCAATAAGAATTTCAGCTGGGTTGCCATTGGGTCGCTTGGTGTTGAGAGTTGCTAACGTACATGACGAATTATTTTTTTCAAACGGGATTCGATGAATATCTAAATCATCCCGACACAATATCGCAGTACCTCTGCCAGTCTCATTACGAAGCACATGGTAGTTATTCACACGGACTTTGTGTTGAGGGTTAAGAACTGTTTAGAAGGAGGTTGTCGGGTTGGGAGGATTTGACCAAATCAGCAATGTTGAGCCTCTTATCATGTGGGATTAGGGAGTTTATATTTAGGGATAGAATGCTTAGTCTATTTGCAGCCATAAAAGTTGAAATAGAAATTGAGGAGCGCCATTGGCTTCTCTTGATCAGGAGTGGTGTCAAAGAATGGGAGGAAAGCGCTGACCGTGGATAGGAGTTCACTGGGAGAGACTCCCAGCCACTCCACGGTTATCTGTTGTAGAAGTTCGACGGGATTAGCAGTTGGTGAAATAAAAGTATGGAGCGGAGTTCCGCTTCTTAAAACCTCTGTATATAAGGAGGGGCAAAGTGGTGTGGGGTTGTAGGGGTTGGTGTAGTATTTAAATAGCTGGGGAGATTGTTAGAAAATAAAGCTCCGTCCGTTTGGCTTTATCTTCTAACAATCTTTTCCGTTCCGGACAGCCGGGAATATTGGCTGGATGCCCATGAGCCTTGCACATGGTGCAGAATGAAGCGGTTTCCGGCTTGTCCGTATTTTTTCTGGGGCAACATTCGAAATTATCCTCCCCACATGCTACACATCTCATGTTAAATCCACAATTTAGGGATACGTGCCCGATTCTTTGACACCGAGAGCATTTAACCAGATCACTCATTTTGGCGGCGTTCCCATACGGCTCTTTGGTTCAAAATGTAGCGCAGCTTAATTATTTCATTTTCATCAGCTTGCGATCCCACTGTAATCCTAAATTAATCTAGGTCGATTTTATTTGCTCTCGATCATGCAGTGGTAAGTGGACTGATAGTCTCGAGGCTTAAATTCGGAATTTGTTTGGCTATGTCCTCTCGAACAGCCTCCGCTCCGAATTTCGAACCAATACCCCTTAGTATCACGACACATTTTTTCTTTTCTTTGGGGGTTAATGAGTATCCCACTGCTTCCGTGTTTTTAAGTAGGTTCATGATGTAGTCATGCGCCTCGAGCCTATCCACTGTGACTTTAAGTTGGGAGTTTGACAACTTTGTGATTCGGTACTCTAGACGGGTACCATCTGTAAGGGTGTATCTATCCATAATACCTTTAAGCACTGTTGCTTTTAGCTTTTCAATTAAAATTGGTGGGAACCACACCTTCTTTGCTCGATTGTTAGTCGCGTTTGAGTTATTATTTTGGCTATCGTTCGCCAGTGCGCTGAAAGGGTTAGTGCTAGGTGTGGGTGTGATTGGCATAGGAACCGGGGTTTTACTTTTGGCAACTAATTTATCCTTTGCTAATATAAATTCACTTACCTTAGACCTAATGAGGTTAACATCTTCGTTAAAGCTTGAATTCTTTGCTGTTGTATCGTTCGCATCCATCATGTCCGAAGGCAATTCAATTTTATTGCCCTTTGCATGTTTTTTTTTGTGGTAGGGAGGTGAAGGCATTTATGCCCGCCGAGTCTGGCACTGTGGGACTCCCATGGAGGATACCTTTGGACTACCCACTAAACACCTCCCCTGTCAATCTGAGAACCTAGCCTGGAACCGTTTGACACATTACTTCGGGCCAGGTCTCGTTTTGTTACGCCGTGGGGCGCCTTCAAGCTGGGGAGTCCCTTTCCTAGCGGGAGGGGAGGGGGGAAGAGGAATTGCCAGAAGAGCGATCCCCCAGCCCCAGCGCCTCCGGCTGCTGTGAGTCCCTTTTATATTTTAGGACTGCCCGAGCATAATGTGCCACCTGGTTCCATTTGTCAACCGATTCGAGCATCACCGCAACTATATTATCCGGGGTGAGCTCTCCCGTCTCCCTGTAGAGTTCCCTTCGCAGCCTGGCCCATTTCGTACACGCAAAAAATGTGTGACAGGCATTGTCCTCCTCTCCTGGGCAAAACCGACAATCGGGAGACCGTGACTTGCCGATCTTGTGCAGGTAAGACTGAAAACACCCGTGCCCGCTCAAAAGCTGGGTCAGATAGAAGTCAGTCTCACCATGCTTTCGATTTAGCCACGGTCTCACATCCGGGATGAGGCGCGCAGTCCACCTTCCCTTCGTGCAATTTACCCAAGACTGCTGCCAATCGTTGAGCGAGCGTTGTCTCTCCTCGCGGACAACCATCTCCCTCGCATCCTCGTTTCGGCGCAGGTAAATAGCGCGGCGCTCTCTAGCAAGGAGGGCGACAGGTATCACGCCTGCAATCACTCTCACCGCCGAGTCGGAGACTGTTGGATACGAAGATGCAATTCTCAGTGCTCCTCTTCTCTGTACCTGTGCCAATCGTTTTCGGTATACCTCCTTGCTGAGAGCGTCGCCCCATACCTCTGCTCCGTACAGTAGCACTGACCTTACAGCACTCATCAAGAGGCGTCTTCTTGATGGGCTGGGTCCCCCTACGTTGGCCATAAGTCGACTCAGCGCCGATATTCCCGAAGCAGCCTTCTCAGCCGTTGCCCTGATTTGCTCAGAGAAACTCATCTTCGAGTCGATCAGTAGCCCCAGGTACTTCACCGCTGGCTTCGATTCGATCTGTATATCTCCAATACTGATCATCCTTACTCTAGGGATTCTCTTTTTTGTCAAGATGACCACTTCGGTTTTCTCCAGTGCTAGACTGAGCCCGCGAGTAGTCATCCAGTCCCTCACTCGGCGCATTAGCATACCTAGCCTAAGTTGCGCTTGTTCAACGGTGCGTCCGGCGACCAGAGCCGCAACATCATCCGCATAGCCGACCAAGCGCGACTCATCTGGCATCTCAAGTCTCAGTAGCCCGTCGTAAGACACGTTCCACAGGTCCGGACCAAGGATAGATCCCTGGGCAACACCCGATGTAATTTCCATCCTTCGTTGGCCCTGTGTCGTGTCGTAGAGCAGGCTTCGGTCCTTTAGGTAGTTCCTCAAAAGCCGCATTAGATATTCTGGAACTTGAAAAGAGTTTTCCAGCGTATCCAGAATATCCACCCATCTAGCGGAGTTGAAGGCATTCCTGACGTCGAGTGTCACCAACAGGACGATCCGTCGCTTGGTGCGACTATATGCCTCTGCCTTTTGGACCGCGTTCACCACCTCTGCAATCGCATCAATGGTAGAACGTCCTGCTCTAAAGCCGTACTGCCGAGGAGATAGGTCCCCAGCAGCACGAATCGCGTCAGTGAGTCTTCCCTTGATGAGTTTCTCTAGCACTTTCCCAGCCGTGTCTAGCATGCATAACGGGCGGTATGCAGACGGCGATTCGGGATTTCCCTTCCCCTTGCTGACCAGCACGAGCCTCGCCACCTTCCATCGTACCGGGAAAACCCCGTCCCGTAGGCAAGCGTTGAATGTGCTGAGCAGCAAGTCAGGACAATGGTGATAGACGAGCTGCAAAACCTCAGCTGGAACACCATCTGGACCTGGAGCCTTCCTTGCCTTCAGGGAGAGGACTGCCTCCTCCAGTTCCAGCTGTGTGAAGAGTGGGCACTCGACTGCTGTTTCACCATGGACAGCGTCAACACGGACGGGATGGGCGGGGAAGAGTCTCGCACTATCGCGTCCATCTTTTCCGCGTCATGTATACAAGGCTTCCGTACGGCACCAAGTTTCCCCATGACCAGCTTGTAGCCAAGGCCCCACGGATCCCTATTTACATCGTCCACGAGGTCTTGCCAGCATCGGGCCTTGCTCTTGTTAATAAGCCTGCGAAGATATTTCCTGCCGGACCTGTATGCTGCTAGCCTAGTGTCTGCCTCCTCCCGTGATCGCGCCCGCTAGGCCTCTCGCCGAAGTTTGTGACACTCGCTTCTTTGTTCGGCGATCTCGTTTGACCACCAGTATACTGGAGGCTTACCATGTCGGGGTCTCCGGCGGGGCATGGAAGACTCGCAAGCAGCTATGATGGTACTCATAGTTGAGTTCACCAAGTCCTTGGCTGTAGGCCCTCCACTCCCTGGTGGAGCTCCCAGCAACGGTGCGCCTGCCGTAAGCGCGTCAGTGAACTTCTCGACGTCCATCCTCCCAGTCCTCCATCCGAGGATTGAAGTTTGGGCATATGCACGCAGAGTGGCACCGTCGTGAATCTCAACAGCTATATACTGGTGATCACTAGCCGAGTAGTCCTCTAGTACTCGCCAGTTGTGTACTCTAGGTACCAGGGACTCCGAGGCGAGTGTCACATCGGGTATGGTTCCTACGCAACCCCAGCGGCGGAAAGTAGGGGTGTTACCAGTATTTAGGACAAAAAGCGCTGTTCTGGCCGCCATGTCCAATATTTGCTTTCCCCTTGGGTCGGATTGTGGCATACCCCATTCGATGGCTCTAGCGTTGAAGTCTCCCCCGACCAGCATGTGGCCCTCTGTGTTCGAGACAGCGTCCTCCAGGGCATCGAGTTTGGTTCGAAAGGATCGCATTGCCTCGTTAGGCGTCAGATAAACACTGAAATATGTTATCCCTGAACACCGCACCCACACAAAACCATCCCCGCGTCCATGGCCCTGCACCTGAAGGCGGGCGCTGTCTCGAACCCAGATGGCCGAGGTACCAGTTTTGTCAGGGTACCACGCTTGCGAGTCCTTGTTATGATGTTGCTCGCTCAGCAACAGGAGGTCAGCTTTCTTATCCCTCGCAAACTGCTCAAGTAGGTCCTGGGCGTTTGTGCTTCGGTGCAAATTGACCTGCAGGATACGGATCATTTGAGTATCGATTTGGCTTTAGTTAGGGCCTCCTTGAAAACCCGGCATCTCCCTGTCCCCGGCTCATGTTTGAGGTCGCCGGGTGCTAGCTTAGCGTCCTTGCAAAGAATGCATTTTGCCTCGTTCGTGCACTCCTTCCTTTTGTGCCCCGTTTCACCACATTTGTAGCACAGAGATCTCCTGTCGGGTCCCCTACAGCCATACGCGGTGTGTCCGTATTCGAGGCATCTGAAGCAGCGGATAGGGATCGCTCTTCTCCGTATCCTGCAGATCACCCAACCTATCTTAATTTTGCCCTTCGCCAGGATTTGCTGGGCGTCTTTATCAGCTAGTTCGACAATAGCCATGCGTTGCCCCCTTGTGTTTTCACGCGTCAATCTTGCCTTGACTTCACTTAAGCTGGGGAACTCCCTCCTAATGGCATCCTCTACTTCAGCTTTGTCCGTGACGCAGTCGAGGTCCCTGATTTCCAGGGTGGCCATTGGTTCGAGCGAGGCAACCGTTGCCGCATCTCCAAGAACCTTTTGAACCGCGTCACGGAATGCATCTTTGTTTGTGGCCTCTGGCCCGAATTCCACCAGCAAGCCGCCGGTCCGGGTTGGTCGAACTGCTTTGATGGCAGTTATGGTGTCGTCTGGCTTGACCGCTCCTTTAATTTCACGGAGGACATCTGCGTAGGTTCGGCCCTTAGTGGGTTTAATAAGCAGTGCCTCTCGCAAGGGTTTGTGCCGCGGTTTGCTTTTTGTTTTCTGCGGTATAGCGGGGGGCTCCTTGTTCTCTTCGTGGTTGAGCTCTTTGTCTTTTTTTTCTAGGAGTAGCTTTTTGGCCGCTTTTTTCACTGCCTTGTTTCGCACCACATGAAACTCCTCGCCTGGAGTCTCAACTTCGTTTATGGTCTCATCCTTCCTCCTTTTCTCACAGTCGCCTTCAATTGGGCTACCGGCCATTCTTTTGCTGCTGCTAGGACCCACTGATGCCTCGAGGGAGAGCGTGTCTTTTTGGTGCTTCTCGGCTGCAAGCCACCTCCGCCTGTAGTGCGTTATGCGGCCAAAAAGCTCCTCCAGTTCAAGAATGCCATTCTTGACACTCTTGCCTATGTTTTTCTGCACTTCGCAGGCAGCCCTCAGTTGTTTGACGATATTCCCCGCTTTCCGAGTAAGCCGCTCCTCTTCGGCGCGGTGAAGGGCGATTGTGTTATTTGGCGCCACCTCTTGGGAGAGGCCCCCGTTTCCTAGCCCTTTTGCTTCTATCGCTTGGATCGCGTTTGAAGTGGCGTCGGCCAACGGCAAAACTTCTCCCTCCCCCAGTCTTACACTGGCCTCCGTTGGTGTCGAAACTTGATCCGGATTGTGTACGTCTTGCACTGGGCGCTCCGGGGTGCGCATAGTCCTTCTACTGCGCCCAAAGGCTGCAATGATGCCAGGTTGCACAACGCACTCTGCCTTCTTTCGTTCGTTAGTCCGTCTGTGGTCTGTCTCCGATGATTTAACCTGTGGTGTTGACTTTAACAGTGTTTCTGGGGTTTGCTGCCTCCCCCCGCAATCGGTGACTTGGTTTATCGGTGTTCTTGCCAACAGCGGTTTTTGCCTGAAAGGGTTCTCCGTGCTAGCGTCCTGTTTGCTTGTGGTTTCATTTGTTTGCTCCATTTTATTGGGTCCCCCCTCGGAGCCGCTATCTCCGTTCGTGTGTGTAGTCGCCTTTTTTGGTCCCATGGTTATCTTTGCAGAGCAGGGAGGCCATGCGAGGGTTGGCACAAGCCCTTATGGGGACAAGTGCTCAGAGCCAGACCAGCGCTAATCGGGAGTCCGTCTCAACCGAACCTACACCACCAACCCAATGGTGCGAACTTCGAACGTACTCCGAGGCCTGCCAAGGTTTTACCGGGACGGAGACGGTATGATAGTTGAATTGGAGCCGTTCACACACGAGTTTCACCTCGGCGCTACTGTGCAAAGCAACTAGGTCCAAACCATCACATCCGCCAGCCCAAAGCGTCAATTCCAGTTCGTTGTCCAAAGCGTAATCCAGATACAATAAGAGGGAACCTCACGGCACCCCCCATATCCTCGGGTCCGTGGGGGCGGCACTCCCCAAAGAATGCTAGCCTCCAAGAATGTTCTTGTCGACCGGCTTTCTCCCTGCGGGAATTTCCTCGGGTACGTGGGGGCGGAACTCCCCAAAGAATGCTAGCCTCCAAGAGTGGTCTTGTCGACCGGCATTCCCCCTGCGGAGTTTCCTCGGGTACGTGGGGGCGGAGCTCCCCAAAGAATGCTAGCCTCCAAGAGAGCTCTTGTCGACCGGCATTCCCCCTGCGGGGATGGCTTGGTTTAAAGTAAAGAGAAAAATCGATAGAACGTAATCATTTTTAACAACGATATATTATTCTTATATATGTATAAAGTCAATATATGATCTTAGGATGAAGGAAGCTCTTGAAGCAAATAATACTAAAGGTTGAAAGCTATAAATCGTAAAATTGGAGGGAATTTTCATATCAGCAAAATATAAATGACTGCCAAGAATCAAAACACTAACTAATTTGTTTTAAAATATTTCCTTTATCAGTTATGATGTGATAATTAAAACTCTGGCTTGACCTCATAGTCAAAACAAAGTTTACCTCATTCAATTAGTGCTAACCTGACATACATGCATCCATTTCTCCATCTAATGCACAGAATTGAAATCTTTTCCTGAGGTAATAACTTTAACAGACTAGACAAAGTGTGATTCGCTAAATTTTATTAACATTAATAATAAGCTAGATGTTAACATGTCACCTATGTACTATGATGTAACGCTTGAAGTTGAATATGCTTATGGATAACTTGCAAGATGTTGTTGAAATCATAAGGTGTAATTGGATATAATTCTGGTGACTAAAAAAATAAAACTTTTGCATTTAGCAGCTGTAAAATGAACTTCAAGTTACGAGTAAAAAAGAGCAGCAATGTGAGTTAGTTGTTTTAATTTTGCTAGTGATTTTTAAGCAAATCGCATAGCTTTACCTACCTCTTCTTCTACCAAACCTAGTCTATTATAAAGTACTAAAGACGTTTGATCATTTTGCAAGGTTGCTCTAGCATCTGAGCTCAAGTTCAAATTTATAATCTGCATATCTGCATCCGCGAAATCACATCGTTAACGCATCGTTAACCAACATTTTGTCGAACATGCTGACTCGCAAAGATTGCAATCATTTCGCTGGTAGATCGACTCAGAGGTTTTTATCTCATCTGAAAATTGTACTTTAAGTCGAGTCAATTAATCGGGATTGGCGCAATGCGGGTCAAATGGCCTACACTGATAAGCAATATTTAAGTAACTCATCAAGTCATGTAAATAGGCATGAAATCTTTACTCTGTCATGGTTAAAGACGATTTATAAGTAAACTGTCCTTTCATGGTACTTAAGCTGCACTCCAAAATTTAGGAAATTTAAAATGATTCAAATATTGGACTTAAGGTTAATTGATATGGTTCCCCGTCGATGTTGTACGTTGAATCTTCGATATTAAGGTCCCTGTTGAAACATTAATTGCTAAAATGTTTCCTATTAGATTAAGTTTTTGCTCCTGTGGTAAATTTGAAGAAGTGATTTTGACGCACTTACTCATAACACCCCTAATTTTAACGGCAGATATTTTTTTCTTCTAACCACAATAAAACGAATTTCGACATAATTGAAAGCAAGTATCATTTACTCTCTTTTTCCATTATTTGTTTAATCGTTGCTCCTACAACGTCGTATGGATTTTATAATTTTGTAATTGCCATAAAATTAATGTTTTAAACCTCGATTCTTAGAATTTTGTGAATGTCTGAAAAAAAACCGATTTAAAACGCATTAAAAAGGATGAAATAGTGTATGTGATCGGAGCGAAATCAGTTTTCCCCGTTTTATTTACGATTGATTAATAAATTGATACCACCCACTTTCAAAGCTGGAAAACCGTGGGCTCTGATTCTATGTTATAAACTTTACTTCATCCTTTTTAGTACGTTTGAAGTCAAGTTTGCTTTCAGGGTTTCGTAAAATAATTTTAGAAAACCTTACTAAAGTTGCCACCTGTCATCTATCCATGCATATCAGCAAGTTTTCTTGCAAACCATATAAGCTAGAAAACATGAAATTTTGTAAGTATGTAGTTAAATAGTTGCGATCCCCCAACTGGTGTTCACCAGGTAATTGAAATCCGAATATCCCTTCATCAAGTACATTCGCCATCAGGTGTAAATGTCAAAGTGACTGACACTCTGTCAGTGTTGTGTTTTTGTTTGCTTCGAGTGCACGGCTTACGAAAGAAGGAAACATTTTAAAATTCATGACGTCTAATTCAGTAGCTTCATTAGCAATATTCCGAATGTATTCATCATCTACACATAAAAGTACATTCTCAGGTTTGATATCAGTACGAATTATTTTACAGCATGTATGAAGAAAATCAAGCCCTTCCAATACTTGCCGTATAATTGATTGTACATTGGTTATTGGAATTCCTCGATAGTTAGATTTTCGAATTAACTTTAGCAAATTATCTCCCAAAACTTCAAATACCATACAGATATGAGTTCATTTAAAAGCTGAACTGTTTTAATACTCCGAGAATTAGCAGAGTCACTATCTCGAACAGATTTTAAAATCTTTATTACGTCTTTTGCCGTTTCTGCAAAATGTGGGGCTGACTTAACTATTTAAATAGCAACATATCGTTTATCTTGAAAATCCTAACAAAGCCAAACAGTGGAAAAATGTCCTCATCCTAATTTTCGTATTACATGATATTATGGCTTAATTTAATAAACATGAATGATTCAAGCAGTCGGCAGCTGTAGCTGGTTTCATAGGATCAAATTCCAGCATGGGTTTTAAAAACTCGACAAATGATTGTGCTTCCTGTTCATTCCATTCATATTTTTCCACAAGAACATACATAAGGCCCCACGGCTTCAGACCTGTAATGTTTCTCAATTCCCCCTTTTTATTAAAAGAAAATTGTGTATAAGCACCCCGGAAAATTAAAGCTTTGGGTATAGGTCCAGGTAAATCAATAATATGTGTAATATGATCTTCGTCACGCGAAAAATTTTCACCAGAGTGAGGGGGTCAAACAAGTAATGGCTAATTCAAAAGCCATACAAGCTGTACTCCAAACATCTGTCGAAGTGTCATAACCTGCTCCTAAAATTACATCTAACGACCTGTATTGTCTCGTTTGAATATCCTCTGTAAAGTATTTATAAGTCCAAGAGGCAGTCCCTAAATAAACTATTTTGACATTAACATCACAGACTTCCAAAGCAGGATTCGTTTTACGTATTTTATTTTCAATGCAAGACTCTTTTTCGGTTTTATTATATACAGTAGCAAGGTGCTGTGTTTTGCTTGGATCATCAAATACTTTTTTACATCTTTCTACTGGTTGTGCAATTCGATTTACAGTACCAGAAGTAGCAGTTTCGTCCTCCTTCGATAAAATAACATTCTCAATGGACGATTTACCATGCGGTAAGCATTCTTTTGAAAAAGCACTGCATATTTTCTTAATGATTGGTAGACAATCGTTTTTCAGTTTCAAGAGTACTGGCGCTCAATTGAAGTAGATTCTGATAATGTCATCATGCCCATTGGCAGGGACTGAGAATTTGTTATCGTATATTCCAATGTCGAGCAGGTTTTGTGAACTTGTTACCTTGGTGTCCATATTGTTGCATTGAATTTTTTTCGGCGCTACTCTGCTCCAGATAATCCCACTGCTTTCTAAAAAGATCCAACTGCCGCTTTGCTTTTTTCTTAAGTTTTTTCTTATTTTTGCTCATATTACTTGTGATTGTTGGTTCCCGGTGGTGATATTACTGTGTCCATATCACAATCATCTTCATTCCGTTTTGTGTAGTATTGTACACAGCGCTTAGAGCGTGGCCAATTTAAGTAAGTACATCTCGAGCATGGCCATTTTGCTTTGGATGCATCTTGATTTGATGGACCACCTGATGCATTTAAATTGCTTTGCGAGAAACTTAAGCTTGATGCCTCGAGAAGCGGATGACAACTGTTGGACTAGGCTGTGGTGGGCTTAATCGAATAATGTTCTCGTAAGAAGTGGTTTTAATCCTTTACACATAGTGCATTTCAAAGATGATTGAAAATTCTCATAGGTGCAATATTCACAGATCCATTTTTTGGGTGTCGAGTGGCGATGGTTGTTCGCACATTGTTATCTCCCGGTTGCTGCTGCTGTAAAACTATTTTCTTTTTGTGTTTAATGTAATCGTTTTTGTTTTCTTTACGTTTCGTTTTAACTTTAATTTACTTTTATTTTAACCTTTAAACGTTTTTATTTAACATTTTTATTTTTAACCTTGGCTCGGGCGGCACTTTAACGACCGCAGGAAAAAAACGCCATATGATTTCCGTGACAAAGTTGTGCCTGCTTAAAATTTTCACAATAAACATTTTTTTATAAGATGTTGTCCCCTTACATACAAAACGGGTCTTAAACTGGCACTCCTTGCTCTGAAGGAAGAAGAGAAACGTCCGAAAAATTTTCCTCTCCCGCTGGTCGAAAAAACCCGAAAAAAATTATGGGAAAAAGTTTTCATGTATACAAGACCAAGTTTGTTAATAATAAAACACTTTATGAATAATATGTTTTCACCTACAAAATCAAAAGGGGGCTGGTTTCTTGGCAGTTAGAAGTATTATTGGGGAGTATCAAGGTGGCTTTTGAACAGGTGAATCGACGATAGACCAATTATTTACATTCAAATGGGCACTTGAGAAATGCTGGGAGTTCAACATAGACGTACACTGAATTTTCGTTGACTTCAAGTAAACATATGACGGTATAGATCGTAACGTACTGTGCCAAATAATGCTTTGCGTCGGTATTCCTGCCAAATTAGTCGGTCCAACCAACTTACTGATGTCTTTGACGCAACTATTGGACTAAAGTAGGGAGATGGACTGGCACCATTGCTACAACTTTCTTTGCTCTTCAAAAGTAACGGTTACTTTAATGCAAAAAATGAAGAAATACAATTTTCGAATAATTTTCGCTATTTGTTAGTGTTAATAACTTGTATAGCCCATAATTGAATTACCATCAAACACTTATATATGTGACTGCTATATGCTGCCCTTCATAAACAACCTTAATAACTGGAATCCATCTGCAGATCGATGTCTGGTAAAGAGAAATTAGTATCAAAGTCGAAAAATTCATAACTTCGTCATTTGCCATTACCTGATTCACTCATTCTTCAGATGGGATACAAACAAGTAAGTGCAACGATTTGGAGATGACAGAATCCTCTAACATATCCTCGTTTGAAAGTTGTGCATGGACACACTTAAAACAAGTCGGGAAGGGAGACTTTCATCTATTTTAAGCCATTCATAATAAAATTCAATAAATAGTTCACGGTAAAGCTGAAGTTAAGGAAAATAACAAAAAAAAAATATTCAATTCTTCCATTTACAGCGGCTGCCACATTGTTTTTCATTACAGATATTCAATTTAAAAACCCCTTTTTTTGTGGCTAGTTGGGGGATTCCTCTTCTAGCGGGAGAAGAGAGAGGAAAAGGAATCGCCAGACAAGCGGCCTCCCAGCCATAACGCCTCCAGCTGCTGTGAGTCCTTTTTATCTTTTAGGACTGCACGAGTATAATGTGCCACCTGGTTCCATTTGTCAACCAATTGGAGCATCCCCGTGACTATATTACCCGGGTTGAGCTCTCCCGTCTTCCTGTAGAGCTACGTTCGTAGCCTGCTCCATTTTTTGCACACAAAAAATGTGTGGCAGGCATTGTCTTCTTCTCCTGGGCAGAACCGACAATCGGGGGACCGTGACTTACCAATTTTGGGTGTAAACACCCATGCCTGCTCAAAAGCAGGGTCAGATAAAAGTCAGTGTCACCATGCTTTCGATTTAGCCACGGTCTCACATCCGGGATAAAGCACGCAGTCCACCTTCCCTTCGTGCAATTTACCCAAGACTGCTGCCAAGATTTGAGTAAGCGCTATCTCGCCTCGTGGACAACCGCCTCTCTTACGTCCTCGTTTTGACACAGTTAGATATCACGGTGCTCTCTAGCAAGGAGGGCGACAGGTATCACGCTTGCAATAACTCTCACGGACGAATCAGAGACTGTCGGATACGAAGATGCAATCCTCAGCGCTCTTCTTCTCTGCACCTCTGCCAAGCGTTTTCAGTATGCCTCCTTACTGAGAGCGTCACCCCATACTTCTGCTCCGTACAGTAGAACTGACCCTACAGCACTCATCAAGAGGCGTCTACTTGATAGGCTGAGTCCCCTACGTTCGCCATAAGTCGACTCATAGCCGATACTCTCGAAGCAGCTTCTCAGCCGTTGCCCTGATTTGCTCAGATAAATTCATCTTTAAGTCGATCGGTAGCCCCAGCTACTTCATCGCTGGCTTTGATTCGATTCGTATGTTTCCAATACTGATCATCCTTACTCTAGGGATTCTCTTTTTTGTCAAGATAACCACTTCAGTTTTCTCCAGTGCTAAGCTGAACTCGCGAGCAGTCATCCAGTCTCTCACTCGGCGCATTGGCCTACCTAGCCTAGGTTGCGCTTGTTCAACGATGCGCCCAGTGACCAGAGCTGCAACATCATCCGCATAGCCGATCAAGCGTGACTCATCTAGCATCTCCTGTCTCGGTAGCCCATCGTAAGATACGTTCGACAGGTCTGGACCAAGGACAGATCATTGGGCAACATCCGATGCAACTTCCACCCTTCGTTGGCCCTGTTTCGTGTCGTGAAGCAGGCTTCGATCCTTCAGGTAGTCCCTCAGAAGCCGTATCAGATATTATAGAACTTGAAAAGGGTTTTCCATCATATTCAAAAAATCCACCCATCTAGCGGAGTTAAAGACGTTGGTCTCACCAACAGAACGATCCGTCGCTTGGTGCAGTTAGGTGCCTCTGCCTTTTTGACCGCGTTCACCACCTCTTGCAATCATATCAATGGTGGAGCGTCCTACGCTAAAGCCGTACTCCCGAGCAGATAGGTTCGCAGCAGCACGAATTGCATCAGTGAGCCTTCCCTTGATGTTTCTCTAGCACTTTCCCAACCGTGTCTAGCATGCATAACGGGCGGTGTACAAACGGCGATCCGGGATTTCCCTTCTTCTCGCTAACCAGTAGGAGGCTTGCCACGTTCTATTGTACCGGGAAAACCCCGTCCCGTAGGCAAGCGTTGAATATGCTGAGCAGCAAATCAGGACAATGGTGATAGACAAGTTGAAACACATCAGCTGGAATATCATCTGAGCCTTCCTCGCTTTTAGTGAAAGGATTGCCTCTTTCAATTTCGGGCGTGTGAAGAGTGGGCACTTGACTGCTGTTTCACCATGTACAGCGTCAACACGGACGGGATGGGCGGGGAAGAGTGTCCGCACTTTCTCCTCCATCTTTTTCGCATCATGTATGCAAGGTTTCTGAAGGGCACCAAGCTTCCGCATAACTAGCCTGTAGCCAAAACCCCCACGGATCTTCTTCATACTGTCCACTAGAACGCCAGCAGCGAGCCTTGCTGTTGTTGATCAATTTGCGAAGGCATTTCCTGGCCGACTTATTTGCTGCTGCGCGGTTGCATGCCTCGTCAGGGTTCCATTCCCGTCGAGCCTCAAGCAAATTTTCAGAGAATTATGTTAATATTTTATATCATAATAGAAGGATCTATGAAAATTATGTATGAAACAAAATATCTCCCAAATGCTTCCCACGGCTACGGTGGCATACTTATATCCAATAGTCCATATTTTCAATGACTCTGAGACATAATTGAGATTCAATGTTGTTAATGTGCTGAATTATCTCATCCTTTAGCTCTTGAATTGTTTTTGGCTTATTGACGTACACGTTTTCTTTTAAATATCCCCAGAGAAAGAAGTCGAACGGTGTCAAATCACATGATCATGGTGGCCAATTAACATCGCCACAATGTGAGATAACACTGCCATTGAATTTCTCGCGCATAAGAGCCATTATTTTGTTGGCTGTGTGGCAAGTTGCACCATTTTATTGGAACCACATATCGTCTAGGTGCATAACTTCAATTTCTGGCCACAAGAAATCCGTTATCATCTCGCAATAGCGAACGCCATTCGCGGTTACTGCTTTCCCGTCCTCATTTTTGAAGAAGTACGGCCCAATGACGCCACCGGCCCATAAATCGCACCAAACAGTCACTCTTTGTGGATGCATCGGCTTTTCAAGAATTACTCGTGGATTCTCATTTGCCCAAATGCGGCAACTCTGCTTGTTAACGAATCCACTGAGGTGAAAGTGTGCCTCATCGCTGAAGGTGATTTTCTGTGTAAAGTCACCATTCCCTTCTGTCTGTTCAACCAACCATTCGGCGTATTGTCGACGCTTGAAATGTTCAGTAGGCTTCAGCTCTTGAGTATGTAAATTCAAATCTTTATTCAAAATGCGCATCAGTGATGTTCGTGAGAGGTTCAATTGTTGGGCACGACGACGAGTCGAGGTTGACAGCTTTTCTGCCACACTATCGCGAACAACAGCAATGTTTTCCGCAGCACGAACTGGGCGAGCATGCACAGGTGATGTCACTTTGCCTACAGACCCGGTTTGCTGAAATTTGCGCACAATTTTCCCGATTGTGAACACATTTGGTCGATTATGCTGACCACAAAAAAACACGAAGTGCACGAAATGTGTTTTGATTTGAACGCCCGTTTTCGTAAAAGGCTTCAACAACCTTAACGCGCTGCTCAATTGTGTATCTCTCCCTGGTTGAGTTTGTCAAACACTGAAACAAAGAAATGTCATATTAAGTTGGACGAAAAACTTGACGTTAAGGTATGACTCACAATAAACATCGTGCATTATGGTTGGACCATCTGTTATATTAAGTAATAAGACATCGTTCAATAAGTCCCGAGACTAACAACGAAAACAACATTTTTTTTCAAAAACCATTTTTATTCATCAATATAATCTCCTTTTAGGGTGATACAATCTTTCAAACGCCTTTCCAACATTTCTATACCATGTTGATAGTAGGGTTTATCCTTTGCTTCAAAATGGGCTTCAGTTTCGGCATGACCTCCTCATTCGAGCCAAATTTTTTTCCCTGGAGCATTTTTTGAGATCAGCAAAGAGCCAGTAGTCGCCGAGGGCTAAATCTGGCGAATACGGGGGGTGGAGAGGCAAATCAAAGCCCAAATCGTTCAATTTTGCTATCGTCGACTCGTTGCTGTTTTTGTTCCACTGAAAGCGATTGCGGCATCCACTTGGAAAAAACCTTTTTCATGAAGGATTGTAAATATGCTTCCAGATGATATCTGTGTCATTTCTGCAATCTCAAGGACCTTCACTTTGCGATTTTTCATTACAATTTTTAGCATTTCACTCACATTTTCCTATGTAACGGCTTCCAATGGCCTACCCGAACGTTCCGCATCGGTTGTGCCCGTAGGGTCACGTTTAAACTCAGCATACCAACGACAAATCGTTGGTTTCGATGCAAAGGAGTCCGGGTAATGTTTTTCAAGCCATTTACTGTGTTTTTACCCATTAAAAAACAATGTTTCATCAACACGCGAAACTCACTTTTTTCTATTTTTCAAACAAATTACAAAGTGACTTTACTCTAACCTCGATAACTCTGCTGTCTGTGATCCGATCGACGTGAAATTTTTACACGTTCCATGAAAAAGTTCGCACTCTATGGAAACGTGGCCAGTTTGGTACTACTAACACCATCTCTGGGTTAGTCTCGGGACTTATTGAACGATGTGTTAATTAGGTATAAAGGCATGAAGCTACAGCTAGAGGCAGCAGGTGTATCTACAACGGAATAACTCATATAAAAATACATTCATTAACATTCGTTTAGATAGAGTAAACAAATATTGCAAATATTGTTACTCATAGGTAGTTAGATTTGTAAATATTCGAAAGTTACGCAGGTATAATTTATGACTGCAAATTAAACCAAGATTATTCAAAGAGTGAAGAAAATGTTTTTTATCCCCAAATAAATAAATCTCAATTCCTATATGCCTCTGAAAAATTGTCGGATGTATTTGAATACGTTTGTTAATAATTGATGCTCTTTCACCTCAATGAAACGCATATAAATTGCTCTATTATTTTGTCCAATATCGAAATAGAAATTTTTATTATTGACTTTCATATGACGCTCTTCGGGTAGTTCGCCTTGTTTTAATTCTCCTTGAAGATCAGTTAGAGCTTCCTGGGGTTCTATTATGCCCTGAGCTGGTATGGCGATTTGTTTGTCTCGGGCCGGGTAACTACGAAACAGCGGCCTGAGTTGAATTTTTTTACCCTTCTTTCGTTTTCCTCAGGACCTTGATTAAAATATTAAACTTTATATAGCTACTATGTTTTCACGAAACCATAAACGCTCCATTTGGTTTGGGAGGCCGGAGCGTGATTTTGCGACATTCAATCAAGTTTGGTTCTTGTGGACATTAGTGCAGCATGGCTGAGTTCTATGAGAAAATAAAGAAAAAAAATACTTAGTTTTGTTGTGACAGAATTTTCGTGCAAACTGTTGTTTCCAAAGTCACTACATGATTTGAGAGGTTTGGCGGCGATGACATTTCACATGTGTCATGTGTTAACCTGTCATTGATTCGAGAGAGAAAACGAAGAATATTTTGCACAAATGTTCAGAGCAAACATGATCCCTTACACCGAGCTGGATTGAGCGCTATCAAAATTGCGCTCCGCCTCCCCTATCATATTGTTACCCCATTTCAGGTCAATAAACTTGTCTGCGAACTTACCTTTTACACTTACCACTGCGCGAAGACTCGAGTGTCCGAGCCTTCAATCGGACAAGAGAAGACGGCAGAGTTAATTTCTAGCTGCCCACGGACCTATCCGTCTTGGGGAGCTAATTGCATCGTTCTTCGTTGTTTGCGGCTTTTACGTGGTGGCGACTCCGCTAAACAATAATGTGATGGCACTAGAAAAAAATAAGGAAATTTTAGCCGCTAATTTCGCACTTTTTCACGTTTACCACGTCTTGTGGTGGAGAAATTTTACGTTACGTTAGGTCTGCAGAAACTCCACTCAAGCTTTAAACGGTACCAGCAGCCACAACGCCGATAAAACAAGCAAGGCCAACAATGGCAGCAAACCTGCTTCGAAAACTGACTAGATGCTGTCAGCGAGTATTAGCGCTTTGCACAAAAGGGGTTTTATCGCGACGATGGTCAAATCGACAGCAACCTCAAACCAAAAAAACCTCCGCGATTTATATTGCTCGCTCGATGGGTAGTGGTTCAGTGACAGACATCCGACATCTAGCACTTGTCAGCTGGTTAGCAAATTGTGTAGGGATGACACATCCCTGTCGGGTATCGCTACTAAACCACAACCATATTCCTCTCCGAAATAGCTGGCCAACCAGCAGCACGGAGTAAACTATTAGTGTTACTAGTGGGTACGATTCAAGACTTCACGTCTCAGAATGCGATGAAAAATCATTACAAGTCGTTCATGAGTTCTTCTGATCAATATTTACAAGTCTCAAATTTGCTTTCCTTATGAGGTAAGGGGTGTAAACAATGTTTTTATGATGCCGATGATTTACAACATGAATGTTAATATCACATGTAATTCCAAACAGTTATTTTTCCCAAATCAAAGTCATATCAAATCTTCACAAAAAAGATTATTTCATGGTTAACATAATCACCGTGAAACTGATTCAGGTGTATGAGTGATTGATGATTTTTTAAGAGACTACTACCTGGTCCAAGGAAAAAACTGAAAATATACAAAAGCAATGGGTCTCGAGATAACTTGACTTAGTGTTTTACCTTATAGTGGACCACCGTTATTTAGTATCAAGAAAAAGACAACTAATCTCTATTCTGGTACGACCCATCCCCATATGCGGGCGTCGTCGGTTATTTGTCGCCGATTGGGACAGCTAGTTGAAAATGGGTTCAATGTGTGTTTTTGACTTTATGAATTAAGTAAAGTTAAAAATTGATTTAACATATTTATAAATCAACTTCTATTATTACCTGATTTCATGGCTATAGAAATATTTAAAATTTGAACGTCCTAGCGCCTTAGGCATTCTAAAATAAATCGCTAGCTACTCTTTACTTAAGCTTAAGTATGTGGACTTGAAAATTTTAATTTTATCATTTACATTCAGAATCAAGATCATTAAACTCAGACCAACAATGGTCGTGAGACTTTTTCTTATTGTTCACAATGTATAACAACTTCCCCTATAAAATAGTGGAGAATTTACATTAACAAGCAACTGCTTTTCATAAATGAAAATTTTTATCAAATTTACTTTCAAAAGGGCACAGCCGCACGAACATGCGAAAACTTTCAAAACAAATTGCAACATTCTTTCCAATTAGGACACACCTGTACATCTCCACAGCCAACTGTCTAAGATACAATCGAAAAAGATATATGAAACATGCCTATAGCCATTATCGTCACAAGTTTGGAATGCAAAAATCTTTTCACCTCGTACCTTTACAAGAAGTAGAAGTATCGCCATATGAGTCAATAATACGAAAATGGCGGATTCGACGAAACCAGTCATAAGGCGAAAACCCGTTTCTCTTTCGCTGTGAGACTGAGCCAGGCTGCAGCCGCAACAACAGCAGCCAAACTAGCAGTAACACAAGCCACATCCCCATAACAGCCTTTTGTGAAAAATTTACTTTTAAATGTCAGACATCCAATGAAACAGCAACCAAAAGTCGAAGTTTATTCGCTGCTTGGTAGGTCGTTGCGATTTTCTCGTGTTTTCAAGGTTTTCCGATCGATCAACTGCTAATTCATGCTTTCATGACTAGCCTCGATGGCTCGCATACCTATAGACAGAGTTAGTAGAGTTCAAAGGTTTGCGATCGAGACTGCGAAATATTTGACGAATCATCATTTTCAAATTTATTTTCACTTCATTAGTATGTTCTCAAGGTGAAATCAAAATGGCAGAGCATCACTTTCCATCAAATCTCTTCTTTCCCGCTACTCAAACAAACTAAAAAATTGTTTATTCGTTCTAAAATTCTCAATTCTGCTTAAGACTCATTAGCACCTCATATTTGAATGTTTTTGGCGTCATGAGAAATATGCAAAGAAAAAAAAATGTATCTTCACAATAATTTTGGCATTTTTTCCGAAAGAGATATTTGGCAGCTGACTTTCACCCTTTTGTTTATTGTTGCATTGCACCTGAGCCAAACTCGTCTTCACTTCTTTTCAATGTGGCACACGATGTAAATATTGACTAAAGACATTATCTCTTGCATCGCGGAGCATTTACTTTCGTTACATTATTCATTTCGTGGTTTTGTTGTTATGGTTTTGGCGATAAATTGTACATGCTGGTGCTCACCAGCGACGACTGATGGCTAAATCATTAAATTAATGACCTGAATATTTATTAACATCATTCGAAATTGGCGGTTTTGTGGTACGCGCGAATATTCGCGAAGAAAAAGCTTTATCGGTACCGGAGGGCAAGTCGTACACGGAAGTGGAATGATCGCTTGGAGGACGTCGGGAAGGTAAAATGGTGAAGAGTGGAAATTGATTTATAATTGTGAATCGATTTTGGTAGCAGCTGTGCGTGAATTTCTGCAAATTGATTGAAGTGTAAAAGCATATTGAGGGGCTTAACGGAAAAAGTTCAAATTATAATGAGCAGAAAAGGTTACAAATCATAAATTTACGCGTTTTTTAAAGAGAAGAGCTTATTCTGTAGTACTCAGCCTTGGTATTTCATGTTCCGTTAATTTCGTGTTACTTTCAAGTTTTCTATTTTCAACATTCAAATGCGTATGATAACCAATTTAGGAGAAAACGTAAATCGCAGTATGGAGCAATTTGTTGTAATTTCGTGTTACATGTAAGAATCTTAGGAAGTCATCCGGTCGAGAGTCATATTTCGTTTATTTTTATTCATCATAATTTTATTAACTGAATGGGATCTGTAATCCACAACTTTATTTCTAGGAATAAAAAAAAATAACTTTACAAGAGACATGCGCTCTGTTCAGCGACTGTATAATGTAATGTGACGCCTACGCCCAGGAATCGAAGTGATTCCGATCCCGAACCCTTGCACCCAGCCAGATGGGTATGACCTCGAAGTGCAAGCGGACTTCATCTTTCGTGCGGATATCGTTGCGCAGAAAATATTTTTTTTTTCTTTCCGAATATTTAGATCTGTGGATATAAATATTTGAAACATAATATTAATCAAAACCCCGACACATTTCGAGACATATCCATCTGGTAATGCCCCCCCCCCCCCCCACCGTTGCCATCAAAACACTATGCCACTGGCGACCAATAAAAATGCATATTGCCGCCATGTGGCGTTCCATTCCGCGTCAGTTGCGACGACTCCCAGTCCACATCTGTTTGGTCGGAGGTTGTCAGCTTGACAGTCCGACGCCACGAGGGAGAGAAAACGCGGGAAAGAAAGTGCTCATCAATATTATATTTCGTATACCTATTTCACTAAGAATAGTATACCTATTTCACTAAGAATAGTTGATAGATTGTAAACCGCTCCCTTCGAGAGTAATCTTGGTGTTCTTCGATTCTAGTTTCATAGAAGCTATATGTGGCCGGTACACTTCATCTTTCGGTTATATTTTACAGTTGACACAAATGTTGAAAAGTCAATATCAGTTATATTCCTATCGAGCATTGTTGTCTTTAATCGCCTAAGGTGCCACAGTATTTATAAAAGAAGGGATCCTTGCCGAGTGTCGAAACTGGGTGAAAGTTATTTTCATACCTTGCGGCCATCTGTGCTGTTGCGCAGAGCGCCAAGATAATTGGGAATTGTGTCCAATGTGCCGCGCAAGCATCGAGCGTAAAATAAAAGTTCTCCAGCCGTAATACGATATGCAATGTTCAAACTGACACTTTACAAATTTTTCCCTTCGTCATTCTCGTCAAGTTCAACGCTTCTAAACCAACAAACTAAGAAAAGAAATGAAGACACATAATGTGATATCGATGCCAAAATCGTACGTACAACAAGAACAACAAATTTAGGATAAATATTCATTAAATTGTCTTTAAGACAAAAGGAGTAAGGTAAATTTTAAAATTTTTCCTTATCGCTCAGTTCACTACAGACTTACCAGCTAACTCAAAACTATTTGTCTACATCTCAGTCTATTTACTTAAATTTTTAATTCCAAGATTGATTGCGTGCATTGTTTCAAAGCTCGTTTATTGATTCTCCCCGCCTTGGTTTTATGGAGGATCTGAGGAAATAAATGATGATTATAGATTTACAAAACTCATTAATTCAAAGTCTTGTTTCATAGCTAGATTAATCGCTAGCCCTAAAAGTAGAATATCGAGAAAAATGACTTTTATAAATCGAGTATGTAATAAACGAGACAAAGTGCTTACTCTGTACAACGAGTTCTAAACAATTGTTCACATCGCTGTAATCTTCAATGCCAATAAGATAATAACTTGAAAAAAAACCGTTTTGCTAGAAAATATCATTACAACTATACTAATTGTTACTTTTTCGGTTGATAATAAATTAAAAATGGTTGTTAACTACTATATATCTTCCAATTGCATTAATTATTTGGCAATGTTCCTGTTGTGCCAATTTGGTTACCAAGAACAAGTTCATGAAAAAGAATACTTCCTCCACTCGTGAGAAAATGAAATGCTTCCATTAATTTAAAAAAAAAAAAAAATTTAACGTTTCATGTTATGTCGAATTTGTAAGCTTACAAACTCCTAGAAAATTCACTGACGACAGCTTTTTCAAACGATAAAATTGCCTTAAGACCGCTTTAAACTGTTTTTGTAACATTCAACCGCGAATGGCTAAAAGGAATAACTATCGTAAATGAGCACTCATCAAATAAAGGCCTACCAAAATAAAAAAAAAAAATCATCAAAAAAAACTCCTTATTTTCTCAAATGAATCGGAAGTAGAAACAATCAGATTCCAGTGTCGTTTGTTAGTGTAGCCACTGTCAAAGAGTATTCGATTTTGTAAATAGTTTAAGTAGATGTAATACTAAAATCAATAGCCATACAGACGCAAAGATTCACCTCGTGTTGAGTTGAAGTAGACAGAAAATTCACCGAATGTATTGTGTAAAGGAATCGTTGATTAGATGCACACTATAAAAGAGGTTGAATCCGGTTATTCATAGGACAAGATGATTGATAATTCTAATGTAAAAGAAATAGCATATTATGAAAACTAATCCAATGAATAAAATCATGAATTGTTAATTAACGAAAGACTTTCCTTTTCAGTGGTTCTTCTAGTTTCAGCGGGAAAGTGAGTGCAGGGTAGGTATGCCGTCGCGAGGGTAGGGTTTCGACAAATCCGCTGAGGTCGGTTTCGCGTCGCGCGCGGTACGCGGTACCTTTGTTGTTTTGTCATTTTATTAGAGTAGTTTTCTTCGGGTTAAATTAAAGTAGCATACTTTTCGGTACCGCGTCGGAAATTCGGGAACGCGAAATAAAAATTAGCGTTTGTTCTGTGACTGGTTATAGGAAGAAATACGGAGTAACGTAAAGTAGGTTTCTTCTCCGTATGGTTTTGTTTTGTAACGCGTTTTGAAAACGGGCGTGTATAGGTGGCTGAATTATGTAAATGAGCGTAACCCATTCGGAGACCCGCGACCGAAATCCTCTCCGAACTAGCTGGCCGACAAGCAGCCACCGCGTGAATGGGTTACGGTGCACGGATTGGTTGACCTGTTGGTACCATCCGTTGGCACTACTCAGACTTAACGTCTAGAACCGATGAGAGGTCGGTTCCGCGTTCGAACCTAAAAAGGTGAAAATCATTACAATAATAAACTGACTTTTCTCTTTTTACAATTCATTTCTTATTCACCACGAGGTGGCAGTCGATAACAGATTACCAGCAATAATCAATTAAGATACAGTGATTGAAAAAATTTAACCTACAACTCGCCTAACCTGAATCACAGATCTTCCTCGAGAAACTTGTCAGTTCTCCATTTTCTCCAGCCTATTTAGAAGATTCACAACCCACTAGAGCTTCTTCCATAACCGTAACCTTGAGGCTTCCAAAGCACGATCATATAGCAATTGCGTCATTTGACAGTATTCTATCTCACAGATGACATATCGGTCGTTAGGTAGAGCCTTGTGAACAACATAGGGCCCGCAGTACATATTTGGGGGTTAATTTCTTATTGGTATCAGCGGTATTATCGGCATTATGGAGGACAACAAAATGTCCCTTAAAGATGGATGGAAGTCGGCTTCAGCTAAAATATTGTACCTGATTACACGCGTGGGATAGTTCGATCGCTGCGTTCGCACTATCGCGTAATTTCGGCAAGTCTCGTCTGGATGAGCTGGTGGGTTTATCATTTAAATACTCGGTAAGATCATGTTTCCAGACCACGCAATGTAATGCCAAAAAACACTTCAGATGGAGACACACGAGTAGTACTATGAACGGCGCTATTCAGGGCATATTCGACACGGGTTAGTTGGGACGTCTGATCGGAGTGGTCGACTGGCTCTGTCAATTTGACTATCCTGGCTGTAGTTAACACACAGCTTACACGTTTAACTTGACCGTTGGCTTGAGGAAAAGCATTTGCATTTTTAATATGACGGATGTTCCGGTCCAGAAAAAAATTATCAAAATCTCAGCATGTAAAACACGAGCCCTGGTCGATAATGATTCGCACGGGTCTACTATAATAGTCGAGGTACTTCTTTAACGACACCTCTTTTATGCATCAACCGCAACTAATGCCTATGTATTTACGTTTGGACTTCAAACTAGGGAAAGAGCCATAATCGCCTATGGGGAGGGCATCGAATGGGACGGGTTTTTTGAGAATGCTATGTATAGTATGTTAGAACACGTTCGTCAAATCGTTTTGGGGCGGTATGCATGATATAACCGATACAGTTTTGAAAGTAATCGGTAATACTTTTCTTCATAAACGGAAACCAATAGTTAAATTGAATTTGGTCACAAAATTTTCCTACCTACTAATTACCTAATTTCTCGTCTTTAAGGTGGATAATATTAATTTGCATACCAGCGAGAAAGTAGAACGCACGGCAGTGTTCGGAGAGCTGGCGATAAACAATACAATAAAGTTGTCTTTTTGGGCCCTTTTTCAATTTATTCCGTAAATCGACTAAGGTCGGGTCCCGTTTTTGAGCTACTTATAAATATAAATCGGTTCCGTCTTCCGTAATAGTACACATGGGGATTTTATGACTCAACGCATTAACATGCGCCATTTTGTCACCTGAATGATGACAAATAGAATAAATATAATTCTCAAGTTTCATAGCTTGTCGGCCAATGCACAGATTTAAAACACGCTTAGACAGTGTCAACGTTATTTACAATTTACAAAGTGTCAAAGTTACTTACAATTACAATCGGTGATGATTTGAATTGGGTACCTTCGAGATATGTACGGAAACGACGTAGAACATAAACAACAGCTAGCCTCAATTTGAAACTATAGTAGCGCAACTTTTCTGGTGTAGCACGGCCGGAAAGATAAGTAACAAGATGAAATTGGCCACCTGGCTGCTTCTGCAAACGAACGGCCCCAAAATCTTGTGAGTTGGCATTAGTATCCAATACGGTTTTACGGGAGCGATTGTAGATTGCAAGCATGGAGGTGGACACAAGACAGTCTTGTAGTTAGTAAAACACCTTAACGCATTCCTGGTTAAATGAGAATTGCTATTCTTTCTTTACTTGATTCAATGAAGGTATAGCAATAGGGAAAAAGTTAGAAGCAAGTCTGCAGAAATACGATAATAAACCAAGGAAAGATTGCGTTTCGCGGAGAGAAGTGGGCATTGGATATAACTTCGATGTGAGTATCATTTGGAGTGGCGGTGTTCCCTAGAAATGTATATCCAACTGAAGAAAGCGGCATTTGGCTAGTTTCAGCTTCAACCTAAGAGGTTAAACACACGGGGTAAAATTTAAACATGTTCTTCCGCTGTGACAATTGTAATCAGAATATCATCCACGTAAATACCTGATCGTCCAGCATGGATCATATCGTCAAAAAACAGTGAAATAAAGCGCTGGAGTACGGCGACACCATTTTTGAGTCCAAATGGCATGCGGGTGTATTCAAATTGCTTGGAGAGGATAACAAAAGAGGTATACTGGACGGATTGTGGATCTATTTCAGCTTGGTGAAACCCATTTTTTTCAGATTAAGAAAAGAGAAACATTTTTTCCCATCATAATATTCAAGGCAATCTTCTAAAGGGTAGTTTTCGTGAACGGTTATCTTGTTCGTCTCACGGTAATCGACAAATATTCGTTTTTGAACAGATTTCTTTCGTATCATTACTATAAGGGATGCGTAGGAGGAGTTATTAGACCGAATTAATTTTTCTTCTAAATTTCATCAATCTTTTTGAAATTCCCTCTCGTTCTGCATAGGGTTAGCGACGGGGAGACCTGAAAAACAGTATATCAGACATGCGTTTTAGTTTTATGCCGAGTTTCAGTAATTCATGGTTGGGACCGTGGCAGTGATATATCTTGTTTTAATTAATGTACGGGAAAGGTTTGCCCATTATAAACCAAAATGGAAGCTAATTTTTTCTTCAATATCAGCATGTTAATCAACCGTGTTGACTGGTAAAATGTTGTTCGCGAAAATCCGAACAAACTATCCTAATGTTACGGGCGGATTACAGAGGTATCTAAACTCACTCCGAAGACTACCGTATTAGTCGTGTTATACTTTAAACAATATAATGCCGAGCTACACTCGATTATGTTTTTGATTGATAAAATGGAGTTTAAATACAAGTAATTGGTTGTATCCATAATATATAACTGTACTTGAAGTGATAATTTGAAAGAACGAAATACTGGTAGATAGATAGGCTTCCGTTAAGGTGTATGCACATCAGATCCATTAGTAACCAAGGTTTTGAACCATTGGCCCGGCAATAAAAATATTTTGAATGAGGAGCACATCGCCATATCCCCAAATGCTACCACACCAATTACGGCAAACGATGAAGAGGACAAATTTAAGGTTGGTTTGATTATTAAACGACGTTTCTAGCGGCTTTATGATTCCGTTTAACAAACGTGCACCAGAGCTTAACATCATTTAGATACAGAAAGCGCATTAGCAAAACGACTTGCGGAAATGTATCGATCGATTAATACAACGAGTATCCTGACTGGTATTAGTTTTACATTCACTAAGATTTGCTTCATTAGCGATGTAGCAACAAACAACAAAAGTTACGTGTCGGACTGATATAAGTGTTACATTCACTAAGATTTGTTGACAAAACAGTGGTGGGAATTGAAACAAGTTGGGTAGACAGACCTATGCTCATGTCAGAAGGGTTTTGTACTCAACTTACAAAATGCAGTAACCAGCAACGAATAAAATCAAGAAACATGTCAAAGACGATTTTATTGGAGAAAATGTAAAATTCGAGGATCATACTGTTATTAACAAAGTTGAGCGAATTTCGACTTCTGAGGTATTTGTTATAGTTACACCCATAAATATCTGCTTTGATAATTTTTTCAGATTTCTTAGATCACGGATATCCATTCGCGAGGGAGGAAACACATTTTTCATAGGTTTCTCCCCTTGTGCCCCCACTGAAGCAAAAACTGTCAGTTTAAGAACTGTTTTGAAAAGCTCTCATAGAGAACTTTCAGTTGATACTCATATCGGCTACCTTTCATGAAATTTTTTTCAGGGGCCACTCCTCTGTACTGTAATCATCGATTCATGGCCTATTTTTTCGAATCCTAGAATGATTACAAAGCCCTTTTGCTAGGAGCTCTCTCCTGCCTCTTCGACTTGTTTCAATTGTATGTACTTATCTTCATGTTACCTATCATTCCTGAAATTTTCATGCAAATCCTAGCAAAGCTGTAGTGTCTAAGCCTGTAAAAAGCGCATATGGCTCCATAGCCAGATGTTTCCATAGTAATACAGGGAATATTGCTCCATAGTAATACACGAAAACTCAAATCGCTATAACTTCGGTAAATACTATTCGGTCTTTATGAAACTTTCCGGAAAGATCAATCTTGTAAATAGTCATCTCTTTGCTAAATTTTGTTGAGTTTAAAGATACCGTTTAGATTTTATTCAAGAAAACACAAAATCGATAAATCATACTATTACTAACAAAGTTGAGTGAATTTCGACTTCCCATGTATTTGTTGTTGTTGTACTCATTAAGGCCTACATTCATGATTTTTTCCAGATTTTTCGGATGGAAGGTGTCCAATCGCGAGGGGGGGGCACGCGAAAAGTTCGTGCATTTCCCCTTCCCCTGCCCCCCTCGGTACAGATAAAACAATTTTAAGACTTGTTTTGAATAGATCTCATTGAGACCTTTCCAATGACTACCAATGGTGAAAATTTTTTTTTTGAGGGGTCACCTCCCTATATGGGGAGACCCCCCTTACACCCGTTTGAAAAATTTTTCCACCCTTGAACTTTCAAGAGGTCACCACTTCTGACCTTTATACAAAGTTTAATGGCTGTAGCCTCTATAGTTTCGGAGAAAAAGTGCTGTGACATACAGACGGACGGACGGACGGACAGATTGGACGGTCGTGATTGCAATAGGGTTTTGTATTTTAGTACAAAACCCTAAAAAGAAGCGGAAACGAAGACATAGGAAAATTCGAGGAATAAACGGCAAGTCATCGACGCAAATAAGGAGGATCGTGAAATGGCAGAAGTAACACAAGAATCGTCGCCGGAAGCAGCAAACAAGGGGCCTCCTTTCTTCTTAGCTCAGTACATGGCACGATTATTATTTCCTTTATTTTGTTATAGCAACTTTTTAAATTTTTCCTTGCATAAAATAACTCAAGAATTGAAGTTTTAAATTTATAACAGAAAGATAGTGTAGTAAAGGAGTCAAAACAAATAAGAAAGAATTAGATTTTCTTTTCATTGAAATTGAACTAAATAAATTTTGCATGCCAGAGTGTAAAGTCCCATAGGTTATACTATTGTTGTTGCCAAATCTTGGCATACACCCGTAGAGTTTACTGAATTCATGCGATAACTATTCACTTGGTGTAGTTTGAGGGATTTACGATAAATATTGGTTAAACAACTGAAGTCAATGAAAAGGTCATTACTTGTGTTTTTTGGAGTTGAGGGGAAAGTTGTTGACTTTGCAACCCTTTATCGATTTGTATCCTAGAGAGAGATTACTGAGTATTCGCTTCCTCGACGCGGAAAAATTGAAACCAGCAAGCCGAATTCTCGCTTTGCGGCTTATTGGGACCTTGGTGGACAAGCATACCCGCCCCCGGACGAGACCAAATCTGAAAGCCCCGCTGGAGCACCCTTTTCTTCTGGGTGTAACACCAACCAACTCAGAAATGGTGGGGCTGTTCAATTTATCTAGATGATCGTACTTTGGCCTCCTTTCAAGTCATTCCCCGCAAAAATATACTGGACCGGACGAAGAGGTATTGGTGCAATTAGACAATATTTGAATAACTGAAAGCTACTCAAAATTTATTCGATCTGATTCAATAAAAGTAACGCACTCGGTTTATTCAAACTTCTATAGAGAAATTTTTATGTATTTTGTTTAGGGAATGCTGGTGTCCTAAATGAAAGGACTACATTGTTCTGGAATTTCAACTTCTAAGGTTTTTTGTTGTGATTATATTCTTTCCCCATAAATTTTTCTGATTTTTTGGATAACAGACGTCAAATCGCAAAAGAAGAAATCTCAAATTTTCCGTACGTTTCCCATCTCTCCGTTCACCTCAATGCAAATAACGCATTCTGAAATTTGTCTTGAAACAAAAAACAAAACAATATTTGGAGGGTCTCCGTCCTATATGAGTAGAAACCCCTTCAAAATCATATGAATCATTTTAGATACCTAAAATTACAAGTAACGATCACTTCTGGATAATAATAATAATAATAATAATTGCGCACCAGTCCAATTCGAACCTGTGTGTTGATATTCGTTAGGGAATCTCATTTCATTACCATCACGGTATTCCAGGTGATATGGCCAGTATCATGTTCCTTACAACCATACAACTTTTACCAAATTTTTCAATCAGTACTCATCACAAACGTCTGATACTATTATTTGCTGCTGCTATAATTTTTAGGAAACCTGCTGTGCAAGATGAATGGATATACATACGAACAAAAAGGTCGTAGCTTTCCTTTTCTTCTTTGTAGCGCTACAGCTCTTCTCGGGCCTTTGATTCCTGCGAAAAGCGCCTCAATTTCTCAGTCAATTGACCGTGTCCTTCAATTTTGCAATCCGAGCAGCGATGAACTGTCTTCGTCGACCGAGTCAGACCAGCGTTTTCCCGGTTTCCCCACTGGTCTCCGCCCTTCAGTTTTCCTGCCATTGCAGCTTTCGCAGTCTCTTGATTGAGACCTCCGGCTCGTCAAAAACTTCATACAATTCATGGTTGTATCGAATTTGCCATTTGTCCCCGTCTAGCTTTGCTCCGATTATTTGCCTCAGCAGCAGTCTTTCGAAGGCGTCCAATGTATTTGCGGATGTTTGGGTTAGGCTTCATGTTTCACACCGACAGCATAGCACAGATCTTTATCACAGATTTGTATACTTGAAGATATGTTTTCCTGTGTATGCAGCTGGTCTTCAAGATAGTCAAAACTGAATAAAATATTTGATCGGCGAGCTGTATTCTTCGATGTATTTCGTCTCTTTAATTACTGGTTGTCATTATATTGGCGCCAAAATAAACGTATTCACCCACATTTTCGATGTTGTATTCGTCATGTGTGATGTTTTGTGTATTTGAGGTATTTTTCCTCGACTGCATCATGAGATTGGTTTTATTCTCATTGATTTGTAGCCCCACAAATTTTGCTGCGCTATCAAGTTTACGGAAAAGTTCTTTGGCGGTTGTTAACGACCGTGACAAAATGTTGATGTCGCCCGAATAGGCTACCACTTGTACAGTAACGTTCCTTCTGTATCAACAGATAGCTTTCTTATGACATGTTCCAAAGCCAAATTGAATAGCAATGCTTTAGTCCGATATTGGTATCAAAAGCATCGGTGAGTTGGTTATTGATGTGGACTTGGGAGGTTGTCGACGTTATTGTCACTTTGATGAGACGGGCTAATTTGGCTGGGATACAAACGCAAAGTATTATTGCTTCAAGTCAATGAAGATTTGGTGTACAGGTCGTCGTTTCAATAAGCATTTATAAGAAAAAAAAATTTCACAAAAAGTCATTGTTTGAAAACTAAAAGCCGTTGCAAAAACTCAAACTGTTTGGGCTGAAAATTGACAATAACTGAATTGTTTTCTTTGAAAATAACCATTGGTGAATAGTATTACATTTTACTGTATTACTACTGATTTCTTGAATTCTAAAGTTTACATAAAAGTTTAGTTTTTGCAGGGTCAAATAGTTTTGACCAGATGGTCTACTTTTTTACTTTCAGTGTGATATATGTATATGTTTCATTAAAATATGAAATCTCAAAGAGGTTTGACCTCCTAGCTCCATTAAGCGGATTCCAGCAAATTTTTTTTATTAGGAGTTAGTTGACGTATTGCGCTACACGACAATTGTAGAAGTACTGTTTTTTGAAAATTGTTATAAAAGTCTATTTTTGTATCGCTGAGGCCTTTGGTGGTATTTATGTAAATATATTTTTTCATGCATAATTATGAAACGTTTATATTCTTATTAAATAAAGATTTCATGATTTTGCTATATGCAATAATTAAAGCTAAAATTTTGCTCTAAGTTTATAATCTAAATTGTTTGCTTATTGAGTATTATTAAATCTTAACTTTTAACTTATGCTTAAATTGGTTCTAATTTTTTTTTATTTTTTTTTATTTTTTATAGGTAAGCTGGAATGATAATTCAAACCGTTTTTAACTTTAAACGGTGATTGTAAGTATGTTATTCATGTTTGGTAGGTTTTCACATTTCACAAAGTTAGAATATGGATTGAATACCTAAACAAGCTGGGTAGATAGACCTACGCTCTCAGAAGGGATTTGTATCCAACTTCTCAGAAATGCAGTCACCAGCAACAAATAAAGTCAAGAAATATGTCAAAGAGGTGTGCACGTTTAAAAGAAAATCCATTGTTTTTCTATTTTCAATGGTCGCCAACCAACAAAATCACTCAAATCATGAACTCCCAAAAATATTCATGTTATTGACCTTATTTGAAAATTTCAAGAAGATCAAATCAAAACTGCAGTGACTGATTCGATGGAAAGTCCATAAAATACCAAAATCATGTGTTATTGTTGTTGTAATTGGAGAAATTTCAAATGGCTATAACTTCCGTGTATATCATTCGATTTTCATCAAACTTACAAAGTTTAAGGACCTTTTATAGGACAAGTAACGAATTTTGTTGAGTTTAAGGGTACCTGTACGATTTTATTGGGCAAAATGTGAAATTCGAATATCATTCTATTATTAACCAAGTTGGGGAATTTTGACTTCTATAATTTTCTTCAGATTTTTCGGATCACAGGTGTCCAATCGCGTAGCGCGGGGGACACAAATTTTTCGTGTATTTCTCCTCCCTGTGCGCGACCCGAAATTAAGACCTGTTTTGAAAAGTTCTCATAAAGACCTTTCACTTGATGCCCATATCGGCTACCTTTGATGAAATTTACTTTTTGGGGGCCACTCCCCTATATGGGGAGACCCCCTTAAATACCTTATAAAACTTTTTTGTGGTTGAACTTTGAAGAGAGCACCACTTTACACACGGACGGACGGACACACAGGACGCGATTTTAGCAGGATTTTGTAAAATTATTTTACAAAACCCTAAAAAAGAGGCTTATTTTTTACGGATTGAACTGATTCAATACATGCTTCACTTTGAAGAGTTGCTTCAATTTTTTCATGTGGCAGATAACAATCACCTCTGCGTAGCCCACGAATTTTCTAAGGTTCGTTCCTTTTACAATCTTTTTAGTAGGGAGCTGTTGAAATATTCTCCGATTATTAATGACTCCGTACTTTGGCAAACATAGTACTAAGCAGCATGTCCATGGTAAGCTGATTCAAAATGGTTATAACCGCTAGTCAATTTGTACTCGACTTCGATATTTGATTTACAGAGAACTTTTCCGATGATCAAGTACAGGAAACACTCATCCAGAGTTTACTGGAAGTAGCTCGGTAATATTTGGATCTCATATCTAAATGTCAATCAAGCAATTACAGTTTTTAAATTGAATAATTGCCTTTACTTACTACTGGCACAATAGGAGCAAATAGGGTAGAGAAAGCTTCTTTGTAGGACCCAAAAGAAATTAAAACAACAAAATTTGTACATACAATCAATGTTGTGATAGTTCTTCTTGCATGACTTTGGTTTGTTGTCCACTCAATGGGGTACAAATCCTGTCGAACAAGTGAAGCGTTCCTGTGATAAGCAGAAAAAAGAAAACGATCAATCCAGTTGAATTGGTAACTACAACTGATACACGGGTAGCGTAGACTGATTGAATATGGGATGCTATCGTATTTCGATTCGCTTGAAGAGATCGTATTAGTAACTGTTGATGTTTTCCATTATTGTTAATACCAAGAATGCTTATCAACTGTATAAAGTATCACCATTATCAAATCATGGCAAAATTTTCTCATCGGTCTCGTCGTAAAAAACCCCTTAGTTTTAATTTCAGCAAAACTTTAACCAAGCCATCACTCCCAAACTTTCCACAAAATTTGACTATTGTAGCTCCTGTAGTTTCTGAAAAAACTTACATTCTTCATGAATTCAATATCTTTTATTTCAGTTGCACCATCGTTAGTTGATATCTTTTCACTAGAATTCATCCCAAACTTTTGTAGAGCTTTCTCAATATATTGCTCTTGATCAATTGCAATTGGACAATCAGATATTGTTACACGCATTCCAAGGATTTGTTTCGCTATTCCAAGCTCCTTCATTTTGAATTGTATATGAAGTTGCGCTTTAATATGTTCAAGCCTGTCGGTTTTATTTGACAAGAGCAAAAAACATCATCGTATACCGCTATGATAGGTATATTTTCGTTTTTTAATTTGACATAAATGCACGGATCATCCTTAGATCTTTCTCATCCAAATGATTTTAGTGCTTTGTCCAGCTCTTGATCTCAGAACCTACTGGACTACTTCAGTCCATATAAGGCCTTTTTTAAACAACATACCGTTGATAGGTTTTCTTGACTCTGGTAGTACGCAGGGTGTTCCATATAAATTTCTTCCAAAAGGTTTCCTTAAAAAAAAGCGGAAATTGCATACATATTTTCCACCGTTAAGGTTTAATTGAGCTTCAATTGGGAGAAGATATTGCAGGGAGCTGTGTCGGACAAAAGTAAGTATGTGTCCTCATAGTCCAACCTATTTCGCTACGAGTAGTGACTGCATCTCTTCTTCCATAGCCAGATTCCATTGGATCGCAGTAGGTCTGGATAATGCTTCTTCTGGCGTTGTCGGGTCATCTTGGAAGTAATTCTGGTCCGATGCAGGTGGTGAGAAACCTTCAAACTGTTCTATTTCATCTTCAGGAAAGGAAAAAGAAGAATCATCCTTTTCTATTTAAAAAATCAGTATACTTGCCTGGAGTTTTGCGCTCCCTTTCGCTGCGCCTCAGCACCTGCTGTTGCAGTGGGTTACAGTTGGATTGCTGAGGGAGCGCCAAAGAATCTGAATCAATTAATGTAACTACATCTTGAAAACTGACTTCGTGTATTGCATGTTCTTGTTCGTTGCTAATAACTACATCTTTGACCAGATCGTTGTGATTGTTTTCAGCTTCAGTTTGGTTGCTGATTTCGTCTTGGTAGATGAGTTTAACTTTGTTATTTGTTGGTGACTTCTTAAATGTTTCGGATGCAGAAACATAAGTGTCTTCATTACAAAGGTATACATCTCGACTTTTAAAAATACAATTTTTAACTGGGTTGTAAAGATGGTAGCCTTTGGTGTTTTCATCATAGCTGACCATAATACATTCGTTGGATTTCGGATCCCATTTTTTCAGTTGCCTTCCGGGATATGTGCCATGGCCGTTGTTCCAAACACTCTGATATGCGCAAGGTCAGGTACTTTTTGACTCCACGCTTGAACTGGTCTTGTGCCGATTCCTTTCGATGGTGAACGGTTTAGAAGATATATCATACATAGTATGCAACTACTTCTGCCTAAAGTGTTTTCAACATTTTCCAGTCGGCAAGCATTCATCCCGCCTTTTCCACGATTGAGCGGTTGTTGCGTTCGGCCAAACTGTTCTGCTCTGACGTATGCACATTGGTGGTTTAGTGATAGATCCCATTTTCTCGAGGTGTGGCTTGAAATTTGCCGCTCATAAACTCCTTGCCGTTATCAGAACGTGAAGTTTTGAACTTCCGACAAGTTTGCTATTCGGTGAACGTCATGAAGTCTTCAAAACATGACAGTACCTGTATTTCTTAATCCATTTTTGTTTTAGAAAGTATACAAATATTTTCCTCGATTTGTCGTCAACAAATGTTATAAAATAAGGACTTCCACCAAGTGAATTGTGTTCCATGGGTTCACATACATATGTCAGTGTCCACTAATTCAAGCAGCTCATTAGCTCTGCTGCCGCACTTACTGAATGGCAACCTTTGATATTTGCCAATGGCGCACACCTTGCAGTCTTTGTCAATTTAGTTGGTGAAATATACTCCGGTTTTCAGTTGCCCACTTTGTCTATACTTTCGTTCATCAAGTGGTCTATTCGACGATGCCCTTTGGCATTAGTGCATTTTGAACTACACGCAAATGCAAGATTTTTTGACGATTTCGTGTCCAATTTATACAAGTCGTAAAAGTTTGTGCTTGTTGCAATTACTTGTTTTGTTTTTATAACTTTGACACATTTGTTGCTGAACTCTACGGTGTGACCTTGCTTTACAATTTGACCAACAGATAAAAGATTGACGGATTGATGGATAAATCAGGAATTAACTTCATATCATTAAGTGTAAACGTATAGCATGCTGGTATTATACTTGCCGTTCCATGGCCTTTTACCTGCATCTTGCTTTTCTTGGCAGCAATCACTGTGCCAAAATCTTCAGATAAACAATCCAGCATGTTTTCGTTAACACTCAGGTGCGATGAGGCCCCTGAGTCAAAGTACCATGCATCTTTGTTTTTCGGATTATCTATTGTAGACAAAACACAACTAAGCGCATCAAAATTTTTGCTTTTATTTGTGTTGCTGTAACTTCTTGAGCGGTAGTTTTTCGCTATATGGCCAAAATTGTTACATTTCCTGCACCTGGGACGTTCGGCGTGTGTCTGTATGGAAAGTTGAATTTTCACTGCCGGGACGTACGTCTTGCAATAACTTTTTTTTATGACATCAGCATTAATTCTTGTGCCTGAATTCTCCAAAGCCATTATCATAGAGTGGTAATCATCTCGAAGTCCAACAAACAGTAAGGAGCCACCCCATTCCTCACTTATAGGAAATCCAATTCCGTTTAGAGATTAAACTGTGGTAATGATTTCCTTTATATATATAGTTTATCCATGGAACCGCAATTTGCAAGTGACATTGTAATGAGCTTCGGCAAAAGTGCTATTCGACGTGTTAACCCACTATCGTCGTACGCACTCGCTAGCTGCTGTCACAACTCCTTGGCTGATTTTGCACTCTGTATATGGACATAGCACGTAGGATCAATCATTAAAGTCAACTTACTTTTTGCACGTCGATCCTTCGCAAGATCGACAGCGGTTTTGGGATTTCTTTCTTCATCGAGTTCATAATCAATTGATATTGTCCAAAGCTTATCCAAATCTAAGCACGCTTGCGCAGCAATCTTCCATGTCGGGTAGTTTTCCCTACCGAGCAGTCCAATTGAAATGCTGCTAGCGCTGTATTCGGACTTTCATGAAATTTCAACAAAAAAGCAAAACGTTTTCAGAACTTCTATTTTTCCACGAAGGATCCATAACCGATTAGCAGAGAAGAAGGAAAAATATGTGTGGTCGGCTTGGTGACTATGAAAGAATTGATATTTTATTTAAAATAGGTTATGAAGTACATAAAAGATAAATCACAGTGTGACAATGAGCATTCGGATTATAGAGTGACTCTAACAGATAAAATAAATATTTAATGTATTTTTTCCATTGAAAATTTGAACATTGTCTGAACAAATGCTCATACGGTCTTTCTCAAAATACAAATTCTTAAAACTATGAAATTAAATAATACCAGCAATTAAATACTGATGACCAAAAAAATATAAACAAACAAATTGTAATAAACATAAGCAGTCGAGCAGCCCCGTGGTGATCAGGAGTGGCTGCTCCTGAAGAGATAAGGTGGTCACCCCGTCGAAACTGCTTAGTTTGTTGTTTTACTAGTGTAAAGTAAACTGCATCCGTCAAGTTTCCATCCTTCAGGCAGAGATGAGTGGTTCGCTTCAGCCACTTTAACATCTTTAGGTTTGACATTCCCCTTGTAATGCAACGACCTTCTTCTGTGAAAGTAACGGTTGCTTTTTGTATAATGTTTGCGTTGGTCTCAAGCCTCCGTGTCCGCTAACTTTAACGAGGCAAAAAAATATTGAATTACTGTAGAGTAGCTTAATTGACACCTAATAGAACTTTTCTAAAGACAATAAAAATTGATCGGTGCGTCTTGTAGGGTAGAGTACGCGTGATAAGTATTTTGTAGTGTAGCTTCGTGGCTCGACAAGAACCCGCCTCATATGATCCCGCAAATGCTAGTCGTCAAGCACGCGTACGCGGTCGTTAAGCGAAGCTAGTTAGCTGAGCTCGGTGTTGTTTATAGCTCGCTGACACTTATGCCAGACCATCGGCACCCGTGTCCTACACGGGCATTAATTAAATCATTACAATGGCGCCCAACGTGGGGCCCGAAGGGGAAACAACACCACTCTCCTTCGAGTTCTCACATTTTTAATTTTGCTGTCGGCAGATGAACCGATTCAATTTTTATTGTCGCCCTCACCATTTGATATTAACGTAGTATACTTTTCGGTACCGCGTCGGAAATTCGGAAACGCGAAATAAAAATTAGATTTTGTACTTTTGACTGGTTAATGAAGAAATACGGAGTAACGTAGAATAGGTTTCCTCTCCGTATGGTTTTGTTTTTGTAACGCATTTGAAAACGGGCGTGTACAGGTGGCTGAATATTGTAAATGAGCGTAACCCATTCGGAGACCCGCGACCGAAATCCTCTCCGATCTAGCTGGCCGACAAGCAGCCACCGCGTGAATGGGTTACGGTGCACGGATTGGTTGACCGGTTGGTACCATCTGTTGGCACTACTCAGACTTAACGTCTAGAACCGATGAGAGGTCGGTTCCGCGTTCGCAAGAAATTAAAAAAAAAACATTACAGAATTATACATCAATTTTGACAGTGTCAAGTTATGACATTTGTATAACAATATAAACTTTTATATTAAATACATTATATAGAGATATAACACCTATTAACTCTAAACCTATAATTAAATATCAAATTCAAAAAAATAATTCCCCAGTTAAATTTACATACATATAAATACATTCAAAAACGAATTCTTATGATTAATACTGTTGATGAAGATAAAAAGGTCAAAGGTAATACTTTTTCTATAGTTTTACCATATTTCGAGGTTTTATACTCGTATTGCTTTTAATAATACGCAAAAATCGTACAATATTAAATTAATGTCTACGGTAAAAAATAAACTTAACTTCAAAAATGTAGTTGATACAATCGATTCCCAGGATTGCGATCTGACATACGAGTAGTGTACGAGTATGTAATTAATATAAAAGTTTATATTGTTATACTTATGTCATAACTCGACTGTGTCAAAATTGGTGTATGATTGGTTTATTTATATTTTGTTGTTCGTCAATATATAATTGCTAGTATTATTTAATTTATAAGTTTAAAGAATTTGTATCTTGAGAAGGACCGTATGGACATTTGTTCAGGTAACAGTTGAAACGTCGATGGAGAAAATTAAATTGAAAATTCTCGCATCTAAAGGGTTTTCCAATAAGAGGTGTTATTTTGGATAGCCTGCTATTTCGGTGGATGTCACTTTTGAAGCTGTCATTTTTTAACATTTGACAAGTAGAAACTATGCCATTAATAAAATGCTTCAACAATGCATTGAAATTATTAAAATTCACTATAAAAATAGTGAAAAATTGGCAGATACGGATCGTAAAACTCGAACATTTTAGGGTCGTCGTGAAGCACCTTGTCGAACCGCAATACAGAAATCGGTGGAAAAATTCGAGCTGTTGGGACAACTTAGTGATGTGGAGAATAAAACTCGTGCACATCACTCAAGAACAGCCGAGAATATTGCTGCTGTAGCCGAAAGTGTTGAAGAAAACCCAGGCTTGTCCATTCCTCGTTGTTCTTTGGAATTAGACATTCCACAAACGTCATTACACCGTATTTTGCATAAAGATTTGGGTCTTAAGGCTTATAAAGTTCAGTTGACAAAAGAACTCAAGCCGGTCGATCATCAACAATGTCATGTCTTTGGTGAATGGGTCCTTGAAATGCATGAAAATGATCTGGAATTCCATCGAAAAATCATCTTGAGTGATGAAGCCCATTTCCACCTTGGTGGCTTCGTCAACAAGCAAAATTGTCGCATCTGGGGCTCGGAAAACCCAAGAGTTATTGTTGAAAAGCCTCTCTATCCTCAACGTGTGGCTGTTTGGTGCAGTTTATGGTCCGACGGAGTCATTGGACCTTATTTTTTCGAAAATGAGGCTGGAGCAATAGTTACGGTGAATGGATTGTGCTATCGAGAGATGATTAATGATGTTTTATGGCCGGGATTGAGCTAACTAAATTCGGACATGCACTTAAAATCTGAATTAAAAAACTATTTCAAGCTCGTTCACTAAGGGCTAAATAACAACGCTTCTCACTAGGGTATTAATTCTGCCTGATCTCAAGACATTTAAGTTGAAAGACTCTATTTAGAGGCAAGGGACTTCACTATACTGCCAATGTTTTTTTAACTACCAAGAGCATCATCAAATTATTATATTTTAAATTAGATTTTTAAAGATCTTTTTCAATCAATCACTTAAATTATAGTTTTCACTCTTGAAAATATTATTTTTGTCCCAAAAGAGAAATTACCGACCTGATACTGTTCCCCTGCCCAGTTCCCACATCAGCCCCAACAAGAACAATTTGCTACATGCATTTTGATACATTTGCATATTATCTGATATATGCCTACTTAAGTACATTCCGAAACAGTTTATCCATTTATCTATCAATCTATCCGATAAGCCAGTTCCAATTTATATTCAACTTTCCAACTTTTATCTGGGTTTTTAGGAACATGTTGATGGACAATTATAACTGGTTTCCTTTAACTGCTGATGCTACTATTACTAAACTCGACGCTTCCTCTACACCCAACCAAAAAGTTGGATGTGTGTGATGATGAGACTTGAGATGAGGTGTAATGAAATGAAAGAAAAGAAGAAATCGAAGAAGTAACACACTTTTAACCAGTTCTCTTTTGAATTGATCAATAATAATTTCGGTCAATCATGTTCGTCATTGAAGCCTCTAATAAACGTTTGTTGAAGTATGATGAAATTGTTATAATAATAATTTTAACACGCAACTCCCCATAGAATAGGTTGAGAGAGCAGAGAAAAGAAATCCCTCATTTGGTTGGTTGTACCAAAATCAAGTTACTCGCTTAAGTCTTTTGATTTCACTTGAACGACATTCAGCAAGCAATTTCACGCTGTTCGTCAAGTAATAAGCGTTAAATCATGAAATAGCAGTTAAGCAGCTAGCTGGCATTCAATTTCAAACACATTGATATTTTAGATATTTCATCTAATTCAAAAATCACATTTTATCTCTTATGCCCCACACACGAGAAAGAAATCACAGGTACCGGTACTTACTTAGAGTTTGCATTAAGTACATAGATTTGATTTGAAATGTTAGTGTTATTGCAACACGATCTCTATAACCGCGCTCTTAGCCTTCCCAACCATGCGCCCTCTCTTCGAATCAATCGACAGTTCGATCTGGTCAAACGTGAAAAAAAAACCACTCACTTGAATGATTTCAATAGAAAAGAATGAAGCAATTGCGGAATGATATTCCCAACACATGACTAAGAAGTGTTTTTAGCAGCCACGGTAATCAGCATGATGCGGATGAATGCGAAGATCATGCTGATGGTGGTGTTGATGAGTATGTTAATGATACGATGATAATATCACATGAAATCATAGTCTTAAATAAAATTTGAGGTTTTTAATAGCTTTTCTCATTCTATGCGTTTTGATAGAATGTCGTTGATGAGTATGAATTGATGATGTGTGGATGTAGAGTGTAAAGGGTGGGATGTTAATGATGCTTTGTGTTGTTGCACTTTATTGCATAATTTCAATGAAAAGTTGTTACATTGTTCCGTACTTTTGCTGGTCAGTGTATGACTAAGGAAGGTAGTAGATGCACAGTTAAGGTAATTGTTACTATCCAATACTTGCTTCAAGTTTTTTTGAAGTAATAAATTTTAGTTCTTTAAGAGTATTTTACAGAGAATGTAAGCAGCAACTAAATTAAAATGTTGCGTTTCAGTTTTAGGTCTACAAGCTTAGACAATATCTGGGCATAGCCTTTATAGAGCGAAGGCAGAAATCGTTAGAAACTCATTGTACGGTGTACTTATTTGCCTATCTTAGCAAACTTCCTTAAAAACTCGGAAAAAAAACGTTCGGTTAGTTGGACCGCATTGTGAACCTTTTGAGGAGGGGTGACGATATGTGAAGTAATGCTGGTGGTTTTCATAATTTTCAAGGCATGCTGTGTTTCCCAAAAAAACCTGATAATACGTTTGTGCACAAAATTTAATCCCACAAATTTTACCCTGGGCAGTGTTCATAATTCAACATTCTATTTGTTATAACACAGTCATTAAGATGTCATCTTTTTCTCAGGGACGAGGATGCGTCAGAGTTAGTTCTCGTACATATCATAATAGATTATGGGCTTTGAGATATCTAGGGCTTGCTCCGGTCTAGCAAAGGCACCCAATTTATCCACTTTAATCGACCGAATATTGTCATTGCTTGGGGAATTCCATTTATGTAATAAAACTTGGAAAAAATTGGTAAATTTTTTTTTAAAGTTAGGAGTGTGCGTGAGTCAATCTAGTAAACTACCATCGCCTAGTTCCATCTCTTTTTGAAAAAGGCAACACTGGAAGGCCTTAAAAGTGTGTCCCACCTTCTTCAATGGATTTTCAGTTCCGTGAACGCAAATCCATGCCGTTTAACTAAAACACTTTAGACGTATCTTCCAAATTTTAGTTCTTTTTTACTTTTGTAAAATTAAAAACTCAAACTGGTTTATTTGGAAATACCAAGAATTAGTTTGAAACGTCAAGCATTTTATATTTTAGTTTATAAGCGTCAAATGTTCTATATGTACAGCCATACACTTTTAGCATTTCCAGCAACAAAAATATTTTATTCGTTGACTTTGACATTTTATGTCAAATAAATGTCAAAATCATACATTGGATAGTCTAAAAAGTATTGAGCCATTTTTTAACACTTGATAGTGTTCGTTGTCATATATCGGGCAATACTAATCAGATTGAGTCAAACTGTCATGCGTTTGAAAGGTGACATTCCAGTTTACAATTTTCATATGGACAGTTTTGTATTTCATCATTCGTGTCAAAACTTCTATTCATTTAAAAATAAAAAAATGCGTTATATTTTACAATATCACTACGATCAAGGTGAGAATGCATTGCGCTCGTGAAAAAATTGGTGTTGTCTACGGTCAAGATACTTTATTAAAAGCGACAGTCCTAAGGAACTGAATATCCATCACCAAACAGTTTTGAACCATTTGCATAAGGCTGGATACACAAAGAAGCTTGACGTTTGAGTGCCCCATGAATTAACACAAAAAAAATTTTATCGACCGAATTTCCATTTGCGAAATGCTAATAAACCGCAACGAAATCGAGCCATTTTGAAGCAAATCATTTCGGGCGATGAAAAATGGGTAAGATACGAGAATGTCGTTCGAAAAAGATCGTGGTCAAAAAAAGGTGAATCATCACAAACGACTTCAAAGCTAGGAAGGTTATGCTATGTGTATGGTGGGATTGGAAGGGATTTGTTTATCGTGAGGTGCTAGAACCTGGCCAAACACTAAATTCGGCTCTGTACTGTCAGCAATTAACCAGATTGCAACAAGCAATTTAAAAAAACCGACCAGAATTGATCAATAGAAAGGGCGTTGTCTTCCATCATGGCAACGTCAGACCACACACATCTTTGATGACCCGGCAAAAATTGACAGAGCTTGGCTGGGAAGTTTTGATGCATCCACCGTTTAGTCCAGACCTTGCACCCTCAGACTACTATTTGTTTCGGTCTCTGCAAAAAGGGACTGTGAAAATCACTTGGCCAAGTTTTTCGCCGATAAACCACAGAAGTTCTACACAGATGGAATGATGGCTCTACCCAAAAAATGGCAAAGGTCATAGATGATAACGGACAATATGTACTAAAATAAAATTCATTTTAAATAAAAAATATTCAATTGAAAATGCTTTTTAGGTTTTCAGACCTACCAATATTTTATGAAAATGTACCTAACGAATTCGTTCGACGTGTAATAAAGATGGGACATTATTTGAGTAACTATATTTTCGAACGCTATTTTGGTAGAACGTTCCATCGCGTTACAAAATGAAGACGTAATGCATTACCTACTCGTATTTTAGAACGATAAAAAGTAACGTAGGCCTTATCGTTTTCGTTCGATTGCAGTGCAATAAAGTTTTCGTTCCATTCAGACGTTATCTTTTTATTGGGAACGGTGCTGCGTAGACGGGATCGTTTCATGTACCTATTTGAAATTTAAGTGTAGATGTATGGTTCTACACGATTCAGATGTGCATAGATATGTTTACTTCGTGAACGACCAGAATGGAGCTGTCGTTTTCGTTTTGTGTAGGGAAGATTTATTATTTAAGGCCCGGAGAAAATAATAATTGGCGACTCCCCCTATCGAATCGATCGGTTAGTGGATGTGATGTAATAATGGGTTGACGATCCTCTGTGTTTCGCTTTGTTGTATACTTTGTCCTTTGACATTACAGAAAAGTTAAAAACGCTAATTATGGTAGCGAAGAATGCGTGGAAAGCTAAACATTTAGTTTGATAATACAGAGGGCAGTGTGTTAAGTTGTTCGATACTCCCCTGACCGTGAGCGAAGCAAAAACAATTTACTTTGTGGAAAGACCAAATAAATGAGTTCATTTCTAATAGGCTGCTCGCGTTCACCGCACGTACAAAAATCATATAGGAGCGGGTATCGAGATAAAATTTCAATCATCTAGAAGATGTTGCATACGACGTCCAACGAAATTGGACATCATCTTGGGTAATTTATTTCCCGTAATTTCCTTCTACATGGTAATAATGTGAAAAATTCAACCATATAAAGCAAATGTGTTAATATGTAACATATAAAGGACTTATATTATTTCTGTGTAATTAGTCGATGATAATGAAAATGTAAGTGAATATGATGTCAAGACATTAATATGAAGTCTATGTACTATTTAGTTATGATATTGCCTCTGATTTAAATGGGCAAAGTTGAAAAGGAATAAAAAAGATAGAAAAGACAAAACTCAAATTTAAACACTTAAAGCAGGCCGTATATGGTTTGGGAATTTATCGATAAGGTTTAAGAAGTAATTTTTGTTTTCTTATAATTAATCCTACAAGTATTAAAAAATTATGTTTGATCCATCGTGAAGAGTTGAATCGCAAGAATAAAAATGAATAAAGTAATGCACTTTTTTTATTGCTTAAAATAAATTAGTTTTGTTCCTGGAAAGTATAGAAATTGAATAACAAGGAAAAGTGTAAAGGAACGGTGTGGTGTCCTTCCACTAAAGACGGGAATGTTGTTTTACCACTGGTGACCCAGCCGGGTCCCAAAAAAAGAAAGAAGTTTTAAAGTGACATCGCCCCTATGCGATACAGTAATGGTTTGCTGCGGAACACTCCCTCGGAATTTTAATTATTAAAGGAATCCGCTTCTTCCTAGACTGCTACAGTACGTCTCATGAGCACAAGGTGACGAAATACCTCAGAAGTCAAAAATCGATTTATCCTTTTTAATCAAAATACGTTGATTTGAAAGTTGTGTCTTTAACCCTTAAAGTGCAATGTGGGTGTCTGACACCCAACAACATTTTCAAACACGCAGAGATCCTATAGTATCGAAAAAATCGGGTATGTGTCGCCATCTACCATTAGTTCAGATCACTAACTTCAAGGAAAGTAACTTTGAAGGAGATATTTTAAAGAACATCCCATAATTTTTTGTAATAAAATATTCTATAGCGGCAGAGCAAATCAGCATAGAACACGTCAGGGTGTCGGACACTCAAGTGTGCACTTTACGTGATTCCTAAGAAGTATTCTTTTTAAGGGTTAATATCAAAGGTAGACCCTAAGATTTGCCAAAACTTCTTAGTATTAGATGAACGTGATCTGAAAATTTCACAACAATCGATCCGTATAAAATTAAATTACAGTCGCTCGAATATTTCACAGTTTACCCGCTTTGAGCAAACTCCTGTAATTAAGTTTTCGGACCTACAAGGAGTGAAAAGTACGAATTTCAAGATCCAGTACTTTCTCGGGGTTTTGAGCCGAAATCGCGTGCAGCCTCCCCTTATGCCCCAGTTGAGGACTAGCAGCATATTATTTTTTGAAAGTGAAATTTTTTTGCATTTATTTGATGGCAAATTTGAGCGGCGTCTATTTCGCAATCTCCAGTAATTAAGTATTCAGTCCTGCAATTTAACTAGTTTTTTTCTCATTGTGGGCAAAGCAAAATGAGTTTCCGAAGGGATTACAGGATATTTGTTGATACGAATAGGAGTTTAGTGCCCAAATTTATTTAATGCAGTTTGACTAGTTATTCCTTGTAGCAATTTTCTGCCGAAAAGATGGCATTCTAGACCCAATATGGTGCAAAAGATGTAAATTTGGGGTTGCAGCCCTGTTGGTGGTTTGCAACTGAAATCGCCTTCAGCCCCTCCTCTCGCGCCTATGTGAAGGAGGCGAAATTATGATTTTTGAAAGTTTGCTAAACAGGCATTTACTTGGTGTGAAATTGTAGATATTTATATTTTGCTATCGTATGCTATCAATATAAAAATCATATGTTGTTGTGGATTGAAATTTTTTTACATTGGCTTTACACACGACGTTATAACTGAGGGTTGTGTGTTGCAGGGTTCTTCTAACTAGAAATGGAACCCGAAGTAGGCCTAAAACCTAAAACTGATCTCAGCCCGTAGTTCCATGGGGGCAGAATTTTGCGCCCTGCTCCCAGGCTATAATCATTGTTCCGACGTCACTCTTATCAAACTGTTGTCGGCCTGTTTGCCCGAATATTTCCAGTACATCATTCCTAAATTGATGAAAGTACCATACTTGGAATCGTAAATCGCCATAATAATCGCATGCGCTGGCAAATTAACACCCCACGCAGCACAGTACTTTGATATTTCCTTCTGCAAAGCATTTTTTGACCATCGATCTATCCGATCTTAACATTCCGGTATGATGCATAGCGATGCCGTATTGGATAATTCAATAATTTCTTTGTTTCTTCTCTCTGATATCGGTTTCTCTAACATTCCATAGCTTGTCGTGTCATATTTTGCTGTAGTGGTTTGTAGGTGCTGCCGGCATTCTTCGTCTAGACAGAAAATTATTTCACCAAGTTCTTCTTCTTCGTAGCACTACAATCCCTCTCGGGCCTTCGATTCCTGCAAAAAGCACCTCTAACTGTCTCAATACATCGAACGTGTCCTTCAGTTTTTAAATCCGAGCAATGATGAATTGTCTTCGTCGACCGAGTCAGACAAGCATTTCCTTGCTCTCCCCATTGGTCTCCGCCCTTCAGTTCTCCCAACGAATACCTTTTTGGGTACCCGTTGTCCATCCATACGATTCACGTGGCCAGCGCATTGTAGCCGGAGGTCTCATCGATTGTAAGACTGTGGGTCTTACAATCGATGAGACCTCCGGCTCGTCAAAAAGTTCATATTAGTTGTATCGAATTCGCTCGCTTGCTTCGCTCCGATCATTCGTCTCAGGACGCGTCGCTCAAAGGCATTCAATAAATTTGCGGATGCTTGGGATAGGGTCCAGGTTTCACACCCATAGCATAACACAGGTCTTATCACAGATTTGTATACTTGGAGCTTTGTTTTCCTGTGTATGCAGCTGGTCTTCAAGATCGTCAAAACTGAATAAAATATTTTATTTGCGAGCTGTGTTCTTCGGCGTATTTTGTCTCTTTCGTTACTGGTTCTCGTTATTTTGGCGCCTACTCGTAAGTACACAGTTTTGATACTGAATTCGCCAAATGGGATATTTTGTATATTTAAGGAATTTTTCCTCAATTGCGTCATTGGTTTTGTTTTATTCTCATTGATTCGTTGCCTTACAGTTTTTGCTTCGCTGTCGAGCTTCAGGAAAAATTCTTTGGCAGGTTAATGACCTAACAAAAGATTAATTTCGTCCGCATAGGCTACTATTTGGCTAGATTTGAATAGTAATGTTCCTCATGGATCGACGTACTCCAGAGCCAAATCAAATAGCAATGGGGCCAGCCTATTTCCCTGCGATAGTTATGTCAAAGGCATCGGTGAGTTGGTTATTGATGCGGACTTGTGAGGCTGTCAAATACTTTCGTATGCGAAAATTTGGTGTACCTCTCTATTGAACTCCCAGCATTTCTCAAGTACCTTCTTGACAGTGAAAAATTGGTCTATTGTCAATCTACCTGCTTTAAAACCAACTTGATACTCCCCAATAATACTGTTGGCGTATGATCCGATTTTATTTTCTAAGATCTTTGAAAATATTTTGTACTATCTTTGAAAAAATTTGTACGCCGTATTTCACAAACTTCAGAACACATTTTGTTGTCTGTTTGTCTAATAACCGAGCGAACATTTCATTTTGGCATATGTTTCATCATAACGACACAAACATCGAGGAATAGACGCAGTTTGTATATGGGAGCTTCATCGAAAACACTTGAATTCTCTTCGGATCCAATCATATCACGTGTAGAGATCCTAATTGTGTGAAGATGTTTTGGTATTGTTTCCGTATTTTCTTTGTCACTGTTATTTAGAACAAAGGTTTTCGAGTTTTTCCATTATATACCCCTCTTCGATTCCTTAGTTCGCCACAATTGTAAATTAATCTTATCCTCGTTGGTCATGATTAGATTTGGGCTTGTTTACAAACTCATTGCTCGCGGTAAACGTGGTAACTGATACATTTTGCACAGCTTAATTATGAACACTTGTTAACTTAAATATATTAATATATTAAAATTGACAGTTGATGCTGGAAATTGCATATACTATACATGTTTAATGTTTAACAGATTGTCTCGTTAAAAACAGTAAATCCTTTCCTACCAGCATGTTTACATATATATATATATATATATATATATATATATATATATATATATATATATATATATATATATATATGTGTGTATATATTCATATATATATATATATATATATATATATATATATATATATATATATATATATGTATATATATATATATATATATATATATATATATATATATATATATATATATATATTTTGTTAATGGGAAGTAATGAATGGAGTGTTGTTAGTGGGAAAGTTAAGATTATTATTGTATTTTTTTTTTTTTGTAATTAAAAACAAGGTAAGGGAATAGAATTAATATGATTGGAAAATAAAAATTAAAGTTAAATGGAATAACTTAATAAAAAAACTAAAATAGACAAAGAAGGGGTAGAAGTGCCCAAAATAAGGTGCAGATGTTACGGCGGCAATTAGAAGTTGCGAATGGGAGAACGCTGGTACGCTGGAATTACACAATTTCCGAATCCCGTGCGCAAAAGATCGATTGTTTGATAAGCTGTATGGTAAGGCGCGCCACCCAGTTGAAACCAAAGGTCAATCAAGTCCTCAATCTCCGAAACAGCATTTCCAGCCTCATTTTCAAAGAAAAACGGTCCAATGATGCTACCACTCCAGAATCCACACCACACTGTCATTCGCTGAGGATGCATTTGCTTCTCAACAATCACCATTCCGAGCCCCGGGTGCGGTAGTTTTATTTGTTCACATAGCCGCCGAGATGAAAATGTGCCTCATCAGAAAAGATGAGAGAAATCGGTATCCAGTTGGATTTCAATATTTCCCAACATTGTTCAAGCGTAAATTGATTCATTTCGTTCCGGGGAAGGTTAATACTGACTCACTAACATAATTTTGACCGGAAAGGAGCTGTCAATGTCAAAATAACATGTGATTTAAGAAGAAACTACTATATTGCTCACCCGGTATATACAACAAGGCCTTTAGAATGAGATTTTGTCTGTGAAGTCCCATGCGTGAAGCCGGCTTCAAAACCCCACTTTTTCTTATCTGCGGTTCGGTTACATGGATCGGTGAAATCCCTCCAAGAGTTCGAGAGTTGGACGGAAGACATGCAGAGAGTCCTTCATGCAAATTATTACGTGTATCGATCGAATCACTGCCGTGTTGAAGTAAACGAATGAGATCTGTTCGGAAACCGCCTACCCGCACTGAATATTCACAGCTTAAAGGCTAATTGCGGGAATGATAGTAAAATAAAATAAAGTTTGTTATTCCGAATCAGACATTCCTATGCTTTACACGATTCTTCTTAGCTTAATAGCATCTATCTCTGTCAATTGTTTCTGCTTCTTTTAACCATGTGAAATGATAAAAGGACTACTGTACTCTTTAAAGGCAACAGTTCCAGGTAATGCCGAATTTTTATGGTATTCTTCACCTCACCGATGTTACAGTTTTTAGTGAACTTAATATACACTTCAACAAACACAAACCACTAAAATATAAGAATTCCACACCGGTTGGGCTGAAAATTCAATTCCCATTCTTGAGTCACGTTGACGTTTCTTGCTTGCTGCATCCACCTGTGCGTTGTCACGATCTCGCGAAGAAAACTGTCATTCAGCGCGCGTGTGTTCAATGCCTTTTTCTTTAAAGGTGAAGTTACACTAGCGACTGACTAGCAGATCTTTTCCCGAGATGGCGCAGTCATAGTATTATAAGTACAATAAAACAATTTTGACATTTTGATGCTGTTAGTATGCCTGAGCGCTTCAAATTATATTATATATTGTTTGATTGAACACAACTCTGACTAAAAATATTGATTAGATTTAAAATTTTATGATAAAGACTTCAAAGAGCAAATAGCGTTTTTTCAATTCATCAAAAAATTATATTAAATCATGCTTGTTAAATTAATATGTTTCATTTTATTTCTACACCAAAATGATGCATTTATTTTACATTCTTGGAAGTATCTCTTCTTATTCGGACAAGAAAATATTACGATTTATCAATTTTAAATTCATATTTCATGACTTTAAACTTCAAAGCTTATTTGCATTAAATTTTCACTTCAACGTATCAATGTCCATTTGTGAAGCTTAAACCTTTGCATGTGGTTCAATTTGCTGGAGGTTTAAATCGAAACATAACAAAAGACTTAAGCCAGTAACCTTGAATTTATACAAATTATTTCAGGCTCTATCATGGGAAAAGTTGAGGCAGTAGTTTCTTTTAGGGTATTTACAAAAATGATCACACCCAATTCACTCAAATTACATTTTCACATTGTGCTGATTTTGACCAAAAACTCTGATTTAATTTCCATTAAAGGAAAACCGAATCATACCGAAATGAATTTACATCAATCATTGGACAATGAATGAATGCAATTAACATCAACACCATACTTTCCCATAACCTTGAATTTTTACCTACTTAGCATGGTTATGTATTGTCACTCCAATTATTCTTTTCCGAACGCTATTTGACTGTTAACCTAAGCAATTGTCATGTCTCACAAGAAACAATGGTCATCCAGCTTAAAAATCAGTTCATGCACATAATGCTCTACCATCAAGTAAACTTTTAATTTTTTCTCACTTACTATTTATTGTTCATTATTTCTTATTGTTGTCGTTTTTATGTCGAGTTTTAACTCAACCTAATGACAATGGTGTAAATAGGACTACAAAACAATGCAGGGCATTCGATGACGGTATTATCGTGGTTTTATATTATGTTTCCTGACCTCGACCGTGAGCGTAGTATTTCTTCTCGTCTCGTACGAGTATAGGCACGGTGCAGACATATGTTGATAAACGCAGCATTTAAAAGCAGTCTCAGATTACACGTACGTTGCGAAATCACAAATGGCGCTACAATTATTAAAAGCTCGATTACAACCAAACATGGGAATTCATACCGGAAGTTAGATATATTATTTGCGAGCAAATTTAAGATTGATTACAAATGTGGTCAGTGCATTTATGTGACGTGTGCTAAGATTTGATTTGTATTTGATTGATCTCTATGTATGACTGAAGAAACCTTCATTTACAGTTGTTAGATAATATGATGAGTATATTGTATTTGATTGAGCAAAAGATTTGTTTCCAAATGTTTATTATTAAATAACATTATTACATCACAATCGATAATTGGAACCATTTAAAAAAGCACCTTCAGCCAAAATCGACTAAACCTTTATCTTCACTTCATCTTTCCGAATTTTCAAAATTATATTCGTCATTTTACTTCAAGCCTCGAACGGTGATCGTAAGATGAAAGCAATCGACATTATCATGCTGATTCGACAAAATTAAGTTTCTTCTTAAAATCCCTTAAGCATATTTTTTTCTTGTAGCGAATTAATTTAATCAAATTAGATTCATTCGAACGGGAAAAGTTTCTTCAGGTTAAAAACAATGGATGAAAACAGTTCGAAAAAGTTGCAAATTATTTTGCATGGTTCGTTGTAACACGTTTTAAGTGGTAACGGAATATTGAGTTTCTTGTTACACGTTTTTCATGCTATTTTCATAATTGAAATCATGTTTTGTGCGTTACGGACAAAGTGAATATCATTTACGGGTATAACCGCTGTTGGCTGGAAACTGAGTTGTTTGATTTTGAGTTAAAAATCAATTAAATACTTAATCAGATATGATAATTGTAATTATTTCTGCATAAACAAAATTAAATCTGAAAAAAATGAGAAAATCACAATGCATATTCGATTTACTGCTAAACCAGGATGTCTGTTTTATATTTTTCTGGCAGGCTAGAAATTTTCATTTTGAACGCTATAATCAATTTTTAAAGCTAATTGATATCATCGAAAGTAATCAACATGGTGAAATCTGCTTATAAAGTTATAAAAATAAATTAATTGTCAAACATTAAGTTTTTTACTATTGTGAAAATACCAGTAATATCATGAAAATCATTTCAAAAAACCATTTCAATCTGAACCTTTATTGTCCAGCAATCCTAAACTCTAAAAATTACGAAAGTCAACTAGCAAAAAGATACATAAAATAGCTTGAAAATGTGTTACATAAACAAATGGAGTAGATTTAAACTTCATTAAACTTACCTTGCAGCTCAAGTCAACGGCAAACATAAATGCTTCAACTTGATCGACCACGCTGTTTCTTATAAGAAACCTTTCTCATACTCGTATTTGTAAATCAGTAAAGAAAAAAATATATATCGGAGTACGATAGCATTCATTTGAATAGATTCGATAATGAATAATAGATGTATCTTTGGTCACTTGAATGGCTGAATTTAATACTCGTAAGGGGTCAAAAGTATAAAAAAGTTTTGAGGTTTTCACGATTTGGTAAAAATTTTGATGAATTTGTGATACATCTGAATTTGTATTTCGGTGTTTCGTTTGATAATATGCGGACAGGTGAAATGGATGTGGCTTTGAAATTAATTTTCCTTTTGTTAAGTGGGTGTTATGTAAGCTGGGCAATAGTACTGAATGGATTATGATTTCCGATCATTGGTATTTGAATACTGGCCTATATGAATTTTTGCGCAACCTTATCATTGTGATGTAAATTTTTTTCTCTAAATGAACTGATATAATCTGAAAATGTCACATTGTATATTTAAGCAAAGATTGGGGTTTGAATTTTATTTCATTGCTCTATTGACCTCCTAAGAATGAAAAATGGAGTCATAGATCGAACTATTAGCATAAATCTCAAATTGGAGTGATTAGTATATTCACTCATAACTCACACCTAGAAAACATTTTTATACTAAAACAATCAACTTAAATTGTCTGAATATATTACTCGAATCCCGGATTCTCGTGAACAAATGGACGCTATTTATACTGATTTTTAAAAAGCTTTTGACGTAGTTCCTCATAAAATTTTATTAATTAAGCCTAAAAAAAATTAAATTGTCGATCAGCTTCATAATGCCAATGCTACAGTTGATTCGCTATCGCATTCCTTACATAAAATGCAAGAAAAACTCGATGAGACAAAGACATTGCTTCGGCTCTCGTTAAGGTTGCGCAAGCGGAACTGACCTCTACATCTCCCAAGTCCAGGGATGCAGTGAAAAGAGATAAGCTCCAGCAGCATCAAAGTCAAAATCAAAATTTAGACCAAAGTGATGTAAGTTTACAGCCGCTTACTTCAGCGAAATCGCCAAATGTTTCTCAAGAACATCCAGCGCAGCTTTTCCAGCAGCATTCTCATTCTTTGCCCTCTCCGTTAATATCACCTTGTGTGCAAGATGAGAATGTCTCTCAACACCAATCGAGCGATCAACAATCATTAATCGATCATCGAGGACCTCGAGATCTACAGGATCATCCTTTCACGCATTGTATGCTAGTTCTGCAACAGCAACAGATCATTCAACTACAAGCTCCAGAATGATCGTCCTGCACCAAATACCTTACTTAACCCACAAGTAAGCGTCACGACAGATAAGGGTATATTGACTGCAGTTTCGCCTCCACTTCAAGTTTTCATATCGAGACTAGCCTATGAGATTTCGGACGAGGATACGACCATGTATGTTAGTTCCAAACATGGTTACGTGCCTAAGTTATTTAAGTGCGTTAAATTAATCAAGGATAATCTTCCGGATCAACTCATAAGCTCCTTTAAACTAACGGTACCTAAGACTCCAACCTGAATTCTGTCCTCAAGGATTACAAGTTGAATTCTTCAACAAGCAGCAGCCTAAGAGTCGATTTCGGACCAAAACGGGACGTTATTGAACCTTCTGATATCTTTAATCAACAATAGACCTCATGCTACTATCAAAATGTTCGAAGTTTTAAGAACCAAGCTAAATGACCTGCGAGTAGCTTCTTCTATTTATAGTGATAAAATTATATACTTAACATTTTCATTGATTTGTACCCCTACTAGTTGTGCATACTTTCGAGTTTCAGGGAAAGGTCTTTGGCAGTTGTTAATGACCGTGACAGAATGTTGATGTCGTCCGCATAGGCTACTGCTTGGCTCGACTTGTATTAATGTATATCGCGTATCGACAGGTAGCTTCCGTATGGCGTACTCTGGAGCAAAATTGAATAGCAATGGGGCCAACCCATCTCCCTGCTTTAGTCCGATATTTATGTCAAAGGCATCGGTGAGTTGGTTATTGATGCGGACTTGGGAGGTCGTCGACGTCATTGTTATTTTAGTAAGACGGACTAATTTGGCTGGGATGCAAAAGCAAAGCATTATTTGGTACAGTGCGTTACGATCAATACTGTCGTATGCTTGCTTGAAGTCAATGAAAATTTGGGGTACGTCTATATTGAACTCCCAGCATTTTTCAAGTATCTGCTTGACTATGAACAATTGGTCTATTGTCGATCTACCTGCTCTAAAATCACCTTGATACTCCCCAATAATATTGTTGGCGTATGATCCGATTTTATTTTCTAAGATTTTTGAAAATATTTTGTACGCCGTACAAAGTAGAAATATGCCTCTATAATTTTCGCACTGTAGCTTTTCACCTTTTTTGTGTATAGGGAATATAATTTATTGGCTCCACTCTTTCGGCATATGTTCTTGTTGCCAAATGTGCTGGATGACTTTGTGAATAGCTTGATGAACACTACTGCCACCATATTTGATGGGCTCCACTGGAATCTCAGCGATTCCCGGCGCTTTATTATTCTTTTGGGCTTTGATGGCAGAACAAACTTCATCTAGAGTTGGTGGGGCCAATAGAAGCTTTCCGTGGACATCTATAGGCTCCAATGTTCTGGAGCTGTGTGGAGGATTAAGGAGGTTCTTGTAATATGATGCCCATCTTTCCTTAACCTTCGTTTCAGCAGCGATGATATTGCCGATGTTATCATGACAGAGTGTGGTTTTGGGCTGATAACCACGTTTCAGGCTTTTCACTACTTTGTATGCTTGTCTTGTGTTGTTGCTCGCTAAACTTTCATCTATACTTCTCAACTAGTCGTCATAGTATTTTCTTTTCTTAATCCTAATTATCTTATTCGCTACTCTTCTGAGATTTGCATAGTGTTCCCTCTTCGTCCTGGTTTTCCTACCTACATTTTCTTTGTACGCCTGATTCTTTTTGTCTAACGCATTCTGCCGGGCTTGAAGTCCGATCGTCTGTTCTACCATGGTCTTAATAGCCGTTTTCGCTTCCATCCAGAGCTCGTTGCTCGTCTCTAAAGATGTATCTGATATGATGGGAGCCAGCTGGTTGTCGAGGATCTCCGTGAAATTTTTGACCACAGACGCCGTTTGAAGCCTTCCGATGTCAAATTTTTGTAGAGGGCTGGTCTTCGCCGAATATGCCTTTGACATACGACATCGATAGGTTAATTTGATCAAGTAATGATCTGAGTTACAATTGGCTCCTCGGTATGTACGAACGTCAAGTATGCTCGAGGTCCAATGTTGTTGGATCGGAACACGATCGATCTGGTTTTGTGTGTTGCCACCCGGTGATACCCAGGCCATTTTATGAATGCGTCGATGTGGGAAGCAAGTCAAACGTATGACTAGATTTCTGCTACATGCAAAGTCAATCAGGTCGTTGCCGTGAGTCTAATCCATTCCGAGGTCCATCTGCAGGTTTTGAAACATTTCAAGGTTTTCGAGAGACGGGGACTTAGCCCGTCGCCAAACCTCCATTCGGTGGCATGGTTATTACGTCAATTTTGTTATCAAGCGCGGAAGATTCACCTTCACCCTCTTACCTGTACGTCCCCACAAAGAAGGTGTAAGTGGGATTTAGTAGCAGAGCTGTAGATGTATTTACAGTTATTAGCATTTTTCGGCATTTAATGTTCCATTACTGGGGAACCAGTAAACCCAATGTTTATAATAATTAATTGGGGAGTTTTGGATGAGGAATCATGGAAGCTATGGGTTGGAGAAACAAGGGGTTCCCTCCTCCGTTCTCAAACGGGCTTAGAACCGTCTACGGCGGAGTTGCTCCTATCTCCTAAATGACTTAATTTTTTGCATTTACCATCTATTTATGACCGATGTGTATGTTTGTCTGTTTCTTGTTTAAACTTTATCCTCATCTGAGCATTTTGTACGCATACAATTGCAAAATCATGCTAGGCTTTCCGGATCTTGTCAAACCTTTTTTTTTATATAGTGGCCAGGAGGTGAATATCATTTACGCAATGAGTGTGGGACTCCTATGCTCGCAAGTGTCTGGACTCTCCACTAAATGTCTCCTCTGTCAACCGGAGAATCTAGCCTCAAACTGTTTGACAGATTACTTCAGGCAAGGTCTCGTTTTATTACGTCGTAAGGCGCCTTCAAGCTGGGCGATCCCTTCTCTAGCGGGAGAAGAGAGATGAAGAGGAATTACCAAACAAGCGATCCCCAAGCCCTAACGCCCCCGCTGCTGTGAGTCACTTTTATCTTTAAGGGCAGCCCAAACATAATGCGCCACCTGGCTCCAATTGTCAAACGATCCAAGCATTACCGCCACTATACTATCGGAGATGAGCCCTCCCGTCTGCCTGTAGATAGAAGTCAGTCTCACCATGCCTTCGATTTAGCCATGGGCTCACATTGGGGATGATTCACGCAGTCCACCTTCTCTTCCTGCAACTAACCCAAGACTGCTGCCAATCGTTGAGTGGGTGCGGTATCTCCTCGCGGACAACCATCTCCCTCGCGTCCTCACTTCGACGGAAGTGAATAGCGCGGTGCTCTCTAGCAAGGAGGGCAACAGGTATCACGCCTGCAATAACTCTCTACATCGAATCGGAGGCTGTCAGATATGAAGATGCAATCATCAGTGCTCCTCGTCTCTGTTCCTGTGCCAAGCGATTTCGGTATACTTCCTAACTGAGAGCGTCGCCTCATATTTCTGCTCCTTACAGTATCACTGACCCTACAGCACTTATCAAGAGGCATCTTCTTGATGAGTTCGGTCCCCCTACGTTGGCCATAAGTCGACTCAGAGCTGATACTCCTGTAGCAGCCTCTTCAGCCTTTGCCCCGATTTGCTCAGGGAAACTCATCTTCAAGTCGATCAGTAGCCCCAGGTACTTCACCGCTTGCTTCAATTCGATTAGTATATCTCCAATACTGATCATCTTACTCTAGGGATTCTTTTTTTTTATCAAGATGACCTCTTTTTCTCCAGTGCTAGACTGAACCCACGAGCAGTCATCCAGTGACCAGTGATCTAAAAATATTTTTTTTGTCCAATATAACCAATATGAAGACCATATGAAAGGTATTGATGAGGACTTTTCAAAATAAGTCTTAAATTATACTTTTTGGTTCAGGTGATGCAAGGGGGAGGGAAATGTACGAAAAATTTTATAAATTTTACGTTTTCGTCCATAAAATGTGAAGGGCGCTTAAATTTGCCAGAAAAGCGTATTTATATATCGAACGCATGCTTTTTGTAAATTTCATGAAAATCAAACCATAAAAAGCCAAATTACAGCCGATTGAAAATTTATCAATTATAGCAAGAATAACACTTGATGAAAATTTCAAAAACATTTTGTAACATTGATTTGAATCATGACTACTCAAACAATGAGGTCAACATACTGAAGATAAAATGGCGACGAATTGATTAAAACCGTATATTTTTTTTTCGAGCTTATTTTAAGAATAAGTCAATTTTTCATATCCATTTTACAAAATTCTTCTAGCAGGAGCACTCTTTTGATACTTCGACTTGCTTATTGATCATTTACAAAATTTGTAGTTAAATGCGAAATCCTATTGAAATTAAGAATTGTGTCCGCCTGTCCGTTTGATCAGCTGTGTGTCATAGCAGTTTTTCTCTGAAACTAGAAAAGCTAGTCGTGAGAATTTGTGGAAAAGTCAGAAGTGGTGACCTTTTCAAAGTTGTAGGGTGGAAAATTTTCGGAGAATTTTAAGAGAGTTCTCCTCATTTTTTCGCCAAACATAGTGAACTAGGATATTATATGAGAGGTGTTGATGCAATCTTTTCAAAACAGGCGGTCAAATCATCTAATCAGCGTCGAAGTGTGGAGAGAGGAAAGTCCACAACATTTTCGTGTACCCCCTTTTGCGATCATCCCAAAAATCCGGGAAAATCCTGGGTGTAGGCCTTTATGAGTACACCAATGAAAAACTTCTCAATGATCAAAATTCAATTCTAATCAAGCCTTAATCTTAGTGGTGCGAAAAATACATCAATCTCTGGGAGCTAATGAGACATATTTCTCACATATTTTAGCATCTATTGAATACCACTCCTGAACAATTTTCGCCTTTGACTCGCCACGAATGGTTAAACGATGTGTCCTAATCTTCTGGTCTAAATGATCCCATCTATTCAATCCAATGAGGTTTAGATCAGGCGATTGCGCAGAATTTTTTATTACTTCTGGGCAATTTTACAATCTTTAATTATAGCGGCCTTTACTTGATGTAAATCCATTACTATTAATTAAAATAATAAACCAAATGGAAACGATTTACAATTTAAAACTTTTTTCTTTTAACCCACGATAGCTGTTTCGGCACGTCGTACCATTTTCAAGTGGAATAATAAACTAAAATTAACAGTCCTTTACACAATACAATGATATTAAATTGTTGTGCAACATACGTATTACGTATAAACTGTGATGACCACCTATGAAAATACGTATTATTATATTACATGCCGTTGATTAAAACATATTCTAAAGTGGAGAACTATTTAAATCCAATCGGCCGTTTACTGTTAATGTCGAAGGATTCGAGTGAGTTTAGTCTAGTGTGGCTCTTGTAATAGGACGTACATAGGCCCACCGGGAAGGTCATTCAGGGAGCGCCTATGTGAACATTAGTATAGTTTTTGCAATAAGATGACAAATCGAGGTATGGGAAGAGGAGGGTCATATTTTTAACCATGAGTTTAATATTTTACATTTGGAGTTCAAAGGGTTTAGACTAAACTCGCTTGAATCCTTGGAGATTAATACACGGTAATCTAGTGACATGTTGATGAGCTGCCAATTGGATTTAAATAGCTCTCCACTTTTTAATTTGTTTTAATTAACGGTATATAATAATATGCATTTTCATAGGTGTTCATCACTTTTACAGTTTACACGTTATACGTATGTTGCATTACAATTTAATTTTATTGTACAGTTTGTTTAACATAAATTTTGTATTTTATTAAAAGGACTGTTAATTTTAGTTTTTCGAGGGTGGGTTAACTAACTATTTTCTTGTTTTTAATACTAAAAAATCAAATATTAAGTGTTGCGTTGGGGAAAGATGGGTTAAAAAGAAGATATTACATTACAATTCATACGATAACTTGATATCAAGAGATTACATAAAAGTGAGTTTTTTACTATATAGATAAGTATAAATTTACATAATATGAAAATCAAATATTTAACTTTAAGTAATCAGTTGGCTAGTCAGTTTTTTTAAAAATCATTTTAAGTTTCCATCAACTTCTGAAGAATTTAGGTTGCTTATGTATAACATTTATATGTATCATTATTTTTGAGAAACAAATGAATTGTGCGTATCCACTGCTTAGCTTATTCGTAGCATGTAAATACGAGTATATGGAATCAAAAGGAGTGGGAACAAAATCGTATATTTTTTATTTGAGTACTTCTGCCCCTTTTGGGCCTTCGTTTAGGGATAGTTAGAGTATTTACTTATCTTGATCGAATGTACTGGCACTCGACAAGAATTATAGTCTGCCCGAAGAATCACTCGAAACAAATCTCGTTGTCACCAACGGGGTCAACCGTCGACGTACGCCCTGTAATCACTACTCTATGCGGGGTACTCAAAATCCTGTTAACATCTCATTTTCTGGCATTTATATGTGGTAAAAAAATTGTTAAGAATGAATTTTATTCAGTGATAGAGCAGTTTTTTTTATCACAATTAATTTAACCAAAAGCATCAATAAATCTTAGTTCGCGTAATGTAGTGGTTAGAGTGCTTGCTGCGTAAACCGAAGGTCCCTGGTTCGAGCCCCATTAGTGCAACGAGATTTGTTTTGAGTAATTCTTTGGATGACCCTAAGCCCGTTTAGTTTCAAATCAAAACGTATTACAGCTGGGGTGACGCTGTTTTCACTTTCGTTAAAAAAATCGTAAAACATAAATATCGCATCTTGATCAAACATTGTTTTGTTATGAGGAAAACTTTTGAACAATCATTGCAATCGATGGAATAATATTAATTCACATCTGCTCCATTGAGGACAACAGTTTATCGATGTTTTAGTGAATGTAAAATAGATCATACAAGCACCGAAGATGCACCTTACTTTGAAGGATCAAAAGAAGCTCGAAGGCAGAAACCGTAAGGCAAGTGCATCGAATCTTTTTGAATGATCGTAAAGCAAAGTTTCGTGAGTTAGCTGAGGCCATGAGTTTCTTAAAAGAAAGGGGATTATACATTATGCAGGATATTTAGAAGATGATTCAACGGCCGCAGCATAATCGAGCAGATCCTTTTCAACGTTTTGTGACAATGAATGAAAAGTGGGTCCATTACCATACCCCTGAATCCAAAAAACAGTCTACAGAGTGGCTGAAAAGCCACAAAAGTTAACCAAAGCGGTCAAAAGTCCAACAGGACTTTTGGCCGTTTTGGTTGAGGTGATGACCTCCATTTTTTGGGATGCGCAAGGAATAATCTCCATTGATTAGCTGCAGAAGGGGGGAACAGACACAGGAGAATATTTTGCAGCGCTATTGGACAAACTGAACGGCATATAAAATAAAATGGTCCCGTATGGCGAAAAAGTTCTGTATCATCAGGATAACGCATTGTCACACATGTCCAAATTGGACCAATTTCGATTCGAATTGGTTGCTCACCCTCCGCGTTTTCCAAACTTGGTCCCCAACGACTATTATCTGTTCGAAGTGACTTCAGGGAATGAGATTCCGATTGAATGATAAATTGCGAATACTGAGGCGTATTTTAAATTGCTGGAAAATCGCTATAACAAGTGTATCGCCGTCAAAGGTAGCTATGTTGAGGCGATTTCCATTGAGCTGATTTAGAGCCCATTCACCAAAAAACACGAAGCACACCTAAGTCGCCTGGCTTCGATTCTTGCACGAGTTGAACTTTGTATGTCTTCAAACCGAGATCTTTAAATAAAATACGCCAAGTTGCTGCGTACGACAAAAAAAAAATCAAGAGAACGACGCTAAATCGATTTGTCACACTTTTAAGCCACACCCTCAGCTACAGCCGCTATTTTCTCATCACTATGTACTGGATGTGGTCTAATCGGTCGAGTATCATCCGATAATGTATGCTGGGTTTCAAATTTGCAGATAATATTGGCTGTAGTGGTTTCGATAGGTCGACGATGCACACTATAAGTTGCTCTAAGAACACGAAAAACATTTCTCACAGAACGCTGATTTTCTTAATACAGCTGAACAATTTGTCAAACAATACTGAATAGAAATTACATTACAGTTTGACAGGAGTCACGTGTGGACTGTCGAAAAAAGCCTATTAAAGTAATACAAATCATAACTCATAATGAATCACCCGCTCTACCCCACAAACCTTTGCTTCCACGAAAAGTCCCCGGACTTATCAGCCCATCTAGCTAACATTTTAGGAATTAATGGTTCGATCTATAATTTTTGTTTGAGCATTCATCGATGTTATTTAATTGTAGGTGATGTTTTCAAAGAAAAATAATAGTTAAGAAGGTTATTTTAGAACTGAAGGCTGCCATCTATAACTGATCATAACTTTTCTTTTCTTTTCTCTTACTTTAAAGATGAACATGAAAATGCATAGTTGTGTTTTAACTATAAACTGTAGGACGCCATGAACCGATTTCCATAGGAGAGTAGGTTATCAGTTTCACACGTATAACTTTTGTCTTTTAATGGTTTTGTACTACTTATAAAACCCTATTGAAATCGGTTTTTTCTGGCATTCATTTTGCCCGTCTGTCCATCTGTATGTCACAGCAATTTTCTCGCAAACTGTAGCGGCCACAGACATTAAATATTGTATGTGGATCAGAAGTGATGATTCCTTGAATGTTTGGATATCGATAAATTTTTCAACGGTTTTTAAGCGGGGTTCCACCCATATCGGAAAGGAAGCCGCAAAAAATTCTTGTGCGAAAGGCAATCATGTGGGGTATCAAATGAAAGGTATTGATAAAAACTTTCCAGAACAGGTCTTAAAACAGTGTTGCTTTATGGACTGCAGGGGAAAGGGAAATATATGACATATTTGTGTCCCCCCCCCCCCCCACCCCTTCATAACTACAACAATAACAAATACCTTAAAAGTTCAAACTTGCTCAGCTTTGTTAATAAAAGTTTGATCTTTGGATTTCACATATTCCCCAATAAGATCATATTGGCACCCTGAAACCCAACAAAATGAAATATTCAAGTTGTCTTACAAAAAGTGCTAATACTTTATAACTTTGAAGAACATTGTTTCATATTCACGAAAGTTATGGCCATTTGTAATTTCTATAATTACAGCAACAACAATACACAATTATGGTATTCTATGGGCTTTCCGTCAAATCAGATACTGCAGTTTTGATTTTATCTTCCTAAAATGTTCATATAAGATTAATAACATAAATATTGTTGGGGGGGATTCACGATGAGAGTGATATCTGTTACATTGCAACAAAAAAAAAGACCGTTGGAAATGGAGCAACAATGGATTTTCTTTTAAACATGTACATTTTTTTAACGTGTTTCTTGCCTTTATTCGCTTTTGGTGACCGCATATCGTAAGTTAAGAACAAAACCCTTCTGACAGAAACGTGGGCTTGTCTTCTAAATATGTTTTTATGTATTTCCACGAATAACTTGTGAATGGCTGGCTATCGGTAGACATGTCCTATTTTTAATAGACTATTTGTTTTGCTTTTTATTACGTCCGATCAAAAGGACATGAAATTTTCGATTACGCAAAGGACATTTGCAGGTAAACAGAAAAAATGTTCGACTTTGGCGCCGGCTTATCGATATACGAGCTGTGTTCAAAAAGTAAAGTGATTTTGTATTTTTAGGAAAAAAATATTTATTTATTCGTCAATATTTATGTTGTCCCCTTCAAAGGAATCTCTCTCAGATACAATACACTTGTGCCAACGCTTTTTCCAATCCTGGAAGCATCATAAGCACTTTTCGGTATCGCCTTGAGCTCTTCCAGCGATGCAGTCTTTATCTGCTCAGCCCTAGCAAACCTCCGTCCTTTCATAGATCTCTTCAGTTCTGGGAGCAGGAAAAAGTCACATGGGGCCAAATCCGGTAAATGTGGTGGCTGAGGCATGATTGTAGTGTTGTTTTTGGCCAAAAAATCTCTCACAAGCAAAGGTGAGTGACGAGGGGCATTATCGTGATGCAAAAGCCATGAATTGTTTTTCAACAAGTCCGGATGTTTTCTTCGTATTGCTTCTCGCAAGCGGCGCATAATTTCAAGATAATACTCTTTATTGGCCGTACGACCGTATGGTAAGAACTCCTGAAGCACTTCGCCACGATAATCGCAGAAAACAGTGAGCGAAACTTTGATCTTTGATCGAACTTGGCGTACTTTTTTTTGGTCTTGACTCACTAGGGCTCTTCATTGGGACAATTAGGCTTTGGTTTCGATATCATAACCATACTCGTATACACATGATTGGTCACCAATTATGACCCTTTTGAGCAAATCAGGATCATCATTGACGTCTGTTAATAGCTCATGAGCGATGCTCATGTGACGATTCTGTTGGTCAAAATCAAGCAGTTTCGGAACAAACTTCGCTGACACACGTCTCATGCCCAAAACGTTTAAAAAAATTTCATGGCACCAGCTAACTAATATGCCAACGGTTTTCCAAAACAATTTTCTTCATTGCTTGAACGTTTACATCTGTTGTTGACGTGCTTGGGCGTCCAGAGTGAACCTCGTCATTGGCATCTTTCGGGCCATCTTCGAAGAGTTTGTGCCACTTGTAAACATTTTTTTTACTCAAAACAGTTTCACCATATTCTATTGTCAACATTCACGTATTTTGGAGCACTTAGTTTCATTTTTTTACACAAAATTTGATGCAAATTCTTTAATCAATTTTTTTCGATAGCAAAAAATCGCCGAACACGCAAAACGCTTCTACCTCCGCCTCTCACAAACAAACTAAAAATATTATAAGGCTCAAACTGGAAATATATGTTCGTGACGAGTGTACCAACATAAAAAAATAAAAAAAAAATAAAAAGTCGAATGTACGTTGCCCGCGAAATTTGAAAAGCCACCTTACTTTTTGAACACACCTCGTAACTGACCAATGCATGTCTTGATTTTTATTATTAATGTTGAATATAACGTAGAATATGTTTATTGGCTTAAAATGGTTCCAAACAAAACTGTGAATGATTTACGGACTCTGGAGATATTCACAGTAACTTTTGGTTCATTGTCGCTCATCAATAGAATTTCAGTATACTTTCATATGAATATACTCAAAATTGTTCTATTCTTAGCAGTCTTATTCCTTAAGGTTGAAAGATAATTGAAACCATCAGTGTCTTCAATTCATTTAGACTAATCTCTTTTTATGGGGAAATCCAATTAACTAATGATTTGCAATGCACGTATCAACTAAGATTGCATAATTTATGATTAGTAAAAGAAACATGATCGGGGAAAATTCCGGATTACTTATTATCCGATTCTTTCACTTGTATTTTTTATGGTGCTTTTCTTCAAAGAACATTCTTTGGATAGCTGAAAAAATTGACTTCTTCGCTGATTTTTCAACATAACTGATCGATGTATGTCTCGATTCGATTTCCATCATTAGCATTGCTTATAATGCAAAACTTATAGGACTAAAATGGTTCAGAACGAAATTGCAACCCATTAACCGACTCTGGGTATATTAACAATAATATTCCGTTTTCTGAAATAAAAAATCTTTATACCAAATTTAACTGATTTTAGTTCCAGAGTTGGTTATTTATTTCATTCACACACTTTTAACTTTAGTGTATACGCATAAATTTTGAACGGAAATGGATAAAGTAGTTCTAATTTCAGTAAAGAATTGGGTTTACTTTCTTTTAGGTCCTCTCTGAAGGACATGGAAATCCAATAAAGATAAAGGGCATTTACTGATATTGGGTGTACAACTTAATAACCGGAATTTGACGCTAGATGTCCGTACTAACAAATATCGTGAAAGCTCGAACTTTATATATATATATATATATATATATATATATATATATATATATATATATATATATATATATATATATATATATATGTCATTTTGAAGGTACATTTGACAGCTATCAAAATCAGTCAACAAAATAATTTTATCTTGTATGCATCATTATTATTTTTCACGATGAATAACTTCGAACATAGGAGAAAAAGACAGCATTTGCGGAAGGTTCTGTTGGGTCATTTTTTTGCAAAGAAAACTGCTGCCAAAAGTCATCGTTTGCTTGTAGAAGTTTATGGTGACGATGCTTTAGCCAAAACTCAGTGTTTTGAATGGTTTCAACGCTTCAAAATTGGCGATTTTGACATCAAAGACAAAGAACGCCCAGGACAGCCAAAAAAGTTTGAAGACGAAGAATTGGAGACGCTACACGATGATGAACCGTGTCAAACGCAAGACGAACTTGCCAAACCGTTGGGCGTGACTCAGCAAGCTATTTAAAAACGTTTGGAAGCCGCCGGATACATTCAGAAGCAAGGTAATTGGGTCCCCTATGAGTTGAAGCCGAGAGACGTTGAACGGCGCTTCTGTGTGTCTGAAATGCTGCTTGAGCGCCATAAAAAGAAATCATTTTTGCATCGGATCATGACTGGTGATGAAAAATGGATCCATTATGACAATCCCAAGCGCAAAAAGTCATACGTGAAGCCCGGCCAACCAGCCAAATCAATGGCGAAGCCAAACATCCATGGCGCCAAGGTTATGCTGTGTTTTTGGTGGGATCAGAAGGGGCCGTTATATTATGAGTTGTTGAAATCGGGCCAGACAATCACAGGTGACCTGTACCAAACACAATTAATATGTTTGAAGCGTGCCATCGTCGAAAAACGCCCGGAATATGCGACCAGACACGAGGCTATAATTTTTCATCATAACAACGCTCAGCCGCATGTTGCAAGACCCGTGAAAAACTATTTGGAAATAAGTGGATGGGAAGTTTTAAGCCAACCCGCCTTATAGCCCGGACCTTGCTCCGTCTGACTTCCATTTGTTTCGCTCGATGCATAACGACCTCACCTGAATACGCTTCACTTCAGAGCAAGGCATCCAAAAGTGGATAGATTCGTTTTTGGTCGCCCAGCCGGCGCAATTGCGCATAAATTGCCTGAAAGATGGGGAAATGTTGTAGCTTCTGATGGACAATACTTCGAATAAAATATATTGTAAGATTTTTCCACAATAAAGCATCAAATTTCGCTAAAAAATTCCGGTTATTAAGTTAAAACAAAACACCTCTGTTTTTGTGGTGGACAATATATTGGACTAGAATCTTTCAAAAAAGATATTAGCATTTAGAAATGGTGTTTTGCAGTAGATAAATTAAATTATAATATACGTCAAGTGAAATTCATACACTAGTCTTGTTTAGGTACTGTATGGATTTGGTAGCATAATTTGATTAATGCTGCAAAGGGCGGTGGTACAATCTAGCCAAGAAACTAAATTTGAGTAAAATTTGAATAAAAAAATATGCCTCTATGAAGGTTGATATAAAAAAAACTCTAGAAAAAAAGAAAGCCTACTTGAAAGTGCCTTAAAAAGGGTGAAGCGATGCTGAATCAATTCTTTCAACATAATGAATTTTAAGATACTATGACCGCCGTGAATGAAACGGGGAAAACTGATACAGTACTACTTCCATTAATTATATTTTACCTATTCTGGGGCACTTTGATGCCCGTTTTCTTTTTTTCTAAAAGTTTTTTTAATGATTTTCTCTCAATAGCAAAAATTGATTTCTGAACTATTGAAACTTAAAGGGGCCATATGTTTTGGAAAAAAGTCAAGTACCTGCCAATTTTCACACTAGACCTGAAAAACAAAAAAGAAAATTTCAGTTATCACTTCAAACCCCTTCAACTTCGAATAAAAATATCACTTTCATCTATTCATACGGAAATATGCTTGTCAGGTGTTTGCACTGCTATACATATTTCAATACCATTTCAATGTTTGGAAAAAAAACCGTCAAATAATTTCTATTAATCTATACATGTTACAGAAACCCGACTTTTGAACAAACTCAAGAGACTCAAAGAGGGAGAGAGATCACAAAAAATTATAATTGAATCTTGAAAGTTAAGCAGACACTTTTCGATGTAAATTTCAAACTGGAATAAGAGACTCTTGTGTGAAACTGAAAGTTTATAACTATGCGATAATATAGCCTCAGGCAAATTATTGGTAGCACAATTTTTTTCTTTATATAAGCTCACACAACTATTGACAAACATTTTTTAAATGAGTTCACTTTGAAGCCTTTTCTCATTCACCACAATTGCATATTAGATAAATATTAAATATTTAATGAACATTGTATTGAATGAAAACAGTGAAAGAAATGTTTTCCAAATAACAATTGTAATTATATTGACAATTAATAATATAAGAGATTAAAACTGTTACGTATAATCTGGATCATAGCAATTTTTGTCTGTTAATACGAGGAAATGGACTTGTAATCAGGTTACTCGCTTAAGTCTTTTGTTTTAGTAGAAAAGTGAGAAGTCAATCGATAGTTGGATTTCATTTTATTTGAAAACTTATAGCTACGTGTGATGATTTCTTAGATAAAAAAAGGTAAAGATACTCTTCAAAAGCTTCGTATGTATCATTTATATTGAAAACTTAACCAGAAGTGCCGAAATGATTATCGTCTTCTATTTCCACAAGTAATAAATCTGTAACAAACCTGAACCTAACTAAAGATTTCATCATTCGATAGTGTCATTAGCTCCACCAAAATTCAACTAGATGTGAACGAATTATCGTCAAGCCTTTTCACTTTCCTGCTCTAAATAATCGTTCTTTGTTTACATTTCGCTCTTATTAGAAACAAGATACTGAACTACAATACATACTTTATGCGTATTATTTTGTGGATTGTCTAATTTTCTTTAATTTTTTCTTTTAAATTTTCCAGGTGACTGAGACAACGCTTAAGGGAGCGCCATGGGGAGGTTAACGGCGGCCATTTTCATTTGGCTGTCCGCGTTCTACTTTCAAACAATCGTATCTCAGGTAATTATCATTACTACTCGTACAACCATTCATTAGCTTCCATCATTTATGAAATCGAATTTAAATTGACTCAAAACTCATTATTTTTACATTTTTCAGGATATATTCTCATGTCCGAATGGTAAGTCTCGCAAATTATGCTCTAATTATTTTTAAATTAGTGTAAAATCTCTTCATATTCTGCACGACAAAGTTAATCAATTCTAAATAAGAACTTTCTTTTGTCATTGCGCGCTCGCATTAGATGCTATTTGTTCAGAATGACACAAAGAATTAAATTTCACTTGAATGTCTCCCACAACAAACAACAAATGCTTCAGCTAATCTTTGTCTAACTATTTTTTGGTGGTTTCGATTTTTAAGGTGAATACGTAGGTTGAGAGATAACGAAAAGGAAAGCGTGAAAACTGCGCCGGCTTATTTTCATTTCATTCATCATAAAGCTGTTTGTATTGTCATTCTTCTGTGTTGTATTGTGCGCGATTAGAAAGAGTGGTAGACAAATAGGTAGTAAATTGTTTCCTGTATTTTCGAATGTCATTAACACCACAAAATGTCGCGAGGCCAAAGCATGGATTGGTATTTAAGGTTTTTTGCTGTTATTGCTGTTTTGTTAATAGAGTTTTCATTTGTACAATGGAAGGTGATCATTTCGTCATTCAAAAGAAGATAAGAGATGAGGATGAGATTGAAAGTTTAGCGATTATTGTCTGTGCAAATCGACGAGTTGTTGCACAAGTATTTAGGAGTACTCATAGACGTAGGAATGCTTAAAACTTTCGATTGTCTAATGGTTGGAAAGTGATGATAATGAGGCATAAGGAAGTATGACTGTGGGAAAAAGCTAACATTATTGATTCGGAGAAGTATGCGAAATTGATTTGTAATGTGTTCATTAGGTGTCTAATGACTCTTTTCTGAATGGTGCTGGATTTTATAGAAAATTTCAGTGAAATCCCAAACAATCTTCGTTATTATTTAATCACTACTTGCATCGTATAAGTGAATTAATATGTGATGTTTGAAATTTATCTTCAAGCAGAATTGATTGGGCTTTATGGAAAGTCAAAATAATTTCATCATAAAGCAAATCACAGAGTATAGCATTTCGTGAAATCCAAAATACTCTTTCGACTGATATGATTAAAGTTGAAGCATCAGTACGAGAAATTGTTAGTTTACATTTTTTAACAGCAACATTATCACCATGATGAAAATTTAAATTCCGAATGTGTTGTTTTGACCTATAATTTATCAATTTTTTATTGGGACATTTGTTTCAATATCTAATGAGCGATTTTATCAATGGGTTGTGTTCGAATTCTTCAAAAAACACAGAAAAATTGCCTAAAAAACCAAATTTTATTGAGGACTATAAATTATTGCTACAGACATACCTGTTAAGGGTGTTATCAGTCTTATCTACCCAAGAGTGGTAAGTCACGGTCTCCCGACTGTCGATTTTACCCAGGAGAGGAAGGCAACGCCTGCCATATATTTTTTGTGTGCAAAAAATGGGGTCGGCTTTCACGGAACCTCTACAGAGAGACGGGAAAGCCCACCGCGGATAATACTCGTATAGTTGCAGTGATGTTTGGATCTGTTGACAAATAGAATCATGTGGCACATTATGTTCGGGCGATCCTAAAAGATAAAAGGGACCCACAGCAACCGGGGACGGTCGAGGCTGGGGAACCGCTTGTCTGACGATTCTTTTTCCTTCCTCTCCTCCCACTAGAGGAGGGACAAACAGAAAACCCCTCCGACAAAAACGACGACTTTCGTTCTCTGTTCTTTTCAAAACAGGTCTTAAACTGGCATTTCTTGCTTTTATGGGCGCACGGGGAGGGAAAATACACAAAAAATTGTGTCCTCCACCCCTCATGATTGGACACCTGTGATCTGAAAAATCTGAAAAAAAATTATGGAGGCAGATTTTTATGAGTACAACAGCAACAAATACCTTAGAAGTCGAAATACGCTCAACTTTGTTCATAATAGTATGATCTTCAAATTTAATATTTTCCCCAATAGAATCATATAGATACCCTTATATTTAAGTAGTCTTACAAAAGGTCTTGACTATCTGTAAGTTTGATGAAAATCGAATTATATTTACGGAAGTTATAGACATTTGAAATTTACCTAATTGCAACAACAATAATATAGGATTTTGGTATTTTATGAACTTTTCATCGAAACAGAAATCGTAGTTTTCATTTAATCTTCTTGAAATTTTCGGATAAGATGAATAACATACACATTTATTTCTGGGAATTTATGATATGAGTGATTTTTGTTATATTGAAGGAAAATTTTCAAAAATTTTCCTTTAAGCATGTGCATCTTATCGAAGTGTTTCTTGAGTTTATTCATAACTGCGTATTGTAGGCTGAATACAAACCTCTCCTGACAGCAAGGGAATTCTATCTACCCAACTTGTTTATATATAACTTTTATATTTCCATCGTTGTATAGCTTGGCGGTGATGATGTAATAGTCGCTTTACCAAGTGTGAAAAATTAATCATTATTGATATAAGTGTGGGATGTCTATTTGCAGAAATTTTAGTGAGCCTTAAATTTGATCGGAATCGTTTATTTTTTTCTAAGATGCACAGTTCTTGAGATCTGCTGGAACAACTTAATGAAGAGACTTCCGAGCCTCACATGATTCGTCCCAAAGTTTTCCCGAACCAAGCAATTTTGAAAAAAGATACCATTATACCTCTCGTCCATCCTCTGTGGCACCAAAAACTGCAAGGACTTTATAAAACTTTGTTCAGGACACTTTCCCTTGCAGATTCTTGTAACTTTTGAAACTATGAATGAACATTTAATTCAGACGAGTTTCTCAAAGCTCATCGAAATTTATCATGACACTTTAAGATATCCATACGATCTCTTTTACCTTTACTTAAAATATGCTTTCATTGCTGACATCGTTACGTTCATCTGGATCATTAGAAAGACATCCATGGGACACTATAAGCTGTGCTTTAGATGACTTTTCTTACATCTTTCCGTTCAATGTGCAGTCTAAGATTTAATTTTACTTTGTAAAGGATTGGAAAAATCAAATTAGAATGTAATATATTAACATTTTCCAATGAAACACGAAAAGTTTTTGAGATAAAATGCTTATAATTATATGAACGCCTTTATTTTCAAATCAGTACGAGTCTTAAAATGCATAAAGTGTTTTAAAATATCACTATTTCATTTACATTGAAAACTAAACCAAAGCAAATTGATTAGGTAGTATACCTTTTTTCAGACATCTTCGGTAAAGTCAGTTAATTAGACTTTCTGGAGCCTATTGCTAATCTGACGTCTAGCGATAAGGCTATTTAGAGATGGCTTGCTAGTTAATTTTTAGAGCTCTTGCTACTGGCTTTACCATTATTTTTCAGCCATCGTGCCGAGTCCATAAAATATGCTTAAAGATCACTTCGCAAGAGCTTTAAGGCTTGGGACTGGTACAGAGAAAACGAGCACTGAGGATTGCATCATCATATCTGATAGTGTCTGATTTGGCAGTGTTAGTCGTCGCAGGCGTGATACCCATCGCCCTCCTTTCTAGTGAACGCCGTACTTTCTACCTGCGTTGAAACGAAGACACGAGGGGAACAATCACCCGCGAGGAGAGACAACGCTCACATAATGATTCCTAGTTTGAGCCGTGGCTCAATCGAACGCGCGATGGGACTGAATTCTACCTGGCCCAGCTCTTGCGCGGGCATGGGTGTTTTCAGTCTTACCTGCACAATATTGATAAATCGCGGTGTTCAACGAAACAGAAGAGCTCTCCTTGGATAGTCTGATTGGGGTGATGCTTGAATTGATTGACAAATGGAACTAAGCGGCACATTATATTCGAGCAGCCCTCAAAGATAAAAAGCGCACAAAGCTGCTGGGTTGGGGGATCTTTTTTCTAGCATTCCCTCTACCTAGAGAGGGATCCTCCCTCAAATTAAAGACACCTCATGGCGTAGCAAAACGAGGCTTAGTTTGAAATAATGTGTCAAACGGTTCCACGTTGCGTTCTCAGGCTGACAGAAGAAGTTGTTAATAGTTAGTCCAGACATCTTACACGCCTAAGAGCCCCACACTTAGCGCGTATATAGCCATCACCTTCCAACCGCAAAAAAACAGTTTTATGGCTTCTGTTCATTTGTTTCGTAGAACCTATCAGTTATTTTCGAATCTTCCGGTTATTTTCTTGGTTTTCTAACTAGACAATTCCTTTGCGCTCTATGATTCAGGGTTCGTCTGGGGAGTGTGTGAATTTTCTTTTTTTCTAAATATCTGCCCATTCTGTTCTACTGGTAGGTCGTCACACAGGTTATATAACTCATCGTTATAACAAATACTCCCTCTTCCCTATGCTACACTGGGCCATTTATCCCCTAAGTACTTTGCATTCGAAAACGTCGAGTGCCATTTGAGAAACATTTTTAAAAGTCCAGATTTCACATATATACAGCAACTTAGGTTTTATATATGGCTTGAATATGTAAAGCTTATTTACCCTATAGTGAGAACTAGGTTTGTTTACGACATTTATCTTATTCCAGATTTAATCTTTTTCTGCACACTTTCTATCAAGATGAATTCCTGAATATGGGAAGCTATTCACGCACGTCTTTCCTTGTTTGGGGTCATAATTTTAGTTTTACTTTCATTGATCGAGAGGGTCAATATGTTAGCATAGCTTATGGGCTTGGGGTAAAAATTTAGGCTGCTAGCAATGCCCTGCAAGGCTTATGCTGCAAAAATGTATCTCAAAAAGTATTGAAATCGAAATTGAGATTCATGAATTTGTGTATCCGGATCGATTGGGCCACGAGTTAAATAGTTATCTGCACGTGTTACGCTACAAGCGTTAAGCTGCAAGTTTTGCCCTGCAAGCGCTACAATACAAGTGCTACACTGCAAGCGTTACGCTGCAAGACTATATCTTGAAAAATATTTGAATGGAAATGGATATTCACAAATTTGTGTATCCGTATCGAAAATAGTAACTTTCAAACGACCTGAAAGTTGCTATTTTCCGATACGGATACACAAATTCATAAATCATTGCGGATATGGATCATCACTACATGCGGATACGAAATGGAATATTATCATAACATGACAAAGTGCCTGATTTCAATTTATAGATACAAATACGAGTATAGCATGAGCGTGAAATGTGTATAAAATATCAATTTTGCAAATCAATGCTGTGTAAGTCAATGTTGGCCTTGTTTATCAGAATTGCATACAAGATCAGCTCGAATCTCTTCCAGCACATCAAAATTAATGTTCTAATTTAAAGAGAAAGTAAATTTTTTGTAAAACTAAAAGTAAATTTCAAAAACGACCAAAAAAGTGATAGACTTTCCAGTTGATAAAGTAAATTTTAAAATGTTAATCTTTTATTCACGGTGAACTTATTAGAAATCGGCCTGTTTTGAGTTTTTAACACATTGGATATCTCGCCACTCTATGTGGATGTCTGCTTTGTCAATCGGAATTTGATGTAATTTAATTAACTCTTAAAAAGTTTTTATTTTAACAAGGACCAAGCACATGTAAAGTATGTGAAGATTTGGCAAAGTATTTATTAGAAACCTATAGTAAAACTCATTACACTAAAAGACAAACTCTTGCAAAATAATTATCTTTCTCGATACTCAACGTTAACAAATGGAGTTACACGCTGAAAAATACCATCGCTGATAAGGTACAACTATTCAAATCAGCCAAGCTTGCTTAAAAAAAAGATACTCTTCACTAGCGGGGTTGAGGAAAAAATGAGTGGTTTCCATCCATTTTTATCCATAATATTTTTCCTTTAAATATCCGAAAAAAGCTTTCCCAATTACCGAAAGACCGAAACTCAAAGCCAAAATAGTTGAAAGACGCGTAGCCACAAATAACATAATTACGTTTCACCTCCTTCATTTAACTTCAATAACGCAAATAACTTTTCAACCATGCCCTCATCTTAAACAAACGTACAATTGTTTGGCAACATGATCCAAAGTTCTACTTTCTTATCGTCCACAAACGAACGCCAATAGCTCAGATGACTTCGTATGGCTTAATAAACTAAAAAGGGAATCTTCGCGACATTCTGGGATATCACCAGTTACCCTCATACAAAAAACAAAAGCATTCTTAACTACTTCATATTACCTCCTTAAAGAGGAGGACCAACCCGAAACTCTTTTCAAATTCTTCGTCAATAAATTAGCTTTGAATTATAGCGCTGAATATAAACTCCCTACAATTTCATGATACGAGAATCACGTTGCGAAACATTCTTGAAAAATTTAAGCCAAAGCTAGACTTAAATGAAACACGCCTGCAAAACAAGCAAAAGCCAAACGTTACGAATTAGGCCATAATTAGAAATGACGAACGGAGAGAAACAGCAATACTCGTCCACTCCAAGCAATCAGTTTGCCCCTGGAGGGCAAGCTCAGAAAATAGTTTTGAAATCTATTTACATTCCCTACGAGGTAGGACCTACTTTAGCTTTACTTCTGGACCACCTTCAGAATTTAGCCAATAACTCCATGGATGCCACTTGGCTAGGTGACCTGAATGCTACATATGTAAGTTGGAGAGATACCCCCATGAATAGTAACGGCAGAACCATCTACAACTGGCGAAACTCAGATAACCCACACTCATTCTCTGTACTCAACGCAGGGGTCCAACGTTCCCCAGAGGTAACTCTTTCTTTGACAAATTTGTAAGTCTATTCATCTCTTTTATTTCCAAACAGCACTTCACATCAAGGTTTCTCTTTATCATCCCGTTGAGCACCACGCATTAATGCTAGACTTACCACTTTCTGACTTACAACCAATCATAGCCAAGTCCTCTTTATTTCATTCCTACAAAAATGTTGAGTGGCTTCTCTTTATTGTCCCGTTGAGCACCACGCATTAATGCTAGACCTACAACTTTCTGACTTACAACCAATTATAGCCAAGTCCTTTTTATTTCATTCCTACAATAATGTTGAGTGACCCAGTTGCAACGACTAACTTTCCAAACTCTTAATGGGTAATTTCCCGGATGATAGGAATCTGAGTTACCCACAAAACAACAGCGCATTTTAAATTCTCTTCACAGCAGCCTCACAATGCATGGACTCCTTTGCTCCAGTTAGAACGAGATCCGTTTCAAAATACCCCAACATATTCAATTACATCCGTATGTTAATTAGCACAAAAAGCAGCTGGGAATAGCAACTAAAGAGAAAGTATCACAAAAATTACATCAGGATATATCTTGAATACATAAATCTTAAATCACAGATTAACTGCCTCAATAAAAGTAAAAAGAGGGAAGTTACGCATTGAACTGAACACGGCATACAAAAAACGCCTTGCTTCCTTGAAACGTTCCTCGAATGCATTTAAAGAAATAAATATTCTAACAGGGCGCCTTTGGGGCAAGGGGAACATCTCCATGAATCCTATCAAATATAACGGACTTCTTCGTACTACAATCGAGGAAAAAATAAGCGCCTGCTCCTCATACTATGCCTATCTTAACAAAGTGAAACCCTCCTCTAATGATACGTTGAAAGCTCAAATTAAAGAAGCAACTAGCTTTTTCCTAACGGGGTTCAAGGGTTTCTACCTGATAATTTTTTCGCTGAGCAATCGCTCTTCCCATCCCATATGCCACGGTAACTGTGAATTCTTTGCAAGCCTCGATGGAGTCAGATCTATCATTTGCGGCCTAAATAATAAGAAATCGTTCGGGCCCGATGGCATCCCTAATTTTGTCATTAAAAAATGCAGTGACTCTATCTCTCGCCCGCTTGCTACCTTACGAAATAATTCTATCAAGAACCGTTATGTCTCAACTAACTGGAAGTTTGTAACTCTAGTCCCATTGCCAAAGAAAGATTCAAATAAAGAAATTGGAAAATTCCGCCCTATTTCTCTGCTCTCAAACGTAGGAAAAATCCTTGAAAAAATCATTCTGGGATCTTTTAAAACTTTCTACAACACAATTATCCCAAAAGAGCAATTTGGCTTCAGGGACAAGATATGTACTGAACATGCAATTGTCTCTGTACATAATTTCGTCTCCACAGAGCTGAGAAAAATAAAAGTTACAAACACATACACAATTGACATAGAGAAAGCCTTCGATTCCGTTTGCCTGAAAGGGCTAATTTTCAAACTTCTATTTAAAAGGTGCCCTACGCCGCTTTGCTGCATCATTATAAGCTTCCTGTTCAACAGAACTTTAATTTTTTAAGTAGGCAATGACTTCTTGTATCCGTTAAACGTTCTTCCTGGGTCCAAGGCTCCATTCTTGACCCATATTTACTTAACTTCATCCAGCCGACATCCCCTGTAACACTCTAAATACTACAAATAACAATCTCAAAATATTCCTTTATGCGGACGATATCATCCTTTTAGTCAGAGACATAAGTTCCATGGTAGCCCTACCTAAGGTTAAAACACATATTCAAATATTGCAAAACTGTTGTACATGTCAGACTGGGCGCTAAAAATTAACCCCAGTAAATGCGAAATAATTTTTTTCCAAAATGCATACGGAAAAGGTCACAGAAATATCGCAGCCGCAAGCAATCTACTTTCTCTTTCAATTCAGGGACATAACGTTCCACTTGAAAATTCAATTATGTTAAGTATCTAAGGATTTATTTTCACCACACTTTAAAATTTAACAACCATGCCAGCACAGCACTTGGTAAAGCCATGGTTTCATCAGTAGCGCGATTACCGCTCCTCTCAAGTAAATCTGTTGAATGGGGCACGAAACTTTTAATGTATAAAGCGCTGATACGACCAATAAACACTTATTGTTTCCCAGTTTGGCATTCCGTATCACGCACAGTACCAGATAAATTTCAAATTTTTGAATGAAAAATACTTAAAAAATATCAGTCCATGTACTGAAGGCCCAATAAGAAATATTACAATAACGGTGTGAAATTAGTTTTTTTATTTAACACAATCTCAATACACACACTTATTCCGACGATCCTCCAATAATTTTGTACCGTCTTTGTAATGATTTTCCGGAAGATTTACAAAATAGTGTTACACGGCTGCAATAGCTTCTTCATTCGACGAAAACTGCTTTCCACGAAGAAATTGTTTCAAATTTCTGAAGAAGTAATAGTTGGTGATGAATATGGTGGGTGTTCAAGCAAGTTATACTTTTTTCCTCTTCTTCGTAGCACTAGAGCCCCTCTCGGGCCTTCGCTTTCTACAAACAGTGCCTCCAACTGTCTCGGACCATTGACCGCGTCCTTCAATTTTGCAATCCAAGAAGCGATGAACTGTCTTCGTCAACCGAGTCAGACCAGCGTTTCCTCGGTTTCCCACTGATATCCGCCCTTCAGTTCTCCCAACGAATACCTTTTTGGGTATCCGTTGTTCGTATATACAATTCATGTGGCCAGTCCATTGTAGCTCCACAGCCTTACAACCATTTAGACCTCCAGCTCGTCAAAAATTTGATGCAGCTCATGGTTGTATCGAATTCGCCTGTGGTCACTGTCTAGCTTCGCTCCGGTTATTCACCTGAGGACTCGGCGCTCAAAGCATTCTATGTTTGCGGACGCTTGGATTAGGGTTCATGTTTCACACCCATAGCATAACACAGGTCTTATTACAGACTCGTATACTTGGAGCTTCGTTTTCCTGTGCATGCAGCTGGTCTGCAAGATCGTCAAAACTGAAAAAAAAAAAATATTTTATTTGCGAACTGTATTCTTCGGCGAATTTCGTCTCTTTCATTACCGATTCTCGTTATTTTGGTGCCTAAATACACAAATTTGCTAACTTTTTCGATACCTGCTTGACTGTGAACAATTGGTCAATTGTTGATCTGCCTGTTCTAAAACCACCTCGATACTCCCCAATAATACTGTTGGCGTATGATCCGATATTTGAAAATATGTTGTACGTCGTACAAAGTAGTGATATGCCTCTATAATTTTCGCACCGTAGCTTGTCATCGTTTTTGTAAATAGGGAATATAATTGATTGGCTCCACTCGTTTGGCATATGTTCTTGTTACCAAATGTGCTGGATGACCTTGTGAATAGCTTTATGAGCACTGCTGCCACCATATTTGATGAGCTTCACTGGAATTTCACCGATACCTGGCGCTTTATTTTCCTTTTGAGCTTTGATGGTGAAAAAAACTTCATTCAGAGTTGGTGGGTTCAATGGAAGCTTTCCGGAATCATGGAGCTGTGCGAATCACTAAGGGGGTTCTTGAAATATGATGCCCATCTTTCCTTAATCATGGCTTCATCAGCGATGATATTGCCGTTGTCATCACGAAAAAGCGTGGTTTTGGGCTAATAACTACGTTTCAGGCTTTAAACTAACTTGTATGCTTGTCTTGTGTTGTTGCTCGCTAGAGTTACATCGATGCTTCTCAATTGGTCGTCATAGTATTTTCTTTTCTTAATTCTAATGATCTTATTCGGTACTCTTCTGAGATTTTCATAGTGTTCTCTCTTCGTCCTGGTTTTCCTACCTACGTATTCTTTGTACGCCTAATTATTTTTGTCTAACGTATTCTGGCACTCGTCATCGAACCAATCATTACTCTTGCGTCAGGCTTGATGTCCCATTGCGTATTCTGTCATGATCTTAATAGTGGGTTTCACTCCCATCCAGTGCTCGTTGCTTATTTTCAGCGATGCGTCTAATAGGATAGGATCCAGCTGGTTATCGAGGGTCTCCGTGAAATTTTTGGAAATAGACGCCGTTTGGAAGCCTTTCAATGTCCATCTTTTGAAGAGGATTGGCCTTTGCCGAATACGCCTTTGACCTACGATATCGATAGGATAGTTTGTTCAAGTAATGATCCGAGTTACAATTGGCTCCTCGGTATGTACGGACATGGTCGATCTACTTTTGTGTGTTGCCACCCGGTGATATCCATGTCAGGGACGCAAGTCGAACGTATGGCTAGTTTCTGCTACATGCAAAGTCAATCAGGCACTGGCCGTTGTCATTTGTTTCGCCTCGGAGGCTATATCCTCCAGTCGATCCCCGATGAGATAGCTCATTGCCAACCTTAGCGTTGAAATCACCACGATTAATTTTTGTGTCGTTTGTAGGCAATGAGTCGACTAGTCTTTCCAGGTTATTGTAAAACGTTTCCTTCGTTTCTTCGTCTTATTTTTCCGTTCAGGGCGTGAATATTTGTTCACCAGATTTCAAGAATTTCGTTTTTATACGGATCGCACACAACCGTTGATTGACTGCCTTAAAATCAATAACGTGCGATTTGAACTCCCTATCCACAGTGAAGGTCACTCTGAACTCTCGTTTTTCAGTAGGCTTCCCAGTTTTGGATATTATGTGCGATCTCATGTCTTGAATATCATTGCCAGTCCAGCTCCTTTCCAGGATTGCCAGTATTTTTAACTTATATTGACTGACCTGTTGTAAAAGGTCCTTAGCAGCGTCTGAGTAATTGAGAGATCTGACATTCTAGGATCCAATGCTATAGTCCTTTTTCCGTTTGCAAGGTCGTTGCCGTGAGTCCAATCTATTCCGTATGGGTTTCCGGGGGAGGGAGTTAGCCCGCCGCGCAACCTCTATCCCGGCGGAAGACTCACCTTCACCCTCTTACGTCCACACAAAGGGGGTGTAAGGAGGATTTTCTAACAGAGCTGTAGATATATTTACCGTTATTTGCATTTTTCAGCATTTAATGTCCCATTATTGGCGACCCCGAGTACATTTATTACCACCTACTTAATCGTGGGGCTTAGGATGAGGAATCATGGAGGCTGTGCGTTAGGGAAATAGGCTTAGGACCGTCTAAGGTAGAGTTTATTTGTACTTTAATTCCTTCAATTTAGCTATCGTCAGTGCACTTTTGTGAGGACGTGCATTGTCTTGACGAAAACTAATTTTTTTCTTCTGTAAGCAGGGTCTTTTTCCGCGAACTTTTTTATCCAACTGGTTCAAAGGTTGCAATAATACTCAAAGTTAATTATTTTACCTTTTTCAAGATAATCAACTAACAAGATTCTTTCTGAATCCCAAAAAAATTGATGCCATAACTGTTTTTACCGATTGTTCTCACCTGACCTGTTTTGAAGCTGAGTAACCAGCTTCATTCTACTGGAAACGTTTTTGTTTAAGTTAAGGATTATGTTGCTAAATCCAAGTTTCTTTCACAGTTAGAAAATGACGCACAAAATTGATTTAATTCTGCTTACAAATTTGTTTTCGATTCATTTTTTTTGAACTTTACAAATGCGGCACTATCTTTCCAAATAGCTTTTTCATACGTAATCCTTCGTGTCAAATATGGAATAATCATCCGTCCGAGATTCCTATGGTATCAGCAATTTCACGCTTAGTCGCACTTGGATCTTTACAAACAATATCATAGACTTGCTCAATGATTTTTGGTGTTGTTGCCCTTTTTGGACATCCATTAGGTGGTTCATTTTCAACGCTTGTACGACCATTTTTGACCTCTAAAACCCATCAATGCACAGTTGGAAATGAAGGAGCAGATTCCTTTAACACTTTTACCATTTTAGCATGAATTTGTGTTGCTGATAAACGTATCAAAACAAAAAATTTTATCACTGCACGATAATCGGTTTTATCCATTGCTAAAAATTCACTGGCACGTCAACTCCCAATGGCTTGTAAATAAAGAATGAATTCTAGTCTGTTTGGTCTAGTGGTTAGAGCATGAACGCATAAGCCGAAGGTCCCAGGTTCAAATCTCGTTGGGAGCAACGTGATTTAGTTCAGGGGATTTTTCGGACAAACTGCGAGTGTTCACTCAGTGGTGGTATGTACTGATTTAATCAGATCATATCATAGCTTAACAGGCACACGGGAGCATGGTACTGACCAAACCAACTTCCGAAAAAATCAATACGGTCATGAAAATGAGATACTCTAACTATCTCGAAGCGAAGGCCCGAGAGGGGCTGTAGTGCTACAAAGAAGAAGAAGAAGAAAGAATGAATTGACAAATAGAAATAAACTTTAGTGTGCATTCATATAGAAAATGAAATACTAAAATGGCGTAGAAATATTGATTCCTGTTCTGGTTAATAGGTGTCGCTTTCTAAGATTTTCAACCAACCTGTATTAATATAACAAATCATGTGTTGGCCAAGGCAGAATTTATTCCAGAACATGGATATTTGAGTAAAGAGTCACTGTCAAATTTATAAGAAATTGTCAACAGTTTTTAAACTCATCCAAAAAAGATTCAATTAATTTTGTATACGTCTGTCGATTGCCAAAGCATTACATATTTTTATCTTCTCATGTCGATCCCGTACGCTTTGTTAAAAAGCACAAAAAAACAATAATTTACTAGTTATAAAAATTCTTATGGTCAATGAAGACTAAAATAAGCATTAAGTGCAACTAGTTTAGCTTCCAGAAGAGAAACATTCAGTGTAAGTTCTGTGAAATCATAAAACATAACCAAAAAAGCCCATAGTAGAGGCATAAAACAAAACCACTTGAAACCACACCATTGACTAAAACATTACACACTAAAGCCTAATGATACAATCTCGCTACCATACATAATTTCTAATCAAAACATGCCACATAAAAATGTTGAAAGAAAATCCCACATCATCTTAATTTCTTTTATTATCCCGTTAGCATACAAAGATATCTTTATTGACATTCTCATCATCATCATCAGTACAAAAGCAATCGAAACATATTTACTGATTACCTTTGCCCGCATTTGCTTCCCGTGAAATGCAATGAAAGATTGTTTCAAAAGAAAAACCATCGTTACTGTGTCGTCAGTGTCATCACCGCCACCACTATCATTTCAATTGCAAGTTAATCTACTTAACGTATGCACAGATATGCAAGTTTACTCTTATTTCTGAATATATAATTTCGCATACTTGCTGTAATACTCGCATCGAGCGATCTACAGGTATTCATATATGCTGCCTACCGTTACTGAAATCAAACCAACAAACGGTTCTTCGCTGATGTTTTGCAAAAGTATTTTATTTAGCCAACAATCGAGGTGTTGAGCAAATATGACTGGAATATTGACTAGAAAATAATTGAAAACCTCAATCATGTCTCAATTTTCAAGTTCTTTGAAGATGAAACAAATGCTGATGGAAGGGTTATTGTGTTTGATCTTAGATTCTTTGCATTTGAATTAGATTTTGAATGGTTCTTCTTTGCTCGTGTAACTGCTTTAATACGAGTATTGCAGATTGGGTAAGGACAGACTGCATAAAACAACAAAGAATCGTTATTGCTTATTATTGTCACTGACCGGTTTCTTGAGTGCTAGTTGATAGCTATTCAGGTATGAATCTTGAAATAAAAGTCACGTTCGACAAAAAGATAGAATTTCCGAAATTCTAGTACATGTTCAACTTTAATGTGAATCATCGAAAACAAAAGACTTAAGCCAGTAACTTGTTTTTATATTTGAATTCTTCCAAAGAAAATATTTACTGGCTATCATCAAATAGTTATGATTTGTGATTGGAATTGCAAATAGAAAATTCCGTAATCATTTAAAAATAAGTTGTCAGCCATGCTGCCCGCGTAAATTTTTCAAATCCACTTGCCGTGGAATGCAACCACTTCATTTCAAACGAAAGGTTAAAATCAAATATCAAACCAATCGCTTGCTGATTCCGTAAAAAAATGTCTGTTTGCATAAAACCAATCGCACTCAAAAATGATAATCCCAAAATGTACTTCTTTTTCGTATGATTTCCCCATTTTCTACTCCATTGCCAGTCCAAACTGGCTTGACTAGTATAGTTTGTGTGCTAAATACTCAGCTAGACTGACCGGAGCGTTAGCTAGTGGATTTTACTGTATTCCACTCTACTAACATGTACAGGAGCCCCGTATATACCGTACACGAAAACGCGAACCGGCTTTTTTCCATGTCAGTTAATATGCTCCCTCCTCAGCCCCCATGCATGGACAAAATAAAAGAAGTGATCGCGACTTAGCACGATCAACAAACACTCTCCCAAGTTGTTAGGTGTGTTGTTAGCTGTAATACTTGCATTCTCAGTATGCTGTGAAATTGAAAAATCTAACGTTTTTCTTTCTCGTTAGATTGGTTTTCTTTTCAGCATTTTTAAATTACATACTTATGTTTGATTTATCATTAGATATTAGTTGCAACATGTTTTGCTGGTTTTCTCTCGATTGCAGGTTAGTAAATGCATTTAGAGTTGCATGTGAGTAAGTAGTTTAGGTCTAAGGCCAACTGCTTTGTAGTATCGTTGATTGATAGTATTGGTATCTGATTGATTGAGCAAAAGATACTTAGATAATTGAAGAAGTGTAGAAAATATTGCTTTATGGCAGAAGTAAGATGATGCGTTCAAACTGTAATTTGAGTAAATCTTGATATGCAGGATGTGTTTATTTAATAGTGCGACTAACATTTCCTGTAAATATCGTTGATAACTATCCATTGTAAATTATATGGAGATGGCTAATATTCCATACAACCCTACTCAGATATAGCTTTTAATTTATTGACCCAATGGACCACTAAACCAATGAGAATTTTCTGGTTTTCCTACACAGATTTGCGCTTTGATTTTCTTCAGGCATATTCTTAGTACTGATTTGATGTTAAAATGTTTGAGTAATTGAAAGAATGAAGGCTAGGGTTTATATTTTAGATGGCACATTTTTGACAAAAAAGTATAGGACAGGATAACCTCAGGAAGTCTTCTTCTTAGCCCTCTCGAGCCTTCGCTTCCCAGGAAATCTGGTTATATTATTTTACTTTGATTATTTATACTTAAGTGTATAACGAGTGCTCAATTACACAGAACAAGAAAAGAAAATGCCATTGGTACCGCCAGCTGGAAAGGTAAATTTCTCCTAACTATCCTCATTTTAAAAAGCAAATAATAATTTTATTGGCCGCCACTTTGAAATTCACACACTATTCAAGAAAAATGCTCTGTTGTAAACATAGTTCCAATATAAGCCATTTCAAACGTTTTCATGAAAAATATTTAACATTTCAGTTCCTACCAAAATAGCGAATTGCGCTTACTTTCTGACCTTTGGGGCCACCATTTTGAATTTATGCATTTGATTTTGAATTATTTGAAAATATATATGTCTTACAGTCATCAATCACTGAGCCAAATTTCGTTCAAATAAGACTTTTACTCTAAAAAGGGCAGAAATATTCAGTTTTTTAGACATTTTATTTTTCATCCGATTTAGATAATTTTTTGTAGAACTTCTTAATTTAATAATTCGTAGTCCCGAGTTTTATTAAAATCTGTTGAAAAACGTGGCCGCTAGAGGGCCGAAAAATTAAAAAAAATCGCATATTTGAACTGCTGCCATGTTAAAACTAGCTAATATGTGATTACCAAAATAACAGCATCACTAGATATAATAATTTTCTCTCTTAACGTTAAGTTCCATACCCATCGGATTAAAATTGAGACTTAAAAGCCTTTGAAATATCGGATTTCAACTAGCTGCCATTTTGTTTTTTGCGACCTAACTACTAATTTCCTTTCAATGTTCTTTAGACATTTATAGTTATTTCCAAACTACCGAATTTCAGTAACTTCGATTGAATGTCAATGGGTGCTGCGAGTCCCTTTTATATTTTAGGGCCGCCCGAACATTCCATTTGTCAACCTACCCAAGCATCACCGTAGCTAGACTATTAGAAGTGAGTTCTCTCGTCTCCCTGTAGAAGTCCCGTCAAAGCTTGTCCCATTTTTTGCATTGAAAGAATGTGTGGCAGGCATTGTCTTCCCCTCTAAGGCTAAATATACAGTCGGGGGTGACCTACCATTCTTGTGCAGATAAGACTGGAAATAGCCATACCCACTCAAGAGTTGAGTCTGATAAAAGTCAGTCTCACCATTCCGTCGATTTCGACACGGTCTCACATCCGGGATAATCCACACAGTCCGCCTTTCCTTCGTGTAACTTTCCCAAGACTGCTGCCAATCGTTGAGTGAACGCTGTCTCTCGCAGGCAACTGTATTTCTCGCATCCTCGCTTCGATGTAGGCAAATGGCATGGTGCTCTCCAGAAAGGAGGGTAACAGGTAACACGCTTGTAATAACTCTCACCGCCGAATCAGATACTGTCGGATATGAAGATACAATCCGCAGTGCTCCTCTTCTCTGTACCCATACGAAGAAGGTTTGATACAACATCTACTAAGAGCGTCGACCCATATTTCTGCTCTGTACAATAGCACTGACCCTACGGCATTCATCAAGAAGTGTATTCTTGATGATTTGGGTCCCCATACGATATCCATAAGTCGACTCAGAGGCGATACGCCCGAAGCAGTCTTCTCAGCCGTCACCCTGATTTGCTTAGAGAAACGCATCTTCGAGTCGGTCAGTAGCCCCATGTACTTAACCGCGCACTTTGATTCGACTAGTATGTCTCCAATACTGATCTTCTTTACTCTAGGGTTCTTTTTTCCGTCAATACGACCACTTCAGTTTTCTCCAGTGCTACGTTAAACCCACGAGCAGTCATCCGGTCTCTAACTCAGTGCATTATAATACCTAGCCTAAATTTCGACCAGAGCTGCAACATCATCTGCACAGCTGATCAAACGTGTCTCAGTAGCCCGTCGTAAGACACATTCCACAAGTCTGGACCAAGGATAGATACCTGGGCAACACCCAATGTAACTTCCATCCTCCTTCGGCCCTATGTCATCAGAAAGCAGGGCTTTGGTCCTTCAGGTAGTCCTTCAGAAGCTATATCAGATATTCTGGAACTTGAAAAGGGGTTTCCAGCGTATCCAGAACATCCACCCATCTAGCGGAGTTGAAGGCATTCCTAACGTCCAGTGTCACCAACAGGACGATCCACCGCTCTGTACGCCTATCTGCCTCTGTCATTTGGACCACGCTTACTACCTCTGCAATCGCATCCACTCTATCCTCTCTTGGATCTTATCCTTCTTAATAATTTTTTTTCGTCGAGCTCTTTTAGCCCAAAATCTGGTGTTCCTTAAGAATCAATTTTAGGCCTTTTGCTATTCAACATTTTCATTAATGATCTTCCCCAATGCCTGTCCTCGAATTGTCTTTTTACGCTGATGATTTAAAAATTTATCGCCCCATTAACTCCAGCAAAGACTGCTTATGCCTCCAAAATGATCTTGACAATCTCCAAAAATGGTGTCAAGGTAATTTACTTCCTCTTAACATTTCTAAATGTTGTCACATGAGATTCACCAACAAAATTCATCCAGTTTTACATGAATACCAGATTGATGGATCGGTGCTCGCACTTGTGGACAAATTTAAAGATTTGGGAGTAGTATTTGACCCAGGTTTGAAATTTAACATCCATGTTTCATGCATAACCACAAGAGCTTCACGTGTCGCTGGTTTTATTTTACGATCTTCTTGCAAGTCTTTTAGCATTTCAACCAGCGTCCATCTATTCGTACTTCTAGCCCTGTCAATTCTTGAGTATGCCTCCCAAGTATGGTCTCCTTACTATACCAATCTATCGGATGCTGTTGAAACTGTACAGCGTAAATTCACACGATCTCTATTCTACAAATATAACCTCACTTACAGCTCCTACGATGAATGCTTACAGATCTTAAACATTCCATCACTCGAAAATAGCAGGGAATTCTTAGACCTGTGCTGCTTATTTAAATTATATCACGGTATTCTTTCATCCAACCTTCGCGAAAGGCTTTATATGTGTCCCACCTCAAGAACGCGTTCAACTGACATATTCTTTGTGCCCTTTGCTTGTACCGATATTTATTTTTATTCATTTTTAGTACGCGTATCACGTCGTTACAATTAGCTCCAGCTGGGTCCTCTGCCACATTCCTTAAACGCTTTTAAAAGCATATTGCATAATATTCTGCTTAGCTTCCAATAGTTTATTAGTATTTTATATTCTTGTTCTTTTTTTCTTAATATAACTTTGTTTATTCGCATGTATAATATTATATTATATTTCATTACCTATTTTGTAATTGAGTTCACGGATCTGTAGTGTAAATAAATAAATAAATAAAATAAATAAATGGTGGAGCGTCCTGCTCTAAAGCCGTACTGCCATGGAGATAGATCCCGGGTAGCACGAATCGCGTCAGTGATTGTTCGCTTGATGAGTTTCTCTAGCACTTTCGCAGCCGTGTCTAGCACGCATAACGGATGGTATGTAGACGGTGATCCGAAATTTTCCTTCCCCCTGCTGATCAGCACGAGCCTCGCCATATTCAACCCTACCGGGAAAACTCCATCCCGTAGGCAAACGTTGAATGTGTTAAGCAGCAATTCAGGACAATGGTGATAAACAAGATGTAACACCTCAGCTTGAACACCATCTGGACCTGGAGTCTTCCTTCCTCTCCCAGTACCGGCTGTGCAAAGATTAAGCACTCGATTGCTGTTTCACCATGGTCAGCTTCAACACGAACGGGATGGGCGGGTAAGAGTACCTACACTATCTCGTCCATTTTTTCCGCATCATGTGTGCAAGACGTTCGCGGGGCACCAAGCTTCCGCATAACTAGCTTGTAGCCAAGGCCCCACAGATTCTTGTTCACATTGTCCACTAGGTCTTGCCAGCAACGAGTCTTGCTATTTTTAATCAGATTGGAAAGGCATTTCCTGGCTGACTTGTATGCTCCTACCCGGTTGCATGCCTCGTCGCGGTTCCGTGCCCGTTGAGCCTCACGACGAAGTTTGTAACACTCCCATCGCTTTTGAGCAATTTTGGTCGACCACCAGTTTACTAGAGGTTTGCCGTACCGTGGTTTTTATGAGGCATAGAAGCATTGCAAGCAGCCGTGATGATGCTCGTTGTTGCGTTCACCATGCTTTGAGCTGCCAGTTCTTCTGTCCACTGTGGATTTCCCTGCAGTGGAGTACCTACCGTGAGCCCCTCAACGTCGATCCTTCCAATGTTCCACCCAATTGTAGAAGGTTGGACATCGAGAGACAATATCACGGATCTCAAGCAAAATGTACTGATGATCACGCGGTGAGTAGTCCTCTAATAGTCTTTAATTGTGTATCCTCCATACCAAGGACTCCGAAGCGAATGTCACATCCGATAGGGTTCCTTTGCAGCCAAAACGTCGGAAAATCAGTACTTACTTTCAGCGTTTAGTACAACTGCCGCCATTTTTAGGACTCGTTTTCCCCGCGAATTTGTTTGAGGCATGCCCCATTCGATTGCTTAAGCGTTGCAGTCTCCCCCAATGAGCACGTTTGAGACAGCGCCTTCCAGAGCATTAAGCTTGATTTAGAAAGATGGCGTTATGTACACACTAAAGAAGGTAGTCCCTGAGCACCGAACCCGCAGGGAAACATTCCCCCCGTCCATAGCCCTCCGCCTGAAAGTCACTGCTCTGAACCCAGATCGCAGTAGTACCAATTTCATCAGGATACTATGATGCAGAACTTTTATCATGGTGTTGCTCACTCAGCAGCAAAAAGTCGCCTTTCATGTCCCTTGAAAACTGCACAAGAATGTTTTGGGTGGTTAAAATGCGGTGTAGGTTTACCTGCAGGATACGGGTCATCGAAGTTCTAGTTTTTGCCTTGGCTAGGGCTTCCTGAAAAAACCTAATATTTTCTTGATGCCAAGACGTGCCTCAGATCCGGTCTGGGATCAGCATCCTTGTAAAGGACACGATGTAGGCTCCTTTGTACACTATTTTCTTTTATGTCCCATTTCGCCCCATTTGTAACATCGGAAAATCCAATCGGGACCTTTGTACATGCTCTGTGCCGTACCCTGCAGATGATCCAAGCTATTCTTACTTTGCCTTTATTCAGAAATAATTTAGCGTTCTTCTCGGTAAAGTCAATGATGGCCATGCATTGTCCCCTATAGATTTCTGGTTTTAGCCTCGCTTTGATCCTGCCCACGATAAGCAGCTCCCTTTTGGTGGCCCTTCTAGCTCAGCCAGTTCCGTGACACAGTCAATCTCTCTTATTTCGATCGTTGCCACCGGTCCGAATGAAGCTACAGTTGCTTCTTTATTGTCCGCCTCTGCTCCGCATTCGAGCAGTATGTGTCCATTCCACTGCTTTAATAGCAGTGTTGGGGTTTTGCTGCTATTTTCTGGTACGTCTGAAGGAGTTTTTTTGCGACTTCCTTCACTCTTTTCATCAGCAATGTCTGGAAACCCTGAGGTAGCGTTCCATACCCACCACGTACCTCCTCCCTCCTCTTTTAATCCCGATTTCCTTCGGTTAGGCTAGATGCCATTCTTTTGTTGATGTTTGATGGTGAAGCTATCTGCGCGTGTCCTTTAAGTGCAGCTCTCAGAGTTTCTTTAGCCTTCTGCTCATCTTTAGCCTTTAACCAGCTCCTTCCTAATGCACTATGCGGTGTAGGAGCTCCTCTTGTTCAGAGAGCCCATTCTTTACACCTTTGCTGATTTTTGGCGAGTCGCATGCTAATTTTATTCATTTCAGACCGTCTCTCGCTTTTCAGATTAGCCTGTCTTCTTGATTTTGCTGGACGACGATAGTACTTTAAACCTCCTTTTAAGGGAGAGGCTATCGGCCTTCATTCCCAAGTACAGTAATTCAGCTACATTTTCGGCGGTGGCGGAAAAATCACACATTGGCACTTCCTTTGTTGGGTCCCTCCTTTCTTTTTCTGCCATAATCACTTTGTGAACATTACGATGGTTCGTTATTATCCCCGGACTTAAGATCCTGGCTTCAGTCACTTCATTAGCGGTTGCAGCAGTAACCATCAAACTCTCGATGCTGTTTATATTTTCCTCCGCCTGGCAAACGTCTGGCGCGTCCTGCAGAATTTCCCGCTCTTCCTTTTTAGGACGCTCTGGCGTTCGCATCATTTTTTTGCTGTGTCTGAACGCTGCGAGAATTTCAGTTTGGGCAAGGATGTCCATTGGTCTCCGATTTCCTTCCGTCTTTACTGTCATTTTATTCGTCGCCGTTGGTACCGTTCTTGATGTGCTGTTAACATCGTAGCTGTAGCTATTGGTTCTGTTGCCGTTGTTAATATTTTTACTTGCTGAACGTTAATGTTAGAACTCTATGTCGTTGCTCAGCATCAAATTCGTTCTGTTCTATTTCTCGAACTAAAATCACATTTAGCGCACAATTAGTGCCCCCTACCGATCAGAATGATACATGACTTAAATTAAAAAGTAAAGACGTTAAAATATAAGATTATTTGATTTACATTTCCGTTACCCCCCATATCGGACTCATCATCATCCACAGATGATATAGTGATACATCATAACTCTGCACAATGTCTCCAAATATTAGAAAAATTCCACCGGTATGCAAAAAATGCTTTCAAGTTTTTTGTTTTAAGTTTTTGATGCAGGACCCTGTTACGGCTGGGGTATCTATCGCATTCGCAAACATTTAAAAGTTGACAGTGACCCTTATTTTCCCGGGTAGCATCTTGGGGCGGCTAGAAGCAGTCCCAGCGAGTTAGGTTGAAGAAGATACACTGCTCATGCTGGGCCACCTTACACGTTAAACTGGCACAAAACTAGGGTATAGTAGGGAAGAATCATCGGTGAGATGATGACCTCCGAAGTTTTGCATAGATATTATTATTGGCCTCTTGCAGCAAGATGTGATTCAGCACATTCAGAATGGAGGCACTTGCAACAGGTCAAACCTTCGAATTCGATAATGAGACCTCCTATGGGAGCACCATAAGACTCGGGGTGGGCTATACAACGCCTGTTTGTAGACTTTAAGGGCCCATACCCTCGTTCAAAATCCAGAAATACTCAATTTTTTGTGATCCCGCACCATTACACAAAGTTTGTATGGCGAAGGCCACTGCGGAGTTAGCCATGCATTATTTGGAACGCAAAATCTTTCTGGCGTTTGGAGGAATTGAATGGCTTCACTTTGATAACGGTGTACAGTTCATCTCCAAGGTATTTTCCAAACCTGTGAACAATTATAGGGTGCAGCCCAGTTTCACGCCGTATCATTCATCTCAGGTCAATGCCTCGAAAATGTCAAACCAGCCGACATTGAACGCCATCAGAGCTTATATCGGGTCTGATCATCGTAGATGGGATGAAAGTCTTCCAGAATCATGTTTTACCTTCTGCAAGGTGGTTCTTCAGTCTATGAAATTTTCGCCGTATTTCTATTTGTTCGCATCCAGCCTGGCCCTAAATGCAGTGTCCTCAGAAGTTTGAATGCTTTTGAGGGTGGAGAAGTACATTTACAGGTAAACAGCGATTGATTGCGAGCTGTACAAGGCCGCGCTGGAGCTAAGTTGTAAGAAGCCTACTAAAAGCGAGCTTAACGTTATAACCTGCGGGCTAAGAGAATTTTTCGGCAGGTTTCCATCGTGACCAACTCGGCAGATCGTTTTGCTACCCACTTCGCTCCATAGGTCACTCCTGCTGTGGTTTGTATGACCTGTAAGATGAGTTCGGAAAGTTACTTGAGGTATTTCATACAGAAGGCAGAGACACTTAACCCTCGATGGTATGCCAACCCACTTGAAATCTTAGGGTCTGAGTTGTCCTTGTGAATGCTGTGAACAACGTATTCTGTCATTCAAATGGGGCAGAATGTGACGCACCTCGAACATTGAAGATAGAAATGATTCCTCCCAATCAGTTTCATCAAATCTATTTGGCGATAAACATGCAGCCATAACAGCCCCTTATTCAGATTTAAGTCCAATATCAGGCCCAGATACATAGTAAAACCATTCAATTTGACGCAATGTTACCAGGTTTACAATAGATGGAGATGTCTTCCCTTGTGAAAAGGAAAAGCTCAGCCTGCTTAAGTTAGCTTTAAACCAAGATTTCTACCGCAGCCTTAAATTGATTAGGTCCAAGAAGTCTAAAGAACATGTTTTCTTCTTCTTCGATGGATTTACAGTGAAATCAAATTTTGTCTGGCCGCATGCTTCACGCCTAGTATTCTCAATCTGTTGACCACATTCTCTAGCCTCGAATTCTTACTAGCGTTCTACTGTCTGAGTCATTTGGTTCCTTCCAGGGATTACGTGGCTTTCTTCATAGCTGACCCAAAATTTCTTCATACGCTCGACGCGTTATATATTTTATAATTTTCTCAGTTTGATGCTGAGAATTGTGCCCATAGGAAAACAAAATGACCTACCTGTTCATCATTATGATCACCAAATATGAAGTTTTGTGGATTTAGGTGGGATTCTTTGTTCGAAGTGTAGATTATAAAGGAAGTTTCGATTCATGCTGGCATATGCTTGTTGGAAATCTACAGAAAGTTGAGTAGACATGAGTACGCTCCTATCAGAAAGGTTTTATACTGAGCCTATGAAATGCAGACATGTACGTTACGTGACTACTATGATGTGCAAACTCAAGAAACATTTCTATGATATGTGCGTTAAATAATAAGTTTTTTTTACTCAAAAATTATTCAGTGCCCGGAGTTTTTCTTCACAATTGTTCACTATTTGTCTTCTGTATCTACATTCCCTTAAGATCGTATAAAACTCTTTTTAGTGAACTATCGAAGTTTATAATTAATGCCAACTCCTCCTCGCAGTTTTTAATCTGTGGGGACTTCAATATGCCTCTCGTTAGCTAGGATGCAGAAACTAAATTCATTGCTTCTTCTGATGACCTTTCTATAGCTTTATCCTTGTTTTTATCCCTCTGCAGCCTAACTCAATAGAACTATGTAATGAATGCTTCCAATCGTATTCGTGACCTAATTTTCTCAAACAACCCTGCTGCAGATCTGGTTTTCCCTGCTGCTTTTCCTTATGCCAAGCCGAATCCTCACCATCCTCCGATCCGATTATCATTGGATCCAATACGTGGCAAGCCTAAAGTGAAACCAAGTAAATTTAACGTTTTTAAGGCTAACTACGAAGGCCTGCCTGCTGACATTGACGTTATTAATTGGCAAGCTACCCTCAATCTAAACAACCCCAACCTCGCATCACAGCAATTCTATGCAGTGCTTAACAGCATTATCCCACTACATACATCGACCACACGACCAAGCAGGAATCGTCCTTTGTGGTTCACGATGGAAGTTGAATCTGCTTTTTCCTTGAAGGATTCTGCCCGTAAATGCTACTTACGTTCGAGATCAGAACTGGACCTCTCCGAATTTCGTCACCTACGTACTTATGCGAAAAACGTCGTTAAATCCGCAAAGCTATCTTATTTGAGAGCAATTGAAGCAGCATTTGCCAATAACCTGAAATCCTTCTGGTCTTATGTCAACTCTACAAAAGACTCGCGTTAGCATATCAATGCATTGTCATATCAGAACTGATTGGTCTTTATTAATGACCTCCCAGCCATCTTCACATCTAACCCCCTTCTATATGCTGATGACCTGAAGATATTTCGAGTCACTAATTCAATACAGGATTGCTGAGCTCTTCAGGAGCTTCCTCTTGGTGTCATAGAAATCGACTTCAACTTAACATCTCTAAGTGGTCAAGTATCTAAAAATGCAGTTGGTGAAGGAGAGTATTGAAAGACTCTATGCGAAATTGGACAGGACAAGCAGAGAGGCGTACAAAGTACATTTGAGTCTGGCCAAGCAATTTCCCGTTGTTTCTAACAAAAGTGAAAGTAGCGGAAGAGTGTGAAAGCGTGCGGAAGGAATTAATATTGGAAAAGAAGTTTCATCAATTAAGACGAGAACAAGTGACAGCACCCCAACCAATCAAGGTGCGTAAAATCGAAAACATAGTCATCAATCAATCGTCCCAGGTATTTGTGCAAGCTCAACTGAATCTACTGAACATGGGGCTGAAATACTCCATTAAAGCGAACGCCAAACCTTAAGATATCATCATGGGAATGGAAGCCGGGATCAACAGACTTTCTAGCATGCATGGACTGTCGGCAAAGAAAAAAACAAAGGATAAGAACCAGCACTGCAGATACACTGAAAAAAGAAACTAGATAGGTCGGAAAGCAGAACAAGAATAGGATCATCAATGAGCTCAAAAATCTACCGGTTTACTACATGAAAACGGATTAGCGCAATGCCTTAGTGATCATGGACAAGGCCGATTACGACAATAGAATGCGAGAGAAAATAAATATGGGACCATACTTCATTCTACGAAATAATCCGCTGCCTGAGTCAATAAAACGAGTGGAGAAAGTGTTGAAAGAATGTGCACCATGGATTCAGAACCTCAGGAAATTCTTAAAAGTAACCAACCCATCGCTACCAAGGATCATAGGACTTTCGAAGATTCACAGGCCAGGCCATGAAATGCGTGAAATTGTGTTAGCAGGAATCGCCCCCACTCAGAAAATTGCGAAGTGGTTGGTCGAGGAATTCAATAACATGGACAAAAACTCAGATCAGCGGCAAATTCGGCAGAATTTACTTCAAAGGTTTTGTCCTTGGGACCTTTGGAAGATGGCGATACGATGGTGCCATTTGACGTCAAGGTACTTTTTCCCAGTATTCCAGTCGAAGAAGCACTTGCGTTACTTGAGGAGTGGATTGTGATACAAGGATCAGGAGAGCAATGGAAAGCACGAGCCAAAATGTATTTGAAACTGGCTAGACTCTGCATGGGTGAAAGCTATTTCACTATTTAATAAACACGTGGTGCTCCAATGGGAAACCTTATTTCCCCATTTCTAAGCGAAGTTCTTATGGCATTTTTGGAGGAGAAGTTAGCACAAGAAGGTAAACTGCCACATCGATGGGTGCGTTATGTAGACGATATAATCACGATCATCAAAGAGGATCAGGTCCCGGGAACTCTCACGGCGATCACCTCGATACACAACAACATCAGTTTTACCCACGAGCTGGAGTCGGAGAGGCGGCTACCATTCCTGGACGTGATGGCATGTAGAGGAGCTAATGGATTGGAATTCGCAATATACCGCAAACCAACAGACACCATGCGGATAATTCCTTTCACTTCGAACCATTGCCAACAGCAAAAATGGGTGACATTTAGCTGGCTTGTCAATCGAATGCTCACGCTTCCATTGAATAAAGAAGGCCGGTAAAAAGAAACGTCCCACATTGTTAAGTTAGCCGAGTGTAATGGATACCTTACGGATGAAGTGACCAAATTGATAGCGAAACGAACGAAGGAGATGTTCAACAAAAAATTCACAACATTAACTGCGGAAGCCGAGCATCGGAAGAGGTTGGTTGTAACTTTTGACGCAAGGACGGAAACAATGAAGAAGGCTATGAAAAACGGACATCAACCTGGTTTATACGAGCCGGGCCACAAAACTGCAGACCTTGGTAGGATCAACCAAGGACCCCATACCCTAAATGGAGCGGAGCGGAGTCTGCAAGGTATCGTGTACGAAATGTAATGGATGTTCTATTGGACAAACGAGGCGATTACTAGGTGTCAGATTGAACGAACACTTAAGGGAAGCAGTCAACAAAAACAAAAAGCAGGATGCAAAAAACTTCAAATCAAAAGTGGAGGAGCATATAGTCCTTGAAAAACATGACATCACTGCGGACAACGTGAGCATGCTTAAAAGAATTACAAATGTGTGGAAGCTCGATGTAGCAGAAAGTTTGGAGATATTCAATCGAAAGACGCAGGACATTTGAAACGCCGACCCAGGTAACGGATACACCTGGCTAGTCAAGTTTACAAAATAATGAATGTAATTAAGTGGTAATAAGGAAAAACAAAATTTTGAATGGTAAAAGGATCAGGTAATCAGAGATTAAGTAACGGAACTTTGAGGGATTAGAGACAGGTAAGGTGTAATTAGAGATTCAATTTAATAGTTTAATGAGTTTAGTATAAATATTAGGACACTTGTAGTTTAGGGAATAGTAGTACTGCGGAAGTTCTCAAGTAGAGAACAAAACAATTGTATGCGGAATTAAAAACAAAAATAAAAGAATTAAAGGGAATTTACTTTCTTTCAGTTTTTGTGTATCTCTAAGTGTCTTCCCATGACCTCAACCAATAAAACATACCCCATTCAATTTACGTACTCGATCGAAAGTTCAGTGCTCATTTTGATCGATTTAGGAGTGACTTTTGATTCTCATTTGGAATTCAATATTCACGTTTTTGAAATAACCAAGAAAGCTTCTCGGATCACGGGCTTTCTCGTATGCTGCCCTCACAGATGTTTCAACTTTCAAACGTGTGTTCGACTATCCGTCATGTTGGTTCATCCAGTTCTTGAATATACATGCCAGATATGGTTCCTGCATCTTAATTATCTGGTGGTATCGGTTGAATCTTTGCAGCGTAAGTTCTATAAATATAAAATCCCGTATCGCCTTTATGATGATCGCCTGAATTTTCTCGGTCTACCTTCGCTGCAGATAAGGAGGCGATTTCTTGATCAATGCTTCCTATGTAAATTAATGAGATGCATGTTATCGTCGAAATTAAACAACACCTTTAGCATACGTCCCCCTTCTCGCATTAGGTCACCGCAATACTACGCTATACCGTTTGCCAAAACCGTATCTTACAGTCACTCACCGATGGTTCGTATGGTAAGACAACAACTTAATCTCTAGTTTGGTCCTCATTTGTTTCATTTAAAAGCATGCTGCGTCGAGTACTCTACGAGCAACCATTTTGTAGGGAATAGGGAAATAGAAATGCCCGTAAAGGACTGCAGCGATAATCTGCTGCCTCGGCGGTGGAAGATGTTGATATCCGCCGAGAATGCCCTTGTCTGGGGACGCGTGAATGCGCTGGCAGGGTAGCATTGCGGTGTCGTGGGCCGAGTTCATTCCTCCAGCACAAGGACTCACTACAAAAAGAATTTCGCATTCACGAATCCTTGGGTCTCAAAAGAAAGGTGACCGAAGTCGAAAAATTCTAGGTAACTACAAAGAGGGAAAATGACTTGTTCAGAGAACAAGTCGAACGAGTGAAAACAAACGGACTTAGGGTAACCTCGTCGTAACCCGACGATTCTCATGGCCCACAAATAAGCGTGGGATAACCGGGTGGTGATGGTGCCCCCTCGCACCCGCCCAACCGGATCAAGATCCATTAACGTTGCAGTGACTTCTTTTCTTGTTAATTCTACATAACTGTTAAATTTAGATTAATTCTTATTTTATATTTGTGTTTTAACTTTTTTTTTTTTGAAAACTTATTCCTAGTTCTATTTTTTAATTTGGACTACAAATTCTGTAAAAACGTGATGAATTATATAAATAAATTCAAAGATATTTAAGTTACTCACCCTCCCTGAAGTTTTCAAGAAGATTCGATCAATAATGTAGCGTCTGTTATGATCAAAAGCTCGCGGAATGATGTTATTGTAGTATATGGAAATTCAAATGGCTACAATTTTACCCGAAACAGTTAGATTCCTAGAAAGATTTTTCGAAGCATTTCTTGACTTCATTTATTAACCCGCTAAAAATGTTTCTGTATTTCATAGTTTGAGTGCAAACCGCTTCTAGCAGGAGTATGCTCCCGTCTTCAAACTTGTTCATAATTCCAGCCAGTTATGTTTACTTTTAGCTATCTTTTTATTTAAATTGAAAAGGTCTATGGCACATATAAGATACTATAAAATATTCCAACTCCAAAGACAAATTGCTCGCAAATATGAGGAGGTAGATTCAAAAGATCAATTATTTCCTCGCTACGAGCAGCGAAAACATGTGGTTAAAATTGTCTGGCACGTAGCGGTCTGCTCATACGACTTTCGTGTTAATAGCGAACTCTAATGATATCAGTAAATAAAATTTGACCTGGTTATAGTGTTTGCGTGTCTGCTTGCTATCTTTTCCTGATTTAATCACTAGAACGAATCAGGTCTACTTTATCAGTTTGAAAAAATAGCACACCGACTCATCTCCACGAAAAGCTTGAAAACATATTTGTAAATCAAGTAGATATGAAGTATTTGAAATGAATATGCAGAGGTAGATGGTTAATTAATACAGCACTGCGTGGGTTGATATCTACATATTATAAATGTTTAACAAGCTACATATGTAATGCAAGCACACATGTATCCTATCGGTTAAGAAACCCATAAAGTTGATCTAAAAATTCAATTCGATCTGCATATGCAAATTTTCGATTTTTCAAAGTTGCATAATTCCCTTCACCGAAGCATTTGCTGCATACGTACCATTTTACATCAAACCAAACAAAATCCAAATTTTTGCCTACATTCTCTCTCTTCATCTTATACAATATGCAAATTTGCGCAAAAATTTTACGCTATCATGCGTCGAATGGAAAAATATATATTCACACATAATATCCGTTATATTAACCTAACTTACTTTAACACCACATTACCACAAGCACAAGCAGCTCGAAGCAATCCAACCGTATCATAATATTTAGCGGTCATTTCCTTAACTATATACTGTTCAATTCAATTTAAGCTTCAATCAAAGCCCCATAGAAATGAATCATTAAATAGTTTCCTTCAGCAACTTTCGGTACTATCACCGTCTATCTTTGCCACCATTCGATTGTCTTTTCTTTAATCGTTTATTTTAATGTTTTCGAAATTCCATCTTAAAATTCAAACAACAAACATCCATTTATTCATTCATTGCATTGCACGGTCATGAACGATAAGAAATTTAATTATTCGGCGACTGTGTGATTAATTATCCGTGCACATATGGGACACACGTACGAAATGTGAATAATGCGGGAATAGAAGTTTGTTCGTTCCTCTTTTCACCAACTAAGAAACGATGATCGCGGACGATGATGGTAAAGAAGAAGACGATGGAAGTCATTGTACAAAGATGTTCTGATTGAGGCGTTACGTGTGGTAGCCATGAACATGACCACTTAAAATTAACGGAATTAACCATGTCTTTCTTCCGGTCTTCTGTGAGCCTGCCTAATGTCTGATTCACGGGTAGCTTATAGGATAGAAAGAGAAATACAAAACTGAATCTTCACATTTGTTATGGTTCAAATGATTTCATAGAGAGGTGTTTTGTTTTAATGCTGCATTATTTATATTTATTGTTTCTCATTTTTTATGGAGATGGATAAGAGAAAGAAGAATGCAGCGCATGAAAAGGAAAGAATCAAATTATTTTTTACTGGGAGTCGAGCCAAATATGACTACAGACATTGACAGAATAAATCATGTGTAATCAGAGAAGGAAGTGAAATTTTTAAGTTTGAAATCATTTCAGGAATACCGAGTTGTGATTATAAAATTGAATACATGTTTGGAAAACAAATCAGCAGTTGTTTTTGTCAAAAATGCACTATATTTCAAGTCAATCAGATTAGTAAACGGTGAATTTGTTTAGTCCATGTAACACAACAGAAAAATAAATAAGACATTGTTCGATCAATTAAACCAATTTATACGAACTAGCTTTATAGTCTCAAAAAATTTAATGATTATTTTTTAGTACTATTCTCTTTGCGTATTCTTGGATTGCCTGTTTATACTTTATATATGAATAATAACCTCCAATTATCTAACCAAAGACATTTCAAACCTACGAACATATTCAACCTTTGAAAAAGACTCAAACAAAAGACTTAAGCAAGTAACCTGTTTTATATAACCTTTCCTTGTCTCCGGATAATCACAAATATTGGCTTATTCGATCAAGACTTCCCGAGCGGCATGCCACATGTTTCCATTTGAAAATCAATTAGAGCATCTCTCCGATGCAACTTTTTTTACGTGGTAGGGTATGAAGGCTGTTTATGTCCTGAATGTGAGACTTTCAAGCTTGCGATCGAATGCCTGGCACGAAAACCAAATTGGCGATTCGACATCAACTCATATTTATCAATGTGGGCGTTTAATGCTTTGTTGAGTATCACTTCAAACACCTTGCTGATGTTAGGCAGTAGGTTGATTGGGCGATAGCTTTCAGCGCATGAAGATTCTTTTCCTTTCTTCAAGATCGGAAATACCTTAGCCTTTTTCCACTCATTTGGGAAATATGAATTGCTCAACATGTTGTTGAACAATATGCAATAATTCCTAATAGCAACCTCAGGCAAATGTCGGAGAACTACACTTGGAATACCATCAGTACCACATGATTTCTTGTTGTTTATCTATCCTGCCAAATATGAAACACAAGTCTTCATAGGTGACAAAATAATCAATAAGCTTCAAGCTCGGTATGAGGTCAGATGTCAATGTTTCATTGAAATAAAGAATTGGTTAGCCGTTCAGGCTTGATTTGAAGTTAGAACTTCCCTCTGAAAATATTTCACTCCCTTTCACTCCCAATTCAAAATGTGTTCCAATCAGGGCAAGTTTATGCAATCCCTCACAAATAATCCTGTTTCCATTTCCACCCGAAGTCGTACTATCCATTCATCTCATCACTAGCGACTTCAAGATTCGATACCTTCACTGAAGACTTCTTACGGAATATGCTATTCACTTTCACGAAAACGCCATCTGGGTTCTGTGGGCTAATACCTCTCAGTTTTCCCACCCATTTATTGCTGACCTCACTACTGAAGTATGAACGGATTAAGTTCCGGACATTCTTCAGGTGTAATTTCAACAAAGACAACGAGGGATGGTTGTAGTACAAAAATCGCTGATAAATATTGTTGACGCGTGTGAGAAGAAGGCTTGTCAATCTTTTCAACCGTGCAATGGTTGGTGTTTCATATCCTTCCACATTGTTTCGATTTTTAATCTTGGGAACAACTTTCTCAATCGTTTCCAACGTCAACTTCTCTAGCTTCGCCAACTAGAGATCTATTTCATCGTTCGTTGAATTCCCGTCATTAGGAACCATTGAGCAAGCGTTCAGAAGAAGGACATTGCTTCTGGAGCTCTCGATTAAACTTCTTTTGAAACTTTCCCCAGTATGTGTCTCTGAAATTCAACCGATAATTTTCACGTTGAATTGGAATGAGGAAGAGATCATCCCTGTGATGATTATAAGTAAAATATGTTGGCAACTCCGACCTATATAGATTGCACCTGTATTCAATTTGGTTCTCTGTTATCCACAATTTCAGGAGTACACCTCTTGGATTATTGGTGGCGTTCAGCCATGATGTATGCTTGGCGTTCAGGTCACCAACAAGAATATAATAACTATGCAGCCTGTTCAATTCGAGTATTCCAAACAAAGAATAGAGCTCCTCCTTGAACTTGAGAATATTTCAACCAGTTGCATAGGCAGAGATAACGAAGAGGTTATCCCCACCTGGCAGTGAGATTTTGATAACGGACACTGCAAGAGATTCAATGCTTTTGAATTCAACTTTTTAATACTTTGGAAACAATAGGGTCTTCGAACCGATATCCCGGTGCCACTTCCCCCATTACCGTTTACCCTATCGTTTCTTACGAATTTAAAATCCTTGAATGTTATGGAGTGCCATGAATTGAGGTTGGTTTCAGTGAGAAGCATAATGTCACGCTTTTCCTCAACAATGAATTCAAGGAGATAGTCACGTCGATGTATAGTAACAATATAGTTGACGTTGACGTTGAGATGAGATGAATTCTATCCATGGGAATGTGACTGGAGGACAAGTTATTTTGGGGCATTTGAAAGCCCTAAATGCTGAAAAATAAAATTAATTTTCATATCTTATTTATCGATTCTCTTCGATAAAGAATTTAGTTGCTGGTAGATTTTGAGAAGCAGCTCATTATTGCCACTGACATTATTTACATTTACATAGGTGTTTTCAGTCTTACTTGCACAAGATTGGCAAGTCACGGTCCCCCAATTGTCGGTATTGCCCAGGAAAGGAAGACAATGCCTGCCACACATTTTCTGCGTGCATATAATGGGACAGGCTGCGAAGGGACCTCTGGCACTTCCTCTTCCCCTCTTCTCTCCCGCTAGAAGAGTGATCCCCAGCTTGAAGGCGCCTAACGGCGTAACAAAACGAGACCTGGCCTGAAGTAATGTGTCAAACGGTGACAGGCTAGGTTCTCAGGTTGACAGGAAGGTGTTTAGTGGGTAGTCCATTCGCCTTCTTGCCAGCGTGGGAGTCCCACACTCGGTGCGTAAATGGGCATTCACCCCCCTACCACAAAAAAAAATGTTTAACGCATTTCTGCTGGTCCTCTAGCAGCGAGTGCAAATGATACTCCGGGCTTGACGAAGTTCGGAGTTAAGACACTGCAGTGTAGTTGTGTTTGCTTTGGGAAAAATTTTACTCTCGCATCTTGATGTAGGGAGCACCCTCGATATAATGCTGGGTGATCAAAAACACTGCAGTTAACACAGTATAATTTCTCTTTTGGCTCCGTTTGAGCCAATTTGCACTCACCAGGAGTATAAACGTCCTTGCATTTGACGCATAGATAATGCACGGTGCAGTTGGTAGCCGAATGTCCAAATCTTTGACACCAGTAACACTGATTCACGTCTCTTTCCTGGAGGCCTTCCCGCCCCACCGCTCAGAAATTCAAGTATGTTATTTATTGAAGAGAACTTGGACTGCTTTTATCTGAAATCTGCATCAAATAAAGTTATACGCTTTTTTCTACCGTCGATCTTCTTGTCGCCAAGGTTTTAACGGAAACAAATTTCAAATTCAGCTGCAGCTTCCTTGAGCACCTCAAAAAGATCGACAGTGTCTTCTCCGCAGTCCAAGCCCTTCAACAAAGAGGTCTGGTTCTTCTCACTTTTTGGTGTATAGGTGAAGTGTTGAACCCCCCAGAATTCAGTGCATTTTTAGCTGATTTGAAATCAACCAATGATTTCGTTCTACTCGCAGTTGTTAATTGTTCGGCATTCTCTTTTAATTCTCGAAACCATGTCCTTCCCGCTTTGACCGAACACGTTAATTAGCGGAACTTTCTCTGCATTTTTGGAAACTTTTTGAGATGGACCAGCAGAACTGCAAGCTAGTTTCTTCTCCTTATTTTTAATTTTTAAGTACTGTGTAAAACTATCATTGTTATTTTGATTAGAACTACCTTGAATACATTCTTCAACGTCCATTTCTTGTTGTAGTCCGTCAAGCGCTGCATAATAATTGTGGCTGTCGTTAGCGCCTCCAGCACTTAGTATTTCTTCTAGAATAGCTTGTTTGACAGCTTTCTCCGTCTTAGTTTTCGTAATAGTTTGCTTTAGTTGTTCTGCATCTTGAGTTTTCATCCCTTTCTTGTACATATCTTCGAGAGTTTTAAGTCGTAGTCTCAATTCTTGATTTTCAACTCAGAGTCGAATAACTTCTTGTTTATTTGCAACTATTTGAGTTTCACGCTCACCATCTGCGGAACTTTCCTGGTTGCTCGTATGTCTCTCTTATACAATTGCCGCCAATTTCATATTGCTACTCTCCCCGGGGCTCCGCAACGGAGGGAAGCCATCGGGCTTCTCCATACCAGCAGTCCCGAATTAGTCTTTGGATTATTTGCTTTTGTTGATTTATCGAAGTAAAATAATATTCGGTATAATTCCGTGGGTCGATTCCTTCGACGATATAACTTTTTCCAATAAAAACCAAAATTAGCTTTGGACTTACTTTTAAAAGAAATTAATTTAAGTTTTTGAAAAATTGACAGGGGCGAATTAAAAACACGTCCAAACGTAACGACTGCTGGGAGTAGAATTAATCATCATGTACCGCACGTGGTTCGTCAAAATGAAAAATATGAACAAATAAAGAGGAAAAATTCATCGATATTATCTTTTGGATTAGTTAATAAAATACAATAAAACTCGAATGCTCGTTTGGAATGGGTTCATACGAGGGCGGTCCCAAAAGTACCCAACCCGACAAAGAAGACAGTAGAAAAATTGCGAAAATATTTTTTTATTTTTCAACATATTCTCCTTTCAACAGGATACACTTTTCCCAACGATGTTCAATAGCCTCGATACCCGCTTTATAGTAGGAACCGTCAAGCTCCTCAAAATAGCTATTAAGTGCAGACTCTACCTCTTCATTGTTGGCAAATCTTTTGCCGCCGAACCATTTTTTTCAATTCGGAAAAAGAAATCATCCGAGGGAGCCAGATCTGGCGAACAGGGTGCATGAGGAAGCAATTCGAACTTCAACTCATTGATTTTAGCCATCGCAATGACGCACGTGTGGACTGGTGCGTTGTCGTGATGAAATAAACTCATTCTTTTTCATCAGATTGGGCCGCTTTTTCTTCATTTTATCACTCAAACGCTGCAATAAGGCTGCATAATATGCTCCGTTGATTGTTTTTCCTTTTTTGAGATCATCAATAAATATTATTCCACGCGCATCCCAGAAAACGGAAACCATACCTTGCCAGCTGACTGAACTGTCTTTCCTTTCTTTGGAGCCGGCTCTCCCTTTTCAGTCCTCTGCTTTGACTGCTCCTTTGCCTCAGGTGTAAAATGATGGACCCATGTTTCGTCCATGGTTATGAATCGACGCAAAAACTCGGCTTTATTGCTGCGAAACATTGTCAAACACTCGATGGATACATCCTCACGTTGCTGTTTGTGCTCCATTGTGAGCAAACGCGGCACCAATCTTGCGCACAGCTTTTTCATGTCCAAATTTTCGGTCAAAATGTAATGCACAGCACTTTTTGAAATGCCTGTCATGTCTGCTATCTCGCACACTTTTTGTCGACGGTCATCCAATACCATTTTGCGGATTTTCTTCACATTTTCTGACGTAGTGACCTCACTTGGTCGACCACTGCGGTGTTCATCCTGGCAGCTCGTTCGACCTCGCTTAAACTCAGCTACCCAATATTTGACCATTGTAAACGAAGGAGCAGACTTTCTCAGAATAGAATCCAACGCGGCTTTGATATCGGTTGGACTTAGACCTTTCAAATGAAGGTATTGTTATCACATAATGATGCCCGATTTTTTCTGTATTCACAAATTCACTGAGAGCGTTCACTTTGGATGTCTGTAAAAACATAATAATAAACGTACCGTTATGAATTTTTCAAACGAAGTTGTTGAAAGTTGGTATTGTCCATCGCAGTAATTGTTTTTTTAAAACTAGCTGTATTCATAAGTCAGGTCGGGTACTTTTGGGACTACCCTCGTATCTAACATCAAACTAATTCTTTATATTGCATCAATTTCTCAAAGTGGTCTTCCCTAGAAGAGCGATCTGATGCAACAATTTCGTAGCCGAAAAATAACTTTTCTGAGAATTGAATACATGTTCAATTTTCAAATTATGCAGGTTCATCATTTTCACCTGTCCTACGTAAAATACATAAAATTATTGTTCGCAATGTGTGACTCTTCTAAATTCAATGCATACATGTATCATGAGTAATATTGTAGAAATTATTCATTGCCAATTTAAGATTATTATTCATTTGACCTCAAATTCCACTTCGCAATAGTCACAAAACTTGAATTTCTAATCAACTTGAGATGATGCACTACGAATAAGCTACTCATTCTGTAAACTGTAATTTCCCTCTCAATTCATTGAGATGACGCCCGTTTACATATTTCCGTAAAACACTTACAATTGAGTAACCCCCGACAATTAATCCCTGAAACATAAATCATGAATACTCCAAAATTTAAAAATCTCGATCTGCATACATATTTGCATATAAAAAACACCGAAATAATTTTGGAAAAGACTAAATGGAAAGTATGGGGAAAAATTGGATTTGCAAGGTAAATCAATTTTGCGCACTGAAAGCTCAGAAACATTGTATAAATTACTAAATAAGTATGAAAAGAGTTTTACTTGTTAACACGATTGAATGATTCATATGATGACGATTGAAGATGCGGCAATGCTGGAAGAAACGAAAAAGAAAACTTTCTCTGATGGTATGTGAAATTGGGTATCAGCTGGTTGGAGCCGGCAACCTCATTCAATTTTATTTCATGTCGATGAATGAAAATATTCTGTTCGAAGAAGAAAACGCCCACGTACGCGTAGTCATATTTTAATATGTTACTATGATTAATCTATGTATTGTCGATACATTAAAGGGGAAAGGCTTATGTAAATTAATTTGCATTGAGCGAAATTCAGCTTTCATCATGAAAATCCTCACATAAATAATCAAAGTTTATAAATAAAATAAAGTGCATCTTTAATTAAAATAAAGTGCATCTTTAAAGATAACGATATCACGCATATCAAATGCAGGCTCATTATATCGCTTAAACGACGCCGGATCTACATCATCTTCGCGAAGTTTCACTTAATCGCCTCATTTCTAAGAAAACATCTAATTTCCGATAGGATGGTAATGAAAAGTTGTTTTATCCAGAATAAGCCGGGCAAACAACTAAATACGACAAAAACAAACTAGTCGCGAATGTGCAACAACTAATAAAGCACAAACGATCATTACAACAAAATTGTTTATTAAGAAAAAGCGATTTCATTTTAAAGAAAACCAGACAACGAGGAAAAAGTAATCGAGAAAAATAACGCATCAAGGAAAAACCTGCTAACCACGATCTAAACTCTGGTGGCGACGATGGCTATGACCGTATGCAGGATGCAAGACTTTGATGAGCAAAAGACACTGTTAATGACTGATAATGGCAATGACAAACAGTTGAGTCGAAGATGCAACTATTAAATACATTACATGACCGTTTGTATGCAGTAGTGTCTTGCATTCTTATTGAAATTTCCTTTGGAAAGCAATGCATCGTTTGCGATTTCTTTAAAAGCTAAGACGACGGCGACAACAACTATGGTGCGCGTACATAGAAATTGATCGGTGATGAACGGATGTTTTATGCGTAAAAAATGAACTTACTGAAAGTTGACGTGATTTTCATTTGATTTCTACTTGACGCAAGCAAATCAAGTGGTAAAATCATTGTTGATGTCATCACACGGTGAGGATATTGCTTAATTGATGTACTCGTATGCAAAATCGAAATTAAAGTACTCAATGCAGGTTTTACTAGTGACTGATTTCTCCAATAATTAACATTACAGCGCCTCAATAATTCTCAATCAATACCTACATACGTGATTGGCAAGGTGTTGAAATATTTCTTTTAAAGTTAAAAATCGTTGATTGGCAATGAACCAACCTATGCATCTTAAGATAATCCACTAAGAAATCAATGGAGTATGATTAATTGAGTTCATGGTCGAACGTTTCTTGAGTTTTCATTAGCATCACAATAGAAAATCCCCTATTATATCACGACACATCTTCTTTTGTCGCTGATAGATTTACAAATTTTACAATAGACAGTAACGCTATACGCAATAATATGTAATCGAGTTGTAAGTTTTCGTAATTCTTCAATTAAGATTTATTTTTATTTTATTTTTATTTTATTCATTAACCAAACAAGGTACAAAAAAATGTTTAATTACATTTCATAATATTTATTTAATTTTATTAACAAACAAAAATTGGGGGGGGGGGGGATTGGTTGAGGAATTACAGTTCAGGATATTTAAGGATTCAAGGCTTTAAGTAGGTTGGTTTTTAAAGTGGCTTTCGAAATGCCTGGTGTATAGCAATTCTTCATAGTATTAAATGTTCTGCAGCATCTATTAATAGGCTCATTATCTGCATAAATAGTTCTATGCTGCGTCACTTTGAGTAAAGGAGTGTGCCTAGTTTGTCTCAACGCACAATTAAAATTAAATTTCGTGGAGAGTGATGCAATCTGAATGCCTTCTTCAATATACATAAAGGTGAAACAGCACGACGAGATTTGTCTTCTTAATGACAGAGAACTTAGATTTAATAGCTTAAGCCTTTGTGTGTATTCAGGTAAGGTAGAAAATTGTCTGGGATCGTATAAATCCCTTAAGGCAAATAGTACAAACTGCTTCTGGACGGACTTAATTCTATTTGAATGTACTTCGAAGATAGGGTCCCAGACAATACTTGCATATCCAATATCGGGCGATCTTTTCGAACCAAACTCGATGCCCTGGAGGACGCTGTCTCGAACACAGAGGGCCACATGCTGGTCGGGGGAGACTTCAACGCTAGAGCCATTGAATGGGGTATGCCACAATCCGACCCAAGGGGAAAGCAAATCTTGGACATGGCGGCCAGAACAGCGCTTTTTGTCCTAAATACTGGTAACACCCCTACTTTCCGCCGCTGGGGTTGCGTAGGAACCATACCCGATGTGACACTCGCTTCGGAGTCCCTGGTACCCAGAGTACACAACTGGCGAGTACTAGAGGACTACTCGGCTAGTGATCACCAGTATATAGCGGTTGAGATTCACGACGGTGCCACTCTGCGTGCATATGCCCAAACTTCAATCCTCGGATGGAGGACTGGGAGGATGGACGTTGAGAGGTTTGCTGACGCACTTACGGCAGGCGCACCGTTGCTGGGAGCTCCGCCAGGGAGTGGAGGGCCTACAGCCAAGGACTTGGTGAACTCAACTATGAGTACCATCATAGCTGCTTGCGAGTCTTCCATGCCCCGTCGGAGACCCCGACATGGTAAGCCTCCAGTATACTGGTGGTCAAACGAGATCGCCGAACAAAGAAGCGAGTGTCACAAACTTCGGCGAGAGGCCAAGCGGGCGCGAACACGGGAGGAGGCAGACACTAGACTAGCAGCATACAGGTCCGGCAGGAAATATCTTCGCAGGCTTCTTAACAAGAGCAAGGCCCGATGCTGGCAAGACCTCGTGGATGATGTAAATAGGGATCCGTGGGGCCTTGGCTACAAGCTGGTCATGGGGAAACTTGGTGCCCTGCGGAAGCCTTGTATACATGACGCGGAAAAGATGGACGCGATATTGCGGGGACTCTTCCCCGCCCATCCCGTCCGTGTTGACGCTGTCCATGGTGAAACAGCAGTCGAGTGCCCACTCTTCACACAGCTGGAACTGGAGGAGGCAGTCCTCTCCCTGAAAGCGAGGAAGGCTCCAGGTCCAGATGGTGTTCCAGCTGAGGTTTTGCAGCTCGTCTATCACCATTGTCCTGACTTGCTGCTCAGCATATTCAACGCTTGCCTACGGGACGGAGTTTTCCCGGTACGATGGAAGGTGGCGAGGCTCGTGCTGGTCAGCAAGGGGAAGGGAAATCCCGAATCGCCGTCTGCATACCGCCCGTTATGCATGCTAGACACGGCTGGGAAAGTGCTAGAGAAACTCATCCAGGGAAGACTCACTGACGCGATTCGGGCTGCTGGGGACCTATCTCCTCGGCAGTACGGCTTTAGAGCAGGACATTCTATCATTGATGCGATTGCAGAGGTGGTGAACGCGGTCCAAAAGGCAGAGGCATATAGTCGCACCAAGCGACGGATCGTCCTGTTGGTGACACTCGAAGTGGAGTTCCTTCAACTCCTCTAGATGGGTGGATATTCTGGACACGCTGGAAAACTCTTTTCAAGTTCCAGAATATCTAATGCGGCTTTTGAGGAACTACCTAAAGGACCGAAGCCTGCTCTACGACACGACACAGGGCCAACGAAGGATGGAAATTACATCGGGTGTTGCCCAGGGATCTATCCTTGGTCCGGACCTGTGGAACGTGTCTTACGACGGGCTACTGAGACTTGAGATGCCAGATGAGTCGCGCTTGGTCGGCTATGCGGATGATGTTGCGGCTCTGGTCGCCGGAGGCACCGTTGAACAAGCGCAACTTAGGCTAGGTATGCTAATGCGCCGAGTGAGGGACTGGATGACTGCTCGCGGGCCCAGTTTAGCACTGGAGAAAACCGAAGTGGTCATCTTGACAAAAAAGAGAATCCCTAGAGTAAGGATGATCAGTATTGGAGATATACAGATCGAATCGAAGCCAGCGGTGAAGTACCTGGGGCTACTGATCGACTCGAAGATGAGTTTCTCTGAACAAATCAGGGCAACGGCTGAGAAGGCTGCTTCGGGAATATCGGCCCTGAGTCGACTTATGGCCAACGTAGGGAGACCCAGCCCATCAAGAAGACGCCTCTTGATGAGTGCTGTAGGGTCAGTGCTAATGTACGGAGCAGAGGTATGGGGCGACGCTCTCAGCAAGGAGGTATACCGAAAACGATTGGCACAGGTACAGAGAAGAGGAGCACTGAGAATTGCATCTTCGTATCCAACAGTCTCCGACTCGGCGGTGAGAGTGATTGCAGGCGTGATACCTGTCGCCCTCCTTGCTAGAGAGCGCCGCGCTATTTACCTGCGCCGAAACGAGGATGCGAGGGAGATGGTTGTCCGCGAGGAGAGACAACGCTCGCTCAACGATTTGCAGCAGTCTTGGAGGAATTGCACGAAGGGAAGGTGGACTGCGCGCCTCATCCCGGATGTGAGACCGTGGCTAAATCGAAGGCATGGTGAGACTGACTTCTATCTGACCCAGCTTTTGAGCGGGCACGGGTGTTTTCAGTCTTACCTGCACAAGATCGGTAAGTCACGGTCTCCCGATTGTCGGTTTTGCCCAGGAGAGGAGGATAATGCCTGTCACACATTTTTTGCGTGTACTAAATGGGCCAGGCTGCGAAGGGAACTCTACAGGGAGATGGGAGAGCTCACCCCGGATAATATAGTTGCGGTGATGCTCGAATCGGTTGACAAATGGAACCAGGTGGCACATTATGCTCGGGCAGTCCTAAAATATAAAAGGGACTCACAGCAGCCGGAGACACTGGGGCTGCGGGATCGCTCTTCTGGCAATTCCTCTTCCCCCTCCCCTCCCGCTAGGAAAGGGACTCCCCAGCTTGAAGGCGCCCCACGGCGTAACAAAACGAGACCTGGCCCGAAGTAATGTGTCAAACGGTTCCAGGCTAGGTTCTCAGATTGACAGGGGAGGTGTTTAGTGTATAGTCCAAAGGTATCCTCCATGGGAGTCCCACACTGCCAGACTCGGTGGGCATAAATGCCTTCACCTCCCTACCACAAACAAAAAAATATATATCGGGCGAACAAGGGCCGTGTATAAAGATTTTGTTACCCATATATTCATGAACTCCTTCGCACGTCTTTTAATAAAACTTAGTTGCTTATTAGCCCTGGCTAAAATTTTGTCGTAATGCAAATTATAACGAAGTTTCTGATCCAAGGTTATACCAAGATCATTAACATACTCAACTCTTACAAGCTCGACATTTTTAAGGACGTAGGTATTCTTGGCCAAGTTTCTTTTACGGGAAAAACTTATAACTTGACATTTACTTGCGTTGAGTTTGAGTTTATTTTTTTCACACCATTGTTGAAGGCAAAGAAGTTTAGTCTGAAGGAACAGTGCTTCAGCTTGTGAGCCAACAGCGTGGTAAATTTTTAGGTCATCAGCATAGAGTAGATGTGGAATGCCGGCAAGTTCTTTTGATAGATCAGATATGAATATATTAAATAGAAGAGGTCCGAGATAACTACCTTGTGGAACACCCGATGATGCTCTGAGTTTCTTTGAATAGCACCCCTAAAATTTTACGGTTTGACTGCGATGAGAAAGGTACGATATAAGCCAATTTAGAAGAGAGTGATTCCAAAGTTTTGCAATTTTTTTATTAATATAGAGTGATCTACTTGATCGAAAGCCTTACTAAAGTCAGTGTATACTGCATCAACTTGCTGCGCTTTTTCCATGGCATTAAGGACGTCGGAAACCAAGATTATAAGATTAGTAGCAGTTGAGCGACCTTTACGAAAACCACGTTGCTGGTCGTTAAGGAGTAGATCTACAAAGGTCGAGAGCTTATCATGTATTAATTTTTCAAATAATTTTGGTATAGTGGATAGTATTGCGATGCCCCTGTAATTCTCAACAGATTTTTTATCTCCATTTTTGTAGATTGGTATAACGTTGGATAATTTCCACACAGTCGGAAAGACGCCTGATGAGAAGGATGTATTGAAGATTATATGAAGCGGTTTAGATACCTGTGCTAAACAATTAAGAAGAAAAGACGGAGGAATAAGGTCTGGTCTAGGGCCTTTGTTAAGGTCCAGTTCGTTGATGGCTCTATTGATATCTTCTAGAGTAAAAGTTATATCTGCAATGCCAGAACTATGAGGTATTTGCGACTGATGAAGTATGGGCGAGCTAGCTGGCAGAAAAACCTCTTGGAAGTATTCAGCAAACATATCACAGATAGTTTTACAATCAGAGGAAGTATTTTCTCCCTTAGTCATTGTTGCTGGATACCCGGATGATTTTCTTTTAACGTTTACAAAATCATAGAATTTCTTAAGTTCACGCATTATATTTTCTCCTGTTATATTAATATAGTGATTGTATGCCTCACGAGATTTTTGAGAGAATTCATTTGCTAAATTTTCATAACTCACCCTGATCTGTTCGTTAGGGTTTGAACTATTTTTTAAGATCTTGTACAATTTATTTCTATGATTTCGTAATTGTCTTAGTTCTCTATCCAGCCATGGTTCCGATTTTTTATTTCTTTTCTTTATTTTAGGGACGAAACTTTCGATGGCGTAAAATACTATCTGGTAGAATGACGATACTGCATCGTCCACGCTTAACATAGAAAAAGTTTCAATCCATTCTATAGTCTCTAAAGCCTACATAGTCTGCATTTTGGAAGTCATATACAATTTCATCATTGAATAAATTCGATGTCATCGGATCAGATGTAGAAAGTTCAACCTTTTTCTGTTGAAATGTATGATGTTTGGTATTAGAAAACAGATTTTCCTCGTCAGTCGTTGGACATACTATTACTTCGTCAACAAAATTCATAAAAATTAAATCCAACCAATTGCCATTTTGGTTTGGGGTTGGAGCAGTTTGCTGCAAATCATTGCCATAAAATGTATCGACTAGTTTATTGTCAACGGAGTCTTTAAGGTTAATAGGAAAGAGATATTTTTCTTGTTCGTCAACAACAAAGGATAAATGAGGACGATTAAAGTCACCTAATATGATGATTCTATCATTTTCATTGAGTGATGACAATACGAAAGAAGTTACCTCAAAGAAGTCGTTGTATGTAGTTTCGTCAGAGTTGGGAGGAATATACACTACACCGATGTATAAAAACACATTACCAGGGATAACTCGTACAAACACATGTTCAAAGCATTTAAAGGATGCAGTTGGAATCACTCTACATGATAGAAAATTTTTTATTGCAATAAGAACCCCACCCCTCGAGACTGACCAGTATGCTGATAGTCTCGATCACAGCGGTAGATAGTCCAACTATCATCAAGAATTTCCGCATTTGTATACGAGCTATTTAACCAAGTCTCGGTGATGGTAATAATATCAAAATAGCAAGATTTGGCGTCAATAAATAAATAGTTTAATTTTCCTCTTATACCACCGCAATTGTGGTAGAAGATGTTAATGCACTTTAAAGCTGGTCTCTGGTTAGAAATGATATTTCCTAAAATCTAAAGTCTTTCGCTGTGTTTGAGGGTTTAAATTATCAGTCGTGATGGCTTTATTTTAAGTTTCGGAATCAAAATGACTTTTGTTGCTTTGAGCCACAGGAGAGTTGCTAACGGATATGTTGGACAAAGGAAAATTGTTGGGCTTACATTTTAAATTACGGTGGCATTTATTATTAATAATAGTCTTACTATTTTTCCTTACACTATTCTGGAGACGCCACTTGAAGAACTTGATGCCATTCCATGATAGACATGTACTTTGCTCCTGATGATCACAGAACAGCCAAGCATACTGCGTTGGAATATGCAGTTTGGATGTTGGACGATGAGTTTTTTTTCTTCTAGGGAGAGTTTCAACATAGCAATCTTTGATGCAAAACTCTTCCTGCACAAAACGAAGAACCCAATCCTCATTAGCAGCTGATGGTGCACCTTGAACGAAAAACTTCTTGTATTGGCTCCTTTCGTCACGCAATTGAGAAGTTGTAGCAACCGCACTCGTTGACCTTGCATTTGCCTCTTGAAGTCTGGCCATTCATCCTTGGACCAGAGAGTGCCAAATTTCGACATCATGGAAGATGTGGAGTAGTGGCTGTTGTCAAACATTTCTGGATGATGCTATCGAGTCTCAAACATATTATTAGCAATTTTATTTGAAACAATCCTTTGGTCCTGTTCAACTGGTCTCCCAAAAATGAAAATTCTTTGTGTGTAGTTACATAATTGAGTTGCTTTAATAATTTTTCTGAAAAATTACGAGTATTAGAAATATATATATATATGTATATTTTTAGCAAGTACAGCTAATTATGTATCCCCAATGTACCAGAAATCGAATAACGGTAATGAATTAAATTTATCTTCATTTGAACTTTTATTTCGCAATTTCAGTTCAAGTAAATTATATGAACTTTATCAACTTATAGTTCATAATTATTCACTGGCAACCCAAGAAAATTGCTCAACAGCGAGAACTCGATATTTTTTTTTTCTTCTTTGTATTCCAGTCAATTCAATTTACAATAAGTTCTAGTGCGAATTTCTGTTCCCATTTCGTCTGACAAGATAAAGAGAAATATTACGTAAAATTTTGATTTTTTTTCTTCTCTTTAATGGTTACTGCCGACATAATTCTTTTATCTTTTTCCCACGCATTAACCATATACCTACGTACCTGCCATTACATTCTTGCCTACAAGCAATATCCTAACGACTACTTGCTAGTCTAGCTAACCATTATTATTGTTCGTACGCGGTAAAAAAACAGTTATTTGCGGTTCACGTGAACTGTAATCAGGCTGCGGGATTTGAGCAATGCTATTAAGATACAATATTATAATTATTGGGAACCTGAGAAATGTGTAACACCTCGCTTATGTATTTCTTTGTACTTTGTATCTTGTTGTACTTGAATTTATTGCAAATATTGTGGGTAATTGTTAATGTAGGTACACAACTTTTGACTTAGTGCAATCGGTAGTCATTTGACAATATTGTGATGGAAAAATTGTGGTTACAGTCCATGGATGCAATGTACTGTATTGCAATCAGATATCGTAAAATTAACAGTATTACAAATATTTCGAAATATATTAATGCAGATCAATTTTTACTTTTAAAGGGGAGGGGGCAAAAATCGAGCACTCGTCTTGATAAGGAACATTTGTGACATTGCCAAAAAAACTTTGAGGTGCGTTAGTCAGGAAACACGCTGGATAGAACGATCCGAAGAGATTCGGCTTTACGGACATCCACCTGCGATGTACAAAAGAACCTAATCAAAAGGGGGTGAAGGCTTTTTAAGCCCAGGACATTTGCACTACACACTATCTACCTCCCTTCTCAACCTGAAAATCCAACCTGGAACCATCTGACAAAATTACTTCGGGCTAAGCCTGGTTTTGCTACACTGTGAGGTTTCTTCAAGTTGGAAAATCCCTCATCTAGCAGGAGGGGAGGGAGGAAGAGGAATTGCTAGAGCATTAATACTTAAGTAATACTTAATTACTTAAGAGGTTAAAAACGGAATCCTGACGCAAGAAGATTTCCTAGCGTGGATAGGTCATTACAAATGCAGGAGGCTGAAGGTAGAGAAGGAGCAAAAGACTAAGCCCCCTGGCAGAGTGCCAGTTTCCTTAGCACCTATTACCAGAAAAAGACTTGCCTGTAGCTCAATTTAAGGGGACAGGAGAAAAAACGAGGGACCAAAAGGAAATACTGCTTCGATGAGGGAGATCCAGATGGCGGTATTCAAGGGGGCCAAGGAAGCGGCTTAACCCTCGAGTAGGTAAGACCGCCTCAAAGCGGGTTTCATTTTAAAACAATAAAAATGATATGCAAACCGTTAATGTTTCTTCGCCGGCTTCCAAATTGGAAATTATTTACAATAAGAACTATAGTGTGTTGAAGCAATCCCGCGTCCAGGTGGGGTTGCCGGTTTAAATCAACTTTACTGTGGATGCTTGTTGTAACATTTATGTATTTGTGTTTTAGGAAAATGGTGAAACCTGCGTCCCGAAAATCATTTCGGTTCTCCAAAATCAGCAGGAAGACTGCAGAAGAAATCGAGGAACTTTTAACTTCGGTTCCATCTGACATCCAGTCGGAGCCTGATGATGAGGAGAGAGGTGATTTCGAAGGAGACAGCGATAACAATATGGATGACTCAGATCACGAGGACAGTTTTACACTCCCCCGACTATCTGACGTTATCGGAGCTTCTGTCACGGGTTGGGAAGGGAACGGGAGTTCTTCTTCACAGTTGGCAAGAGTCACATCAACTGCATATTTATCTCAGGCCGTTCGTGTTAGCCTCAACCTCAGTACAATCGAGTCTATTACACTACCTGCTACGCCTTCTCGCCGTTCTCCACTTGCATCAACATCTACAGCAACACATCGTCAAGAGGTAATAATGTCAAAAAAACAAAAAAATCGCGTTCCCCGTTGCCATTACATGATTCATATGGCCCAAATTTCGAACTGAATGATGGTTTTAACGGAACAGTGATGATGGTTTTAATGGAACAGTTATAGATATCAGCACGAAGTCCACTGAATTTACAAATATTAAGTGAAAAAAAAGCACATGCAGCTCCATGAAAATGAAGTGGCAGTTCGTGGCACTACTAATCTCCCAGAGGATATAAGGCATTTGAAAACCCCATATGAATGCTTCAATTTTTTTTCTTCACCGATGCATTTTTTGAACAACTTGTGGAGTTCAGCAACCTAAATGCTGTTACGTTACAGCTGTTGACCTTAAAAGATTCGTTGGTATTATACTGTATATGTCGTTGTATCGTAACCCAACGGCACAACACTACTGGGGCAAGCTACCTTTTCCTTATCCGGAGATATTTATGTTTCAATGACTTCTCTAAAATGGGGATAAAGGGGGAACCCGGATATAACACTCTTTTCAAAATACGCTCGGACCTCAATGTTCGCTTCGATCTAATTCCGAAGCAACCTAAGCTATGTGTGGATGATCAAATGTGTGCCAACGAAATGCTGTCGAAATTAAGACAGTATATGCCAAATTAAATCACATAAATGGGGCATTAAATTTTTCGTATTATGCGATTCCTTTGGATATTCCTATCGCTTGAAATTTATTCTGGGACTGGTGACAACGATATCATTGATGGGTATCCTAACATAGGCGCGAGTGCAAATGTCGTTGTTCGTTTGACTTCCACGGTGCCACACATGGTGAACCGTGTTGGGGTCTCCGACTTGGCATAAAACACCTTCCAACAGACATGATCATACTCATAGTTGAATTTATTTCATTCTCTGAGTCAGTTTTGTGCTCCTCGGCTGTTAGAGCCTCCAACAGCAGTCATAGAATCTTTCCATGTCCATGTTCCCAGTATGCCACCCAAAGTCGAAGTCTGGATATGTATACGTCGCAAGGTACCACTGTGGATTTTACCGTAAGCTGAGTGTAGACACCAACCACGGTAGAACTCAATGAGCAAATGACATAAAAAGCTTCTTAATGAATGAATATCCAATTTTTTGCAGTCTACCGTAAGCTAAATGTAGACACCAACAAGTTGGAGGGCTAGAGCATTACAGTCTACCATAAGCTGAGTGTAGACACCAACCGGGTTAGAGGGCTAGATTATAGATGTCACTGATGGCACTTCCGTTCGCTTTTTCGTTCGGTACGCTTTTTCTGGGCTCATTCCTCTCGTTCACTTTTCGTTTGAACCTCCGTGGAGGAAGCTAAACTTCCGCTTCGTTACAAGGGTCACCTCCCTAAAAAATTTTGAAATGTTTGATAAGACCTAAACTTTTGAAAGGCCACTACTTTTGACCTTCCAACGCAGTTTAAGCTTTGTAGCTGCTATAGATTATGAGAAAACTTGTTCTGACGCACGGACAGACGCACAGAAGGACAAATAGACACACGGGCGGACAGACAGAACGTGAAACTAGTAAGTCTTTGTAAAACTTGTTTTACAAAACCCTAAAAACGATGCGTAGCCCGGAGTAATGTATCAAACAGTTCCAGGCTAGATTCTCAGGTTAACAGGATAGGTATTTAGTGAGTTGTTTAGTCTGAGAGACCCACATTCAGGTCTCAGACGGCCTTCACCTCTCAACCACGAAAAACCTTTAATTGTTCTTGCTGTAGAGAAGTTATTGTACATATTTCGGAATAACAAAAATTTAAAAAAATATAAACTGACTTCAATATGCCTCACTTAAATTATGTTTAGACATATAGTTATTCAAAATGAGGAAATTTATTCAGTCGTAATCCCATGAGATTTATTTCAGGGTATTTTGAAGTAGGTGTCTTTTTTCAATTTTTTGTTCATTCCACCTTTTTTAACCGACTTCTGTACATGAGTAGCTTACCGGTTTCGCTCGTATTTTTTTTTTGACTGCTTTTATGTAAGTCTATGTACAACTTTTCAACAAGGATAGGTAGAGGAGCCCTGTTTCCACTTAACTATTGGGTTTGCTTTTTATTAGGTCGCATATGAGAATAATAACACCGGTAAATACGATTTATCGCCATCGGTAATCGTTGTTAGTCTTGATTTCGATTATTATGCTTGCCGGTGATGCAGAATATATTAGATTCAAATGGTTCGGAAGTGAATTGTAATCGGAGATATTAATAGGTAATATTTGGTTTGCTGTAGTTTTGAAATTTAATTTTAATATACAAGAGCTGTCCAGAAAGTAACAGACACTTTGGCCTCGTATGGCAACGGACGGGGCTACTGCCACTGTCTTGGCATCAGAGTGCTCCTACACTCAGTACGCAACCAACCAGGGTAGCTTGTGCATCGTGCCTATCGTACTTTGTATACAGTGGAGTGTTAAGATAAGCGCTGCAATGGAAAACTCCAAAATTTGTGAAATGCGAGCTGTGATAATTGTTGGCGGAAAACCACAAACTAATTGAAATTCATCGCCAGATTTGTGATGGGTACCGCCAAGTGATAATGAGTGAAACCCGAGTGAGGCAGTGGTGCATTGATTTCAAAAATGGCCAAACCAATGTTCACGATGAGGATTGTAGTAGTAAGTCTAGTTTTGTGAGTGATGAATTGGTAGTAAAAATCAACGGAAAATCTGTGAATTTCGTCGTTTCCTGGTTATGGAGCTCTCAGAACATTCCCCCTAAATATCACGGAGTTTAACTCATGAAATTGTGGTTGGTAAACTTGTTTGCTACAAATTTTGTGCCAGGCGGGTTCCGAAAATCGTAACGGAAGACTACAGAAATTTACTGCGGCACTGACATTCCTGGAAGACTACGATAAAAGGCGCGGAGCGACTACTATCTGTTCCCAGCGATGGAGACATGGCTCGCTACGCAACGCTTTGACGCTGACGCTGAACTGCATGCCAGTGTAAACAAGTGGTTGAACCCCTCGATGGCAAATTTCTACAAAGTGGGTATTGAATCGCTTCTACCACGTTATGATAAATGGCGGTTATTTAGAAAAATAGCCTAAGAGTTTACCTTCAAAATGTATTCAATAAAAAAAATGTGTTCACTTTGTTTATTTTTTATATCAAAACGCCTTTCTGGACAGCCTTCATATTTCATATAGAATATACTCAAAAATATTCTGTTCTGAGGCCTTCCACTGCCTAAAGCTGAGATATTTGAGACTATTAGTTTTTCCAACTTTTAGACTTTACATTAGTTCTATCTTTGGAGACATCCATGAATTAATAATCCATATTAGCTTAGATATAATAATTTAAATTATTAAGAGAAATATGGAATCCATACAATTTTTGAATGCTCTTTCTATTGAATATTTGTCCTTCAGTTGAAATAAAAAATACCACAGAAGCATTTATGATACATTTGAAAATTTGTTTAGTATATAGTGTACTTATATCTATTCGTTCAAACTACTAAACTCTTAAAGGCTATTGAAGCTATGCTTCTTATGGCAAGTTCTGGCGGCTGGATTAAACGCTGAAAAAACTACATAACAAGTCGAAGTAGCAGGAGAGCACTCCTGCCAGAAGGTTTTGTAAAATAATTAATAACTCAAACAACGTCTTCTGTATATCAAACTTGACTCATACATACATATATTCCATGAATTGAGTTAAGAAAACTAATACTCGTATATAGTTATTATATATTCTAATTTGCCGCCATTTTATTTTAAGTGTGTTTGCTATTGTTTGAATAGCTATGATAAAATATAAATGCTACAAAATATTTTTAAAACTTTCATCAAAATCCTTATAGATCTGTAGTTTTTAGGTCCTCTGCGAACGTTTTAATTGATAAATGTTCAATCGTCCATAACTTAGCTATTTATGGCTTGATATTAATGAAACTTTCAGAATTTAAGGCGCACCTTTCGGTTTTATAGGTGAAAATGTAAATTCATAAAACGTACTATTATTAACAACTTAAATAGATTTTTGACTTCTGATGTGTTTTTTTGGTCTTGAACTCATAAGGACCTACTTTCGTGATTTTTTTGCCCAAAGGCATCCAATTGCAAAGGAGGAGGGTGGACACATATTTTTCGTTAATTTCCCCTCACTGTTTACCCGTCGGTGCAAATGCTACTATTTCTTATCAAGCCCTTTCATTTGCTACCCATATTGACTGCCTTTGGTAAAAAAAAATTGTTTAAGACCCACCCTCTTTTATGGAGAGGCCCCTTAAATCAGCTTATACAATTTTTTTTTGTACTGTGACTTCTAATAGGGCACCACTTTTGACCTACGTACTAAATTTCATTACTCTAGTTTATGTGGTTTTGCAGAAACCTTGCTGTGACTCATGGATGAACAGACAGGTCGCGATTTGAGTAAGATATTGTAATTATTATTTTTTGATTTTCTTGGAAAGTCGTTGGGCCTTGCTTTTCAAGAAAAAGGAAAATTAACGTGCGAATATCAAATAAAAAAAAATTATTGACTGTTGTAAAAATTATTTTAGAATATGGTTAAAAATGAGTTTTAAACTCTTGACGTAGTATCCAGCACAGGGATGTACGCCGGTATGTTAGGAATTTTCATTGTCTACCACACACTGGGGGTTTTCTTCGCCGACGTCAAGTTCTTCCGCCAATATTTATTGCATTTGCGTAGATCAGTCGGTAGTTTTCATCTTCTTCCATTTTGGAACGTAGCAAGTAGCGTGTCTATCATTGTTGATGCTTCTGCCACATCGATACTTTATTTTTGAAAAATTTCACTGAGCGAATGAGAGTGATAAATATCAGATAAGCGATGAGTGATAAATATCAGATAAGCAGAAAACAACAACAACACAATTAACTGAAAATTTCACAAAGCTGCATTGAGTATGGTAGCTCTTCCTGCTGTTTCATTGTCTTTCTACTCAAATATTTTTGTCAGATAGGTGTAGCAGTACGATGTAAAGGTGCCGTCAATCGTAAATGAAAACACCTTTGCATTGTGCTGCTATACCTATCTTGTTTCACATAACATCAGTTCCTATTGTGGTGCAGAACTTCAAATTGAGATTCATTTTCTTCATTTCCTCTTCGTTCAAGTGCAACTCCCATAAGAAATAATTCCCTATCAGCTTGCCTCTCTTCTTACGCAGTTTTTCACATCTGCTTCAGAGTCGTCAGAGCCTCATCTTTTGCATTAGAATTCTTGGACAACTCACCAAAAGCATCCAAAAACGTCACAAAAGCTCAGCAACCTCTTAAATCGGAAATTTATCAAATGTTTATAAATTATTCACATATTAATTTCCCCTATTTTGCTACCTTGGATCCACTACTACTGTACATTTTGTAATGAACAAATTCCAGATCAATGAATGATTTTCTAAGTCATTCTTCTTCTTCTTCCTCTTAACACTACGGCCCCTTTCGACCCTTCAGTTCCTGCAAAAAGTCAAACAAACAAACAATTTCGAAATACGAGCTAGGGATTGGGAAAACCGCATCGATTTAATCGAAAAATGGATTTTTTGGTTCAAAAACAGTTTTTTTCGGAGGTTTTTTCCTCCCGGTTTAAACCGGTGTTTTCTTTCAAATTGAAGAACCGGATACAAAGGCACAGAAAAATACCGAATGCAAAAACCCGGAAAATCGTTTGTTCGCCATCCAAACCTAGACAGTATTAATGACCATAGTCACCAGAGTAAAGCAAATTTCTATATTTAATTGGTTCTTGTTATTAGTTGTATATATATTTCGTTTCAATACGAAGGACTTTACATAGAATGCGAAGTGAATCTAGCTCTTCTTATTTTAAAAATTTGCTAAGAAAAAAACCGAAAAACTGGCTCTTTCAAAAACCGGTATTTTAGGCTGTAAGAAACCATAGATGAAAAAAATGGAACACCGAGAAACCAGTTCTTTTAGCAAAAATCGCCATCCCTAACACAAGCAGCGAGAATTGTCTTCGTTGGCAGAGTCAGACCAGCGTTTCCTCGGCTTTCCCACTAGTCTCCCCGCTTCAATTATCCCAATGAATACCTTTTTGGGTATCCGTTATTCATCTATGCAATTCACGTGTCAAACCCATTGCAATTTCCGCAGTCTTACAATCGTTGAGAACTTCGGCTAGTCAAAAGTTTCATACAGCTCATGGTCGTATCGAATCCGCCATTGGTTCTTTAGCTTCGCTGCGATTGTTTGCCTCAGAACTCATTGAAGGTATTCTATATATTTGCGGATGCTAGGATTAGTCTCCATGTTTCACACGCATAGCTCAGCACAGGTCTTATCGCTGACTAGTATACTTGGAGCTTTGTTTTCCTATATACGCAGCTGGTTATCAAGATCGTCAAAACTGAATAAAATCTTTTATTTGCGAGCTGTATTTTTCAGCTTTTTCATTTCTTTCATTACCAATTCCAGTTATTTTGGGGCCTAAATACACACATTTGCTCACATTGTCGCTACTGTATTCATCAAGTGTGGATATCTGAGGTAATTTTGCTCGATTGCGTCAAAAGGTTTGTTTTATTCTTATTGATTTGTAGCCCTCCTAGTTTTGCTTCGCTGTCGTGTTTCAGGAAAAGTTTTTTGGCGGTTGTTAACGACGTGACAAAATGTTGATGTCGTTCGCATACGCTACCCATTACCTTGGCTTTCCAAGTCACATAATGCTTAACTATTTTTCACCTGAACTTCGCAAATCGTAAAACCAAAATTATATTAATTACAACATCAAAGTTAAATCTTTCAATAAATGTCGGGACCAATTCTAAAGTAAATACAAAAGTAGAAAAATTCAGATCTATATCACCATAGTACGAGAAAACTTTTCTAGTATTTATGCCTAATGACAAGTAGACTAGAACTTTAAGAAATAATTTAAGAATTCGATGCACATACCGCGGCAACATACCTTCCATTACCCATATAAAGTTCAAATTCTTCCACTTACTGATATCGCGATCAGGTTCAATAGTTCTTAAATGATATTATTTCTATTCAAGCTTCCATGAATAGCAAATAGTCATAGAGACGTGTTTAGCAAACAAAATCACCTGTCTGTTGTCTGAATCTTGGACATCGCGCAAAGATATGCTTACCTGCTCTTTTGCCAAGATACAATCTCTGCATTTCATTTAAGCTATCAATCAACTCAATTTCCCACATCAAACTATCACATTTTTTTTCGTTCTTCTTTCTAATCGCGATAAATTAAATAAAATGTGCACGCTTTGGAAATAACTGTAGCGAAATGAAACTTTCATATCCATGCAAATTCCGATACAAGTCATGAACGTTGGCGTGTACAAAATTTATAATTTACAATACGCTTCACGCAAAAAGGAATCGTAATTTATTAACTATTTGATGAATAGTCGAAAATGAAAAGTTTCAAGCCGTGGATTAGATTAAACTATCATAGAAATAAATAACGACTCTTCAAATCATCCAACCATTTCAGAAGTATAAAAAAATCTTATAAATGCAAACAATAAAACTACAATATGATTTTACCGTTGAATTAAGATGTATTTGTACTCTTTCAACAGATCATAGAATAGTTTAATTTTTGGGGCCAATAAAGCCGGGCTAAGATTTGAAATTTTCTTACCAAATATAAAACCATCTGCAGAGTTTCCGACGAGTACTTTCTCAACTTCTTCCCGTATGAAAATCGACAGTAAAAATAAACAATTTTCCGTCTTACGCGCAATGAGCAAACCTGAGCGAGCATCTTTCCATACTGCCCCGAAAAGCTAACAAACATCGAAAAAATTAGAAATACGAGTAAAAGAAATGTTTCTAGGTCGACGTTAGCCGGAACAATTATTACATGGCAAATTAACCATCGAGGTCATTATCAAGCATAATAATGTTTACTCGAACACGGTAATGGTTTATTTTGCCCTCTGACTCGAGTGGAAGTGAATCTTTAATAATGGTTTTTTTTTTAAGCAAACACATCTTTTTCTCACGACTATAGATAGCACAAAGTAGCGTATGGATATGGTTTTGGTTTTCGTGGTAAGATTTACTGAAAAAGCACGTGAATAGATATGAAAGTAACATGCTTTCTGATTGTGAGTTTGGATGATTTAATAGTTTTAGATACTTTCTTGAGTTGGTTAATGAGGTTTTGATGGGTGGAAGAATGTAAGTGAAAGTTGATGAGAATACAAAATCAGAATAATTTCATTGGATTTCATTTGAGCTTTGGGTAGTTTTGAACAGATATTAAAAGTCAAATTGAAATTAATTCAATTTCACTCTCATTGATATTGCAGAGTTAATTTCGAATTTTGCTTTGAGCAATCGATTTATCACCATTTAAAAATGTAGACTTAAATTTGATAGCATTTTGCATACAAGAGCGTATCATTAAATGTAGATTTTTAATCGAAACCTACTTAAGACATGATTTTTTTTCTTAAAAAACTTATTCTTTTTAACACTTTAAATTAAATAAATTATAATTTTATTGCACTGCAAATATATATTAAGGGTTTCTAACTCGTTTATCATTATGTTATTAATTTTTCATTTCGTTATTTTCAGGCTGGGATCTTAAAGGACTAAGCTGTTATAAATATTTTAACATAAAGCATTCATGGGAGAAAGCAGCCGAGCTCTGCCGAAGGTAAATAATTTTATTAGAGAATATTTCAAATGTTTTGTGCATTATGAGTTTTACAATCTCGTGCAAATTTTTTCATGCTTTACTTTCAATGTTTGATACTACGACGTATTGGGTCAATTTGTCTTATACGTCAAAGCAGGACATCCTCAAATTTTATTCCTTCAAAACCAAAATAAATGTTTATAATGAAGTTATAATATCTTTAATAATAAAAATAGAAATGATAGTTTATTTTGCGCAATCTAGTGTGATTGTTTATTATATTTTTCCGACGAGTGAATTTGCTTTCGTCTTTCAATGTGAATGCAGCTGTTGGCATGACATATTAACGCTATGTTTTAATACGAATTTTGCTTTTAGAACTGCGACTGGTAGTTGTGTTTTTTCACTAGTCCAAATTTTATTATGTGAGAAAATACTCGTTCAACTAGAGCTTTACTGCCTGGAACACACAAAATACGAGTACGCTCAACTATTATGCGAAAAGTATTATATTCCGCGTAGTCCACGCGGTGTAGTAGTTGCACTGTTCGCTGTAAGCCAAAGGCCCCTGGTTCGAATCCCGTTGGTGGCAACGAGATTTCTTTAAAATGATTCTTCGGACGGACAAAAGCCCGTTCAATTATGATACGAACTTGTTTCAAATTAGAACATATCGCAGCTGGGTGAACGGACATATGGCCAAAGCATGGTACTGAACATATCATACATATATGATAATGAGATACTCCAACTATTTCTAAGTGAAGGCCCAAAAGGGGCTGTAGTGTTCAAGAAAAAAAACTTTATTCCAAATGGTTTGCTTGAATAGCCTGGATCAACGAGTTTCAATAGTTCTGTTGATGGTATTCCATTCGCTTATTTTTTGACTTGTGATATAATTATAAATAAAAAAAAAAATCGTTAAAAACGTTTGCATCTTGATTACTCTTAATTAAACATCCGTTCCCTAAAAACAACATCCCATAACCTCTCATGACCTTTTTCTCCTATTGCACACTCTATCCTTTACCTTTCCATCAGAGATTGAAGATGTATTGCTCACTTTACATTAATGATGGTCTGGGTGCTGGTGGAATACCAAATTTGTTCATAAAGTCATTATCTTCTTCATTATCGATCCCCCTGTTAGGTATTTGCAGCATAAGCATTTCTTTATGCTGCTTCCCTAATGTCTAGAAGCAAGCTAATATCCTTCCGATTCATAAGACGGGGAATAGTAGTGGAATCCCGAACTATCGTCCGATTTCTTTATTGTCTTGTTTAGTCAAGCTCCTTGAGCGAATTGTACTTTATATTACCTATTTAGGGATTGGATTGATGAGGATCTGCAAAACTTTCTGATGACATATTCCAGAGCCAAATTGAATAGCAATGGGACCAGCGTATCTCCCTGCTTTAGTCCGATATTGATGTCAAAGGCGTTGGTGAGTTGGTTATTCATGCGGACTTGGGAGGTTGTCGGCGTGATTGTCATTTTGGTAAGACGGACTTATTTGGCTGTGATACCAAAGTAAAGCATTATTTGGTACAGTACGTTACGATCAATACTGTCGTATGCTTGCTTGAAGTCAACGAAACGTCTATGTTGAACTCCCAGGATTTTTCAAGCACCTGCTTGACTGTGAACAATTGGTCATTTGTCGATCTACCTGCTCTAAAACCACCTTGATACTCCCCGATAATATTGTTGCGTATGACCCGATTTTATTTTCTAAGATTAGAAAATATTTTGTTCGCCGTACAAAGTGGTGATATACCTCTATAATTTTCGCACTGTAACTTGTCACCTTTTTTTGGAAAGGGAATATAATTGATTGGCCCCACTCGTTCGTCATATGTTCTTGTTGCCAAATATGCTAGATGACTTTGTTAATAGCTTTATGAACACTACTGCCACCATATTTGATGAGCTCCATTGGAATCTCATCGATGCCCGGCGCTTTACTATTCATTTGGGGTTTGATGATGGAACAAACTTCATCCAGAGTTGGTGGGGCCAATGGAAGCTCTCCGCAGACATCTATAGGCTCCGATGTTCTGGAAGTGTGCGGAGGATTAAGGAGGGTCTTAAAATATGATGCCAATCTTTCCTTAATCTTGGTTTCATCCGCGATGATATTGCCGATGTCATCACGACAGAACGTGGTTTTGGGCTGATAACCACGTTTCAGGCTTTTCACTACTTTGTATGCTTGTCTTGTGTTTTTGCTCGCTAAACTTACATCTATACTCCTCAATTGGTCGTCATAGTATTTTCTTTTCTTAATCCTTATTATCTTATTCGCTACTCTTCTGAGAGTTAGTTAATTATGGTACATAATTTTCATGAAAATGATGTCTTATAGTTAAATGAAAACTCGATTATGCTCATCTTTAAAGTTATGATCAGTTATGGAAGGAAAAGTATCTCCTTTTTAAGTCAAGCAAAAAATAATATACCGAAATTAGGAAAATTTGGTAGACCCATGAATTGAAGAATCTGTCAACAAAGCTACGCAAGGAACTCCACGAAACAGCAATAGCTGCGGATTTTGTACGAGCGCATCCAAATTTTTTTTCAAAGCATGATTCGAAAACTGTGATTTTCTTGCATAGTGTGGTAAGCCCATATCTTCTGCTATGGCAACATTAATATCTTTAGTAGACGGTGATTCGATATGAAAGAACTAGAAGTGGCAGCGTATTTAGACTGCCTGTGCTCATCTAAATGTAAATATTTTTCTAACTCACTAGCGCCACCGAGTGCAACACTAAAATCCATACGATAGTTTTCACATGTGATGCCTGTGGGAACACCTTTTGTTTAAGGAATGGATAGTTACTTTGCAAATTGAAATTAAAAGAACACTCTCATTGAGGCATTCTAAAATTGTCTGTGCTCACAGAAGAATAGACACAAATGAATTAGCTCACTCATAAATGTCAATGGCTAATTATTTGCAGTCATATTATAGCCTAGATCCGGACAAACCTTATTTGAGATTTTGAAAGGGTCTTATAGAAAACGAGTATGCTTTGTATTACAGAGTTCAAATTTATTAAATTAAGAAAAGTGCAAGCGCACAGGCGAACCGAACGTGTCAAATGTCGTAGTAAGACTGACTGATTGCAAAACTGGGCAATGGTAATAGTAGTTGTAGGTAAATCTCCAACATTCCGCCCACCACATGTGAACCATGAGCAAATGCGTAATTTGAAGACTCCCCCCGCCGTGAGGGATGCTGATTTTTCTAGTTAATAGAAGGTACGACATCACTTAGGGATACTTTCGTCTGTTCGGTTGAAGTATCGACTGGAAGTACGCAGACCTTGGCAACTGTACGTATCGTGCTACCGCCAGCGTATTTGACCGTAAGTGCACGTGTTAGACCATCAGCTCCGGGATGTACGTTTGTGATTCTGCCCAGAGCCCTTTGATTGGGCGGTAGATTTTCATCCTATAATATAACTGGATCGTTAATTTTGATTTCTTTCTTCACATTTCGTCACTTATGCTGCAGTTGCAAATGGTGCATGCACTCGTGTCGCCAACGATGCCATATATTTTCTTGCATGTTCTGAACTAGCTGCTATCGTCCGATTCGATTAATCGGGCACTCCATAGTAAATGTTGTCGGAACGGCCAACAAGCTTTTCCCGACCAAGAAATGTCCTGGTGTTACGCCATTCATATCCTCAGGGTCGTCTGTGATGGAGTAAAGCGGACGTGAGTTGAGGCATGCTTCCATTTGGCAGATCAGAGTCAACATCTCTACATCAAGTATGTGGGTCCCGACGATGGGCTCAAAGTGGTATTTGAAGGACTTCATACCAGCCTCCCAAAGACCATCGAAGTGTGGTGACAGAGCCTCCGATCTCAGGCACTTTGATTAGCTCTTTGATATGTTTAGTGAATTGCTTGTCGGCGGCCACGAAGTTACGTCCGTTGTCGCTGTAAAGCTTAGCGCGCCGCCCTCGACGGATGACGAAACGGCGGAAGGCTGCCTTGAAGGCATCTGCGGTGAGGTCGAAAACAAACTCCAATGCACTGCTTTGCTGACAAAACAGATGAAGATGCAGACATAAGTTTTGAAGACCATTCGGTTACGCCCTCAGCGTGGCTTTACGAATAAATGTATAGTCTGTGCCTGAGTGAAGAAGTGGCTGGCAAGAATCACTCGATCGATTGAAAGATCAGCCATGAGCTGATGCTTCGTATTGGCTCGTAGACGTCAACACACTACACAATACCGTATAGTTTGCTTAACTAAACTACGTTCTCCAATAATTCAGTATCTCGAGCGAAGATATTGCGTAGTCAGCTGTACGCCACCGTGTAATTTGACGTTATGTGCTTGTCGAACTAGCAATCGCGTAAAGTTGCTCCCCTTTGGAAGAATAATCAGATATTTCTCTTCGTACGGTAGCTGTAAGTAGGTGAGTCATCCTCTGACTCTTAAAATCTGATCCTGGTCGATGAATGGCCTGAGTTTCGAGAGTTTGCTGGTATTCGGTACAGCCCCTTGCTTGATAATGTGTGATATTTCGGTTGCAAAGAATGAGGACTAAATCATTTTCGTCAAAGTAGAACGAGCGGTGTCGACCTCTGTCATACTGAGCGGACCGGTTTGTTTGTTCTTGGCTCGTGCGTTGTTGTAGAATCACATCCAGTGAGCCGCGATTCGAATTAGTTTCGAAAACGAAGAGTAGTTCTCCAGTAGCTCGATGTCCGGGTCTATGGGATAGCTAGTAGTCATTTGAAATACTCGCACTTCATGTTCAGTCACCTCCCAGGGGCCAAAATGTGATTAGTTTGGCCAGAAATTAGAATGTTTCTTGAACCAGACAGATCCAAACCACCAAGACTCGCAGGCTCTGAGTTCAATTGTAGAAACTCCTCTAGTTATGCGATTAGGTTGATTTTCCTTGGACGGAATGCGATACCAGATACCGTGAGGTAGCTTCTTGTGTATCATTGAGACTCCGTTGACAACAAAGACTTTCCACTTGCTCGGATGTTCCTTTAGCCAGTACAGGGCGACAGTGGAGTCGGACCAAAGGTATACGTGTACGTTGCTGAAGTTCAGTTTGTCGCGAACTGCGACTACGAGGTCAGCTAGGACGGCCACCCCGCATAATTTCAGTCTAGGTAGTGAAACTGTTTTCAGTGGGCTCATTTTTGTTTTAGCGCTCAACAGATTCACCGCGATCTTTTGCATGTCGGTTACGACTCACAGGTAAACAGCAGCTCCGTACGCGTCCAAAGAAGCGTCGCAAAACCCATGTAGTTCTAGGCTCGATCGCGATTTGGTGGTGCCAATCCAGCGGTTGACCTTAACATGGTGCAAGTCTGCGATTTCTTCGCGCAGTTTGACCCATTGTTTTTGTAATTGGTCAGGCAAATTATCATCCCAGTATATTTTTTCCGGCAATAAGCGTTGAATGAAGATTTTTGACTTGATGGTAACTGGCGCTAACCATCTGAATGGGTCAAATATTCGACTGACATCCGATAAGAGGGTTCTCTTCATCACAGGAGTCTGATAAGGATCAAGACTTACATGAAACTGGAAACAGTCTACTTCCGGGTCCCAGGCTATGCCTAGAGCCTTAATGTCGCTATCGTGAACAAACTTTGGTGTCGCACGCTTTTTGACGTCTTCCGGTGCAATGATGGCTAAAAGCTTCTCGAAATCGGCTAACCACTTCCAAAGTTTAAATCCCCTTTCCTTCATTAGAGCAATTATTTGATCTTGGACTTGAATGTCAGCATGTTGATACAAGTAACACGGTGAGTATTCGATAGGTGAGGATTGAATCCAAAAAGTGGCATCTGTATAAGATACGCTATAGATGAACATCGTTCTTATCAATCCAAATTTACCGAAACATTTTTTCCACATCAGCGCAAAGAACGAACGGAAAAAGTCTCCAAGGTATAAGGATTGTGAAAATATATTTCAGAAGCTTGGGGCCGGTGTAAATAATATCGTTCAGGGATTTTTCCGGCGTAGTTTTTTTTGCGACGCATTGTACACAACTCGTAGTTTGGTAGTTGTGCTGTTTGATCTTAAAACAGTATGATGCGGAAGGTAGTAGACTGTAAATGAAGCTTCTCCATTCGCAGGAACGTGCTTTATATGTTTTAGTTCGATGTATTCCTCAATAACATCGTCGTAAGAACGTTTCAACTGCTCGTCCTTTTGGAAACGTTTTTTTTTGGGCGTAGCAACGAGTAGGTAGTGGCCTACTTGGATGATCCTGGTCCCTCTGTGGGCCTCTTTAGCGGAAGCTGGACCGCACATCCACCGTCACCGGAACGTTGATGAGCCCTCATAAAAATTTCATCGCATTTAACTTCGCAGTATCTCCTAGAAGCGTCGAAGAAAATCATCCGTCTCTCTTACAGGTGTCTGAAAGCTAACGATGTTCCGGGCTTCAATTGAAAGTTGCTGATTATGTTCAGCTCGTCCTGGCAATACGTAGTCGAGGCTAGTCGCCTGTGCAATAGGTATTCCGGGAGGGCCTTTTCGGATGTCATTTTGAATTGTTGGCGCGTAAGCTTTCATTCTAAGTGTCAGGCCCTTGATCTAGGGCCAGTCGTATTTGTTGACAAACTTTAGCGGAATTGATTGGCTAAGCGACGGCAGCACTGACGACCTCATAGAAAAACGCACTGACGGATCGTGCATCGAAGCGATTTCGTGTGTCACGATGGAACTCGCAGTCCCTGCTTTCACTTGCCCGACACCGTACACGTTCACCTTAACTGTTTTCTTAGACGGTCGTAAAGAACTCGCCAGCGATTGTAACATGAAGTTTGACGCCGAGCCTTGATCGAGCAGCGCACGCACTTTCAAACGTCAACCGCTAGCTGCTATCACTTCCACTATCGCTGTCGCCAGCAGTACTACATCCGTCAGCACCGTACTCGACAGCAGATCAGCTGATGAAGTAGATGCCGAATGTAAAAAAGTTACTCTTCCCTGTGTATCTATTATCAGTCTTTGGGTGTGTCGACATCTAATTTATCCGTCATGAAGTACACTAGCCAGCTGCCCCAATAGAGACTTTCAAGCGAATTTACGTGTTGACTGAAGTTGTCTACTACACGTCTCATATCATCGGCACATTCAAATTTTATGGTAGGGACAGACACTTTTTCTTTCTTCTTTGTAGCACTACACCCCTCTCGGGCCTTCGCTTAGAGATAGTTAGAGTACCTCATTTTTCATGACCGTATTGATTTTTTCGGAAGTTGGTTTGGTCAGTACCATACTCCCGTGTGCTTGCTCAGCTATGATATGATCTGATTAAATCAGCACATATCAAGACTGAGTGAACACTTGGAAGTCTGTCCGAAAAATCCCCTGAACTAAATCACGTTGCTCCCAACGAGATTTGAACCCGGGACCTTCGGCTTATGCGTTAATGCTCTAACCACTAGACCACACAGACAGACACTAGTGCACGCAAATTGGCATTGACCAAAGCTCTTTTGTTGTCGAAACGAGGCCGCATCGAGTCCCAAGCTGCCCATAGTTGTTCGCCGTTACCGCTACATGTTTGAGTAGAAGTTCTGCTTCACCGCGGACACTCATTTTCAAATAATGATGTTTCTGCACATTGCATAATGACGAGTTCGTATGGACCAACGACTCGAATAATTCCTTGAAAGAACCCCAATTTAGAAACTCGCCATCAAAGGTTGGAAGTTATATTTAGGGCAGCTTCATCCCGGCTTGGGAACCTAGCCATGTTGGGTTCTAATTCGACCAGCTCTGTGACGCAGTTAGTTTCTCTTATTTCGATCAATGCCATCGGCTCGAGCGAGGCTATAGTTGCGCTTTTGCTGAAAACTTTCTTTACTGCGTGGCAGAATGGTTCTTTGTTATCGTCCTCTGCTCCATATAGCAGTGTTGGTGCCTTTGGGCCTTATCTTTCCTATGATACCCTCAGCACTTCTGTGTAGGATCGGCCATCTTGGAGCTATACGAGCAGTGCCTGCTGTTGGCGTCTTCGTTGGGACTTCTTTCTCTCCTGTCTCACATTAGGTCTTTTTTCTTGTTGAACGTCCATACAAACTTTATTTTCTGGTACTTTTTGAAGAAGTTTCTTCTGGGTTTCTTCGCTCCTTTTGTCAGCACTGTCTAGAACCCCGAATCTGGAGTTTTACGCCTATCAAATGCCTTTTCTTTCCTTTTTCTGTCCCGAGCTCCTGCGATTGAGCTAGACGCCATTTTTTTGTTGATATTTAATGGTGGAGCTATCTGCTATCTTTAGGCTTAGCCCTCAGTGGTTCTTCAGCCTTCTGCTTTTTTTTTTGTCCATCTAGTTCTCTTGGACCTTTAACGAGCTCCTCCGATAATATCCTATGCGGTCTAGGAGCTCCTCTAGTTCAAGCAGCCGATTCTTTACTCGCATGCAGATTTTATTCTTTTTAGAACCTCTCCCGATTTTTGGATTAGCCTTTCTTTGTGATGTCGCTAGACAGCAATTGTATAGGGTTATCCATTTTACGCTTGGGAAAGTAAAGCTAAAGAAAACACATAAAATATTCAGATGAAAAACACATAAAATATTCAATTTAAAGATTGAACCTTGCCATTATATGTGAAATACAATATCATTCAAATGTTCTCCACGGGACCTCTTACAGGCTTCAATCCTTTTGAGGTAACTTTCAACTACTTTTCGGCACGTTTCCGGCAATATCTCGGCCATAAATTCACGACTATAGGTTTTGAATTGCTCAAGATTTAAGGATTGTTCATGTAAACACGATCTTTCGCATAGCCCCATAAAAAGAAATCCAAAGGTGCTAGGTCTCAGGATCTTGCAGGCTAATTGACATCACTCAATCTCGAAATTACGCGTCCTGGAAATTTCTCTTGCAGAAGTGCTCGATTAGCCTGTGTTGTGTGGCTTGTGGCTCCGTCCTGTTGGAACCACATGTTCTCCAGATCATAATCTTCAATTTCTCTCCAAAAATAATCGGTTAACATCCGTCCATAGCGGTCAGAATTGACTGTAATCAGTCAAGGGAACTCTACAGGGAGATGGAGAGCTCACCCCGGATAATATAGTTGCGGTGATGCTCGAATCGGTTGACAAATGGAACCAGGTGGCACATTATGCTCGGGCAGTCCTAAAATATAAAAGGGACTCACAGCAGCCGGAGGCACTGGGGCTGGGGGATCGCTCTTCTGGCAATTCCTCTTCCCCCTCCCCTCCCGCTAGGAAAGGGACTCCCCAGCTTGAAGGCGCCCCACGGCGTAACAAAACGTGACCTGGCCCGAAGTAATGTGTCAAACGGTTCCAGGCTAGGTTCTCAGATTGACAGGGGAGGTGTTTAGTGGGTAGTCCAAAGGTATCTTCCATGGGGGTCCCACACTGCCAGACTCGGCTGGCATAAATGCCTTCACCTCCCTACCACAAAAAAAAAAAAAATAGCGGTCAGAATTGACTGTAATGGCACTTCCTTGATCGTTTTCAAAAAAATATGGGCCAATAACACCACCAGACCATAATGCACACCAAACGGTCACTTTTTCCGGATGCAAAGGCCTTTCTGCGATCACCTGAGAATTTTGAGAGCCCCATATGTGGCAATTCTGTTTATTTATGTAACCACTGAGCGAAAAAATGAGCCTCATTACTAAAGAAAATTTTGTTCGAAAAATGGTTATATAATGGCTTGCTGTTCAATCACCCAATTCGCATACATTCTGAGTTGTGTATGGTCTTGAGGCTTAAGTTCTTAAGTGAGTTGGATTTTGTACGGATGGAGATGCAAATCCAAATGCAAAATCCGCCACAATAAGCCGTAAGACAAGCCTAAATGTTGAGCACGTCGAGCCTCCACACTTTGAGCAACGACAGCGATATTTTCAGCAGAACGAATGTTGCGATGATGCACAGGCCTTGCAATATCAATAACTGATCCAGTCTCTTCAAATTTTCTCACTGTGTTCGAAACTGTTTGCTGTGTAGGTCGATTATGTCGACCGTAATCGGTTCGTAAAGCCCTAAATGTTGATACAGCAGAATCACCATTTTTATAAAAAAAAATTTAATAATTTTAACGCGTTCTTCGACTGTTAAACGATCCATGTTTCTAAATGGCAAGCCTTCAACTAAAAAAAACACGCTTTGGATGACATTTAATTTTGACAGATGTCAAATGGCAGGGTTATACTTGCCTACCACGAAATGGATAACTTTGCGACCTCTTTTCTTGGGAGAGGTTATCGGCTTCCATTTCTGAATACAGTGAAGTCACACAACGGCGCTTTATTTGGCTGGCCACTCCTTTATTTTCCTGCCGTGATCCCTTTGTGGACTTCAGGATGGTACGTTATTATTTCGGGATTTGTGACTCTTGCGTCGATCACTTCGGTAGCGATCGCAGCAGTAACTATCGAATTCACGATGTTCTTTATATTTTCTCCCACCGCTCGAATGGCTGGCGCATCCTGCAATGTTGCCCGCTATTTTCACGACGTTCTGGTGTTTGCATCATATTTTTGCTGCGCCCAAACGGTTCAGCAATATTCGTCTGGCCAAGAATTCCTATTAATCTCCGTTTATCTTCCGTCGCCGAGGTCTGCCCAAAGTTTTACCGGGACCGAGGCAAAACTTTGGGCAGACCTTAACTATCCGAGGTAGGATAGTTAAATTGGAGCCGTGCACATACGAGTGACACTCGTACGGCACTACCGTGGAAAGTAACTAGATCCAAACCAACATATCCGATAGCCCAAAGCATCAATTCCTGTTTCTTGTACAAAGCGTAGTCCAATTTCAGTCAGGGTCCTTACCTATCATCCGAGGGGGACTTTACGGCGACCTCCGTATCCTCGGGTCTGTGGGGATGTCGCGGCGCTCCCCAAAGAATGCTAGCCTCCAAGACTACTCCTATCGACCGGCATTCCCCTGCGGGAATTTGCTCGAGTACGTGGGGGTGTTACTCCCCAAAGAATACTCACCTCCAAGAGTATTCCTTTCGGCTGGCACTCCCCCTGTGGAGATTAAAATCTTATATTAGTCTACATGATTGAAAAATTTTATGGGAGGAAACATAAAATCTACAAATCATACTATTATTAGCAAAGTTGAGTGAATTTCGATTTCTGAGGTATATGTTGTACTTGAATTCATAAAGAACCACCTCCTTGGTTTATTTCAAATATTTTGGCTCAAAAGTTTCCAATCGCAAGGGAAGGCACAATTTGTTCGTACTTTCGTTTACAAAGCCCTAAGAATACAAATAATTCCCTTAACTTTGTTAATGATAGTACAATTTTCCACTTGATTTTCTTCCGCATAAAATTGTATGGGTTTCCTCAAATTTAAGGAGGTAGTGGTTGTAGCAATATATAAGGATTGTGTATTCTGCGAGTTTGAAATGAGTTTAACTATATTAAGCAGAGCAACATTTTGAATAAAACAAATAAATTCATGGCTATGCTGCGCGATTTTCTTTTCCACGACTCAGTATTGCTAAAATTTTCACAAAATTTTCAGAAAATTTAATGGTTTGGGTATAAAAACCCATCTGGTATGACCATACTCGTATCTACACTACTTGCTCAAACTATACACAATCTTAGTTCGTTTGATTTTTCCAACACAAAAAAGAAGATATAACAATAATGACCAATGATTCAGAGTATTTTTACAGCTTTGCAGAATACACATTACAGATGTTAATCAAACAATTTAGGGATAAACTTATAATTAGTTTTTCCTTGAATTGTATTTAACGCTATACTTTTTTTTCATAGCTGCCAACATGATAAACGATTTAAAACAGATACCCCTAACAAAGATTTGAAGTGGAACCATTTTATCATGAAACGATTCTTTATAAATTGTTTGACGTCACTACCACATTTAACGACAGAGAAAGTTATCTGAGCTTGAACTCCAAAAATTATACAATAGATTATTTTCCGAAATACCAACCTCAATGATTTATTAAAATCAATTTCATTCGAACGATCTATTAAGTTGTCCGCATAAAATTCAAACTTTATATCTATTTTGCATCAGTTCTCCATCCTGTCAGCAAAAAAAAACTCGTAATACCATTCCGCAACCTGTACAAAAACCAGCCGTGATAGTGGTGGAAAGCTGTTTCAGCGTTATAAATGATCTTATAAAATCATGGTCAACATCATCATGAAAACGTAAATAAACTAACTTTCTTCCAACATCATTCATCATCTTTACAATGAATGGAATTTCGAAAGAAAAACTAACCATACTTATAATTTCCACTGAAAAAACAAGAAACTTGCGCAAATACAGATGTAAGTGCGTTCGAAAAGAAAAAAGAATGCGGCTGTCGGTCATCTTAGAGAAATTACAAAATCAAATTCTTCTATCTTTTTGCATAACAAATCCCATTATTCTAACAATGTATGCCATCGTGGTTTTTCTTGAGAATCACAGAAGTCATGCTCATTTTGCATTGAAGTACCTCTCAGATAGTGAAATAAGTGAAGTTACTGATAACTGCCTATGTACGACACAAATGACTGGGCTAAATAATCTTGTAGAGTCTGACCAATTTCAGCAGAACGAGCCCGTATGTGACAAGCCGAACTATCTGGAAGCTATTAAGGCCACTTAGGCAGAGCTTGACCAATGCTGGCATGCAAAACAGTAGTAACAACGGAACCAGCAGTAACTTCTCACAACTGGCGCTTTTACAACATATGTATGTAAGAACCACACATTGCTCAGGTGCAGCGTGGGGCCAAACATTTAAGAGTTTGTCTTGTATCTAATCATAACAGCAGACATATAAAACATGTTCTTCATTCAAACATTCCTTGGAATCATTTGACTGAATCTAAGATGCCTTTGAGTTACCTTGGCTCGGTCGCTGCGTCCAAGATGCAGACACGCTGCAAGAATAAGTGGTGATTGTAACAAAACAGAATCAACTTGATCGAGGCCAATTTGCATGCTCGTAATTACTCGTATCTTGATAATAATTGGTTTAAACCTGTATTTGTTGTGGTTTTTATAGCTTCACGTACTAACCAGCATAGGTAGCGCATATTCATGTGTGATGGAAAGTAGAACACAAGTTACTACCGTTTTTTTTTCTTGCAAAATATCGCTTTTTACCTTTGGGAAAATCGAAGAAATGGGTTAAACGGTTTAAAGAAAAACAAATAACAATGTTTTTCACGGAAAACAAATCATTTGGATAGTGAGGGTATTCTTGATAGAGAGGAAGTCTTCAAAACATTTCTCTCGATTTCTCTTGTTATTAAGCGGACCGCAATTACTATCAATAAAATTACTATCTCAATTGGAATATGATTAGTTTAATGGACTTTATAATAGGCATGTTATTCCTGTAATTATGCTCGTATGCTGAACTAGTTATAATGATTGTTTTTACTGATAACGATATCTAGAATTGTGCTCCGGATTCGATGAATACCAGATTTGAATGCGGGCAAGTTTTTGATGATAGGCAATTCAAGCAGATATGTTCTTAGGATCAAAGATGGAATAAAAGTTAACTACATGCGGCATTGGGAACGATGAATCAAATTGATAATGATTTTATCAGTGATATTGAATATTATTGCAAAGAAAAAGAGAACGTGCTCTAAATTCTTAAATTGTAATCCCTATACAGAAACGAAGACTACTAGCAGACCTATAAAGATATGAGATCTAAGTCAGCCGCAGGTTTTGTTGAATTATCATTTTATGGCGTGCCCAAGCTGTTATTGTAGTTATAGTTTTTGAAACGCAACTTTAAAAGATTATCAAACAAATAAGTAATATTTAATCCTCAACAGATTGAACAGATAAAATTCGAGACCAATTGAATTCAATGTAATATGTAGCCATAAAAATATGATGAAGAGATCAGTAGCTAGGCAAATTCTTCAGTTAAGCAGCAAAAAACTAATCGCGGCTTTCAACAAGACAGGTTTAAAATACCGAAAGCTATCCAAATCAAATCTTTAGAGATTAATCTATTCTTTACGTTAATAATCATACCTTTGACTTATTTTTTTGTAGTAAGGAGCAATCGTTGTTATGCTCACCTCCAGTTCTTTTTCCTTATCTTTCTCCTGATCCCATCATCCCATTTACACTTTGAAATTCCCTATACTGCTTCTGTCCGTTATTGTCGGAAAGAGCGTCAGCGCTATAACTTTTATAAAACTAATTTTGAGCAACTTTCCGAAACAATTCGCTCTCTCTCTCAACTCCACTTGTCAGTATAAGGAACTCTTCTGATTGTCCCTGGTTAACTCTCGATGTGAGACGAGCCTTGAAAGCTAAAGATCGAGCTCGTCAACGTTTTTCACGTGAGTCACATACAGCTTTTTGTCATCTAAGGTCGATAGCTAAGAAAAAGATGCAGATCGCTAAAGCTTCTTATTTTCATAGTATTGAAGACTCTCTAAACTCAAATCATTCAAAACCATTTTGGAAATATATACACTCTCTTAAATCCTCTTCCAGTTTCCCATCCTCGCTTCATTTGAATGGCTGCTTAGCAACTTGATCTCTCGAGATTTGTGAACTTTTTAGAACTCAGTTTTCTTCTATTTTTAACGCTACTCCCAGCAATAGCCCTTTGTTCCCAATCATACACACGTCATCTTCATTCCCTTCTACTTGCTATCCGGAAGATGCTATGAAGCTTATTTTAGAACTTGATGACTCTTTTAGTTCAGGTCCCGACGGTATTTTACGAAATCATTAGCTACTTCAATTTGTGTCCCCCTTTCCTTTCTCTTCAACTCTAGCTTATCTTCAGGCTTTTTTCATTTGTTTTGGAAAGATCCCATGTTACTCCTTTTTTAAAAAAAGGTAGCACCTTAGACGTTGCCAATTATCGGCCTATCTCCTTATTACCCTGTTTCTCCAAACTACTGGAGAAAATCGTGTACTTGCACCTTTTTTCACTTACTCATGATTTGTTCGTACCTGAACAATATGGTTTTATCAAAGGGCGATCAACCTTAACGAATTTGTTAGAATTCTTGACCAAAAGCCATGGAGGACCGTTTACAAGTCGAAACCTTGTATTTGGATTTTTCTAAAGCCTTCGACTCAGTAAATCACAATATTTTGTTTAGCAAACTTAAATTTCTTAACGTTCCTGATTATTTGCTCCGCTGGCTATCCTCTTACTTATCCAATCGTGTCAGTCAGGTATCTTTTCAAGGTTGTCTTTCTACCCCCTTCCATCCGTCCTCAGGCGTTCCTCAAGGATCCATTCTTGGCCCACTATTGTTCACTCTGTTTATAAATGACTTGCCATCCGCTGTCATCAACTTCTCCTGCCTTCTTTATGCAGATGACGTCAAAGTTTTCAAAGTATTGTCATCAATCGATGACTGTGCCTTGCTTCAAGAAGATTTGAATGCCATTTTATTTTGGAGTTCTTATAACCAACTTACACTAAATATTTCTAAGTGCAATTTCCAATTTACGTTAAATAGTTCGTACCTATGTACGGTGACACACTTCAGGGACTTAGGTGTCACTTTCGACTCTAAATTAAAGTTTGACGTTGATATTTCTGAAATTACTTCTAAAGCCTCCCGCACTTCTGGCTTGATCTTAAGAAATTCCTATATTTTTTCCGATCCTTTGGCGTGTGTTTAATTATATATCTTCTAGTTTGGTTTGTCCCATCCTTCAGTACTTTTCGACAGTTTGGTCGCCTCATTTGAAGTGTTTGAAGCTCACGCTAGAAGCTTTAAAAAAGATTTACCAGGATCGTCTTCTTGAAATTCCAGATTTCCTACATTTTTTATGAATCACGCTTAGCTATCCTCAATATTCTTTCGCTGGAAATGCGTCAACTCTACCTTGATGAATGTTTCCTTTACAGGCTTTGCTTTCGCCTAGTCAACCAGGTTCCAGTGAAGCACGTTATGCGTTCTACAAAACCGTCGAATATCTTTGATGTTCCATTCGCACGTAATTTGGTGTATTTTAACTCACCCATGCTCAGATTACTTCGTAACCATGATGACCTTCAGCTTGGGCCCTTCCCCCTCTCGTGTTTAGTTTATAACAGATTTGTCAACTGTTTTCTTCTCAACTCTTAGTAATTTTTCTTATTTATTTTCTCCCCGTTTTTTGCATTTTTTGTTACTTTTATCTTGCTATTTGCATGCTATGCTATTTATTAATTTATTTTGCCGTGCTGTTATTTTATCTATTTTGTGATTGATTTTTTTTCTGTTAAATAGAAATAAATAAATAAATATTGATAATTAGAAGTACCCAGCCCATCCAATTAAAGCAGCATTTACAAAATGATTCATCATCATTATTTATGGAGTAGCTCGAATTCGGGCCTTCGGCTCCAGTAGTAGTCGCCTCCAATCGTGGCGGTTCTGCGACCTCGTCTGCTAATTACAAATCCCAAGCAAGGATCTGCTGTAAACATCGATTAAATCCTCCCATCGTTTACTCGGTTCTCCAAGTGAACGTTTTCCGTGCGCTCTACCCTTCAACATTCGCCTGGGGAGCCTGTGCTCTTCCATTTTCTCCCCATGTCTTGCTTATTGTAGGTGCATAGCTTTGCGCATGTGCATACAGGTGGGTGGTCATAGTTATTATTCAACCCGTCGTTGTAAGAGAGTCTCCACTCTGCTCCACGCTTTACTATGCCAACTATCTTCCTGGGCACGTTGCATTCGAGTACGTCCAGGGCCTTCTCGAAAACATTTGTAAGACTCCAGTTTTACATCCATACAACAGCACAGGTCTTATTAGTGTTTTGTATAGGGTTTCGCACTAGAGACATAACAATTTCGTATCTTTATATGAATGCATCCTTAAAATTTTTTTTAAAAAACTGTCAATGTCAAAACGTTAGTTAAAGTCAACATTTCATCATTAAAAGTTCACGAACCAGCAACATTTGGAAATTATTAAAAATTACTATTAATTACTATTATCGAAAAAAATCATCTTCACCGATGAAGCTCATTTCTGGGTCAATGGCTTTGTTAATAAGCAAAATATGCATTATTGGTCAGCAAAAAATCCACATGTGCTTCTTGAGATACCGTTCTATCTGCAAAAAACACTCTTTGGTGCGGTTTTCATACCGAAGGTGTGATTGGGCCGTTTTTTTAGGGACCAAAACGACCGTCATGTTACCGTCAATGGGGAGCGCTATCGTGTTATGTTGGAAGATTATTTGTGGCCAGAATTGGATGAACTTGACATCAACGGTATGTGGTTTTAACAAGACGTTGCCAATAGTCACACAGAATGCTTCACAATCGAATTATTGATTTATTTATTTATTGATATGTCCTTAATGTAAAACCCTATATTACCAACTCGTCTTGTATAGATGTCTTATTTTTTTGAGTTCTGTAATTATAATAATATTTCCGACACTACAGCTTTACAGCTGTATGTCTGCCCACTGCCTTACAGTTGTATGTCTGCCCACTGCCACTTTGCTTATAAGAAATGATTTCCCGCGCTCATGTCGAAGATTCTGGGCTTTAAGACCTGAGGCAAACCATTATGTCCATTGGAATCATAACTAATACTGTCTTTTACAAGTATGATCATTGTCTAAAGCTATAGAGGCTTGAAGACCACCGCTTTAGTGAATCATTCTTTGGTCCATTCACTTGAGCATTCAACATGCAGGATACCTTCTGTATCTGAAATTTTTATGGTTAGGATGTCGGTAAAGCACTGCAGCAGTATTGTGCTGCCTCAGCAAGCCAATTATTGGTATTCATTGGAAACGAACTGGCCTAGGGATGTGTATATACGCTGGAAGGCTAGCGTCTGCGGTATTATTGGGCGGGCTTCTTCCCCTAGCATCAAGTCGGGGCTGTGCAACACGCGGGCAGTTGTCAGTGCTTGTTTGAGCTCTTCCAATGCTTTTCAGCTCTGCTCGGTACAGACGAAATTACCTTTCCACAGCATGTTAATCAGAGGGGATGACAACGTAGCATAGTCGATACTATGCACAAATCCCCAGAAATCGTCGCAGCGGCTTCACGGATTTGGGTAATAAAATTGATTGTACCCATTTTTCCTTGGTGTATCCATGATATAGCGTTGCTCCTTTAGTCTTTCCTTAAACTTAAAATAAAAAAGTTTTGAAAGCAAAAAATACCTGATGTCGTTGCTGCGGCGGTATGACCTTGTCCATCAAGCAGCTCATCGTCTGCGGTGCTTTACATAACCCAAATGGTATAGTCACGATTTGATAGAGGTCTTCTTAGTACCGTTAATGTGGTTTTGTCTCTAGACGACTCTTCTAGCGGTATTTGCCAGAAGGCATCTTCGAGGTCGAGGCTAAAGCTGTCATGGGCCTCAGGCAATGGACTTAGAATACCGTCTATTAGAGGTAGCAGGACTGCGTCTTTGATTATGATCGCGTTTACCTTGTGTGCATCTAAGCCCAGTCGAACTTTATTGGGCTTGATGACAAGGGTAGCTAGGGATGGCAAAGCGCTTTGCGACTCCTCGATGACACCCAACTATAGGATTCGATCGATCTAGGTATAAAGCAATTTATCCGCCGCTGGATACACAACGAAGTAACGCTATTTGATTGGTTTGCTGTTTCCAATGGCATGGGACACCAATGTAGTGCATCTCAGGCTTTCCTGTGTGTAGGATAGTAAGGCCGCTATGACTGCCTCCATACGTTGCCGTTGGATGAGCTTTAGCTTATGCAACTTAGGGAGAGAAGGGAGTTCGTTATACAGTTAGTGGCAAAATGTAAATCCACAAATAGGTCCGTTGCCAAACCGAATTGCTAAATGAAATCAACGCTGATATAAACATTCTTCGTTAACGAAGACACAATGTAAAACTTGATTTCCTTCGTCTGACTCCTGAAAGTGACGGGTCTGGTTAGCACTCTTCAGATAAAATGTTTGATGCCATCCGTTTTGTTAATGTTAGAGCACCAGGGCATAACCAATTCAGCACTTTTGCGCCAAAACTAAAGGCACGGCAGGCGATGATGGCACTGGTGTCAATTAAGGCAACGTTGATTCTCCCAAGCAATTTGATTGAACCAAACGGCCATGTGCCATTTTCTGTGACCTCCGAAATGTTACAGCAGAACAAGGTATGACGAATGGTGTGCACTCCTTTACAGAAGCTCCACAACGACGGGTTGACCATTTAAATTTTTGTGTGCGTGAGATGATCACTTCTGTCGCGAAAATTTTTGCACGCGCCGGCTCATATTCCCGGATCCGAATATGATAAGGTTTGATTAGGCGACTTAACGTCTCTTTGAGCTCCACCGGAGTATCGGGATGTAGAGAGGCCTCTGGAAGAGAGGTACAATTCGACGACGGTTGAATATTATTAGAGGTAACGTAGTCATAATTGGAGTTATCGTTACTAGAGGTGAGGGTGGGTTTTTGCTCTACGGCTGAGTCTTGGAGTACCTCTAGTGTGTGCAGATACTTATTTTTCCATTTTTTGAAACGATGCAATCAGGGTAGTCTGGCGATTAATTGTCCGGCTTGCCTCGCCCCCAGGGCGGAACTGATCTGGTAATTCAAAGGAGTGCAGCTGTTATCTTTGGGTTGTCGCCTCCGATTCCAGTGACGGAGACTGACGTTCCCGGGGTACCTGAATTGCTTAGTAAAAATACCAGGACAGGAACCTGATCCGAAACATAGTGGCTTTGTAATTTTTCGATAACAAGATCTACTCATTGCTGCACACCTAAATCCTGGAGGTGTACTCAGGTAACACGGGCAGCTGATGAGCCTCCATCGTCGGATGGTCAGCTGATTGGTTGCCGCCCTTCGGAGAGTATCGTGGTGGTTGTGGTGCAAACAAAGGTTGGCGTTGACCTTATAGCATCAGATACAGCTGGGTGTCGGATCTACCAGTATGAAAGTTGAGAGTTCCCCTAATGTAAACTGGTACCGAACTGGGGGTTGATGATTAGCGCTTAAACCAATCGCAGTCTAATGGTGACCGTGTGGTTAGGCCCAAATCGGCAGGTACTCATGTAAATCATACTCGACTTTAATCCGGCTTGCCTCCCCCCAGGGCGGGGCTGATTTGGTGCAACTGCTATTGTTGGGTTGTCGTCTCCGATTCCAGTGAAATCGACGGGGACTGGTGTTTCCGGGGCACCCAAATCGCTTAGTAAAAATACTACGACAGGAACTTGATCCAAAACATAGTGACTTTGTGATTTTTGGATAACAAGATCAACTCATTGCTGTGAACCGCAACCCTGGAGGTATACTCAGGTACCACGGGCAGCTGATGAGTCACAATCTTCGGATGGTCAGCTGATTGGTTGCGGCCCCTTTGGGGAGTATCATGGTGGCTGCTGGTTAAAAACAAAAGTTGACGTTGACCTTGTAGCGTCAGATACAGCTGCGTCTCGTATCTACCAGTATGAAAGTTGTGAGTTCCCTCAATGTAAACTGGAACCTAATGAATAGCAGTCTACTGGTGACCGTGGAGTTAGGCCTACTCATGGCAGGTACCCACGTAAATCATAATCGACTACTTGTCCGGCTTGCCATAATCATAGCAAAATATTTTTCATTCTACCCGACACACCATAAAACGGGGATCCAGTTGATAAGAATTCCAGCAGACCGTTTTTCTTGCCTTCTGTGCCAGTTCATTGACCTCGGTCAATTCGGGACTGCTAGGGTGCCAGAATGGACTCATCAGTCTCTGGTTTACCTTTAGCCATTGAGCGCTGGCCCGGTCGGCCACAACTATTACGAGTATGCTTCTGCGGTGCTCGACTCGTGGTGTAGCAGACCATTATCAAAGCTCTTATTGAAGTACGAAGCTCAGAAATGGTACATCGGGAGCGTAATCCATTCGATATCGCAGCTCAGGACGGACTTCCTCCCAGAATCTCTCCAGGAAGGCCTGCTCTGAAATAGGCCTGACGGATTTCTTCATCAAGCTGCACAGGGCTTCATAATAGGCATCCACTGACTCATGAGTCAGAATTAAGTCCTCACTTAAGACATCTGCTTCTGAATCACCTCATCGTACAGCTGACCCATCAAATTCACCTCAGACTTATACTACTTGTGATATTTCAAGAAATGTTTGTGCTGAATCAGCTGTAACACATCTGACTTGATCTGGAATTCCATCAACTAGCCGAGGAGCTATACTCAAAAAAAACTCTTCGTCACTTCATTCAGCACCTTCTGGTGATTTGACAACAGTGGCTCTTCTAACATCGGTAGATGAAATTCTGCCTCTTGAAGTTGTGGTACCTCCTTCAGATATCTTTATATCACGCCTTAGCTATCACATTTCCGCAGAAAATCTTAGGAACTACGTTATAAAGAAATTTGACCCAACCATTAAAGTCATTAGTTGACGCAAACTCAACGAAGATAACTTAAAGGGCAGAGTGATTGCTTCCTTCAAGCTTACGGTCCCAGTAGCTTGCGATACTCTTCTGAATCCAGATGGCTGGCCACCTCGAGTTTTTGTTAAACCGTTTATCGCGGAAATAAGAAATTCTTTTCGTGCATCTGGAAAACTACAAGCTGCAAAGTAAATTAATGTCTCTAACGTAACTTCTAGCGTTGTTATATTTTATTAAAATGTAAGAGGTTTAAGGACCAAGCTTGATGAGTTGTTCTTATCGTTACAGCTTAGCGATGCCTCGTTTATCTAACTTAAACTTGGCTACGTGAATCTATACTAGACGCGGAAATTCCACTTGATTATATTTTTCACTGTGATCGAGATCTAACCTTCACTTACAAAGAAGATGGTGGTGGAATCTTGGTTGCTGTTAAAAATGCTATCCAAATTTCTTTTTGTACTGATTTCTACTTTTTCCGTGTTGTAGATTGTGTTATCGTAAAGGTCTCCTTTTCCTACAATGCCTCTTTATTAATATCTTCCATATATACGTGTATACTTAGCATGATGAATGCTGTTTCAACAGTGGCCTGTAGGGATGCCACATTAGGAAGTCTAGACTTGTTGGTAAACCGTTCAATAACGGTCCACACGTAATATTTCAGGGGGTTTAAATCTGGGAGTTGGGAGGGAAAAACCGGATGCAACCCGCAGCTTCGTTCTTCAGTGAACACAGAAGCAAGTGACAGCGGGCAATTTCTTTTTCTGTTGCACTTTTATTACGTAGGACGTGTACCTCAGGTCCTCTTCGGCGATTCGACGATTTAAGATTAGTTGGAGAAGATTTTTTCGTAGTCAACACAACTATGCTCCATTTTTTCACTCCAGTAAGGAAAACCATTGACTTTGCACCAGTTTCTACATAGTTATCACATGTTAAGATTATTCCATAAGAGTGGGTACCCACTAAACACCTCCCCTGTCAACCTGAGAACTCAGCCTGGAACCGTTTGACACATTACTTCGGGCCAGGTCACGTTTTGTTACGCCGTGGGGCACCCTCAAGCTGGGGAGTCCCGTTCTTAGCGGGAGGGGAGAAGGGAAGAGGAAATGCCAGAAGAGCTATCCCCCAGCCCCAGCACCTCCGGCTGCTGCGAGTCCCTTTTATCTTTTGGGACTGCCCGAGCATAATGTGCCACCTGGTTCCATTTGTCAACCGATTCGAGCATCACCGCAACTATATTATCCGGGGTGAGCTCTCCCGTCTCCCTGTAGAGTTCCCTTCGCAGCCTGGCCCATTTGGTAAACGCAAAAAATGTGTGACAGGCATTGTCCTCCTCTCCTGGGCAAAACCGACAATCGGGAGACCGTGACTTACCGATCTTGTGCAGGTAAGACTGAAAACACCCGTGCCCGCTCAAAAGCTGGGTCAGATAGAAGTCAGTCTCACCATGCCTTCAATTTAGCCACGGTCTCACATCCGGGATGAGGCGCGCAGTCCACCTTCTCTTCTTGCAATTCCTCCAAGACTGCTGCCAATCGTTGAGCGAGCGTTGTCTCTCCTCGCGGACAACCATCTCCCTCGCATCCTCGTTTCGGCGCAGGTAAATAGCGCGGCGCTCTCTAGCAAGGAGGGCGACAGGTATCACGCCTGCAATCACTCTCACCGCCGAGTCGGAGACTGTTGGATACGAAGATGCAATTCTCAGTGCTCCTCTTCTCTGTACCTGTGCCAATCGTTTTCGGTATACCTCCTTGCTGAGAGCGTCGCCTCATACCTCTGCTCCGTACGGTAGCACTGACCCTACAGCACTCATCAAGATGCATCTTCTTGATGGGCTGGGTCCCCCTACGTTGGCCATAAGTCGACTCAGGGCCGATATTCCCGAAGCAGACTTCTCAGCCGTTGCCCTGATTTGCTCAGAGAAACTCATCTTCGAGTCGATCAGTAGCCCCAGGTACTTCACCGCTGGCTTCGATTCGTAAGTCGCCAATACTGATCATCCTTACTTTAGGGATTCTCTTTTTTGTCAAGATGACCACTTCGGTTTTCTCCAGTGCTAAAAAATATCGCTCTTAAGTGCATTCCTTGGGTCTATCGGTATTTTGCTCGTCTCCTAAGGGCAGGGAGTTCCCGGGTCTAACTAGTCTTATTAGGTAAAGAAGGTTCAAGACATCATCCATTATCCTTTGTTTTCTGTTGATATAGTGAGCGTTTGTGTTGTTATTGATGAATTGGACCAGGCTTCAAGGTCCTCCGAAAGCTTTTCCGGAAATATAACCTTAGGAGTCCCAGAATACAGGTTCTTGCTTAATTTTCCCTCGATGCCATGGGTGTCCCCACCCGGCAAGCAACCAAATGGGAAGATATGGACAGAACTGTTTCTCGCTAACTATTGTCCATAACATTAACCCAAATATAGTTTCTATCAGTAAATTTTACCTTTTTCCTCGTTTAAAATGATACGCTGTGCCTATATTTATTATCTTTGATTTTACCTATGTCTGGTTCCCTCCATCAGATTGCAGGAAGTGTCGTGCACCAAACATTTACCAATTTGATTCCCCCTCCTTTCATATTCAAAAATAACAAATACTACTTAGTCAGCACCCAGTCTTAAGCAACTAAGGTTATAATTGAATATACATTCGTGTTGCCATGACACATACCCCATACTTACCTATAGTACAACACTAAGTGCTTGAGATTCGAATATCTTAACACCTCTTTCTATCAACTCTTTCTTGTTGTATTTCACCATACTGGACCGTGTTGTGGCTTACGAGATACTAGTTGTAAAATTTTTCGTTTTAAAGACTTGAACAACAAGTTTCGATGAGGTCGCCAAGTTTTAAGACACGACAGAAAGACAGTTACTTTTATTACATTCATGCATGGTATGTAGTTAATGTATGTACCGATTTACCTGGATTGTATTCCGTTCAATGATTAACTGAATTTTGTAGGAAGGAGATTGGTAATTCTTGGACATGAACGACAATTTGATTTGTTTAAGGTTGATTGGATTCGTTATCGTTTATTCATTTTCTAGTTTTTGTTGCGTACTGGAGTTTAATGGAACTCTACAATGGATTATTAGAGTTTCACAATTTGTGGTATGCAAAGGAAAACCAGTAGGTCGCGACCAGTGATGCCGGAGGTGGGCAAATATGAATGCAATAGTCTAAGTGAGTCCACAGAAAAAACTGGATGTACTCGTATTTTATGACTTCATTCTGTTAAGATCTAATTCATAACCTAATTAGTTTGTTTGTTTGAAAGATAATCTTATAAAGAAACAAAATCTGATGGTTCCAAAGGAAAAAGTATTATTCGGTAGTTTTTTAGTTTGATTTGTTTGTCGAATGGTTTGCAATTTAGAGTATCGGAATAATATGTATATTCAAGAATCAAAGAAGCATATTATTTTGATCCAGTATCTAATTTAGATGTTATATGGTTCTCAAAAAAAAACAATTAGCTTCACTTTAATCCATGAATCATGCATCGTCAAGTACAAAGTAAGCTCAGTAACAAAATTCTCTTCATAAAATCTTCCTACGGACGGATAGTATAAACTTCAACAACAATTAGTATGCTGAGTACGTGATCGTCCAATTTTCGTAATCAACTCACATAATATTGTAGCTAACAAATAAGTAATAGCATTCGGTCCTAAAAACAACTATTCAAATGTTTCCCCACATACAGGTGACTAACCTTTCACATAAGCGCTTATGTTACATGTGAATGATGATACTGCTGATGATAGTCTAATCAATGTATCTTCTTTTAACAAATTATTCCGATGACTTGCGAGACAAATTCAATAAAAATTACATGACAATCGAGTACCTTGAAAAAATAATCCTAATGTAGAAAAAAGGTAATCAAAGGATTGTTGATGCTTCTGGGAAAAATGTGTGGAGGAATTGACCAGACAAAAGTGGAGGCCCCATCCAAATGAAGAGATGAGTCTATTGATGATGTTGATTGGATTTTACTGCGTGATTAGATATCCATCTAGAGATTACATGACATATTATACAATTTAATACCACTGAAGTGTTCACATATCGAACATAATAGCATTATGTTTTGATGGTGAGGAGAAACTTTTAATGAAAATTGGTCAAGGGTTATTTAGTGGCTTAAAGAGTTGATTTTACTTGTCATTTTGTTAAAAAAGAGTGGCTTTAGAGATGAAAGTGAATTCACATTATGTTCTTATAAAGTGCAAAAGTTCGCATAAGTCGATTGCACTCTTCTTGACACTCAATTTGATTTTCTAAGTGCCAATTCAAGAGGTAGAATGAACTTTCACTACTCACCTTTAAAACCTTAAAATCTTCAACTTTACTACCAACTTACAAACTTGCAGATCATCATTGAAAACGAATGCAAACCGATGGATCTGATTCAACAGTTCCAACTCCACCTGACCACAAACCGATTTAGTAGGTTAATTATGTACAATGACGTGGGTATAACTTATCTCAAAAGAACTCTTTTTTGGTGGACGGCAAAAGATGAAACCGAAAATTCCACAAAACCACCATCATCATCATTCTAATTAAATCTGCTTGCCCATATTCGCTTTATCAGCTTAACAGTAAAATATTCAATTTAAATAGATATATTGGGCCATGGTGATACTTAATTCCATTTTTACAATGTCTACAAATCTGTGCAGCAGTCGAGGCTAACTTTCAAGAGTGATGTCTGCACACACATTCTACCAGTTTAAGATGGACTTGCTAGGTCTCCCCCGCATCCTCCGTGGTCTTCCGTTTTGATATCTGCTGGCGTCTTGCGGACGATGTCGTATCAATGTCAGTGCCATGCCCAGAAGAAAATGAGAAGACGATTTCAAAAGACAAGAAAATATACTTAAGTATAGTCGACATGTGACGTTGTGCAGCGTACGATGGTTTGTGAAGTTCTTTTAATGTTAGTTGGTACGCTTCGAAGCGGATGATGGCATGTACGAGTATTACTTTCCACACCTGTCTCACGAAAAATGACCCATCCATCGAATTCCATCAAGTTTGGTATGGTAGTTGGAATGAATTCGATGAGCAACGTGATGCAAGCCAACAATGTGGTGAAATCGAGACCATAAACGAACGTTTCAGAACTGGAACGTTATGGTTTTTCGGTATGTGGCAGGGAAACTGAATACAATAAGCGTGACTCAAAAGAAAAAGATGACGGTAAACTGACCAAACCGAATTGGTTGCAATGCGAAAAGAAATGGTGACGATTTTTCACGTGACCTTTTGTTAACATTTCGTATGGTGAATATTTAGTTCAGTTTTGGAAAGGTTCGAATGCTCATTCGTTTGGATATGGATACGCACGATTGAATTTGAAATTTGATTAAGTTAACTGCGTTCGGAACTTAATAATTTGAAAGAAGATATTTTGATTTTGAAATGCTTAGCCAATCATGTTTTCGTCACTTTTATGCTAATAGATGCGACTTGAAGAATAAATTGACACTATATTTGCATAAGAACAGATATTCCAATATACTCCTAGATTTGATTTTTACACTGGTGCTTCCAATAATGAGCGCATCACATTTGTTCTAAAAAAGTGTGGGAACAGAAGCCAAAATGTGTAAAATTAACATTTCGAAGATGCTTCTTTTTTGAAGAAATTACTTTGAAACTCTGAACTCATGATTGTGGCTTTTAGTCATGCGTACGGGACTAACGTTCCAGTATCCCATTGAATTGTGGATGAAGGGCGGTAGTGCTATTTATTTATTTACGCTATCCATGAATCCAATTACAAAAAAGATTATGAAATATAATACATGCGACAAAAACAAAGTGAGCAACTTGAACAGAAAAGAAAGCAAGAATATAAAATACTAATAAACTATTAGAAGCTAAGGAGAATATTATGTAATATGCTTTTAAAAGCGTTTAAGGAATGTGGCACGGGACGCAGCTGGAGTTCATTGTAACGACGTGATACGCGTACTAAAAATGAATAAAAATAAATATCAGGTCGAGTAAAGGGCACAATGAATATCTCAGTTGAACGCGTTCTTGAGGTGGGACGTACATAAAGCCTTTCCCGAAGGTTGGATGAAATAATACCGTGATATATTTTAAATAAGCAACACAGGCCTAAGAATTCTCTCCTTTTTTTGAGTGATGGAATGTTGAGGATCTGTAAACGCTCATCGTAGGAGCTGTAAGGGAGGTTATATTTGTAGAATAGAGAACGTGTGAATTTACGCTATACAGTTTCAACAATATCCGATAGATTAGTATAGTGAGGAGACCTTACTTGGGAGGCATACTCAAGGATTGACCGCGCTAGGAGTACAAATAGATGGACGCTGGTTAAGATGTTAAAGGACTTACTGGAGGATCGTAAAATAAAACCAGCGTCACGTGAAGCTCTAGTAGTTATGCATGAAATATGGATGCTAAATTTCAAACCTGGGTCAATTACTACTCCCAAATCTTTAAATTAAAAGTGCGAGCAGCGATCTACCAATCCGGTATTCATATAATACTGGATGAATTTTGTTGGTGAATTCCATGTGACAATATTTTGAAATTTTGAGAGGAAGTAAATTTCCTTGACGCCGATTTTGGAGATAGAACGATAAATTTTTCAATCATCAGCGCAAAGAAGACTCTTAGAGGACAGGCATTAGGGAAGCTCATTAATGAAAATGTTCAATAGCAAAGGGCCTAAACTTAATTTCGGACTAAATGGGGCCGATGAAAAAGAAATCATTCCATTCAACGATACAGGAGCGATGGGATATGAAGGATAAGATCCAAGAGAAGATTGAGTCGGAAACGCGGAACAATCGGGGTTTGTTTGTCAGAAGGCCATGATCAACACTGTCAAAGGCTTTAGCAAAATCGGTGTATATGACGTCAACTTGTTGGCTCTTGTCAAAAGCAAGAGAAATGGTATTCGTAAGTTCTAGCAAATTAGTTATTATCGAACGGCTTTTAATGAAGGCACGTTGTTCATTTGTAAACAAGATACTGAGGGCATCATATAATCTGTTATGCACAATTCGCTCAAGTAACTTGCCAAAACAAGACAGCAAAGAAATCGGACAATAGTTCGAGATTTCACTACGATCACCGGACTTATGGATCGGAAAGATATTTGCATGCTTCCAGGCGTCGGGAAAGCAAAAGGAAAAAAGGCTAATATTGAAAATAATTGATATTGGGGTAGACAATGAAGAAGATATAGACTTTACGAACAGATTTGGGATTCTATCAGGACACGGATCACCATTTATGTCAAAAGTGAGCAGTACACTTTCAATTTCCGATGGAGAGGTTGCGATAGAATGCACAAAAGGGGAAGGAGACGGACACGATGAGTATATAGTGGGGTTTGAAACCTTAAATATGGAGGAAGCAAATTGAGCAAAAAATTCACATATCTTTTTTTTAATACCTCCATTCCCTACCACTCTCTCCATCACTCTTTCTTCGTCGCACAACATTCGTGCGATCTGCATTCACATTACGTCGCTTCGTCTTTTGTGCCACCCAGATAATGCTCAATACATCGGTATAAGGGGGCACACAAAATAATTTGAACTAATCCTTTTCATGAACATCTAGTCCAAAAATCATGATCTACTCTCTGAGATAAAAAAAAATTTCAATATAATATGACGCATTCAAAAAAAAACTCTGAGTAACTGTCACTTCAGTATTTCGCCGATAGGGACAAAAGCGCCCTAAGATACTGGGCTCATAAAAGCAGAATTACAGGTCCACGTTTCAATCAGTGCTCTTTAAATGATCCCTTAGCCTTTTCTTAAATACCAAAAGTGAGTTTGCTTTCTTAACGATTTCTGGTAGATTTTTATACTATATATACGCAGAGCATCATTAGTTGCATCGCTCTTTAGACGATCAGTTCTGGCAAAAGGTATTACGCATTGATCTGCATTCCTCGCATTATAGGGTTGATCTGTGATACCTTATTAATGGTGTTCGTTCCGATCCATTAGTTTTTAAATTTTTGTAGATAAACTTAGCTTTCTCCATTATAATGATTTGACTAAAGGTTAATGATTTTGCCGATTGGTAAACCAAACAAGTTTGAGTAAGCATTGGCAGTTTCAGAATGTTTTTATACGCTTTGGTCAGCAGCCTGGATATACTGTTTAAATGTCGCTTTGCTGATTGATTCCAAATAAGTACTCCATAATGTTATTTCGTCAGGACAAACGCATTTAGAACAAGTTTCTTGATGTGCATTGGAAAAGACTCATATCTTCTTAACAATCCTATTATTGGGGTTAGTTGCCTCCTTAAGCTATTTATGTGTGGCAACCAGGTCATACGATAGTCTATGATAAGACCAAGATATTTCGTTTCTAGCACTCTTTGCAATTTTTCACCATTAATATTTAGTTCGACAGCTATGTCTCCTTTGTTCTTTTGCTTAAAAACAATATATTTTGTCTTTGTAGTGTTCAATACTAGTTTGTTTTCAATTAACCACTGATGGAATTTTCCTAGATCCTCGTTGATAGTGTTCTCAATGGCAGTTTTGTCTCATCCTGAATAAAGTAGAACTGTGTCATCAGCATATAATGTGTGATATCCCGTCAGCACACATGTATTTAGATTATTTGTGCATAGCAGGAACAACGTTGGGCCAAGTATTGAGCCTTGGGGAACTCCTGTTTTCATAGGTGCTCGATCGCTTAGGACATTGTTGATTAAAGTTATCTGCGATTTTCTCTCCAAGTAACTCTTAAACAACTGCTTAGGACTATCCTGAATACCATACGATTCAAGGTTACAAAGCAAGAGGTCATGATCAAGTGTATCAAATGCTTTTTCCAAATCCACAAAAATTGCGATGACATAATCACCTCTGTCAAGTCCTAGATTGATGAAACGCAGAATGTAGGGCATCCAAAGTAATCTTGTTCTTTTGAAAGCTAAACTGATGATATAGCTTGTCCATCAGAAGCTTGGCAGTTATGCCATGAGAACATTTTAGGGTTATTGGATACTATTTTCAGGGAACGGATGTATATCCAGAAGGGCTTAGGACTATTAGATTGCAATGATGTTTCAATCATATAATAATAAGGTCGCATTGCATTCTTAACTGCTTTTTTGGCTTCTTTACGAAGCAGTCGATAGTTGGCAAAGTCAGTGTTAAAGTTGGAATACTGAAATTTTTTGCGCGCCTGGCCCTTCAAATAAAGAGCGTCTGAGACTTCAGCCGAAAACCAGCTGGGGCTCTTTTTCCAAGGGGAACGGAAAATAAAAACATGATTTATAATTATGCTACAGATTTTCGTAGAAAGTAGATAACGCTGAATTGACATTTAGCTTCTGTAGCAATGGATTCTAGTCAATATTATCTAGCCATATATAAAGTTGACTTTGCGGAAATTAAATCCTGGAGTAGAAGGAGTGCGTTTGGACTGAGATACGAGAAAAAGGTTTTAAATATTCGGAGGAGGATTTTGAGATCGAGGAGATGGCCGAATTGGCAGTAACGATGAAATCGAGAAGTTGGTTGTTTGCGTTCGGGATCGTATTTAATTTCGATAGGGAGCAAAGCGATAAAAAAGGAAAAAACAGCATAGAGAGATCATTGAAAGATGAGAGCTTGTATTCCAACTTAGGCAAGGCATGTTGAAGTTACCACAGATTGAAATGGTGCATAGAGGGTTGATGCTGTTGAAATAAGAAGAGAATTCAGAAAAAAACGATTGTAAACGCGGAAAGGAGCATTGCAAGGGATGTACACGTAAAGCAATACTAAACTTACAACTTGAGAGATATCAATGAAGACAGTGATGTATTCTACTGGAAGTGAAAGGGAAAAGTCAGAGCACTGTTTGCTGCTTAAAGCTTTATGAATAGCGATAAGTACATCACCACCATCAGATTTACCTGAAGCCAAACGATTTCTGTCAGTGCGATAGAAATGATATAGTGAAAAAATTTCACTCCTGACGATATCAATCGTCAGCCAATAGATGAAATCATCGCCGGAGATTGAAGAGGCAATTTTAATAGCCTCCAGCTTGGTTCGCATGCCACGTACATTTTGATAGTAAAGATTGATGCTATGAGAAGTATTTCGAATATCAAAATTTAAACTACTATTTGAAAAAGGTTCAGGGTGAACAGTTGTTAAAGTCTCGAAAGTGACCTCACCACACGACGAAAATTTCTTCTTTTGGTCGCCTCGAAAGGTTTAATTAAAGTTCCAGGAGGCCAGTATTCTGGGTGAAGAACGATGCTGCAGTTTGATAGTACAAATAGCTTAAAGGAAGCTATAACTCTTCCCTCAATGTTTTTCTTTGTCAGTTTATGGCAGTTGATGATCTTTGCCGAAGTTCAAAATTTAGTTAAGACGTAATCACAGGTGTCATTCGTCGATGTCTCATAATCCAGACGAGATATAAATATTTGCTTCGGTGGAGCCACGACATGAAGAGATCGAACTATTTGTGGTGCTGGCAGAGTTTCAGCGGAATTAGAAATATTCGCTACTGACGCTGGTTGAATATTCGTAAGGTTGAAGATTCCGTTACTAGAGTGTTGATGATAGCGTCTCCTATCGCTGTGAGCCGTCCAACATAGGTTTTAATAACAATACTAAAGCAGAGGTTTTACTAACGAAGGAAGGATACGAAGGATCTTATTTAACTGTATTCCCCAGTTATAATAAAGCATCCTCTCCGCAACAATCAGTCTTCGCTGGATTTATTACCTCAAAATCGGGAGTAGGAGATCTTCTAAATGCCTCAAATAGCAAGCTATCTCGCGGCATTGACGCCATCCCGAATATAATACTCAAGAAGTGCAGGAGTATATTATACAATAATTGTATTAATAATGAATATTTTCCAAAACCTTGGAAAGTTACCAAACTAATTCCAATACCGTAACCAGCCTGCAAAGGTAATATTTATAATTTTTGGCCAATCTCCCTTTTGCCTGACATAGGTAAACCCATTGAAAAGATTATTCTGCAATGCTTTAACAATTTTACTGATCCCTGATCCCCGATTTTTAGTTTAGATTTGAACGCGAACCACTAGGGATATGAATCTCAAAAATCCTTGAAAAAGCATCCGCAAGAACTTTATCGTTTTCACTAACGTGTTGAATATCTGAGGTGAACTGGCAAATGTAACTTAATTTCTTTTGCTGGCAAGGTGATGCTTTGTCTGGGTTTTGTTTAAGTGCTGTTAAAAGTGAGAGGCGTGTGATCAGTGTACGCAGTGAATGGCCTCCCCTCTAGAGATAACCTGAAGTATTTTATGTTTTCATAAGCAGCTAGCACTTCTCCATCTCATGTGCTGTAATTACGCTGCGCAGTGTTAAGTTGCTTCGAATAAAAACTCAGCGGCTGCCAGTGATTATCTGCTGTTTGCTCAAGAGTAGCACCTAAGGCATCATCTGAGGCATCAACGTGCAAAATAAGTTGCGCATCGGCACCAAGAAAAACTAACAGCATAGAATCTATTGATTGCAGTTTGATAGTTTCAAATTCACAGACTGTTTCCGAAAACTACTCAATCGGATCGGACAAAGACCTGGTTGGCAGGGTCAATGCGGGAGAGTTGCCAATCGTCATCATTTTCTTTGCTGTTCCCAAATAACGGTCGATCACGACTATCGCTCCAGTTTTCCTCCCTTGACTTCACAACCGTTTTCTTATGGTTTGCCCTTTTTTTATTCGACGCATTAGTTTTTGTCCCTTCATTGATGATTTCTTTCTTATTTTTTATTATATGAGTAGAATTCAAGACAGCAGCCCCTTGCTTCTATCTTTTCCGAAAGTGTGTTGGCATAATGGGAATAGGGGATAATTGTATTAAATATTTACTGGGTTTAATCCTTAACTGCTGTGCGTGAGTTATCTGTGAATTCTTATTTGTCTTATTGCTTGCACGTGAATATCTTTTCTCTGCATCAATAATAAGCCATACTGGAGTTATCGAGCGAAAGGAAGCTAAAACCGTAAAAACATCAACTCCATCAGTTGAGACAACACTTTCAGCTTATGACATTGTTGCTCCAACAGTTCCAGATTTCGGCATTTAGTGCAAAGAATGGCCTGGTATCGCATTTGGGTGCCTGTAGCTCAGACAATATTCACAGCATTCCCAACACTAGCGGCTTTAAGCCACGCTTTGTCAATCACTTCCCAGCTTGATATCAAGTAAAATTTCGGTTGTTATGATTTCGCATCCCTTTTCGTGCTTCTTGATTAAAGTAGGCCTTAAGCGGCCGAAAAAAACTCCTACTTCAAGGCTGGGAAGCATGTGTGGAATAGCTAGGTAGACACATAAGAATAATGTCATTATCGTCAGCAACTTGAAGCGTTCCTACGTTGGAGCAATGAGAAGTATGGCCGTCTAAGATTAGTAAACACTTTCTAATTGGTTTATGTCGTATGAACTGTCCTTTCAGCCAACGTAGAAAAAGATCAAAATTGACTAATGATGATCTTTTGTGCATATATATATATGTTAGTCCTAGCTAGCAAACCGACAGAAAATTCTGCTTTGCTGTTGACACCTTTAAAAATCAACATAGGTGAAAAGAAACTACCATTTGCACTACGGCACGCAATACGGTTACATTCACCCCTCGTTCTTTCGCAGTAAGTAAATGAACGTTCTTATTTCTTTTTGACGTTACAACGTTTCCATCTGAAAATAGAAAAAGACAGCTTCCTTTTAATTTTGTGTATTATTTTTATTCTCGAAATCGATTTTCGACCGTAATCGTTCGGTCTTCAATCGCTGAAGAAGACCGAACGATTACGGTCGAAAATCGATTTCGAGAATAAAAATAATACACAAAATTAAAAGGAAGCTGTCTTTTTCTATTTTCAGTTGGAGTATTTTGTGAAGGCGAAAATGAATTCGAAAACGTTTCCATGTTTATTTAGAAGCTGCTCACCCATTTCATCCCTATTAAGTATCTTCTTCATCTGTAGCACTATAGCCCCTCTGCTGCCTTCTCCTGCAAAAAGTGCCTTCAACTGGCGATAGACGCCTGCAAAACTACTTTCTGTTGTTGATTTTTTCATAGAATTTGGAATAACCACAAAAATAACAGCAAACTTAATAATAGTAACTCTGAAAACAAACTCGTGGAAAACACATCTTTAGCGATTGAATTGATTGTGCTGACATGAAGTGCTTATGGCAAATTAAAATTGATGAATTATTTCCCTAGTGCTGCCCGCGGGAAGCGATGAACAGGTAATTGACGTATAAATTTACAGTTTAATTATTGCCGCTATCTGTCTAGAATCGTATGCCGTGCATTGAGCAATATGTTTCTTCTTCTTCTTCTTAGTAGCACTACAGTTCCTCTTGGGCCTTTGCTTCCTGCAATAAGCGCCTCCAACTGTCTCGGGCCATTGACCGCGTCTTAAAATTTTAAAATCCGGGCAGTGATGAACTGTCTTCATCGACCAAGTCAGAACAGCGTTCTCCAATTTCGAAATCCGAACAACAATGAATTGTCTTCGTTGACCAAGTCAGAACAGCATTTCCTCGGTTTCCCCACTGGTCTCCACCCTTCAGCTCTCCCAACGAATACCTTCTTGGGTATCCGTTGTTCTTCCATACGAATCACGTGACCAGCCCATTGCAACTTCCGCAGTCTTACGATCATTGAGACCTCCGGCGCGTCAAAAACTTCATACAGCTTACGGTTGTAACGAATTCACCATTGGTCCCCGTCCAGCTTCGCTCTGATTATTCGCCTCAGGACTCGGAAGGCATTCAACATGTTTGCAGATGCTTGGGTTAAGGTCCATGTTTCACAACCATAGCTGTCATCTGTCGCTTTCATCGCAACACTGCAGCCCCTTAGAGGCAGCCAAGGCCAAGCTTCCTGCAATTAGCTAGAACCTCGAGTTGTCTTGGTCAATCAACCGGAAATCGAGCGTCGACTGACTCTTCGTTGACAATATTGTACCAGAATTTTTGTTGCTTTCCCACTAGTCTTCAACTCTCTACATTTCCATCGAATCCCTTTTTGGATATGCTTTGTTCGTTAATGTGTACCATGTGGCTAGCTCATTGGAGCTTTCGCAATCTTACTTTTTCGAAGACTTCTAACTGTTCAAATATCTCATACAATTTATCGTTTCAACTCATTCATTATTGGTCTTCTTTTCATTTGGCTCCAATACCTTCAACATATACTATGTATATTAAAAACTCAATAAATAAATTTCTACATTGAATCTATTTAGATAGATCGTAAAAGCTCTCCTGCAATATCTCAAAATTCTACAAACGAACCTCAATTCATAAATAACCTGAATTAAAATGTAAATACTCACGAATGTTATTTTCTCTACATTTCAGATATGGTGCCGAACTTGTAGCTGTTGATTCTTATGCGGAAAACAATATCACCCTCTCCATTGCAAGATTAAATGAACCTAATCGACGCTCAGCTGACAAATACTGGTTAGGTCTGACATCGCTCGACGACCTTAGAACAAATACTTTAGAATCAGCTGCTGGTACATTAGTGTCACAATATTCAGGGTTTTGGTCTTTGAATCAACCCGACCCAAAAGCGGGAGAATGCGTCGCCGTATCGGTTATGCAACAAAGGCAAGCTTGGGAGTTGGATACCTGTGAAAGTTTGTTACCGTTCATGTGCAGAGCGCCTGCTTGCCCACAAAACTCAGTACACTGTTCAAACGGATTATGCGTCAACGAGGCTTTTAAGTGCGATGGCAACGATGACTGTGGAGATGGTTCTGATGAATTGGATTGTCCTGCAGCATGTCATTTTCATATGCAATCTGGAGGTGATGTCATTGAATCGCCAAACTACCCTCACAAATACGGTGCTCTGAGCAAATGTAAATGGACTTTGGAAGGACCGCAAGGAAGCAACATTATTCTCCAATTCCAAGACTTTGACACTGAAAAAACCTTCGATACTGTTCAAATTCTCGTTGGTGGCCGAACTGAAGACAAGTCTGTTTCTCTAGCAACACTATCCGGAAAGGAAGATCTCGCCAATAGTCCATTCATCAGTGGATCAAATTTCATGATTATTAAATTCACCACTGATGGAAGTGTGGAACGCAAAGGATTCCGGGCTACATGGAAAACAGAAGCAAACAATTGCGGAGGAACTCTTCAAGCAACAATTCAAGGACAGGTGCTTACGAGCCCTGGATATCCTAGGCAATACCCCGGTGGATTGGAATGCCTTTACATAATTAAAGCCCAACCAGGAAAAATCATTTCACTGGAAGTACAAGATCTCGATTTAAATGCTGGTCGTGATTACATCCTTATTCGAGATGGAGATAGTCCAATGTCACGACCAATCGCTCGGCTCTCTGGTGCAGCAAAAGATAATGAAAAAGTTGTGATTTCAACAGGAAGCAAGCTCTATCTCTATTTCAAGTCAAGTTTGGGCGATTCTGGCAAAGGATTCAGTATTCGCTACAATCAGGGATGCAAAGCAACTATCACTGCTACAAATGGAACAGTCACATCACCTGCTTTTGGTCTAGAGGACTACCCAAGCAATCAGGAGTGCTTCTTCACAATTCGAAACAAGCTGGGCTCACCGCTTTCTTTGAAATTCGAGAAGTTCGATGTACACAAAAGTGATTTGGTGCAAGTTTACGATGGCTCTTCTACTGCTGGACTGCGTCTGCATTCCGGAAACGGTTTCACAGGAACTACAGCACCCAAACTCACTCTAACCGCTTCTTCAGGCGAAATGTTGATCAAGTTTGTTACTGATGCACTACACAACAGTGTTGGGTACGATGAGTAAATATTTTCCGAAACATTTTATTGATTCTCATTATCTTCTTCCAGATGGTCAGCAACATTCTCAGCAGATTGTCCTAACTTGAATCCGGGTATTGGCGCAGTAGCTTCGACTCGAGACACCGCATTTGGAACAGTTGTTACATTCACTTGTCCCATTGGCCAAGAATTTGCAACAGGCAAAAATAAAATAACTACTGAATGCCAGAAAGGTGGCACTTGGAGTGTGAATTATATACCGAAATGTCAAGGTTTGTTTCCCTGATTCACGCTCGTAAATGGTTCCCACATTAATGTTCTATTTACAGAGGTATATTGTGGCCCAGTTCCGCAAATCGACAATGGCTTCTCAATCGGATCATCCAATGTCACTTATCGAGGCATTGCCATGTACCAATGCTACGCAGGATTCGCTTTCCCATCAGGTTTGCCCATCGAGAAGATCTCATGTTTGCCGGACGGGCATTGGGAGCGTAAGCCCTCATGTTTAGCCTCACAGTGTGCTCCCTTGGCGGAAGTTCCTAATGCAAACGTCACACTACTGAACGGCGGCGGACGTAGCTACGGTACCATTGTTAAATTTGAATGTGCCCCTGGATATGAACGCACAGGTCTGCCTGTACTGATCTGTATGTCTAATGGAACATGGAGTGGAGACGTGCCTAAATGTTCTCGGAAACGCTGTCATACGTTCCCAGATATCCCCAATGGGTTCATGGTAGATCCAGCAAGAAAATACTTCTTTGGTGATGAAGCTCGCGTGCAATGTTACAAAGGCTACAAACTCACAGGAACTAATATAATCAAATGTGGATCTGAACAAAACTTTGAGAAGCCTCCCAAGTGCGAAGGTAAGCCCTTTTATCTATTGGAAAAAGGAACTTAATTTAACTTTCCTAAAATTTCCACAGATATCAACGAGTGCACATCGACTCAATGCGATCTTGCCTCAACCGAGTGCATGAACACAGCAGGCTCATTCTATTGTCAGTGCAAGAAAGGATTCGCGCCTACCACAGAGTGCCGTCCAGTTGGTGATTTAGGTTTAGCTAATGGAGGAATTCCTGACGAAAGCATCATGACTTCAGTTAGCGAAGAAGGATACGATCCTGGAATGATCAGACTCAATTCAGTTGGATGGTGTGGAAACTCAGTGGAACCAGGAGCTAATTGGGTACTCATTGATTTTAAGGCTCCAACTATCATCAGAGGATTCCGAACAATGTCTGTTCAACGCTTTGATGGAAACATTGCATTTACATCAGCTATTCGACTTCAATACACCGACAGCCTCACCGACGTTTTCAAAGACTATGCCAACCCAGATGGAACAGCAGTTGAGTTCAGAATTCTTGAGCCAACTCTTTCAATTTTGAATCTTCCCTTGCCTATCGAAGCGAGGTACGTTCGATTCAGGGTTCAAGACTATGTTGGAGCACCTTGTTTGCGTATGGAAGCAATGGGATGCACACGTTTGGATTGTGTCGATATCAATGAGTGTGCTAAAGATAACGGCGGATGTGACCAGAAATGTATCAATTCACCTGGAAGTTTCAGCTGCTCATGCAACACTGGTTACCAACTCTACACGAGTAACGGCACTGCTGGCTACTATATTGAAAAATCAGAAACCGGTGAACGTGATGGTGATACTCACCAAATAAATAAGTCTTGCGAGCCTGTAATGTGCCCATCACTGGTCGCACCTGAAAATGGAAAACTGCTGACTAGTAAAGCTCAACATCACTTCGGCGATGTTGTTCAATTCAACTGCAATTTTGGATATGTGATTTCTGGTAGCACATCTTTGATTTGCATGTCAAACGGACAATGGAATGCCTCAGTCCCTGAATGTCAGTATGCTAAATGTGTTTCTTTGCCTGATAACAAGAAGGATAATTTAACCGTGCTACGCCCTGATCCTGACAGTGTCCTGGTTCCCTTCAGAGATAACGTTACGCTCGTATGTGGGTCTCCTGGAAGGCGTTTGAGAAATACAGCAACATCCAACTTCAGACAATGTGTATATGATCCAAAACCAGGTCTTCCTGATTACTGGCTATCTGGCGCATCTCCTGCCTGTCCCCGAGTCGACTGTGGATTCCCTATGCCAACACCCGGTGCAGAATATGGTCAATATGTTGATACTAAATTCCAAAGCTCTTTCTTCTTCGGTTGTCAGAATACATTCAAACTGGCCGGTCAAACCTCCAAGCACGACAATGTAGTTCGTTGTCAAGGGAATGGTGTGTGGGACTTTGGCGACTTGCGTTGTGAAGGCCCTGTGTGTGAAGATCCAGGTCGACCAAACGATGGCGTTCAAGTTGCCCGAAGCTACGAACAAGGATCGGAAGTTCTGTTTGGGTGCTCGCGACCCGGCTATATTCTTATTAATCCTCGTCCAATTACTTGTATTCGAGAGCCTGAATGTCGAGTTATCAAGCCGCTAGGTATAAGTTCGGGTAAAATCCCAGATTCTGCCATCAATGCCACATCAGAACGGCCAAACTACGAAGCTAGAAATATTCGATTGAACTCCGTCACTGGCTGGTGTGGTAAACAAGAGGCGTTCACTTATGTAAGCGTCGACTTAGGAAAGGTGTACCGCGTCAAAGCTATCCTCGTGAAAGGAGTTGTAACAAATGATATTGTTGGTAGACCTACAGAAATTCGATTCTTCTACAAACAAGCTGACAATGAAAATTACGTCGTGTACTTCCCCAATTTCAATTTGACTATGCGCGATCCAGGAAACTACGGAGAGTTGGCAATGATAACTCTTCCGAAATACGTTCAAGCTAGATTCGTGATTCTAGGCATTGTCAGTTACATGGACAATGCTTGCTTGAAATTCGAACTGATGGGTTGTGAAGAACCTGAAGTGGACCCACTTCTTGGATACGATTACGGCTTTTCTCCATGCGTTGATAATGAACCTCCAGTCTTCCAGAACTGTCCACAACAACCTATTGTGGTGCGCCGGGATAGTAATGGAGCAGTGATGCCAGTGAATTTCACAGAGCCCACAGCCATCGACAACTCCGGCTCCATAGCAAGATTGGAAGTTAAACCTCAAAGTTTCCGAACACCATCTTACATTTTTACGGACACAGTTGTTAAATATGTAGCGTTCGACTACGATGGTAATGTTGCTATTTGCGAAATCAATATAACAGTTCCTGATGTCACACCACCACTTCTAAGCTGTCCTCAAAGCTACGTCATCGAGCTGGTTGACAAACAGGATAGTTACTCAGTCAATTTCAACGAAACAAGGAAACGAATCAAAACCTCCGATGACTCTGGAGACGTCAAGTTAACTTTCATTCCCGACCGGTCAACCATCCCAATTGGGGGTTTCGAAAATGTTACAGTTATTGCTGCTGATCGTTATAACAACAGAGCTATATGCCACTTTCAGGTTTCCGTTCAAGCCACTCCTTGTGTGGACTGGGAGCTGCAGCCTCCGGTGAATGGTGCTATAAACTGTTTGCCAAATGACAGAGGTGTTGACTGTATAGCCACTTGTAAGCCTGGCTACCGCTTTACAGATGGAGATCCAACAAAAACATTCTCCTGTGAGACTTCTCGTCTTTGGAGACCAACTTCTGTTGTACCTGACTGTGTATCTGAAAACACCCAACAAGCTGACTATCATGTTACTGCCACAATCATCTATCGTGCCAATGGAGCTGTTGCAGGTTCCTGCTTGGGACAATACCAGGACCTTCTTACACAGTATTATGATAACCTCAATTCACTTCTGTCTCAACGTTGTTCTGCCGTTAATGTCAACATGAACGTATCCTTCATTGGATCTGAGCCTACACTTGTGGAAGAGAATGTGGTTAAAATGGATTTCGTTCTAGTCATTATCCCAGCAATCCGTCAACCGCAACTCTATGATTTATGTGGATCGACAATGAATCTAGTTTTTGATTTGAGCGTTCCTTACGCTAGTGCTGTTATTGAGCCTCTTCTCAACGTCTCTAGTATTGGAAACCAATGTCCACCATTAAGAGCGCTCAAGAGCTCTATTAGTCGCGGATTTACTTGCAGTGTAGGAGAAGTTTTGAACATGGATACGAATGACGTCCCGAGATGTTTGCACTGCCCAGCTGGCACCTATGCTGGAATTGGTCAATCAGTGTGCACATATTGTCCAAGAGGCTTCTATCAAAATCGCGACCGACAAGGCGCATGCTTGCGCTGTCCTCCAGGAACATATACCAAAGAAGAAGGGTCGAAAGCTCTGCAAGCTTGTGTACCAGTCTGTGGCTACGGAACATACTCGCCTACTGGCCTCGTACCTTGTCTTGAATGCCCACGAAACTCATTCACTGGTGAACCACCAACCGATGGTTTCAAGGATTGTCAAGCTTGTCCAGCGAATACATTCACCTTCCAACCAGCAGCACCTGGCAAAGATCGCTGTCGTGAAAAATGTCTCCCAGGATTCTACTCCTCTACCGGATTGGCTCCTTGCTCACCATGTCCACAGAACGCATACCAAGGTGTAGCGGGCTCTAAAACTTGTATTGAGTGCCCGACAAACATGGGAACCGAAGGTCCAGCTTCTACCGGACGAGAAGATTGTAAACCAGTGATTTGTGGCGAAAATGCTTGCCAACATGGAGGACTTTGTGTACCAATGGGACATGGAATTCAATGCTTCTGTCCTGCTGGCTTCTCAGGACGACGTTGTGAAATCGATATCGATGAGTGTGCCTCGCAACCTTGCTATAATGGAGGCCAATGTATAGATCTCCCACAAGGCTACCGATGTGAGTGTCCGCAAGGCTACGCTGGAATCAACTGTCAGGAAGAAAGAAGTGACTGTGGAAATGATACGTGTCCAGCACGAGCCATGTGCAAGGATGAACCAGGCTACAATAACTTTACCTGCCTCTGTCGAAGTGGTTACACTGGAGTTGACTGCGATATCACAATCGATCCTTGTACTGCTAACGGAAACCCATGCACAAACGGTGCCAGTTGCTTAGCTCTGCAACAGGGAAGATACAAGTGCGATTGTCTACCAGGATGGGAAGGTGTGCATTGTGAAAAGAATATTGACGATTGTGCAGAGAATCCTTGCTTGCTTGGCGCCAAATGTACGGATCTTATCAATGATTTTACTTGCTCATGCCCGCCAGGTAAGACTTGTTACAGAGTTTACATAAGAAAAAATAATAATTTGATATTTTTCCGCAGGATTCACGGGTAAACGTTGCCACGAAAAAATCGACCTGTGCCTCTCAGAGCCATGCAAACATGGTACATGTGTGGACAGGTTATTCGAACACGAATGTGTTTGCCATCCTGGATGGACTGGAGAGGCGTGTGATATCAATATCGTCGACTGTGATCCTAATCCTTGCAAGAATGAAGGAACCTGCATTGACTTAGTTGACGGTTACACCTGCACTTGCGAACCTGGATACACTGGAAAAGACTGTCAACATACTATTGATGATTGTGAATCAAACCCTTGCCAGAATGGTGCTTCGTGCGTTGACCAATTGGATGGATTTGTATGCAAGTGTCGACCTGGCTATGTAGGACTCCAGTGCGAGGCTGAAATTGATGAGTGTTTGAGCGATCCTTGCAGTCCAGTAGGAACTGAACGTTGCGTGGACTTGGACAATAAATTCGAATGTATGTGCCGAGAAGGATTCACTGGAAAGAAATGCGAGACAGACATTGATGACTGCGCTACACTACCATGTTTGAACTTTGGTATTTGCAAAGACAGAATTGCCGGATTTGAATGTACTTGCCAAGATGGCTGGACCGGTGATAGGTGCCAACATCAAATCACTACATGTTCTGTGGAGAAACCTTGTCAAAACGATGCCAAATGTATTGACCTGTTTACCGATTTCTTCTGCGTTTGCCCGAGTGGCACTGACGGCAAACAGTGTGAGACTGCTCCCGAACGTTGTATAGGCAACCCTTGCATGCACGGAGGCAAGTGTCAAGACTTTGGATCAGGATTGAATTGTTCTTGCCCCGAGGACTATTCTGGCATTGGTTGTCAATATGAATTTGATGCTTGCGAAGCGCACGTTTGCAAGAACGGGGCAACCTGTGTGGATAATGGATCAGGCTATACATGTTTGTGTCCTGAAGGTTATACAGGAAAGAACTGCGAAGATGATATTATCGACTGTAAGGATAACTCTTGCCCACCAGGTGCTCAATGTGTCGATCTAACCAATGGATTCTACTGCCAATGCCCATTCAATTTGACAGGAGATGATTGTAGGAAGAGTAAGTTTTGTATTTCCTTACTTTCAGTTTGATTGTTTCTGTTTTAATTTTATTCAAAACTCTTTCAGCAATTCAAATGGATTACGACTTATACTTCAGCGATCCGACCAGATCTACTGCGGCTCAAGTAGTGCCGTTCTTCACAAAGTCAGCAAAGAGTCTTACAATTGCCATGTGGGTACAATTTGCACAAAAAGACGACTCAGGAATATTCTTTTCATTGTATGGAGTCGATTCTCCACACATTGCCAACAATCGTCGACTCCTCCTTCAGGCTCACTCTAGCGGAGTCCAAGTTTCGCTTTTCCCAGACCTTCAGGATGCTTTCCTCTCATTCCGTGAATACACAACGGTTAACGATGGCCAATGGCATCACATCGCTATTGTTTGGGACGGTTCTATTGGCCAGTTACAGCTTATCACTGAGGGATTGATCGCTAGCAAGGCCGAATATGGAGGTGGACGTGCTCTGCCAGCATATGCATGGACTGTACTTGGACGACCACAACCAGAAGAAACAGCATCGTCTGCAACAACAACTTACGCAGAAGCAGGATTCCAAGGAAAGATTACTAAGGCACAAATCTGGGGAAGGGCTCTTGACGTAACGTCTGAGATTCAAAAGCAAGTGCGAGACTGCCGAAGTGAACCTGTGCTTTACAGTGGACTTATCTTGAACTGGGCCGGATACGAGGAAACATCAGGTGGTGTTGAACGATCAGTTCCTTCAATGTGTGGACAGCGGAAGTGCCCTTCAGGTTACACAGGAGGAAATTGCCAGCAATTAGAAGTTGACAAAGAACCACCAGTCGTTGAACATTGCCCTGGTGACTTGTGGGTAATTGCTAGAAATGGATCAGCAGTTGTTAACTGGGATGAACCACACTTCAGCGACAACGTAGGAGTAACGAAGATTGTTGAGCGTAATGGACACCGGCCAGGACAGACTCTTTTATGGGGAATGTATGACATCACATACATTGCATATGATGCTGCTGGCAATACTGCCAGTTGTACCTTCAAAGTATCATTATTAGGTATACATTTAGGATCTTGCATTGTTTCTTGACTCATCGCCATTTCCTTTTTCAGCTGAGTTCTGTCCTCCACTACCTGACCCAGTTGGTGGAATACAAGTTTGTAAGGACTGGGGTGCAGGTGGACAATTCAAGGTTTGCGAAATTTCTTGCAACCCAGGATTGCGATTCTCTGAACAAGTTCCAGAGTTCTACACTTGTGGCGCTGAAGGATTCTGGCGTCCAACATCGGATCCTACACAGCCGTTGGTTTATCCATCATGTTCTCGTAAGCTATTCAGATTATTAACTTGGTGTTAGGAACCGCTTACACTTTTTTTGATTTACAGCATCAAAACCGGCTCAACGAGTATTCAGGATTAAGATGCTCTTCCCATCAGACGTACTTTGCAACGAAGCAGGACAAGGTGTGTTACGGCAACGTGTTACCAACGCGGTCAATTCGCTCAACAGAGATTGGAACTTCTGCTCATATTCAGTAGAAGGGTCAAGGTGGGCTGAAAGTTCTAAAATTGAATTCATTTTGTTCATTGTCAATGTATTTTCCACAGGGAGTGCAAAGATCTCCAAATTGATGTTCACTGTGACCATTATCGTGGAGGCCAAGGAAATCGCAATAAACGACAGGTTGATGACGGCGGCACTTATGTGGTTGATGCTTTGATTCCTGTTGAAAAGTAAGTATCCTCCAAATTTATTGATTTTCCGATAATTCAGTGTGATACCAAAGAAATCAAAATTCGGTTTTCAAACGCACAAGGACTGCTGGTCTTTTTCGATATTTTTCAAATAAAATAAATGTGTGTGCGTGTGCATGTGAATAATATCAATTTTTGGCACTTTCCTGTTTACATATTTTTCCAAAGCACACATACAAAATATTGTCCTATTTTCAAAATTTGTGTCTGCACAAAAAAAAATAAGTCATAGCCATTTAAGTGTCAACTCTGTGAAACTACACACATAACAAATTTATAGAGACGCAACGGCTGAGGATGAAACAAATGGAGGACGTCCAGCTCGCCAGGGTAGACAACAAGCTGGTGATACTTATAGTTTGGAGATTTCCTTCCCCGCGGTCAAGTAGGTTTCTGCTCTACGCCTCGAGAGCTCTTTTATCTTTAGAGGTGGATGCGATCGAGGGAAAGTTATTGGCATCTTTATTCAATGCTTCAATTAAAACTAACTTTACTACTCTGGCCATAATGCTCGCTGAGCAATAGAAATGGCAAAAAATTTTTTGGGCATATTTCAGCCCAATGTATATATCAAAATCATTTAACAACTTTCATTCCTTACTAATGCAACACCATTTTTGCACGTCACTTGACAAACATTTTTCACGCTTCTCTAACAGCATTTATTGCACACTTGGAATGTTAAAAAATATTCTGAATGTTTTTCGTGTGGTACTAATTGCTTTGTGTGTTACAGCGACCCAGTATTGCATTCATCAACTGGTGAACGATCCAACGTCAAGGCACTCTTGGAAAAACTCATTCTGGAAGAAGATCAATTTGCTGTTCAGGATATCCTTCCCAACACTGTACCTGATCCAGCATCTCTAATCCTTGCATCAGAATACGCTTGTCCAGTTGGACAAGTTGTAATGGTTCCTGATTGTGTTCCATGTGCCATAGGAACATTCTACGACATTAGTAACAAGACTTGCAATGCTTGCCCACGAGGAACTTATCAATCTGAAACAGGACAACAGCAATGCTCGAAGTGCCCAACCATTGCTGGACGGCCAGGAGTTACTGCTGGCCCTGGAGCGAGATCTGCAGCTGATTGCCGCGAAAGATGTCCTGCTGGTAAATTTTTGGATCCTGAAACAGGCCTTTGCCGCCCATGTGGTCATGGTTTCTATCAGCCACGCGAAGGATCATTTTCATGTGAATTGTGTGGATTGGGACAAACGACAAGGTCAGCCGAAGCTACTTCACGATCAGAATGTCGCGATGAATGTACGTCAGGAATGCAATTGGGTGCTGATGGCAGATGCGAGCCTTGCCCACGTGGAACTTACCGCGCCCAAGGTGTGCAACCAGCATGTCAAGCATGTCCTTTGGGTCGAACGACACCTAAGGTCGGATCATCTTCTGTGGAAGAGTGTTCACTTCCTGTATGTAGCCCCGGAACATATCTCAATGGCACAATGAACATGTGCGTCGAGTGCAGGAAGGGTTACTATCAATCAGAAAGCCAACAAACTACATGTCTCCCTTGCCCACCAAATCATAGTACAAAGAATACAGGCGCTGTAAGTTTTTGTTTTAATTTAAGATCTAGGACGGAAAGTTGGATAATGTATACTCTCCTTTGCAGACATCCAAAGCAGAATGCACAAATCCATGCGAAACAATTACAGAAGGCCAAGCCCACTGCGACCCCAATGCTTACTGCATCCTGGTGCCAGAAACCTCCGACTTCAAGTGCGAATGCAAGCCAGGATTCAATGGAACTGGCATGCATTGTATTGATGTATGCGACGGATATTGTGATAACTCCGGCACATGTGTCAAGGACCGTAAAGGAGTACCATCGTGTCGATGCGTTGGCTCCTTCACAGGACCTCATTGTGCCGAGCGATCTGAGTTCGCTTATATTGCTGGCGGTATTGCTAGTGCCGTCATCTTCATTATTGTGATAGTTCTCCTCATTTGGATGATTTGTGTGCGTGCCAACAAACGAAAGAATCCAAAGAAAATGCTGACACCAGCTGTTGATCAAACTGGATCGCAAGTGAACTTCTACTATGGTGCGCATACTCCATATGCCGAATCGATAGCACCTTCACATCATAGTACGTACGCACACTATTATGATGATGAGGAGGATGGTTGGGAAATGCCTAATTTCTATAATGAGGGTTATATGAAAGAAGGTGAGGAAAAAGGATTTCTATAGAGTGAAGTTTACAAGGTCTAAATTTTTTTCTGTCAAGCAGGTCTCCATGGTGGTAAGATGAGCACATTAGCGAGATCTAATGCATCGCTTTATGGTACAAAAGAAGACTTATACGATCGATTGAAACGACACGCATATACAGGAAAGAAAGGTAAGTGATAAATATTGTACATTTGGTTTGGTTATTATCATTATTGGAGAAACATTTTTGTTTTGCATCTCACGACTGAGTTAAGAGGTGGAGCCTTAGTTTGTTAGGAGGAGTACACGAATGTTTTGATATTTGAAGGGGCACCTTGAAAAAAATTTTTTTTTGATTGCTACAATCGTTTTGAATTTCAAACTTACTTCTGATTTCCTCTGTGAAATCAATGTAAGACAGTAGATCTTGATGGTATCTTTAATCTGTTAGATAATCATCATTGTTTAAATGAACAGAATTCATGTTCCGCGTATGCGAACTCAATTTCATAGACAATCTAACTTTGATCAGAATCCGTTTCCATTGCCCATAGTATTTATTTAGGCTGTTGCCTTTTCTGATGAAGTTTCGATAGTTTTATAATAAAAATCTCCTTGAATATGTGCTTGCTATTAATCTGTCATTGTATCACCTCAGAATGGTAACCCAACTCGTAGTGACTCGGTGCATCCTTCTGCAATCTTTTCAACTCCCTTCGCAATAAATATCTCGACATTTTTAACCCACGGATATTGTGTTAAAATTCATAATCTTAGTGGTAATTTGGCGATCATTTGAAAAAGACAAATTTTCTCAGATAAACAACCTGAGATCTTATAAGGCCAGAACAAAGGCACGTTGTATGTATCTCCTTTTTGTTGTATTTTTGTACTGAATAACTGCACGCTAGTATAAACTATATAGTGTAACCAAAAAAAGATTCAGAATGTCCTCTGGTTGTTTTTTTCAATTCGGAGCAGCGCTGGTTTTTCTTAAATGATTTATGTGACACTTCAGTCAATAACCATTTTCTAGTTCGATCTGGTAATGTATTCTTCCTAATTTCACGCGTCCTCGCCAATTTTCCAAGAGCTTTTATGTTTAAGAACCGTCTTGCGAAAATTTAGTTGCTCTTCCTGATTTTCGAGTTTTGGGTAAATTGAACTTTACTTGTTACTGGAGAATACGTCGAATACTCAATACTCGTAAATACGCCGGCTAGTGTGTTCGGAATGAAATTTTGTCTGTATGTACCATTTGGCAAGTCCGCCACTACCTAGCTGGATTTGTCCGATTAATTTTTGTAAAGTCCCGTTGCCTTAGCAAAATTTTGAAAGTACTTCACTCCGGTTTTCCTGCAGTACATTATCAGATCCCATTACTTCTGTGAATCCATGTGTAAAAATATCGATAATTCAGATAAAGTGTTTCATAATCTATATTTATTCGTTGGTAATACTTTGGGCATTGCCCGATAGATATTGAAAAGTTTTTGCGTGACTTTTTTAGTTCAGAGCGAATTCTCTTTAGTCTATGAATATTCATTCGATGTCTTTATTGATACTTTCCCAATAGCAGTGCCTTCAAGCTCACTGCTTAACCTTTACGGTGCCAACGTGTGTTTAACGCAGCCCCTGGAGTGCCTTCTCCCTTGAAGGTTGTGAGATGAATACTCCATCATTTCTGGAAATAATCCCACCTGAGGTAACATACTAAAGCTTTGATTTCGAAATTCACCCGAGATAACGTCTTGAAGTAGCTTCGAAAGGTATCCATCTTTAGCTGTTTATTTAGAAATTTTTGAGCTGGTATGGCATCAGTGCGTCTTCCAATGCGTTTCGCTGGTATCCGTTGACTGCTTCGTCTTTGGAAAGCAATTGACGTGGGCGTGATCTTCAGCTTTTTTGTCTGCGACTTTGCAGCCAAAATGTTCCAGGAAGGTTGGTATCGATGTAGCCTGACGTGATTGATGGTTATTTTGACTGGCGGTGAAACATTTGAGTAAACGTCTGATTGTCTGTAATTAATTAATTTAAAAGTACCATCCATTCCCTACCACTCTCTCCATCACTTTTTCATCGTTGCACAACGCTCGTGCGATCTGCACAACGCTGGTGCGATTCCTACGTGTGCCTCCCAGGCAATGTTAAAACATCGGTATCGTCTGATTGTCTGTAATTAGGGTGAATTATCCCCGTATGACAGACAGGTTTAACCTCAAAATGCAGTTTACTATTGACAGAGCTGCATGATTGAGCTTTGAGTAATATCGTTCTCATCCTGATTGGTCGTTCTGCACCACCGATCACATGTTAGAGTATTCCCACGATGCCTGTTGGGCTACCATCGTATGTCAGAGCTACTGGAAGTGCTGAGTCGTAGAGCATGAGGACTTTTTCGGTGAGAATTTCGAATTTGAGAGTCCATCTTGAGAAAACGGTGTAGTTCGTCAAAAACTTCTGGTTTTCTCATGTTGGCAATGTCTTCAGCTTTCTTCAGGATATTTAAATTTGATTCTGAGAGACCCGATATCCCGAATACTGAACTTGGGACTAGAAAAATGAACTCTTCGATTTATTGATGTGTAGGTCGTATGTATTTCGTCAGCCTTCCTAAACATGTGATTAGTCATCGTTTGCATCTCGACCGTAAGTATATGGATAATTATGTCGGCGTAGTACAACATGACTCCTGTCAGGTTGCCTGGAATCTGATCTATTATAGAATCCTGTTGAATTCGCTTGGTCCAGGCTTCCTTCAAAAGAAAGGCGGTTCCTACTGTAGGTACCAAGATGAAATAAAATTGTTCGGATTGCTTTGCTTTCGTCACAGACTTGCACGTTCAAATAACACATTGGATAGGTCAAAACGACAAAAATAGGACAAATTTCAAAGGTTTTTGAGCACATCGTCTAGTTTCCCAATGAGGTTACATATTTGCGGATTTACACCTACGGGCATTTTGTAATTGACTTACAGTTGAATTGAACCGTTTTGTTTTCAAATAATCACGAGTGGGGATCCCCAATCGCTTGCATAGACTTTTGAGATAATACTAGACTTTTCGAGATTGTCGAGTTCTTATTGACTTTCTTATGGAACTAGAAGTCCCTTAATAAATATGAGTTTTTTATTCAAACCCAACTATAAGGAACATGCGAATCCTGGAACACATTCAACATTCTGTTCGAATATGTAGGTAAAGTCGAGCATGATGGCTGCAATAATATCGATTAAGTTTATAAATGAACGACCTTGTTCCGGTTTTTTGAGTTCATCTTGCTGAATTACAAGGTGTCGAATAAAGATTCTACCTAGCATTGGTATGTTTTAACTTGAGACCATGTACAGTCTTTTGTCGGATTATAACCACGGTATACTTTTTTAATTTCTCTAGGGGATGGAATGTTCCTATCCTGATGTATATGACCAAAACTGGGCCTGTTCAGGTTTCTGAAGTCTGAAATTGGGTCACTGTCAATCTAGATCCAACTTCGAATCAATTAGACTTCAAAAGAGTATTTCTCAGAGTCGTTGTTGAGGAAATCGAGTACGCTATTGATGCCAGAAAAATTGGGTATCAAATGGAAGGTCTTAGTAAAAAATTTCAAGATCAACTGTTAAAATTTCGGTGGGAAACGTGAAGAGCGTGGAGTTAGCCAAAATATAATAAAAAATTGTTGAACCCCATCCTTTCGCAATTGTTGCTTATATTGATTGATTTAAAAACTTGACACTCCTGACTTTTTGGGAAGTATCCTTCAGTTTTTGTAGCCGAAAATACAAAACAAGAGAAAACCCAGTTTTTATCTGGAATATTGCGTAATATCTGTCTATCTTGAAATATTATAAATATCCAGTAATGGTTCAAGTGGAGATTCAAAACCTTAAGGATAATCTTTACTAACAAAACCTTTTTGAAGTAACAAAATCCATTCCTATATTTTTGGTCAGTAGGATGATTTTCTCTTTTGAGATAAAAATGAAAGAACATCGGTAAATCGTCAAATATAATGAGAAGCTTGTTTTTTCTTTAAGTAATTTAGATCGGAATAGTCGATATGGTGTAGTAGTTAGAGTGCTCACTGCGTCAGCCGTAGGTCTCTGGTTGGTGACAAGATTTGCTTCGAGTGATTCTTGAGACGGACTGTAAACCCGTTCAGTAATGATACTGGTTTTAAATTAGAACGTATCGTAGCTGGGTGTATGGACACGCTGCCAAAGCGTGGTACTAACCATATCACCTTCTCTAGTGCCGATACATTCGATCAAGATAATCTAACAATCTCTAAGCAAAGGTCCAAAAGGGACTGTAGTGCTAAAGCAAAAAATAAAATGTAAAGCGTGAAGATTTGACACCAGAGATAATCTGAAAAATCTATTCCTCCGCTAGCCGTTCTTGATCTATAAAATCTCATTTGCTTAGTCGACATCGAAATTTCAAAAAAAATATATTTTTCTTGCCTATGGGGTTCGTATACATTATTGATTTTAGCGCAAAGTTTTTGTTCAAGACTTTAACGCACATTACGTAAGCCCTTACTAGGCTACTTCGCCTTCAGTAACTGCAATAGTCTGAAAAGTATCACTTGCTACCATAGGGATTTTTTACACGCGGCGTTGAGAAAAGGGACGTAAAACCTGTTTTCCGCCAACGCCCTCATTTTTACACGCTCTCATAGTTCACCCAGCCTATTCGTGTGTACGATACACATCGTACGTATGTGTGTATGTAATAATTCTCGTTACATCTCGAGCGATTTTCAGGCATACGCAAAACTGACATGCTCAGTTGAAGATATGCCTTTGCTAGGAATACATATGCTTCGCTTTGTTTAAAACAATCAGCAGGAATTTAGATATGGCAAATACACAAAGTGTGGCGGCATTAAAAGAAAAAAAATAATTTCATGCTTGCCAGCATATGATGTGCGCCTGCGCGAATACCTCAAAATCTTGCGACCCAAAAATTACCATGCTTATTAAACTGGTTTCAGAAAAAATCGCAAATCCTTTCGACAATCGACATGTTAGAAATGTCGCAAAATCGCAGTATGCGCGCTTCCATTTAACCATGTGTAAATTACGATGGTCGCGCAACTGTCTCCTCGTAGTCTCTTCCATCCCTTATGCTGCCATGTATGTGAATCCGAGCATAGTATGATATATTGCACCCATGGACTCACTTCATCTTTTGTGCATGTAGCTACTGCACTCTGGCCGTCGTTGCTAGAGACCCAACTGTTATCCTCTAATGTTCGATATGAAATGATTATATGCTCTGTCCGAAAACTTTCCTGACCGAAAGATATACAACATGCGTTTGTGTGTATGTATTATACCGGTTCACCCTAGAAAATGTTGGAGTGTTTTTACTATCAAGTTTCCTCGATGCCTCTCTCTATTCTTGCCCATATAACCTGTTTCGCGCTTACTTTTCACGCTGCATGTAAAAAAGCCCATAGAATATATATACAAGGTGCAGCAACAGCAATAAACATTCGCTTGAAAAATAGGCGTCAAAAGCAAAAGTACACTCTTCACTGTTTCAACGCATGACGGCGACTGAACCATTCGTATATTGGGACAAAACTATAGTCATGCCTCTCGAACGAGCCCACTAGTGCTCCGCTACGACATCCATCGACTGTATGGCGCGCATTTTAAAAAACTAAGCAATACTGCCGCACCCTGCACTAACTTTTGAAATAAAGAAGTTATGCTGCCCTATACCTCTTGTAGTTCAGTTCCATATTTCACCCAGAATTCATCCTGCGGAATATTGGTTGCTCATGTGTAAACATCAATGTGCCTCTTAAATTTATTCCAAATGTTTCCTGAATTTCCTGTTACGGTATAAAGAGCAGCGTAGCTGTCTGTAAAAGTTTTGCAGAATCTTTCATACTTTCAATAACTATTTTCGTGCTTACCAATATTCAAAACTTCCTGTACAGTATCATTATCAAAATAATTTTCATTGACTGATTTTAACTCCTTTAAAGTAACCCTAGACTCGATTTAATATATCTGAACCAATTCAAATTTTGAGTGAACTCATTTGATTCAAATAAAAAAAAACACAATTGAGTCCCTTCGATACAACTAAGAACACGATTAAATGCATTTTATTCTATCATTTCATTTCTTCATTTCCAACTAGGTACCAAAAAACATCTCCATCTTCGATCTTCTTCAAAATATGATTGCTAGTCAACATTTTTTCTGTTTCTAATCCAAGAGAACGCCACATCAATACTTGCAAGAAACAAACTGCATATTTGTACAAAATATCGTCTCAAAAATTTCACCAAAACTAAAAAATTTGCCTTAACATTTTATTGTATTCATGTATTCTCTCCGGGTAAATTATTCTCAAACCACACTCACCTTTCGCATGGCCAAATTCTCGGTAGCAATTTCTTTTAACGCTACCGTACGATATCCCTAACTCATCGCCAAACAGACAAATGTTTATGCGCCGATCGGAGTTCAGGAGCGTCTTTAATTTGACGTCATTTTCATCAATTCCTGAAGTTAACGGACGGCCCGCGTGCTAGTCGTCTTCAACGAGCTCCCGCCTCTCCCGGAACAGCTTATGCCACTCAAAAACTATTGAGCAGCATCCTTATAGGCGCCCTTAATCATTCCGAGAATCTCCGTAATGTTTTTCTCGAGTTTGATATCGTAGCGCTTCTCGAGATTTTTTACCATCTTGGATCGCGGCAACACTTCTCAAGTAAGGTTCACGGGAATCGACGTGCTTATTCTCCGCTTTCCCACAGGTGAGTGGAAAAAATAGTGGTCATTTTGGAAGACTCCTCACTACCACGCTCAGGTGGTCCGACCCTCATTTATCGTCAGTCCTACTACTTTTTGATCCTACCCTGTTGTTCTTCCTCATAGAAACTTCCATTCATGTCCAATTCTTGATTTTTCCACTTGATTTGAAGGTGATGATGACAATGGCCATTCAAAATGTATCGTTCATTTATTTATCATTGATTTGATTGAAAAACCAAAAAATTTAGGCATCGGGGGCTGCATTTCACAAAATCACGCTTCGCCTCTCAAATCATATTCTTAAACTTCTTTCTACATTACTTGGTGCAGTTCCTGTCTCAGGCACAAAACTTCGATTGCACCTTGATAATTGTCATTTCCGATGCCCAAAATTCAATAGTCATCCTGACCTTCCATCTATGGTGCGGCAGTCCAAGTCGGGCCTTGGCATCCAGAATTAATCTCCACCAATCATCACAGTTCATCAATCTCGTTCTCCCATTGCTCACTCCCAGCAAGGATCTGCTATCAGCTTCCATTGTGTCTTCTCATCGGGTCCTCGGTCTTCCCGCTGAACGTCTACCTAACGTTCTACCCTTTATCTTTTGGGTAGTCCGTAGTTCTCCGCCATAGACGGCCTCAAGCCCGGTTTGGAAAGGAGGACGCATCCCCTTGTTTACCCAACCCACAGCTTCCATGATTCCTCATCCTGAATCCCACGACCAAATGGAAGTAAATTGTCTTAAGAACGCACATTTGATTTACTGCTTCCCCAATGATGGGACATTTAATGCCGAGAAATGCCAACAACTGTAAAAACACCTACAGCCTCACTAATAAATCCTACTTACGCCTCCTTTGTGGGAACGTAAGAGGGTGAAGGCGTCTCCCGTGCCTGATAATAGAATCGAAAGCAATAACCATGCCACCAGAATGGAGGTTCGGTGACGGGCTAACTCCCCATCCACTGGAAAACCCTATATTGTTTTGAAACTTGCAAAAGAGCTTTGGAATGGATACGACCTAAGGCAACGACATCGCAACCGGAAAAAGGATTAAGGCAATTGAATCCTGGAATGTCAGATCACTCAACCATCCTGGACCTTTGAAAACAGGCCAGCTAATATAAATTAAACATATTGGCAATCCAGGAAACGAACTGGAATGGAAGTGATAGTCAAGGTATGAGATCCCTTACAATATTCAAAAGTGAGAAGTCTGCTGGTAAGCGAGAATTCGGAGTGGCATTTATTTTGAATAAGGAGTTCAAATTATTAATTTTAAGGCAGTCAATGAGCGAATGTGTGCGATCCGTATCAAAGCGATATTCTTCAAAATACGACTGTTAAGCCAAAACGAAGAAAGCGACGGAGAAATGAAGGAAACGTTCTACAATCACGTGGAAAGACTAGTTAACTCATTGCCTATAAACGACACAAAAATAATTCTGGGTGATTTCAACGCTAAGGTTGGCAATGAACCATCACTTCGGGGGAAGGCTGGAGGATATAGCCTCCGCGATGAAACAAATGAGAACGGCCCGCGCCTGATTGACTTTGCATGTAGCAGAAATGTAGTCATACGTTCGACTTGCTTCCCACATCGACGCATACATAAATGATCGGGGTATCACCGGATGGTAACACACGAAACTAGATCAACCACGTTCTGATCCAACAACATTGGGCCTCCAGCATACTTGGCGTCCGTACATATCGAGAACCCAATTGTAACTTAGATCATTACTTGTTCAAATTAACTTATCGATACCGTAGGTCGAAGGCGTATTCGGCGAAGTTCAGCCCTATATAGAAATTCGACATCGAAAGGCTCCCAACGGCGTCTGTGGCAAAAAAATTTCACGGAGACCCTTGACAAACAGCTGGCTTCCATCCTAGTAGGCACATTACTGAAAACAAGCAACGAGCTATGACTGGAAGTAAAAGCGACAATTAAGACCATGGCAGAACAGACAGTCGGACATTAATCCCGGCGCAAAAGAAACGATTGGTTCGATGATGAATGCGTTAGACAAAAAGAATCAAGCGTACAAAGAATACATTATGAAAATCTCAGAAGAGTAGCGAATAAGATAATTAGAATTAAGAAAAGAAAATAATATGAAGATCAATTCAGAAGCATTGAAGTAAGTCTAGCGAGCAACAACACAAGACAAACATATAAAGTAGTGAAAAGTCACAAACGAGGTCACCAGCCCTAGACTACGTCCTGCCATGATGACATCGGCAATACGATCGCTGATGAAAACAGGATTAAGGGAAGATGGGCATCATATTTCAAGAACCTCCTTAATCCTCAGCACAGCTCGAAAACATTGGAGCCTATAGATATTCCCGGAGAGCTTCTATTGGCCCCACCATCTCTGGATGAAATTTGTTTCACCATGAAAGCTCAAAAAAATAATAATAAAACGTCGGGTATCGATGAGATGCCAATGGAGCTCATTAAATATAGTGGCAGCAGTGTTCAGAAAGCTATCCACAATGTCATCCAGCACATTTGGCAACAAGAACATATGCCGAAAGAGTGGAACCAATCAATTATATTCCGTATCCACAAAAAAGGTGACAAGCTACATTAGTCGAGTATGATTAACGTGAGTACCTGCCGTTTGGGGCCTAACCTCACGGTCACCATTAGACTGCGATTGGTTTAAGCGCCAATCATCGCCCCCCAAGCTCGGTACCAGTTTTCATTCAGGGCTCAACGCTATAAGGTCAACGCCAGCCTTTATTTGCACGGGAACCACCACGATACTCCCCGGAGGGCCGCAATAAATCAGCTGACCATCCGAAGATGGAGGCTCATCAGCTGCCCGTGGTACCTGAGTATACCTCCAGGGTTGAGGTTCGCAGCAATGAGTTGATCTTGTTATCGAACAATCACAAAGCCGCCATATTTCGGATCAAGTTCCTGTCCTAGTATTTTTACTAAGCGATTTGGGGACCCCGAGAACGCCAGTCCCCGTCGGCTTTACTGGAATCGGAGACGAGAGCCCAACAATAGCAGTTTCACACCTTCGAATTACCAGATCATTTCCGCCCTAGGGGCGTGACAAGCTACAGTGCGAAAACTATAGAGGCATATCACTGCTTTATACTTATATTTTAGAAAATAATATCTGATCATACCCCAACAGTATCATTGGGGAGTATCAAGGTGGTTTTAGAGCAAGTAGACCAACGATAGACCAATTGTTTACAGTCAAGTACGTATAGGGTTTTGCGTTAAGGACATAACAATTTCGTATTTTTAATGAACGCATCCTTAAACTTCTTTAATTAACTGTAAATATCAAAAAGTTAGTTAAAGTCAACATTTTCATCATGGTAAAGTTCAAAAACCAGCAACGTTTGGAAATTATTAAAAATTACCATTAATCACTATTATCGAAAAATCATCTTCAGCGATGAAGCTTATATCTGGCTCAATAACTTTGTTAATAAGCAAAATATGCGTTATTGGTCAGCAACAAACCCACATGGGCTTTTCGACACACAGTTGCATCCGCAAAAAAAAAATACTGTTTGGTGTGGTTTTCAGGCCGCAGGTGTGATTAAGCCGTATTTTGTCGTAGAGGAAAACGACCGTCATGTTACCGTCAATGGGGAGCGCAATTGTGTTATGTTGGAAGACTAGTTTTGGCTAGAATTAGATGAACTTGATATTAGCGATATGTGGTTTAAAAAAAAAAACGGTGCCACTAACCACACAGCACGCCTCACAAGCGAATTATTGAAATTTATTTATTGATTGTTATGTCCTTAATGGAAAACCCTGCTGGGAGCTCAACATAGACGCACAAGAAATTTTCGTTGACTTTAAGCAAGCACACCAAATAATACTTTGCTTTGGTATCCCTGCCAAATTAGTCCGTTTTATCAAAATGACGATGTCGTCGACAATCTCCCTACCTCCCAGTAGAGAAACCGAGGAAAACCTGTTCTGATTCGGTCGAAGAAGACAGTTAATCGCTGCACGCATTCCGAAATTGGAGGACGCGGTCGATGGATCGAGACAGTTGGCAGCGCTATTTGCAGGAACCGAAAGTTCACGAGGGGCTAGGAAGATGAGAAAGCCTCTTTTCTTTCATGCTTTCTACATTGCCTGCCCATTTTAATTTGTACAACTTTTCGATATAATCAAATAATTCATATAAATTATTTTTGTAACGTAGTCTCCACTTTGTTCCTTGTTTCACTGGGTCATAGATTTTCCGGAACGCTTTGCGTTCAAATATGTGCATTACTTTTTCAGATTCGCTCGTTAGGATCCATTTTTCACTTCCTTCCAGAGGTTTGACATGATTTCTAAATATGTAGCTTATTTTGCTTGTGCACAACTCTGGACCATAGAATGAATTGAAAATAATAGGCTCGTTCATTTTGGCACATCTTCTATTCAGATTAGTTCCAAGATAAACGAAATTATTCACCCTTTGAAAATTGCAGTCTCCTACGGTCAAATTTTGTTGGACGCGTTTGAGTCTTAAATTTAGTTTTCGTTTCATTAACTTGCATGTCAATTCAGTTTGCTTCAGACTCTAGGCTCAGAAATGCTCTTTTGGCATCTGAGATTGATCTATCATAATTTTACTTTATCAGGATATGCTACCAGTTGTGAAACTTTAACATTAATTTACCAGAGGTTTCAGTTTTCATTTTTATCATGGCGTGTTCCAGCGCAATATTGAAGAGCGTTGGAGCAAGTCCATCCCCTTATTATAAGCCTGATTCCATGTTGTAGCCGTTTACCTTGACCTGGGATTCTATGTTTAGCAACGTGACTTTGACCATGCAGACTAGTTTTGTTGGTATACCACACTCAAGCATTATTATATACAGCGCTTTTTTCAATACTATCATATACTTGCTTAAAGTCTACAAGAGTTGGTGCATATTAATGTTATATTCCCAGCACTTTTCGAGCATCTGCTTAACTGAGAATATTTCGTTAATTGTAGACTTCCCTCTTCGAAAGCCTCCCTAATACTGTCTTATAATACTATGATAGTATGGCTTTAATTTTCTTTCTATAAGTTTGAAGAGCACTTGATATGACTCCTTAACTTGTCTCCCTTTTTGTGTACAGGACATATTATACTTTTTCCTCTGGGAACTCTCCTCTGACCATATTCGACATTTAGTTTATGAAAAAGATTACTTAGATGGGGCACCCCCTCTGAAGCTGTTCTACTGGAACTCCATCTATTTGAAAAGCTTTATTTTTTCTGGGCTCACGTAATGCTACCTGCACCTTGTCTCTCGTTGGTGATGAAACTGGGACCTCTTGTTCTACTTCGGAATGTTCACAGTTTCAGTAGTTATTGTTGGCGGTGTGAATTGCTGGAAATATTGCCCTTATTTGTTTTTAATTTCGAGTGGGTTTCCTATGATTGATCTTTAGGCATTTGGGCATAGACTTATTTGTGGATTGAAGCCCTCTCTTAGTTGCTTAACAGAGAAATACGCTGATCTGACTTCATGTAGTGGGATGTTTTCGCTTATCTTTTGAAGATTGATGCTGATGGTCTGTAGTTTCTTTCTTCGGCACCCTTTTTGGTCCGAGTTGGTCGCTGGATTTATTCTTTATATGTCTAGTTCTCTTTCTAACTACTTCCTTGTATTCTTCATTGTACCAGTCGTTCCTCATTTTCTTTGGTCGATGCCTCAAGACCTCTTCAGTCGGCTCTGTTCCCACATTTTTTGCTGTCTTCTTCGTACTTTTGATGTTGTTACTACTTTCTCCCGCCGGTGAGGATATTATTTGTTTGTTTTAGCACTACAGCTTCTTTTGGATCTTCGCTTAAAGATAGTTAGAATGTCTCATTATCCTAATCAAATCTACCGATACTTGAGAAGGTGATATGGTCAATACCATGCCTTGGCCGTTAATCCGTCAATGCAACTGAAATATGTTCTGATTTTAAACGAGTATGTATTATAACTAAACGGGCTCATAACCCATTCGTAGAATCACTCGAAACAATTCTCGTTGTTACCAAAGAGATTTGAACCAGAAACTTTCGGCTTACGGGTGAAGCACTCCAACCGATTCACCACGCGGGGAAATGTTGATGCAAATTTCCTACGTTCACATATATGGGGATGTTACTGCTGGTGGCCACTCGTTTTTATATGCGAACGTGGTGATTTGGTTGATTGTGTGACTGTCTAGAGATGCCCATTAACTTTTATGAATGGCTCGGAGCGAAAAACATGTGGAGCTTACTGTGAGGCCTGTGCTAAAGCGAAGTCCATCAGGCGTTGTCCGTTGTTGCTTGTATTTATATGAAGGCTGTGTCCTTTGCCTGTTTATGTGCTATTTCTCTGCCGATTTATATTAAAGTCACCCAGATCAATTTTAACGCCCTTTGACAGCAATGTATCGACAGGGCGCTCCAGTATGCTGAGAAATTCGTCCTTGATTGCCTCCTTCTTGTCTTCTGTGCGTGTGACAATTGACCAGCCAGACATTAAAGAATTCGGTCCTGATACGAATTATATAGATCCTTTTATTTATGGGCTTAGTCGGCGACATTTTGATTAAATGTGCTGTCATCAATGACAGCCACTCTAAACTTACGGTTTTCTTGCGATTTTCCGCTCTCAATAACCATGTTCGTTCGCATATCAAATATATTTTCACAATGCCATCTATGTAGTTTCTTGCATTCTTTATTCATCTAGAAGTTGTTACAGTGCACCTGGTCTGTTGAATGATCTAACATTCCATGTTCCAAGAGAATACGAGTAGTCCATTATTCGTTGCGATAGTCATTGCCGTTTGTCCAATTCGATCCGAGGCTGTTACCTTGGTTCCGTGGCAAGTGAACACTTAGTGGAGCATTGTCAGTACTTCGACTTAGTCGGTATTTTATTTCCCACCTATCCGCCGGCTAACCGGTTGGGGCATCCCTCTATCCGTCGCCTGTGTTCGTGTCCGATGGACACACGGACAACTTGACCTTTGGGAGCAGAATGTAAATGTCAGGCACTCATTAAACATAGGCATGCTGCGATATGCTTGCAGTCATTCGATTTTTCTTCTGCCAACATGTATATTCGCCAGAATTTTGCACATTGTTAAGCGGCTATTCGATGCCATGCCACCTAAATTTTAAAAACACTTCAAAATATTTAATAACAGCCCTTGGAGAATGGATTACTTTTTTACTTTGCGTTGATCATAGTTAATGTTATTTTCTCCCGATTTATCTATTCTTAGTTTTATGTTGAAACTGGCTCGTCATTGCAGACAGTATTTGTACAATCAATCGATTCAGATTCGTCACTTTTAATTTCAGTTAGTTCGCGAATTATACTTTTAACTGGTCATTGATTGATTTGTGGCTCTATATAAAAGAGTTGTATACTCAAAACTAACAAATTAAATTTACTTTCTACATATCATAGTAGAAAATACGTAAGATCCACTATATTACACAGCTGAGGCTCAACTGTAAGTCTGAAGCCCTATTTTGAGAATGTGCAAACTGATTGTGTTCACCCAAAAGGGGTTAGGATGCTCCGGCAGGGCCAGAAATTTAGAATGGCTACAAATAAACACACTTTCCTCGGAACTCCCTAACGATGGAACAAAAGCTATTTTCAGTATTATACGACTCGTTTAAATTTCTTTGGATTTGTATAGTAAAACCCTTCACTTTATTACGATTGCGGGACGTGCTCGAGAATTAGCCACCCTCTACACACCTCCCCTGAACACTGACACTCGACTTTAACCCACCCGTTACAACCAGAAACTCGAATTCGATTGTGTTATATAAAGAAAATTAAATTTGTTTACTGGATTTTACCTTTATAAAATAAACTTCAGTTACACAAACTTAGCTTTCATTCCAATTTTCGTAGTGTGAATAACTAATCTAAATTCACAATTATAATAGAGTGAAAAAGAAGAAGTCTTTAAAATAAAAGCTTACTGGTCTACACGTTATAAAAGGGCCTCTTCTTCGCTGTTTCCGTCAACGTTATTGAAACCTACTACCTACTACTACTACTACTTCCTCGTTGCTTTCCTTCGTTCTGGTGTTCCACAATGTCCTAATCGGCCCTCCGCCTAGTACGCACTTGCTACCATTACTTTCAAAATCCAGCCGACGCTCGTCTTCTGTCTTATCCGTCGTGGCTTCACTTTTCCACCTTCGATTCGCCAAACCCAAGAAAAAAGAGGAGGCGCGTCATTCGTCGCGCTCTTATATAATCTCCCTCTAACGGCCACTTTAGCGCTCTCCGACCAAGTTCTTTGTCTCATGTTCAGCCACTTCTTCGGAGTGGTTCCTCTTGTTCCCGAGGAGTGGTTTCACTGAAGCTCAGCGTGATTTCCACTCCACCTTCAACCACTCTGGTGGCGACCACTACAATCACCCCTGAATCGGCTGAATATCTTCTCTGGCAGTTTGTAATGTCACATTAAATTTTTTATCAATAACTAGTGATGTCGCAAGATAAAATTGCGTGAGTTTAAGTAGTGCTTTTCCGGATTTTAATCGATGTGATTTAACTAGTGCTACTGATCATACGATGCTCCGTCAAGTACGCCTGGAGGAGAATATCCGGTAAAGTGAATATTTTACTAAGTTATTCTATTATTTTCGTTTTAAAAAATTTTATAAGTAATTGGTTGAGGGCAATGTTCATTTGCGTGCAACATATCAAATCATTCGAGAAGGTCTGATAATTGATACTAAATGTTACGCTCCTATGTTTTGGAGATCAGACAGACGGAAAATGCCACCTATTGGATTTAGTTCCTTTCATCAGATTAAAGTTTACTTACTCATGTATGTGACAGGTGGTCAACAGCAATGTGAGGGTAGCATGATAAATTCAGAATGATGGGAATCATCGAAGCGAAACAGAATAAAACATAATTTTTAAAATTATGCTAAACGGTTACAATTAGTAATTATGGTACAGATCGGAGAAGTTAGCAATTTTCAAGAACTTATTCAAAAAGGTGTCCTAGCCTGTTTTTGTAGTAGGCATGTAAAAGCTTTTTTGCATTTAGCGTTCTTTGGCGGAGTTGTTCGATATTGTGTGACTTACCTTTTAATCAGCTTTTCGCGGTTTCTGCTTTCTTATGCTCTTCACCTACGTTGTCTTCGTCGTCGTCGTTATCGCTGCCGGAATTTTGATCAGCTTTGGATGTTGACTCGCCTCCTTAATCTTTAGCTGCAGGCAATCCTTAGTCATGATGCACAATATTGTAGTCGGTCGGTACATTTCCGCAACTCGTCTCATTAGGGCACTTTCGGTCTCTAAACGGTGTTGAACCTTCTCGTTCAGGAATGTGAATGTTGCTAGCCAGTGGTTCAAGACATTCCTTCCAAATTAAGTTGTTGTCCGATTAGCGCCGGAACTAATGTGGCATATACTTTCGCAGCAACCCACCTATCTACCAGTATGGTTTATATTTTTTTTTCTTTTTAAAGTCATTACTACAAGTACTCGTACTTAAATTACTGCTACGGGTACAATTAGGATTGCTGTATTTAACGAATCGCGCGACTGATATGGTAGTGTTCGGGGTGAGATAATGTTGATGCCTCCCTGCTCCATTCGTAACATGGTTCACATTATTTAAAAGTTCATTGAATTTTTAAAGTATTCCAGCAGAACTGGGTTTAATAAATACAATTAAATAATAATATTCAAATTTATGAAACCGCCCGCAGTGCCATTTTCTACCTTTTAACTCAGAATTTTAGAAATTAAATAAATCCTTCTTTGACCAATATTTTTTCAAAATTCCAAACAATTTCATATTTAAGCCACAAATTATCTTGCTTTGAAACGATATTCCTTTCTCACAATATTTATAACCACATTCACTCAACCTTATAGGAGATCCTTAGGACTGCCATTATGAGGATCAAAAAGGATACAACTGGTAACTAAATAAAAACTATTTATCTAAAAAGTAGTTTGTAGCGCTTTCAAATGGGAACATAATAAATTATTTAGTTACTCAGCACACATTTCCTTTTCAGCAATATTTTATCACTGTTCACATCTTTGTAGATGGGATAAATATTTGGCCTTATTTTGGATGTTATACACATCACCAAATTCCATTTTCTGTTGTACAAAATTGTGGTCGCACTGTCAAGCTTTATATGTTGATTTACTTTTAAGCTTCACAGTAATTTATTTTTGACGCAATCCTTTTTAATTAATTGTAAGAGCTTCGTTAAATGCCAATGTGTATGATAATTTAAAACCTGCAACATTCAATGTTGTCCTTGCACTAAAGCCACATAACATGGTTCTGGTTGTTGTTGTTTTTTGAACTCTTTGCATGAAGCTTTGATTTAGTCTTTAACAATGCCTTGGGATGGTTTCATAGGATAAATTCAAGCAAGCAATTCAAAGAGATGATTCGGGAAGTTCGATCTTTTTTAACGGGGAGCTTTCATAACCTAATTTTAACAAAGCAACCTGTTTTACTCTAAATTCATCCTTTTTTATTCAGAAAAAAAATAATAAAATGGAAGAATAAGTTTATCGTATTATCGGTTCTGGGAATCCAGTCCTTGAAATACTCAATTCTATAAATTAGTTTCATCAGTTTTGTAAGTATGCTACCAGACGTGATACTGAGCGTTTTTCTTGTCGGTTGTTTCGGGAGAATCCTATTGCGACTTTTGAACATCCATAAATTTCAAAGTCTTTATTATGACGTGCTAACAAATTTATATTTTTGGGAGTTTCTCAAAGTAACATTAACACTGCAATCCGAAATTCGCTCTTAAAAATAGAAAAAACAAACTATAGAACTGTATATAGATCCGCTTTTTGTGTTTTTCGAAATCTTGAAATTCTGCGCAAAATCAATTTAACATCACCACTTACAAAATATTAATATACTTATGTTTTTATCTATTTCAGAAAAGAGTGACAGCGATAGCGATGGACAATAATTTTATCAACTTACTTTTGTAGGTAGTGATTTAATTTAAATAATTATAACAAACAACGAAACATAAAAACATTCATCAATTACCGACACTCAAATGAAAATTAGCAAATATCATTCTGGTCATTGAAAACGTAATAAAATAAAGTTAAATAAATAATTTCATATGCAAGTAGATCGTGTACACACATGAATTGTCGTTAAACTATATATTTCCTGTTATTGCACGGCGAAATCAAAGAAAAGCACTCATCGTCACTGCCAAGATAAACTTTCGTTCATGTTAAATTTTATCTGAATATTAAAACAAAACAACACGAAAAATACTCAACAGCCAAATGGCTGATATTCTTTAACATAATCCTAGGTGCAATGAAAAATATTAAACAATAAACGACATTTCTAATTTCTGAAATAACAATTCTACCAAAGTTGTTGAGTAATGAAAACATCTTGTTAATAAAAAAAACTTTTTTTTTACCGGACTGAAACATGTAATAGAAAATATTGAATTCAAAACAAAACGTATGAGAATGTTATCAACACTTGATCGCAATCGAAACTATCTAAAAACATATTTGTTTATTCATTCAATTATCTCAATATCGATAACATCGGAAAAAACACTTGACACACACACACTCTTTGATGTATTTTAAATATCAATTAGCAATAAATTATTAAATTTGGAGAAGTTTCGTGATCAAAATGTATTACGCCAAATAAATGACAAATCTCTAGTAATTTTATTTACTGAGAAATAATAACAATCGCTTTAAAACCCATTCTATTGCAAACAATATTCGAATATTGCGAAACTTTTCCGAACAGAAAAGATGTTTACATTTACCTTTATGCAACGCAAAAAAAAATTTTATCATCCTCGATTTGTTTGTAGAAACAAAATCTAATATTTTGCGTTTAAAAGAAAAATATTTTTCACGTAAAATCACCCCAAGAACTATTTCTACTACTGTTTCGTACTTTTGTATGAATATCTTCGCGTAAAAGCAATTAATTACGTTGACATAGATTTATATTTATAAATATTGTTCATATCGTTATTAGGAAATTGTATGCATTGTAATATGTATTTTGTAATATCTTAGACAAGTTAAATTTAAAACTGTAACCATTTAGCTAGACAGAAAAAGAAAAAAATTCTAAACTACCTATTTATGTACTATTTTCACTATGAAATATTTGTATGAAATCTACACTAACAATAAGAATGAAATATTAATTACAGATATTAGTAGAAAGAAGTGTGAAATTGTTATATTTTTTATTTTTTCTCTAAGCAAATTGTAAAGGTGGCTACACACATGCAGATATATAGTCAGATTTTGTGTGACTATTAGAATTTTTTAATATTTTATTTTTTCTTTAATTATTGCTACTATGTACGAATGATTATACATTATAAAATAGGTTTATATTTATAGTTGAGTAAGGTTATGTATTATTTGTTCTTGAAATTTTATTATTTTCTTTTTGTTCCAACAAGCACTCGAATACCCAAATGAAAACTGTATGTAAGATTTGATAATTACATTTATTAATATTTTTATTATTTGATTATTATGATGTACCGAAATTGATAGGCGATCCATTTTTATTTTTCTTTTGATATGTTGTTAATAAAAGCAAAAATGGATCCGGTTGATCGACGAACTCAAATAAAGAAAATTTGAAAATAATTTTAAAATTTGTTGCATTTTTGGTTTTTAGGTACGGTCATGCATGCCTCAGGGTAGGTAAGAAAATTGCGTCTTTTCATATGTGTCGTATTTGCTTTCTTTTAGATCCCCTGGGAAGGATATTGAAAATTAACAATGGCGAAGAACAAATAATCATTGAATGTCCATTATTTTAAGACATTGTATGCATTTCGCTCCACTCATTCGAAATGTAGAGCGATTTCAAATTAACTTGCCGGTTACCGGTAGGTGGAAAAAAAAACACTTGTTCACTTTTATCACCTATTTATTTGATAGTAAAACGATTGAACACTTTTTACAAAATGATTGTTATATTGTGCGCGTAAGGCGTAAATGAGCACCCTAATGCAGCCTCACATTAGGTGGGTAGGTTAAGGAGGCTTAACCGTGCTCCGCGAATCACAAAACTTTAGTGAAAACCAACCCGAATAGAATGTCGTTGTCGCTTTTATATTAGGAAATTGCTATATGTTGCACAATTCTAATTGTTGCAACAGTGCACCGAAAAGGTGAGCAATGACACCTGAGTAAGTGAGTTTTAATTTCTAGTAAAGTGCTCGTGGCAGAAATGCTGACAGAATTCGTAAGAATTCTGTCTGTGGGTGGGAATAGAATATTTAAGTTGAAGTGAAATTGTATCTTAAGGAATTTAGGTCACAGTGAATATAGTGAAGAATTGTGGGAATGGGAAGATTTGTGGGAATGGAATGTAACTCCCCCACCGTTGGATTGAGGCTCCGACGAAATTATTAATTTTCGATATCTACGTCTTACGCACACATACAATAAAATTATAATAATAATTATTACAATAATTATGATATCTGAACCCAGGCTTATTACGTTAAATGTATTAGTTTTTAATAAAATATCGTCGATAAATTTCGTGTTATTAATTTGGTTAAAATATAATTCTTCGATTTTTATTTCAGGAATGGTAAAATTTTAATGCTTTGATTTTACAATTTTCAAACTTGATCATAAATGTTCCATGGATAGTTACGTTATTGTTATTGCAATTTTGCTGTATTTCTTCATAAAAATGTTTAAATATTACAATACCAGGTATAATTTGCTTAATTTCTTGTTTATCAAAAGCTTGCATATTACAATGGGATTCTCTGGGTTCAATGATACTTTTAATACATTCATCATTGATTTCTTCCAAATTATTTCTTAATCCTTTCTTTACATTCGAGTCATAAACTTTATGCTTGGGGCTTATTAGAATTGAATTAAAATTTGTAGACAATGATTTATTTTGGATGGTTGGGATTGGTTCGATAGAAATTTTTGTGAGAATTTCTTCCGAAAAATTAGGTATCGCCACAATTATTGATATTATATTACCGTTTGAAGAGACGGCTGTTTTAATATTTGAATACTGATCGAAATCATAAATGAGGTCTAGCTCTGTGTTAGTAAGTATATTTTTACTAACGAATCCCAATTTACTTGATAGAATCGTTTGTTCTATATCTGTTACATGATTTCTCAATAGGAAAATATCGTTCTCAATTTGATGTATGTGCTGTAGAAAGTTTACTTCATCTCTAAGAGAGGCTATGCCATTAAGGTTCAAATCCCTGAACTTATTTAGGTAATTTTTTATTATGATTTGCTGTGAGTTAATGTGTTTGGTTATGTTATTTATTTGAGATGAGAGGATTTTGTTAGTTACTAAGGTTTTATCTATTTTATCATTTAGTTGGTTTTCGTTGTGAGAGATTTCTTTTATTGTAGTTTCGATATCTGTTCTGTCATCGTCGTCCATTGTTCCTGCCACGTATTTCAGTCCTTTTCCTAGAATGTTTATTAGTCCACGTCTTTGGCGTCGATGAGGAATGAGATTATTAATTTTGGATTCTAGAAGTTCGAAGTTTTTATTGATTGTTTCCAGGATTGTTTTTGAGTCGGAAGTGGAAGCTGATAGAGTGTTGATATTGTGTCGAATCAATTCTAATGTATGCTCGTATTCAGTTGTATTGATAGTGTGCAGGACGTTGGTGTAGAAGTTTATAAGTTTTACGTCTCCAGTTTTAATTGGAACATAGCCGTTGTTTAAGTTGAGGTCCTGGATATCTATTGTCTGGGCTGTTATTGTAGTCCAAAGGGTTATCATCAAGAGCAGGCTCATTTTCCTGAAAGAATGACGAATATAAATTTTATGGATTTTCGTTGTTAGGAGGGGCTTGGGAAGTTGAGGGGCGTATCCTAGTTTTCTTTTTAGTTTTGGCTTTAATTGTAGGGTTATTTACGTCTTGGTTTTTCTTTTTGGATTTTACATGGGTACGGAAGTATTTGTTTTGGTTTTCTGAATCGACTAAATGATCTTCGTCAATTTTTTCTGCATTAATCTTTCTGAATTTCGAATGGTTTTTCCTCCTCTGGTTTGTTTGATAAAATTTGGTCCTGTTTCAAGGTCGTTGTCTTTTCGGTTTTGGTTTAGTTTGCTAATTGTTTTCAATTTCTTTTGTGATATAAGTTCATGGATAGAGTTAAATTCGTCTTGGTGAATTTTGCCATTAACAAAATGTAGTGAATAATAGATTTTCATATGTCCGTGAAGGACCGCAGCGATGTTCTGCTGCCTCGGCAGAGGAAGATGTTGGTTCCTGCCGAGAATGCCCTCGTCCGGAGACGCGTGAATGCGCTGGCAGGCTAGCATTGCGGTGTCGTGGGGCGGGTTCGTTTCCCCGGCACGAGGACTCACTACAAAAACATTTCGCATTCACGAATTGCTTGCAGAGTTCGAGAGGACGACCGAAGTCGCAAATCAGTAAATAACCTCCACGAAGGAATTACGACTTGTTGCGAGAACAAGTGCAACCTGACAAGAAAGACTAATTTGGGGTTGAGCTCGTCCTTACCCAAATACATTCAGGGCCCACAAATGAAAGAGGGGCAACCGGGTGGTGGTGGAGCCCCTTCATGCCCACCCAACCGGAATAAATCCAATGTTAAATCGTTGAAGTGGCCAGGTATTCCTCTTCTGAGTGGAAAACTCATACAACTTGAATTATATGAGCTTTCCCATCAGAAGGGGAGTACCCCGGTGACCAATTTATGTCATAGAATTATTCAATGGAATTGCATAACTCTATGCCATAAAAAGGCACTTGGCTTGGGCCACTCAACCCATTAAGTCTCCTGAAACAGAAAAATTTTTAAGTACCCGGTGGCTGGCTCATATTTTGGGGTGGAAGCCTGCCACCGTACCGGGTCCTATACCCGATTGGAAAAGACCGGAAGGGAAAGACCGATTTTTACCGTTTAATTCATCATTTTATTTAATTTCATTGATTTCTCGTAAATACAAAGCAAAGAAATCAAAATAGTTCAACAAAAATTATTCAGTGTATATATTAAAACATTTTTTTAATATTGATATAATTAGTATTTGCAGTATATATTAAAGATTACCCCACTTAATTGAATAAATTGAATAAAAAGAAACAATTGGTATATATAAAAAAAATGAAACAATTGGTATATATAAAAAATGAAACAATTGGTATATATGTAAAAATGAAACAATAGGGGAACTTACCCAACCTTTTCCGACGACGAGCGCTCGTTGACGAGGTGAGTAAGTCCTGTAAAGTTATAATACTGCATAGCAAATTAGTTAAAAGCACTCGCGATATTTCTGGAATATTTTCGTTGTCAACTTTTCTTCTTCTTTTTTTTTTTTTCTTTTGGTAAATGCTAAAACGCACACGTGATAACGAGATTCATGCAAATTAAAACGTTTTTCTTTAGAATTTCCTTTTCGGCTTCTTGGTTGAATTCGTGAAAAATTCAGCACGAAACACATTAAAACTTTCTGGCGCGCATGGATCAGTACAAGTGACGCGCGATAAAAAAAATGTTTAAATCCGGGCTTTGAGTTTCTTCGCTAGAATATTTTCCCCCTCTCTTGCAGCACAGTCCCAACAAATTTACTTCCACGAGCAGGCAAAACTGAAACTGTTTTCGTTTTGGCTTTCCCGTTATCTTGACGAATAACTTCCCTTTGTTGTCTGCTGACGACCGAAAATTTGTAACAGTTGAGATCAAACAAACTAAAATTTCACGTCCCGCAATCTTGCACTGAGCACTATTTGTCGGGTGGAAATAAATAACTAAAACGGATAGAAATAACTAATCCTCGTTAGTTTTTCCGGTAATAAAATTATTCCCAGAGTTTCGTCCGCGATGACGTGTTTCCACAAGACAGTCCGTGATATTCACGAGAAATGATCCACGCGAATTTCCTGCTTTCCCGGCGCACACAACACTATCTTGCACTTGAGCAGTTTTCCGCGCGAGCAGGAAAACCCAAGGCCGACTAGCAATCTCCAATTTTACTTTCGTACGTCACTTGCGCACAACGAGCGCCAAGTTTTTCTTTTTCCGCTGCTGAACAACAACGTTCGTTTTTGTTGTACGGAAGATGCAAACACGCTTTTCTTTGTCGCGCACACGCTTCAGCAGCAACGCACCACCAACTTTTCCGCGATCGCCAACACCTCGCAGAAGCAGCACGAAGAACCGCAAAGAAAACTCTCCATTTTCAAAGCATAAATCAATTGCGGATTTTTCTTTTTCACTTGACACTCATTTATTCACATTCAAATCAATTTTCCCGTTCCAAAAACATTTACGGTCTTTCCGTCATTCAACCAACGCAAACCCCACAACAATTTTATCTTCTTCCACTTATTGCATCCAAATGCCAAATTCCCGAGCACTTTTTCTTGGAAACCGTAATGAACACCACCGCTCTTGTACTATTTTCACCCACGATAACTTTCCGATTTCCTAACATATGCATTCGAATAGGCAATCATTAACGCGTATTTGGTAATTTCGATATTAACACCCTACGACATGATAAGTTTCTTTCCGCATCCGACGTGACCGCCGTGAAAATCCATAACCGACTCGCTACAATCCCCGTAATTCCACTTGACTTTTCGAAATGCCATTTCTATAGCGGGATCGCTACTCAAACCGCTTTAAAGGGATTATTACAAAACAACACCAAGATGTAACTCCGGAGCATGCGATGGAGCGATGACACGCCGGAGTAAGCGTAACTGAGATGACGTTATGTCTATGTGCATATTTCGTTTTTCGTCACACAATACTGCTAATACAAATGCAAGATCCCGAACGATATTGGCGATGGCTTGGATGAAAAACTCAAGCATGCAACGCAAAATAAAATCAATCAGAACAAATCACTTCACCGTCCAACGTAATTCGGAACTCGTATTCAATCGAAAACGAGCGAAACACTCCCCATCTCCATCCAATTCCTCGTTTGTGAGACGAAGCATAAGACTCGACTTGCCGGCGCCACTCTCCCCGATAATTCCAATGTTGTTATGTAGTTATCACCCATTTTCATGATTTACGACGCAATAGCATGCAAATTTCGCAAGCACAATTTAATATTCTCCACACTCAAGCAACTACGACACTTTATGGGCAAGTAGAACAATACGAACCCATTCAGAAAGGGGGAAATCACACAATTGAAGGTTTTTTTGTTGCTATCAAATGTACTTTTTCCTTATCAGTTGTAGTTTATGACGGCGGTATTTGCAATTTCCCTTTTCACTGTCTTTTGTAGGTTCAATTAAGTTATCAATTGAAGGCAATTTGTCGTTTATGATAATTAGGCGTAATTAGGTGGGAAAATCGGAAGAATTAGACAAATTTTAAGGGGTTTAAATGATACAATGATTTTAGCGTTCATATAATTAACAGGTTAAATGATACAATGATTTTAGCATTCATAATTAACAGGTTAAATGATACAATGATTTTAGCATTCATAATTAACAGGTTAAATGATACAATGATTTTAGCATTCATAATTAAAAGGGGTTAACCGTTTCGTTCTAAGCATTTGCATACCGCGTTACACCGCAATTCGTTAAATTATCTTCAAAAGATATTGTAATAAGATACTACACATTAGAAATTTTTTTAAACATTTTTAGAATTTTGTTTCCCGGGTGTTAAGTACAAAGGAAATTTTTCCACTTATTATTCCTGCGAAAAAAAAAACGAGTGTTGCGATGGGGAAGGTGACTGAATCGACTGAATCCTTATTAAATTGCGTTCGTGCTGTGTGCCTGTGTCAGCGCTGCTTTTAGAGCCATAGTTCTTAGATTACTACAGGGCAGCTAATTTTCTCGTGATCCCAAGGCAATGCGGATTACGAAAAAGGAGCTGAAGGATCTTTCTGTGTCTCACGGGTTGCCTTCGGCGTCGGGACTAGAGATGACGAACAATAAAAGAACACAATTAACAGACGGACGGACTGACTTATGTCTATGTTTGCCTGGAAGTATACAATCTTTGCGCGTTTTTGAAAATATATGCGGACGGACAAACAGACGTGCCCAATTATCTATCGGCGCAGGTCTTTCGCGTGGTATATCCCCACTTCTTTTCCCGATGGATCCGTTATCAAGTAACGGTTAGGTCCCATTACCTTCTTTATGCGGCTTTTCAGGAATCGCCTATCCAGCTTGGCGTTGTAATGCCCCGCGGCGTCACTTTGGCGGAAATTTCGCCGGAAAACTTCATCTCCTTCTTTGAAATTAGCAGATCGTGACCGGTGACTGTACTGCGCTTCATTTGCACTACCTGCGGCCTTAATCTTCCGTCCGATCTGTTGGCGGAGGTCTCCTAAACGTTCGTGGGGCTCCAGCGCAACGACCGGGTCTCCCAAACACTTTAATTGCCGTAACAGTCGGTATGATTTACCGTGGCAAATCATGTGCTGTCCAAAGGCGGCAAAGTAAGGGGCGACACCGGTGACGGAATGATACGAGGATCGCAGGGCGCATGTGATGGCAGACAATCGCCGATCCCAATCCTTTTGAGATGGGTGGACGTAGGAACGGATCGCGGCCAATAGGGTGCGGTTCAACCGTTCTGACGCGTTGGACTGAGGAGAGTATATGGGCGTCAGTTGGTGTTCAATGCCATACTGCTCAAGTAGGCTCTTAAACTGCCGAGACCGGAACTGTACTCCATTATCTGAGTACACACTCTCTGGAACTCCGAACACATGGAATACCCGGTTCTCTAAGAATTTCACGATCGATGGAGTTGTGAATTTACGGATAGGTTCCACCATTGGGAATTTTGAGAGCTGATCTAGAACGACTATAGCTCCGATGTGTCCCATGGAAGACCGAGGATATGGACCGAGTAGATCGATGTATAGACGCTGGAACACGCGTTCTGGGACGTTGAGTTGACCCATAGGAGGTCGAAGAGGCTGGTTGGGCGCTTTGGTGCCTTTACAGGTCTCACAGGCGCTCACGTAGTCTTTGACCTGGGATGCCATTTTAGGCCAAAAGAAGTATTTTTTTAGTCGCCGTAGTGTTCGACCGTAACCTCCGTGGGCACTTAACGGATGATCATGTGCGCGGAGGATCAGCTGTTGTGTCATTTCCTCCGGTACCCAGAGTTTCCAAGACTCTTCTTCCTGCCATGGATCACCAGTGGCGTATTCGTTTCGTCTATACACATAGCCGTCTATTACCTTCAAGTCAGGCAGCTGTGTCTGTTGGGTCGCTATGGTTTGCCTCAACTCTTTGTAGCTATCTGATTCGAAATGTGGGCTGTCCAAATCTATTTCGATGGGGTCCTCGTCATTTATTGTTATTTCGGCTCCCTCTGGGGAAAACATCCGTGAGAGAGTGTCGGGTACGATGTTCTGGGTTCCTTTCCGATGTTTGATGGAGAACTTGAACCCTTGCAGTTTAAGAGCCCATCTGGCTAGGCGTCCACTTAAATCTGCCTGGTTCATCAACCATTGTAGTGACGCGTGGTCCGTGATGATCTCGAATTGGTGGCCCTCGATATAAGCTCGGAATTTCTTCACAGCCATTACCGCTGCCAAACATTCTTGCTCGGAAACAGTATAGTTCCTTTGGGCCGAATTCAGCTTATTGGACATGAAGGCGATGGGAGCTTCCTCTCCTTCATCGGTCAATTGCACCAGCACGGCTCCTACTCCATGTTGACTTGCGTCACAATGAATGGAGAAGGGCTTCGTGAAGTCGGGGCTGTGCAAGACAGGAGCTGATGTGAGGGCTTGTTTAAGCTCTTCAAATGCCTTTCGGCTGAGTTCGGTCCAAACGAACTTCCCTTTCCGCAACATGTCTGACAGGGGCGCTGAAACTGTTGCATAATTCCGAACAAACCTTCGGTACCAACCGCACACACCAAGGAAACGTCGTAGCTGCTTCACAGTTTTTGGTAAGGGGAACTCATCAATCGCACGAGTTTTGTCTGGATCCGTTTTGATAGTGCCATGTCCTATGACATGGCCTAAGTATCGGACTTCTTTCATGACAAACTTACTTTTCTGTACGTTGATGGTGAGTCCCGCCTTACTGATGTGCAGGGCTACTTCTTGTAGAAGTAGGAGGTGTTGATCGAACGTTTCCGTGATGAGTAAAAGATCATCGAGGTACACGAACACTTGGTGTTTTAGGTGAGGTGGGATGACCTTGTCCATCAACCGAGTCATCGTTTGCGGCGCGTTACACAGGCCAAAGGGCATTGTGACGAACTGATATAATGGTCGTCCAGGCACTGTGAAGGCGGTCTTGTCCCTCGAGCCCTCATCGAGTGGAATTTGCCAGAAGGCGTCTTTTAGGTCGAGACTGGTGATATAATTGGCTTTCGGCAGTCTCCCTAGTATTCCATCGATGAGTGGAAGAGGGTACGCGTCCTTGATGGTAACCGCATTTACCTTACGGGCATCAAGACAGAGGCGGACTTTACCTGGCTTTACAACCAAGGTTACCGGTGAGGACCAGGCACTTTGGGACTCTTCTATGACCCCCAACTCGAGCATCCTATCTAATTCCGCATACACCAATTTCTCCATGGCTGGCGAGATGGCGTAGTGTCTCTGTTTAATCGGTTTACTATCGCCAACGTCGATGGCGTGTGAGACTAGGGTGGTGCGGCCAAGGCCTTGGGTAGCGTAAGATGGGAAAGCAGCAATGGATGCTTCCAGGCGTTGCCGTTGGTTAGACGTCAGGTCATGCCTATCGGGAGTAGAAGTGATTTCGTTGACATTTCTGGTTTTTAAAGACAAATCGGTGAATAAATCGGAGGCCAGTCCAAAGCGAAGGACGAAATCGACACCAAGGTATACGTTCTGAGTCAAAGACGGGATAATGTAGAAGGTAATATCCTTCGTCTGACCCCTGAACGTCACGGGTGTTGTTAGTTTACCTCGTATAGGGTGTTTGGTGCCATCAGCTGTACTGATTTCAGTGCGCCAGGATTTAATCAAGTTCGGGTATTCTTGGAGCACTTTCGAGCCAAAGCTCGAGGCAAGACAACTGATACTGGCACCCGTGTCGATCAATGCAAACACGGTCTCGCCCAACACTTTAATTGGATGATAAGGTCTGATCTCATTCTCAGCAACCTCCGAGATGTTACAAGAGTTTACGGTTTGACGGCAGGTGCGCACTCTCTTGCGGAAATTCCGCCAACGACGGGTTGACCATTTTGTCGTGCACGAACGGGAAGTGACGACTTCGGAAGCAAATATTCGCTCTCGAGCCACCCGATATTCCTGCAGTCTAACATGATAAGGTTTTAGCGTGCGTACTTGAGGCTGCCGCGGTTCTTCTGGCAGTGACTGCGATGGTCGTTTTAATATTGTCGTTGGTGAGGTCTCCGGAAGAGAGTGAACATCCGCAGTCGTAATGGTTATGGCTGGTGGGTTAACGTCAGGTTGGTTGGGGTGAGCCGCTGACTGAGGAGCTACTGCTGGGGTTTCGAGTACCGCTGAGGTGGTCGGGTACTCTTTTGGCCGTTTTTTCGTGCGGCACATTCAGAACAGTCCGGGAAGTAAGTGTCCGGCTTGCCGCAACCGTAGCAGAAAACCTTACGTTCTGCGCGGCATGAAATGAACCGGTGTCCGGTTTGGTGACAATTCCAGCAGGTCGTAAGACTTCCCACCGCCGCTACAGCAAGCTGGTCTGGGTCCAAATCATCCTCCAGATCTAGGGTGGTATAATCTGGGGCCAATTCCGCGATTCCTCGTCGAGGACCCGTCCTGGTTAGTAAGTATGGCCGGTCCCGTAGGTCTTCCTCAAACCCTTCTATACGACGCACATTTCTCAGCAGGGCCTCCATACTCTGTGGATCGGAGTTCACGATATGCCGACGAATCTCCGGTCTTAGATTGCGCTTTAGCAGGCGAAGAATTTGGGTAGAAGACAATGGCTCTGACAGCTGGTCATTCAACCGAAGGATATCGGCTCGATATTTATGGAAGGGCTCGTCCGGACGTTGCCATCTGGCATGGATCTTGTCCAGGACACTCTCATCCATGTTGACCGTCGATTATTCCATGCGGAGTACCTCCTTCAGCCGTGTCCAGCGTATTGATGGTGGGGCCGAATGAATCCGCCAGTACGTCTCGAGTGCTGATCCCCTGAACAGCATTGGTAGATATCCTGCCAGCATCGTGTAGTCGCCGGCCAACATCTCTCCGACTAAGGACTCCACGCGACCAATGAAGACTTCCACGTTCAGGTCGTTTGGCTCCCCGCTAAAATGAAGGTTCCAACCCTGTACAATGCTGGGGATATGCTTCGGTTTCAGCATATAGGGTTGTTCCTGCGGAGCCACTGAACCTAGAGTCGGTGGTGGTACTTGGTTGAGTCGTGGCGGAAGATCCCAGGCGTTCCAAGGCTGGTATCGAGATGGTGGATCCGGATCCTCAGACGGATGGTAGTCTGCTCTTTGAATCCTGTTCCGCTGGTCGATAACTGGATCTCGAGATCGTCGTGCTGATTTAAGTCGTTGTAGTGTTGACTCGGTCTCTTTGCAGCGACGTATGAAGGAGTATATCCGTTCCACTTCCGTGTAACACTCACCACAGATGTGGTCTGGTGAGCCATCTTCCAATATGATGTTGATGTTGAGGGACTCCTTCAGGAAGTCGACAATAAAAGTTCTCCTCGCTTCATCGACCAAACTATCACCCAGCGGATACATTTCCTCGCCTAGTCGTAGACAAAGTCGGCATGCATTTTGGATGTCCATAATTATTCTACCTAGAATTTGTACCTAAGTTGATGAAAGGCTAAAATGACGCTATGAAATAAATAATTAAATATTAATAAGGAAAAACATAAAAGTGGCCGAAAGTGGCGAACTATCAAAGAACCTCACAAAAAAAAAAATGCTAAAATGTTTAATTAGTTTTCAAAATTACGTTATCAAAAAAAAAAATAATCGGTCTTTTCCTTCCGTCCTTCCTCCCAAGTACGGACACCATGGCACAATCCTTCTAAAACGTTTCAGGGACACTCTCTTGTGGCACCATGAAAATCAGGGTTCCGAAGTGATCCCTCATTAGCAAACTTCTCAAGTTACAGCTTGTCAGCCCAGGATGGGATTCTAATCCACAAGCAGCGCGTGTCTTGTCATGGATAGTCATGGATTAGCTAATCAGCCAATCACATGAAATCAAAATCCATGTAATTTAAGACACTTAGGCACCGCTGGTTTGGGGAGCGGATCAGAATCCTCCGCAAAATAGATGTTGGGATAATAACCTCCGAACACAAAAAGGGACTCTAATATAATTTGGCCTTACTAGTTATACAATGGTGGTAAACCACCAAGGTATAAATCAAAAGAAGGACCAAACGATATTGATGTCCGAAGACAACACACGTTCGGAAGTTACTCGGCTGCTGGGGCACGATTAGTGCAAAAACCCTCGGGAGTTATCTACCCGCCAAAATTTCTAACACCTTGTGGGGACACCTAGAGACGATGGACTGTCTCGTGCTCACGACTGATGATACAGCCGGGCTTTTCGGGCCCCACGTTGGGCGCCATTTGTAGTGAATAATAGATTTTCATATGTCCGTGAAGGACCGCAGCGATGTTCTGCTGCCTCGGCAGAGGAAGATGTTGGTTCCTGCCGAGAATGCCCTCGTCCGGAGACGCGTGAATGCGCTGGCAGGCTAGCATTGCGGTGTCGTGGGGCGGGTTCGTTTCCCCGGCACGAGGACTCACTACAAAAACATTTCGCATTCACGAATTGCTTGCAGAGTTCGAGAGGACGACCGAAGTCGCAAATCAGTAAATAACCTCCACGAAGGAATTACGACTTGTTGCGAGAACAAGTGCAACCTGACAAGAAAGACTAATTTGGGGTTGAGCTCGTCCTTACCCAAATACATTCAGGGCCCACAAATGAAAGAGGGGCAACCGGGTGGTGGTGGAGCCCCTTCATGCCCACCCAACCGGAATAAATCCAATGTTAAATCGTTGAAGTGGCCAGGTATTCCTCTTCTGAGTGGAAAACTCATACAACTTGAATTATATGAGCTTTCCCATCAGAAGGGGAGTACCCCGGTGACCAATTTATGTCATAGAATTATTCAATGGAATTGCATAACTCTATGCCATAAAAAGGCACTTGGCTTGGGCCACTCAACCCATTAAGTCTCCTGAAACAGAAAAATTTTTAAGTACCCGGTGGCTGGCTCATATTTTGGGGTGGAAGCCTGCCACCGTACCGGGTCCTATACCCGATTGGAAAAGACCGGAAGGGAAAGACCGATTTTTACCGTTTAATTCATCATTTTATTTAATTTCATTGATTTCTCGTAAATACAAAGCAAAGAAATCAAAATAGTTCAACAAAAATTATTCAGTGTATATATTAAAACATTTTTTTAATATTGATATAATTAGTATTTGCAGTATATATTAAAGATTACCCCACTTAATTGAATAAATTGAATAAAAAGAAACAATTGGTATATATAAAAAAAATGAAACAATTGGTATATATAAAAAATGAAACAATTGGTATATATGTAAAAATGAAACAATAGGGGAACTTACCCAACCTTTTCCGACGACGAGCGCTCGTTGACGAGGTGAGTAAGTCCTGTAAAGTTATAATACTGCATAGCAAATTAGTTAAAAGCACTCGCGATATTTCTGGAATATTTTCGTTGTCAACTTTTCTTCTTCTTTTTTTTTTTTTCTTTTGGTAAATGCTAAAACGCACACGTGATAACGAGATTCATGCAAATTAAAACGTTTTTCTTTAGAATTTCCTTTTCGGCTTCTTGGTTGAATTCGTGAAAAATTCAGCACGAAACACATTAAAACTTTCTGGCGCGCATGGATCAGTACAAGTGACGCGCGATAAAAAAAATGTTTAAATCCGGGCTTTGAGTTTCTTCGCTAGAATATTTTCCCCCTCTCTTGCAGCACAGTCCCAACAAATTTACTTCCACGAGCAGGCAAAACTGAAACTGTTTTCGTTTTGGCTTTCCCGTTATCTTGACGAATAACTTCCCTTTGTTGTCTGCTGACGACCGAAAATTTGTAACAGTTGAGATCAAACAAACTAAAATTTCACGTCCCGCAATCTTGCACTGAGCACTATTTGTCGGGTGGAAATAAATAACTAAAACGGATAGAAATAACTAATCCTCGTTAGTTTTTCCGGTAATAAAATTATTCCCAGAGTTTCGTCCGCGATGACGTGTTTCCACAAGACAGTCCGTGATATTCACGAGAAATGATCCACGCGAATTTCCTGCTTTCCCGGCGCACACAACACTATCTTGCACTTGAGCAGTTTTCCGCGCGAGCAGGAAAACCCAAGGCCGACTAGCAATCTCCAATTTTACTTTCGTACGTCACTTGCGCACAACGAGCGCCAAGTTTTTCTTTTTCCGCTGCTGAACAACAACGTTCGTTTTTGTTGTACGGAAGATGCAAACACGCTTTTCTTTGTCGCGCACACGCTTCAGCAGCAACGCACCACCAACTTTTCCGCGATCGCCAACACCTCGCAGAAGCAGCACGAAGAACCGCAAAGAAAACTCTCCATTTTCAAAGCATAAATCAATTGCGGATTTTTCTTTTTCACTTGACACTCATTTATTCACATTCAAATCAATTTTCCCGTTCCAAAAACATTTACGGTCTTTCCGTCATTCAACCAACGCAAACCCCACAACAATTTTATCTTCTTCCACTTATTGCATCCAAATGCCAAATTCCCGAGCACTTTTTCTTGGAAACCGTAATGAACACCACCGCTCTTGTACTATTTTCACCCACGATAACTTTCCGATTTCCTAACATATGCATTCGAATAGGCAATCATTAACGCGTATTTGGTAATTTCGATATTAACACCCTACGACATGATAAGTTTCTTTCCGCATCCGACGTGACCGCCGTGAAAATCCATAACCGACTCGCTACAATCCCCGTAATTCCACTTGACTTTTCGAAATGCCATTTCTATAGCGGGATCGCTACTCAAACCGCTTTAAAGGGATTATTACAAAACAACACCAAGATGTAACTCCGGAGCATGCGATGGAGCGATGACACGCCGGAGTAAGCGTAACTGAGATGACGTTATGTCTATGTGCATATTTCGTTTTTCGTCACACAATACTGCTAATACAAATGCAAGATCCCGAACGATATTGGCGATGGCTTGGATGAAAAACTCAAGCATGCAACGCAAAATAAAATCAATCAGAACAAATCACTTCACCGTCCAACGTAATTCGGAACTCGTATTCAATCGAAAACGAGCGAAACACTCCCCATCTCCATCCAATTCCTCGTTTGTGAGACGAAGCATAAGACTCGACTTGCCGGCGCCACTCTCCCCGATAATTCCAATGTTGTTATGTAGTTATCACCCATTTTCATGATTTACGACGCAATAGCATGCAAATTTCGCAAGCACAATTTAATATTCTCCACACTCAAGCAACTACGACACTTTATGGGCAAGTAGAACAATACGAACCCATTCAGAAAGGGGGAAATCACACAATTGAAGGTTTTTTTGTTGCTATCAAATGTACTTTTTCCTTATCAGTTGTAGTTTATGACGGCGGTATTTGCAATTTCCCTTTTCACTGTCTTTTGTAGGTTCAATTAAGTTATCAATTGAAGGCAATTTGTCGTTTATGATAATTAGGCGTAATTAGGTGGGAAAATCGGAAGAATTAGACAAATTTTAAGGGGTTTAAATGATACAATGATTTTAGCGTTCATATAATTAACAGGTTAAATGATACAATGATTTTAGCATTCATAATTAACAGGTTAAATGATACAATGATTTTAGCATTCATAATTAACAGGTTAAATGATACAATGATTTTAGCATTCATAATTAAAAGGGGTTAACCGTTTCGTTCTAAGCATTTGCATACCGCGTTACACCGCAATTCGTTAAATTATCTTCAAAAGATATTGTAATAAGATACTACACATTAGAAATTTTTTTAAACATTTTTAGAATTTTGTTTCCCGGGTGTTAAGTACAAAGGAAATTTTTCCACTTATTATTCCTGCGAAAAAAAAAACGAGTGTTGCGATGGGGAAGGTGACTGAATCGACTGAATCCTTATTAAATTGCGTTCGTGCTGTGTGCCTGTGTCAGCGCTGCTTTTAGAGCCATAGTTCTTAGATTACTACAAAAATCTATCAGTTTGCGATTCGTAGTGGAATGGATAGTGTTATTATAGAAAGAGATTATTTTGAGGATTTTTTCCTCTACGGTACATTGGTTATTGATATCATCATGTTTAAGGAGGCGTATGTGTTCATTGATAGTGTTGTGCAACCTTTCTACATCTGCATTAGAAGTATGATTGCTACTGGAAGTGTAGTGGACTTCTACGTTTTCATTTGAAAGGTAATCTTTCAAAGGGATTGCTTTGAATCCTAATTCGTTGTCAACAATTAGTTTCTTTACAGTGCCGAATTGGCTAAAGTAGTAGGCGAGTGCTCTTCTGAACTCATTCCAGGTTCTTCCGAGAATCTTGATTGCACAGGCATGTTTCGAAAATTTATCTTGTAATGATTTTCTACCTTCAACTCGAACGCGGAACCGACCTCTCATCGGTTCTAGACGTTAAGTCTGAGTAGTGCCAACGGATGGTACCAACAGGTCAACCAATCCGTGCACCGTAACCCATTCATGCGGTGACTGCTTGTCGGCCAGCTAGTTCGGAGAGGATTTCGGTCGCGGGTCTCCGAATGGATTACGCTCAATTACAATATTTCAGTCACCTGAAATTGCCCGTTTTTCAAACGCGTCAACAATTACTCATCCAGAACGAGAAACCTACATTACGTTAGTTCTGGATGTGATCTATCCACAGATCTCAAATCAAAAAAAAACGCTACAAAATCCCATAGGCGCGTTACCGATTCACCGACGCGGTACCGAAAAATATACTACTCGAACTTAAACCGAAGAAAACTACTCTAAAGAAATGGCGAAACAAGCAAAGGTACCGCGTACCGCGCGCGACGCGAAACCGACTTCAGCGGATTTGCAGAAACCCTACCCTTGCGACGGCATACTTACCCTACACTCTCAGTTCCCACTGAAAAAGAAGAGTCACTAAAAAGGAAAGTCGTGGGTTACTTTAGCAATTCATCTTATTTTCAATTTAAATTTGCGTTGGTTATAATTATACAGAGAAATCCTTAATATATCTGTTTACCCTAGAATGCAACACACAAAAAGAGAATAACGCACATTTTTATACAATATGCAAATAATCGCGTCACAATGATGAATGCAGTATTACTGAATATATATATTAAACTTTTTCTAAAAGGAAAACAATGAAACCTCAAAAGAAAAATGAAATAGCAAGCTATCTAGAACCCTGTTATTTTTAATAACCAGTCATATACGTTCATGTTTGATTAGTGGGTATTACAGCAATTTATGCATTCTACTGAACTAAATTCTAATGCAGTAATATGTTTTATGCTATATGAAATTTTGGGGGGAACTATCCTATATCTCCTGGTGCAAACAAGCAGGTTATTAGAACTATCACTCTAGCTGTGTATTGTTTATAAGTCTTAAAAGAGCGCAAGTTCATATGAACATTTTGGAAATAAAATCCATTCACACGCACCCTAAACCTTAAAATCAAGTGAAAAAGATGATTTCCTAGATGAACCACGAATAGTTTGAAGAATGCTTTGGTTCAAGCAAAACAAAAACAGACTTTTAATTTAAGAGCCGATATAAGGAAAAGAGAAATATTGATAATTGCTTGCAAACATTGCTTTTTTTTTTTGATCTGAAATTAGAAGCTACTTTAAACTTTAAGGTGAACAAGAGGTTTTGCTCTTGAATAGTATGAATTTTATTCCGATTACTCAAAGTCTTATAGATGAATGTCAATTTTAAAATTAAAATCCCTAAATGCCCTGCATTACTTGACTTACTATGTAATTCCAATACAATAAAACTATTCGCATATTAGTTTCAAGTGATTTCCTTTCTAACATTTGAGGGATAATCACGCTCTTGGATAAATGAAGAAATAACATCTTATCACTAAGGATTCATAACTTTTTACAATGCTCGTAAGTATTTTCTCTCCACTAACGTTCATCAATAAAGAATGAATGAATGTATTAAAATCTTAGATTAAACTTCATTGAAGGAACGAAAATTTCAAATACTATTTACACACAATATCAACACTCGCATCAGTTTAAAGACTACATATTACTAAGCAATTACTTCTGAACATAGTTACGTCTTTTAAAAACAATTTTTTTTTTCTTCATTTCTGAATATAGTGAAAACAACTCAATTATCATTTCACACTCCTAAACCAACCACACAGTTATTTATACTTTGTTTTTCGTGAGATCTCATCCGAATTCAATTATAGAAGCTTCGATTATGTTCAATAATAACTTTCTTTGTACAAACAAAATATTAATTTTATGCCCAAAGATTTTACATTACTTATACTCGTATTTATCTAAAAATTCAACCGTGCACTCTCGCATCCACACACTAGTTCATTTGTACACAAATATCGCATTTTTTTGGTAGTAATTTCCTACTCGTTTCAATGCAATTTAAAAACATTCTATAATTATGTTCTTTCAAAACTCGGCCTTCGTTTGTTTCAATTTCACTTTGTTTTTAATTACATTTGATTACCAATTATTACCACCTCTAAAATTACCACGAAATTGATTCTGGGGGATTTTGTTGCTATTTCATTTTCTTTTTTTAACACTCCTGAGCATGCAAAATATGGTTTCAAATATAAAATTCAATTTTTTTTTCAAAAATTCACTGAGATGTATGTTTGTTGACATATGCAAAATGTCTTCACGAAGCTAGATCTGTAAAACAATTTTCATATTGAGCGAGGATGAATCTTCTGTAGACTTCCGCATTACAGAATTAATAGTGTAGATTTAATTTAGAAAAATTTAAAAGGCCTTTTAATTTTTCTACTTGAAAGTAATGATGGTGAATTGATTAGTCCTTAAAATTTGGAACTGAACATAATTTGATATTTCAAAATAATCAAGTATTCTAAATGTCATTTCCTCGCAGGTCAAATAATTTCACATGCTCTTCAAAATAATGTTGTTTGGATTAATTGCTATTGAAATATAAAAACACAAAAAAAAACCTAACATTTAAAAATAATATATAATAAACTAACCTATATTATTAAATTGAACTAGGCATTGAATATTTCGATAGAAATTAAATTCTTGCAAATAATTTTAGATATCAAAAACATCGGGAACACTAATCAATAATTCTCTTCTCATATAAACTCAATTAATTCCTCGTTATTGAGATGTTTCTAAATCAATCATGTACTAATTGAGTTGATCATATTATGACCCCCAATATTTGTCACCTGCTCTCAACCTCGGCATTGCATACAACACAAACCGCGGGTAAACATATTTTCGGCGATCTAACTAATTTGCCTACTTTACTCGCCTTCAGAGTTGATGAGATGCATTTAGGTGAGAAATTTTCATAGTGAGCAATGTTGCATCAGATACTTAATTACCAAGGTTTCGTTATATCCGAAACTCTGCGCCTAAACTCCACTATGGCAGCGATTCCGGTTGCCCGGAACTTATTCCGTCAAATGAATGACGTGGGCACTGCCGATATTTCAACATAAAACTCACTTGCTACCCCCCAAAGATCCGTCTGTATGTTTATCCATAAATATGTCACCTTCCTCGACCAGGCATCTGTTGGGATGTTGCGAGGCGTCCAGTTCAGCAACACCCTCATTTATCGGTCGATACCTTGGATTGATGGGATTGATTGGATGAGATAAACGCCCTGCCTTCCGCTGCAGACCAGACAAAATATTGCTAAACTTTTCTAATTAGTTATTAACTAAACTAACCTCTTTCCTAATTTTTCTGCTCCGGTGAATGTCACTGCCTCACGAATACGTTTTCCCAAAAACACTTTAAGCACACCACGCGTTTCTTCATAGATTAACAGGGAATACGTTTCACTCCACCACGTCGCGCCAAACGACGTATAGCTGGTTTTGGTAATACCTTCGATATTATCACGAAGAACTTTATGATGACGTTTAGCGCCTCCATGTGCTGTCGAAATTTCCGGTTGTCACCTCGGACAAAACATATGTGCGTGGAATGGCACTTCATATGGCGGAAATGTGCTTCTTCAGATGTCGCCAGTGGCATAGTTTTCTCGATGGCCACGGTGGAGGGGCATTTCCAGATGTGTATGTCTCGAAATGTGCCGGGGTTGGATTAATTCTATATTTCGAATATTTATATCCACGGATATAAATATTTGGACAGAAAAAAAATATTTTCTGCACAACGATATCCGCACAACAGATGAAGTCCGCTGGCACTTCGAGGACATATCCATCTGGCAGGTTACAAGGGTTCGGGATCGGAATCACTTCGATTCCTGGGCGCAGGCGTCACATTACACATTCCCCCCCCCCAAAATCGAAGTAATTACGATCCCGTCTCCTTGGTAACAGGTCTTGGTTAGGGACGTGGCGGGTCGAAGATCCGTTTCGAAGGATAGGCTACAACCCTGTTCGTGAGGACTCGACAGTGACTATAAAGTAGGGAGTCAGGTGTTATTCGGAGGCCTTCGTCTAGGCAGAGATTTGGGATAAGCCAAGGTTTCTCGTGGGAATTAGTTGCACTTCATCGTCTAAGGTCTTTTGCGTGGTAAATTCCCAGGGTCTTACCAGTCATGTCCGCGATGAGGTATCGGGTGGGGCTTATGACTTGTATGACTCGACACTTCACGAATTTCTTGTCTAGTTTGGCATTGTAATGTCGGGTGGCATCGCTCTGTCGGAAGTTTCGACGATATATTTCGTCGCCGGCCTTAAAGCCAGAAGGATGAGATCGCAAGTTGTACCGCTCCTCTCCCATCCGTCTACTTTCTTCAATCTTCTCCCGCAGTTGATCTCGCAGAAGTTGGAGCTTTTCGTGCGGTTCTAGAACCACGATTGGGTCCTCTAGCGATTTCAGCTGCCGCAATAGCCGGTAAGCGCTCCCATGACAGATCATATACTGACCGAACACTGCAAAATACGGCGAAATGCCGGTCGTGGCGTGGTACGACGAGCGCAGTGCACTAGTGATGGCGGACAATTTGCGATCCCAGTCCCTCTGATTCGGGTGGACATAGGCGCGAATGGCCGCTATGAGCGTACGATTCAGTCGTTCGGATGCGTTGGCTTGTGGTGAATAGACGGCAGTTCGTTGGTGGATGATGCCGTATTTGGACATTAGGTCTCGGAACTTGCTGGAGGTGAACTGGACCCCATTGTCGGAGACAAGTTTCTCCGGAACTCCAAACATGTGAAAGACTCGGTTCTCCAAAAAGCTGGTTATTGGTCCAGTGTGCATGTTACGTAGTGGCTCTATGATAGGGAATTTGGAGAGCTGGTCCAGGACCACGACAGCTCCCGTGTGACCAGAAGCAGATCGAGGGTAAGGACCGATAAGATCAATGTACAAGCGCTGGAACACGCGTTCAGGGACCTCAACCTTACCCATGGGTGGCCGAAGAATGGTGTTGGGCGCCTTAGTGCATTTGCATAGCTCACAGGAGGCTACGTACGCTTTTATCTGTTGTGCCATCTTAGGCCAAAAGAAACAGGTTTTCAACCGCCTAAGTGTACGACCGTATCCGCCGTGCGCACTTGATGGGTGGTCATGAGCCCGTCTGATAAGATCAGTGGTTAATTCTTCGGGCACCCACAACTTCCACTGTTCTTCTTCTTGTATGGGGTCTCCGGATGCGTGTCCCATCCGTTTGTAAATGAATCCATCCGTCAACCGCAGTTCAGGAAGCTGGGACAGTTGATTCTGGATAGTGTGAATCAGTTGGGTGTAGCTGGCTGACTTGAAGGCAGGATGGTCCAAATCGATCAATTGGGGGCTGTCGTCCTCTTGGACCAACTCGGCTCCTTCAGGGGCGAACATTCTGGATAGGGTGTCGGGGACTACATGCTGGCTTCCTTTTCGGTGGCGAATTGTGAAGTCAAAGGCCTGTAGTTTCAGTGCCCACCTGGCCAATCTGCCGTTGAGATCAGTCTGGCTCATTAGCCATTTCAGAGAAGCGTGATCCGTAACGATTTCAAAGGTGTGTCCCTCCACATAGGCTCGGAAGCGTTTCACTGCCAACACCGCGGCTAAACATTCTTGCTCGGAGACCGTGTAATTTCGCTGGGCTGGGTTCAGCTTGTGAGACATGAAGGCTATAGGTCTCTCCTCGCCGTCTTGTGCAACCTGGACTAAGACTGCTCCCACCCCATGTTGACTCGCGTCACAATGGATTGAGAACGGTTTGTCAAAGTCCGGGCTGTGCAGTACGGGGGCCGTAGTCAGACTCTTCTTTAGCTCTTCAAAGGCTCGCAAGCTGGGCTCTTCCCAGACGAATTTACGTCCCTTACGCAGCATGTCGGTCAAAGGAGTGGTAATGGTGGCATAGTCACGTACAAAACGCTGGTACCATCCGCATAAGCCTAAGAATCGGCGTAACTGTTTGGTGGTCTTGGGTAATGGAAAAACGTCAATCGCTTGAGTCTTTTCCGGATCGGTCTTGATATGCCCATGCCCAATGATGTGACCTAAATACTTCACCTCCGTCATCACGAACTGGCTCTTCCTTATGTTGATGGTTAATCTTGCCCTCCGGATGTGTAGAGCCACCTCCTGAAGCAGGTCGATGTGTTCGTCAAAGGTCTCGGTTATAAGCAACAGATCGTCCAAGTAAACGAAAACTTGGTGCCGCAAATGAGGTGGTATCACCTTGTCCATAAGGCGCGTCATTGTTTGGGGGGCATTACACAATCCGAATGGCATGGTCACGAATTGATATAAGGGCCGGCCTGGGACTGTGAAGGCTGTTTTCTCCTTTGAACCGGGGTCTAAAGGAATTTGCCAGAAGGCGTCCTTGAGGTCTAAGCTCGTGATGAAATGGGCTTTAGGCAATCGACTCAAAATGCCTTCGATCAACGGTAGAGGATATGCGTCCTTGACTGTGACGGCGTTCAAGCGTCTGGCATCTAAGCATAACCGGACCTTGTTCGGCTTGACCACTAAGGTGACTGGGGAAGCCCACGCGCTCTGTGATTCTTCGATTACGCCTAATGCTAGCATTCGATCCACTTCGGCATATAACGATTTTTCCTTCGCCGGAGATATGGCGAAATGTCTCTGTTTTATGGGTTTAGCATCCCCCACATCTATAGTGTGGAACACCAGGGCAGTCCGCCCGAGACCTTCTTTCTCGTGCGATGGAAAAGCCGATATAGCCGAGTCGAGACGCAGTTGCTGAGTTACATCCAGTGTATGCCGTAGTAAGTTAGTGGGTTGAGATTGGTCAGGAACGGTGGTGACGGACTCCAGGGTCGAACTGGAAAATAGTGCCGGGGCCAAGTTAAATTTTCGAACGAAATCCACTCCTAAATAAAGATTCTGGGTTAACTGAGGTATGATGAAAAATTCCATAGGTTTAGTTACCCCTTTAAAGGTGACATCCGTCATAATTTTTCCCACTACAGAGTGACGAGTTCCGTCCGCCGTGCTTAACCAGGAGGTGAAATGACGGATTTGGTCCGCGTGCTTGGCCAGTACCTCCCCTGCAAACTCGGCAGAGATGCAATTCACACTGGCTCCCGTATCGACTAAGCCTGATACTCGTTGTTGCAGGAGGTGTACTGACGCATATGGCCGAACATCATCCCTCAATAATTCGTCTAAGTATATGCCCTTCAACACTTTCCTCGACTGCCTGACTTTTCTCCAGAAGCTCCGCATCCGACGCGTGGCTCGCTTGCTTCGCGGTGGGACAGTTGTGGCTAACTCCTCATGGAAGATGCGCTGTCGAGTAGCCAAATAATTCCGCAGCCTGACATGAAAGGGTTTTACATGCCAAGGAACTTTCGTCTCGCTATCATTCCCTTGCGCGTTGGCATCGGCGAAGGACGGCGTCGGTTGTGGAACTTCGGGAGAACTGTGTTTAGCGGTGCGAGTCAGCAGAGTTGGAGTCATGTTGGGAGCTGGGTCATAGCTGGTGATGGGGTCTGGATTTGTTCGTCCGGGGTCTAGGAGTGCCGACGGGTGGTCGCGGCACTCGGTGGCAAGTTTTTTCGCCCTTTGCAATTTGCACAGTCAGGTGCGTATGTGTCGGCCTTTCCGCATCGGTAGCAGAAAAGCGTTGCCTCCGCTGGACATGCATAGAACCGATGTCCCGGTTGTCGGCAGTTCCAACAGACCGTCGGGCTAGTAATTGCTTCAAGGGAGGGTCGATTAATCAATGCTGGGTCCTCAAGCTCCGGTGGTGCTCCGCTCCTCGGTACTGGTACTGGATCAGCAAGCAGGTGGTCTGCTGCCATCAACTCCGCGGTGTGATGATTTCGGGGATTTGGTCCCGTTATGCGAGGTTGTGGACGGAAGGTACCTCGTCGCTCATCCAAGTGTTCTTGTCTACGCGCATGGAGGCGCAATCCCTGTATGGTGTTGATGGGGAAATGTAGCAGGCTGTTCTGGAGGTCCCAGCGCATGTTCTCTCTGATAATTTCTACCAATTCGTCCTCGGGCATGGTATTTCGCAGGCGAGTGCTCAATCTCACTATACTGGTGTAGTACTGGTCGAACGGTTCGTGAGCGCCTTGTTTCCGTTTCTTTATTTGCTCTCTTAGCTCTCTCTCAGTGAAGCCATCCTCAAATCGATTGCGGAAGGCTGCACTGAAAGAGTGCCAAGTGGGACGTGGCGTTGACTCTTTAAAGCTCCAGTACCAGTCGGCAGCGTCGCCGCTGAACAAAAGATGTGCATGCCGGAGGAAGGCCGAGGAATCACCTCCCAGGGTGCTGGACACCAACGCCTGAATCCGGAAAAGGAACCGGTCCGCCGATATCATATCGTTGAACCCTGTAAAGTTCAGGCGCCAACTCTCCATGATACGAGGCGTCGGGTCTCGAAAAGGTGCCAATGCGTTCCCGGGGGGAATCACATCCTCTACTGACCTGTTGTACTGAACTGCCTCGGGGGCTGGAGGTAACAACGGAGGTCCGGTACTGTGTCGCGGTCTGTATTCGGGAGCTCTGGGATCCATTCCCGAGTTCCTTGGAGGTGGGACCCATTGCTCGGATTGTCGGGAGTGGGGCATCGCCACACTGGGATTTGGCTCCCAGCCAAGCGGAGTTCTCACGCGGCTGGGTGGTTGGCTCAACGGGAGATTCTGGATCTTTCCCTCCAGGTTGCCAATCCTCTCCGACATATCCCTCATCAACGCCACGAGGGTGTCAATGGAGTGGGCGGACGGCATGGTTGTCACCTCGGACACGACACTCGCAGCCGGAACTTCACCGCCTACTGCTCCTTGCAGGTCTAAGAGTGGTTGTGACGGTTCGGCTTCTGGAGCTCCTTTCGCCACTGCTCCGCGCGTTGGTAGGGGCGTTCCGATGGGGACGTCTAGGGCAGACCGATCTATGGGTCGCCGGCATAAGGGACACAGTTCTGACGTGAGGAGGAGCTGTTGTACACAGGCACGATGGAATAAATGTCCACAATCCAATCGCACGCTGTGTACACCCTCCACTACGTCCTCGAAACAGATTCCACAGTTCGCGGGTTGGACCGTTTTGGACCGGGTCCACCGCTTATCGGGCGTCCGCTTCGTTGCCATTTTGTGTGGGTTTATTATGGGTGGTTGCTAGTATGAACCGAGAAGAGAAGAAAAAAAAATATATATAAAATATACTTATTCCTATTATATAAGTGAAAAAAAAAGAATTTAATGTTAATTGAGTGGCCGATAGTGGCGAGCTATTAATATAATGATAGGAGAAAAAAAATTATTTGATACACTTTCCTTTTCAGTGGTCGACTCCTCCAACGGGAAAAGAGAGTGCGTGGTATTCTGCCGAAGAAAGGGTGCTTCGGTCGATTTACGAAAATTACCCCATAACCCACATACATTACAAACCGTTTCTAATCTACGTTAAATGACTCGACGAGACAAGTGGTAGAGCTACCGTAACGACTTTGTACGCGGTCAAAATTCCCGACGCGTGGAAGCATTCCGGGCTTCGCAACTCCAGCATACGCCATCGAACGTTGAACCGATACCACTCGTCTAACACGCATAAGAAATAGTTAGAATCCTTCCGCGACATAAAGGCAAGGTAGCCTTCTATTTTCTTGAGAGTCCATGCTGATAGGTAAACCCATCAGACTGGCAGTTCCATCAAGAAAATAGAAGGTCCTTACAGGGGTTAACCTGGGACAACACATCGGAAGGATTCTGTCGCGAAAGCAAAATCAAGCAAAGGAGAGCGGAAGCTACAACTCACGTGAAGCGACCTCTAATGTGTATCACACAATTCCACTGCTCCTGATAGTGGGACTCGAGTACCAAAGTACCTTACATCCTCCGTAAAGGACCAACTCGTCAGAAGACGCGAAGTTCTTTCCCCCTTAGGATGTTTTTGGCCCCACGTTGGGCGCCATTTGTAATGATTTTTCTAACTTCAACTCGAACGCGGAACCGACCTCTCATCGGTTCTAGACGTTAAGTCTGAGTAGTGCCAACGGATGGTACCAACAGGTCAACCAATCCGTGCACCGTAACCCATTCATGCGGTGACTGCTTGTCGGCCAGCTAGTTCGGAGAGGATTTCGGTCGCGGGTCTCCGAATGGATTACGCTCAATTACAATATTTCAGTCACCTGAAATTGCCCGTTTTTCAAACGCGTCAACAATTACTCATCCAGAACGAGAAACCTACATTACGTTAGTTCTGGATGTGATCTATCCACAGATCTCAAATCAAAAAAAAACGCTACAAAATCCCATAGGCGCGTTACCGATTCACCGACGCGGTACCGAAAAATATACTACTCGAACTTAAACCGAAGAAAACTACTCTAAAGAAATGGCGAAACAAGCAAAGGTACCGCGTACCGCGCGCGACGCGAAACCGACTTCAGCGGATTTGCAGAAACCCTACCCTTGCGACGGCATACTTACCCTACACTCTCAGTTCCCACTGAAAAAGAAGAGTCACTAAAAAGGAAAGTCGTGGGTTACTTTAGCAATTCATCTTATTTTCAATTTAAATTTGCGTTGGTTATAATTATACAGAGAAATCCTTAATATATCTGTTTACCCTAGAATGCAACACACAAAAAGAGAATAACGCACATTTTTATACAATATGCAAATAATCGCGTCACAATGATGAATGCAGTATTACTGAATATATATATTAAACTTTTTCTAAAAGGAAAACAATGAAACCTCAAAAGAAAAATGAAATAGCAAGCTATCTAGAACCCTGTTATTTTTAATAACCAGTCATATACGTTCATGTTTGATTAGTGGGTATTACAGCAATTTATGCATTCTACTGAACTAAATTCTAATGCAGTAATATGTTTTATGCTATATGAAATTTTGGGGGGAACTATCCTATATCTCCTGGTGCAAACAAGCAGGTTATTAGAACTATCACTCTAGCTGTGTATTGTTTATAAGTCTTAAAAGAGCGCAAGTTCATATGAACATTTTGGAAATAAAATCCATTCACACGCACCCTAAACCTTAAAATCAAGTGAAAAAGATGATTTCCTAGATGAACCACGAATAGTTTGAAGAATGCTTTGGTTCAAGCAAAACAAAAACAGACTTTTAATTTAAGAGCCGATATAAGGAAAAGAGAAATATTGATAATTGCTTGCAAACATTGCTTTTTTTTTTTGATCTGAAATTAGAAGCTACTTTAAACTTTAAGGTGAACAAGAGGTTTTGCTCTTGAATAGTATGAATTTTATTCCGATTACTCAAAGTCTTATAGATGAATGTCAATTTTAAAATTAAAATCCCTAAATGCCCTGCATTACTTGACTTACTATGTAATTCCAATACAATAAAACTATTCGCATATTAGTTTCAAGTGATTTCCTTTCTAACATTTGAGGGATAATCACGCTCTTGGATAAATGAAGAAATAACATCTTATCACTAAGGATTCATAACTTTTTACAATGCTCGTAAGTATTTTCTCTCCACTAACGTTCATCAATAAAGAATGAATGAATGTATTAAAATCTTAGATTAAACTTCATTGAAGGAACGAAAATTTCAAATACTATTTACACACAATATCAACACTCGCATCAGTTTAAAGACTACATATTACTAAGCAATTACTTCTGAACATAGTTACGTCTTTTAAAAACAATTTTTTTTTTCTTCATTTCTGAATATAGTGAAAACAACTCAATTATCATTTCACACTCCTAAACCAACCACACAGTTATTTATACTTTGTTTTTCGTGAGATCTCATCCGAATTCAATTATAGAAGCTTCGATTATGTTCAATAATAACTTTCTTTGTACAAACAAAATATTAATTTTATGCCCAAAGATTTTACATTACTTATACTCGTATTTATCTAAAAATTCAACCGTGCACTCTCGCATCCACACACTAGTTCATTTGTACACAAATATCGCATTTTTTTGGTAGTAATTTCCTACTCGTTTCAATGCAATTTAAAAACATTCTATAATTATGTTCTTTCAAAACTCGGCCTTCGTTTGTTTCAATTTCACTTTGTTTTTAATTACATTTGATTACCAATTATTACCACCTCTAAAATTACCACGAAATTGATTCTGGGGGATTTTGTTGCTATTTCATTTTCTTTTTTTAACACTCCTGAGCATGCAAAATATGGTTTCAAATATAAAATTCAATTTTTTTTTCAAAAATTCACTGAGATGTATGTTTGTTGACATATGCAAAATGTCTTCACGAAGCTAGATCTGTAAAACAATTTTCATATTGAGCGAGGATGAATCTTCTGTAGACTTCCGCATTACAGAATTAATAGTGTAGATTTAATTTAGAAAAATTTAAAAGGCCTTTTAATTTTTCTACTTGAAAGTAATGATGGTGAATTGATTAGTCCTTAAAATTTGGAACTGAACATAATTTGATATTTCAAAATAATCAAGTATTCTAAATGTCATTTCCTCGCAGGTCAAATAATTTCACATGCTCTTCAAAATAATGTTGTTTGGATTAATTGCTATTGAAATATAAAAACACAAAAAAAAACCTAACATTTAAAAATAATATATAATAAACTAACCTATATTATTAAATTGAACTAGGCATTGAATATTTCGATAGAAATTAAATTCTTGCAAATAATTTTAGATATCAAAAACATCGGGAACACTAATCAATAATTCTCTTCTCATATAAACTCAATTAATTCCTCGTTATTGAGATGTTTCTAAATCAATCATGTACTAATTGAGTTGATCATATTATGACCCCCAATATTTGTCACCTGCTCTCAACCTCGGCATTGCATACAACACAAACCGCGGGTAAACATATTTTCGGCGATCTAACTAATTTGCCTACTTTACTCGCCTTCAGAGTTGATGAGATGCATTTAGGTGAGAAATTTTCATAGTGAGCAATGTTGCATCAGATACTTAATTACCAAGGTTTCGTTATATCCGAAACTCTGCGCCTAAACTCCACTATGGCAGCGATTCCGGTTGCCCGGAACTTATTCCGTCAAATGAATGACGTGGGCACTGCCGATATTTCAACATAAAACTCACTTGCTACCCCCCAAAGATCCGTCTGTATGTTTATCCATAAATATGTCACCTTCCTCGACCAGGCATCTGTTGGGATGTTGCGAGGCGTCCAGTTCAGCAACACCCTCATTTATCGGTCGATACCTTGGATTGATGGGATTGATTGGATGAGATAAACGCCCTGCCTTCCGCTGCAGACCAGACAAAATATTGCTAAACTTTTCTAATTAGTTATTAACTAAACTAACCTCTTTCCTAATTTTTCTGCTCCGGTGAATGTCACTGCCTCACGAATACGTTTTCCCAAAAACACTTTAAGCACACCACGCGTTTCTTCATAGATTAACAGGGAATACGTTTCACTCCACCACGTCGCGCCAAACGACGTATAGCTGGTTTTGGTAATACCTTCGATATTATCACGAAGAACTTTATGATGACGTTTAGCGCCTCCATGTGCTGTCGAAATTTCCGGTTGTCACCTCGGACAAAACATATGTGCGTGGAATGGCACTTCATATGGCGGAAATGTGCTTCTTCAGATGTCGCCAGTGGCATAGTTTTCTCGATGGCCACGGTGGAGGGGCATTTCCAGATGTGTATGTCTCGAAATGTGCCGGGGTTGGATTAATTCTATATTTCGAATATTTATATCCACGGATATAAATATTTGGACAGAAAAAAAATATTTTCTGCACAACGATATCCGCACAACAGATGAAGTCCGCTGGCACTTCGAGGACATATCCATCTGGCAGGTTACAAGGGTTCGGGATCGGAATCACTTCGATTCCTGGGCGCAGGCGTCACATTACAATCTATTATCGTTAAAAATAATAGTTTTTCGAGAGTATAGAAGACATCAACATGGATTATTTCTCCTGGTCTTTCTGGAGTTTCGGTTATCTTGAACAATGGCTTTGGAGGGTTCCGAACGTATTTTTCACAGTTGCAGATTTCACAGTTATTGATAAAGCTTGTAACTCTATCTACTAATTTGGAAGAATAGTATTTTAACTTTATTTCCTTTGAAACTTCCTCTATTCCTCGATGGCTATTTCTCAGATGTTCCTCTTCTATGATCTTTGCTAATTGTTCCTCGTCCGTTATGTCTTCTAAAATAATGTTGCATCTAATTATCCTGAACTTGCCGTTAGTTATGAAGTTGGTATTGAAAGCAGAATGGATTATTTGGAAAAATTCTTCATCTTGAATAAGTACAGCATTTAATCCGTTTGGATTGAAATGATTCTTTAATAAAGTAATCGCGTCTTGACTATCTAACTGTTTGGTATTTATGATTGTTCTGTTTTTATCGAAAATCTTTTGTTTCTTGATTCTTAAAGACCCTGAATTAGTTTTTTTTATAATAATTTGGTTCTTGAACGCGTTGATGCAAGATTTGCTAGTAGGGATAGTTTCGGAATTTTCGCTTAGGTTTATTTCGGGCTTAGGAATCCTTGAGAGGGTATCAGCGTTTATATTCTTTGCTCCTTCTTTATACTTGATAGTATAGTCGAATTCTGAGAGTCCGAGTCTCCATCTAACGAGTTTCGAGTTAGGCTCTTTAATTGAGAAAAGCCATGTCAATGGTTTATGATCTGTCTCTACAATAAATTTTCTTCCGAAGAGGTACGGTCGGAAGTATTTCGTTGCCCATACTATTGCGTAGCATTCCTTTTCTATGGTGCTGTAATTGATTTCATGTTCGTTCAACGTACAGCTACCATAACTTATTGGTCGTCCTTCTTGTGAGAGTACAGCACCCAAGGCGTAGTTGCTAGCATCAGTGGTAAGTGTGAATGTTTTATTGAAATCAGGGTAAGCAAGGATGGGTTCGTTGGTTAGGAGAGTTTTTATTGTCTCGAAGGCTTCAATATACTCGGGGTTGTTTATATCCAGCTTAGCATCTTTTTTCAGATATCTTGTCATGGGTTTTATTATACGAGAGTAGTCCTTTATGAATTTCCGGTAGTATCCGGCGAGACCAAGAAATTGTTTGATTTGTTTGGGTGTTTTGGGAATAGGGAATTTTTGAATACACTCAATCTTTTCTGGGTTTGGTTTAGTTCCATCTCTAGTGACAATGTGTCCTAGAAAGGCAGTCTCACGCTTAAAAAATTCTGATTTGTCCAATTGGACTTTCAGATAAGTTTCTCTGAACCTATTGAAAATTTTGTTTATTGAGTCAAGATGCTCCTGTAAGGATGTTGAAAATATAATGACATCGTCTAAGTAAACTAAGCATATTTTATTTATGTAGTCTGAAAGAATATTGTTCATAAGGCGTTGGAATGTCGCAGGAGCTGTCTTAAGCCCAAACGGCAAACGCAGGAATTCGTAATGTCCATCTTCAACGCTGAATGCAGTTTTGTGGATATCTTTATCCATAATTTCGATCTGGTAGAAGCCTTTTGCTAAATCTAGCGTCGTAAAATATTGGCTTCGCCCGAGTTTTTCCAAAATTTCGTCTATGTTTGGAATGGGGTACTTGTCATTGATCGTAACTTCATTGAGCTTCCTATAATCGATGACGAGTCTCCATTTTTGTTTCCCACTCGCATCTAGTTTCTTTGGCACGATCCAAACTGGTGCCGAATAAGGGGAATTGCTTGGTCTTATGATTTTCTTCTCAAGCATCTCTTCAATTTGTCTCCGTACTTCATCCTTATGAATGTACGGGTACTTATATGTTTTGGCCACTATTGGAATATTATTTTCAGTGCGAATTTCGTGTTTAATTGCATTCGTAAATGAGAGGTCTGAGTCCTCGTTATAAAAAATATCGGAAAATTTCTTTATTACAGGAGTTAGTTTTTGACGTTCTTCTTGATTAAGATGATCCATCCTAATCTGATTTAGAACAGGAAGATACGTTCTTGATTTATTTTCAATAATATTGAAACTTTCAATGGTAACAGGGGTTGTTTTTTGGATACCGAATTTAACTCTGGTGGGACTGTCGCCTAGTACCTTAACTAAAGCGGACATCCGAAAGTCTTTTGCGTCGTAAACGCCTTCCTCGAGGTGGACCTCCTTTTTATCACCAGAATGTAAAATTTGATCTTTGTAATCTATTATTATATTTAGTTGACGTAACACGTTATTACCAAGGATTCCATCATATCAATCGTGGAATTTACAGACATAAAATTCTATAAGTTGGGTTTTGTCTCCTAGTTCTTCGAAGAGGGGGATTTTAACCTTTTCATGGACGTCAATTGTGTGTTGCAGAGTTTTCAAGTTGATGAGGGGTGTATGAACTTTCCATTTGGGGTGGCAGATCCCAGGGTTTATGATGGAATGAGTGGCATCTGTATCTAAAATGAATTTAAGGTGTCTTGTTTTTGTTTTAATAACTATAAAAGGTAGTCTTCGTCCGAGGCCTGTGGAGGAAAATTTTCGACAGTTTCGTTAGTGTTAATATCCATAGGCTCTGGGGTCGGTTGTCGCTGATAATATTGGGGATTATTTGGGAATCCAAATTGATGGTTGTAGGGGTTTTGATCTCCATTTAAATAATTGTGGTTTCTATTACCACAATTATTTGAACCTGTTATTATTGCCATTATTGTTACTATTGCTATAATTATTAGCATTATTATGAGGCCTATTATTGTTCTGGTTATTATTGTTATTATTATGGTTATTGTTATTATTCCGATGGATACTGTTATTACTGTTTTGATTATTATTGAATCTATTATTATTGTGGTTATTGTTGAAATTTCTGTTATTTTGATTATTATTATTGTCGCTATTATTATTCGATCTATTATTATTGTTATTATTTGCTCGGCTCTGATTATTATTTTGATTGTTTGATCTATTTTGGTTGTTATTGTTCTGTTCTTTTAAGTGATTTGTGGTCGGCTGATAAATTCGTCCATTTGAACCATAATAAGCATAACCTGCCGTAAATAGTATATCCATTGCGGACTCTAATGTGTCTGGATTCCTGCAGAAAAGGATCGTTTTCATGGGCTCGGGAAGTTTGTTTTTGAATAGGTTAAGAGCTGTCCTTTTATTATTTCGAGCACATTCGTTTAACTCATTTCCCGCACCAAGGACAATTAACGATTTATTATTAAGCCTTCTTAGCTTGCTTTTAATTTCATTATAGAATTCAAGAGTATTAGTTTTGAAAGTAACTCCTCGCAATTTGTCATAAAGTTCGTCAACGTTTAGACGATCACCGAAATTATTCTGTAGGACTTCCTTAATATCTGCCCAAAGGAGAGCATGGTAGTTTATTTCGATGGTTTCTTTAGCTTTCCCTTTAAGCTTACTTTTAATGAGGTCACCAAATAGAAGCTGCGACGCTTCATTAAATCCCACAACCACAGGGTTTATTCGATCGATCAGATTTATAAAATTCTGTAAGCTTTCGGGTCTACCATCAAATTCAGGGAGGCTAGTGAGATATTTGAGGGGGTTTAACTGAATTGCGGGGGCTGCTTGAGCATTTGCCATTTCGAACTTGGTATAGGGGGAAAAATCAAGAGAAAGAAAAATCAGATAACCAAATCCAAACCACCCTTACAAAAATTGGTTTTGAAACTTTTCAATAATTTAGTGAATATAATGTATGAGTGAATATATGTATATATATATATTAATTAAAAATATCGATAAATGAAATTATTTAAAATTTGCATGTATATATGTGGAAATTTCGTCATAAAAATACTTGCGGCTGCTGGAACAAAGCTTCCTTCAAAAAATCGAGATCCAAATCTTCAGGTTTCCACTTGCGTTTTTCACTTCTTGTTTGTTGGAAAATTTTGCACTACACTGTTCTTTATATTTTCCTTTTCACTGGGTTTTCTATTTTCACTGGTTCTGTTTTCGATTTTTGTAGGGAAAAAGGGGTCGCAGTCTTTAGGCTAAGTTTCACTATTTTATCACTTTTCTTATAAAATCGTTGGGTTCATTTATTTATTTCAGGGACACCATAAATAATATCTTATTTTCAGGATTTTCAAAAAATAAAATTTAGCACGCACTGACAAAAATTTTGTATCCTATCTTCAGGATTTTCAAAAAATAAAATTTAGCACGCACTTTTGTATCCAATCTTTACTGATCGCTTTACGTAACACTTTGAACCTTTGCTAGCGTGTACGGGGTTTTCGTTCATCGGTCCGGGCAGAGTTCTTTCGCGACGATGCGTTTGTTAATTATTAATATCCTCCTCTTGGGGATTTCATAAAATACTTTCGCGGTCACGAGATTCGATACGCTTTTACAAATTCTTAAGAGAATCACGGTTTTCCCGCAGCGCATCCTACAACGACTGCGCCAATTAACTTGCCGGTTACCGGTAGGTGGAAAAAAACACTTGTTCACTTTTATCACCTATTTATTTGATAGTAAAACGATTGAACACTTTTTACAAAATGATTGTTATATTGTGCGTGTAAGGCGTAAATGAGCACCCTAATGCAGCCTCACATTAGGTGGGTAGGTTAAGGAGGCTTAACCGTGCTCCGCGAATCACAAAACTTTAGTAAAAACCAACCCGAATAGAATGTCGTTGTCGCTTTTATATTAGGAAATTGCTATATGTTGCACAATTCTAACTGTTGCAACAGTGCACCGAAAAGGTGAGCAATGACACCTGAGTAAGTGAGTTTTAATTTCGAGTAAAGTGCTCGTCGCAGAAATGCTGACAGAATTCGTAAGAATTCTGTCTGTGGGAATAGAAAATTTAAGTTGAAGTGAAATTGTATCTTAAGGAATTTAGGTCACAGTGAATATAATGAAGAATTGTGGGAATGGGAAGATTTGTGGGAAGGATATAAATACTAAAATTTACTGCATCGATATCTGCGAAGTGCATTAATCGCTGTTATTGTAGCGCTAAAGACTATTTCAGGCCTTAACTTCCTGGACACAGTGTTACCAGTTGTGCCAGTACGGTGATAATGTCTTCCAATTCCTGAAATCCAGTAGAGCAGTGCTACCATCTTCAGTAGAGCATACTACGCTACCGTTCTTCGCCTCTTGGGGACGCTTTCATAACCCTCAGCATTGTGAATTTTGGTCAAACAAGAAAAATGATAAGATCGAAGTGACCACTATCAGCAACGATGAAAATCGAAAATGTAATGCTAGTAGATGATTTATAGAGCAGAACTTTGCTAATTTTAAAAAAGATAGCAAAGAAAGGAAAAACGAAGACAACACAAAAAGACGGCTAGCTTACTTGGAGACGAATTTCGAAATTAACCACTGTGCATTAAAAGCATTTGAAGCACCACACGAAAAGCATCCGTATTTTGAAAAATTATAGTACGATCAAATTCAAACGATTTATCGGACTCATCTCGCTGCACTGAAGATAATCCTTGAGGAACCGTAACTCAAGGTCCAAAAAAGTAGTTGTGAGGACAGTAGTGCCATGTCATTAATAAGACAGCAAAAGGCCTTGTTGACTCATTCGAGACAAACCATAGCAGACATTGAGGCACGTTTGATAAGAGCACAGCCAAGGCAATACTATGAATACAGGATCAAGTTATTGCAAAAGCAAAAAGAACAACTAGATTGTATCAGGCAGGCCTTATGGGTTGAATATGAAAAATTCGAAAGTATTGAAGACAAAATTTCTTGCGATGAAGTGGACTGCCAGATTTAGGACACAATTAACTCGCTTCAAAAAAAGCTACGGGAGATAAGGCCACAATCGAGACATCAGGAGTCACAAAATGGAACAATCAAGATATTCTACGTCTAGCAGTCATTGCGTATAGACATGTTTTTAATTCGCTCCTGTCAAGTTTTCATAAACTAAAATTAATTTTTTTAAAAGTCAGCCCATAGCTTATTTTGGTTTTTATTGGAAAAAGCTTTTATCGTCGAAGGAATCGACCCACGGAATCATATCGAATATTGTTTTACTTCAATAAATCAAGAAAAGCAAACAATCCAAAGACTAACTCGGGACTACTGGTATGGAGGAGCCCGACAGCTTCCCTCCGTTGGGGGTCCCCGGGGAGAGTAGCAATATGAAATTGTCGGCAGTCGTCAATAAAATGAGACACACGAGTAACCAGGAGAGTTCCGCAGATGGTGAGCGTAAAACTCAAATAGTGGAAAACAAACAAGAAGCGATTCGACTTCGAGTTGAAAATCAAGAATTGAGATTACAAGTGAAAACTCTCCAAGATATGTTCAAGAGAGGGATGAAATCTCAAGAAGCGGAACCAGTAAAGTAAATCAATATGGAAATTAAGGCAAAGAAAGCTGTCAAACAAGCTATCACAGAAAAAATACTAAGTGCTGGAGGTGCTAACGACAGCCAAAACTATTATGCAGCGCTGGAAGGACTCCAACAAGAAATGGACGTTGAAGAATGTATTGAAGGTAATTCTAATAAAGATAACAATGAAAATATTACTCAGCACTTAAAAAATAAAAATAAGGAGAAGAAACCAGCTCGCAGTTCTGCTGGTCCTTCAAAATAAGTTTCCAAAAATACAGAGAAAGTTCCGCCAATTAACGTGTTCGGTCAAAGCGGAAAGGATATGGTTCGGCTATTGGAAGCCGAAAATAAATTAACCAATTTCGAGATTAAAAGAGTTAATGCCTAAAGATTAACAATTAGAACGAAATCATTGGTTGATTTCAAATAAGCTTAAATGTACTGAATCCTGGAGAGGTTCCCCACTTCACCTATACCCCAAAAAGTGAGAAGAATCAGACTTTTTGTTGAAGAGCTTTGGACTGCGGAGAAGATACTATCGATCTTCTTCAGGTGCTCTAGGAAGCTGCACCTGAAATAGAATTTGTTTCCGTTAAAACCTTCGCGATAAGAAGATGCACGGTAGGAAAAAAAATTACCACTTTATTTTGTGTAGATTTCAAATACGAGCTGCCCAAATGCTCTTCATCAAATAAGATACTTGAACTTCCTATTGGCGAAGTGGAAACGCCTCCAGAAAAGAGAAGTGAATCAGCGTTATCGGTGTCAAAGATAAGGACATTCGGCTGCCAACTGTGCCATGCATTATGCCTCAAATGCAAGGACGTTCATGCTCCCTGTGAGTGCAAATTGGCTCAGACGGAGCCCGGCATTATATCGAGGATGCTCCTGATATTAAGATGCGAGAGTAAAATTTGTCCCAAAGCAAACACAACTACACCACAGTGTCTTAGACTGAACTTCGTCAAGTCCGGAGTATCATTTGCACTCGCCAATAAAGGCGAGCGGAAAATGCTGCAAATAATGTAAGTGGCAATAATGAGCTGCTTCTCAAAAATTACAAGCAACTAAATTCTTTATCGGAGAGAATCGATAAACAAGATACGAAAATGGATTTTGTTTTTCAAAGTTTAGGGTTTTCAAATGCCTCAAAATAATTTGTCATCTACTCACATTCCCATGGACAGGATTCTTCTCATCTTGGTCAACGTCAACTCCATTGATACTATACATCGACGTGATTATCTCCTTGAATTCATTGTTAAGCAAAAGCCTGACATCATGCTCCTCGCTGAAAATCACCTCAATTTATGGCACTCCATGAGATCCAAGGATTTTGAATTCGTAAGAAACGATAGGGAACACGGTGATGGGGGAGGTGGCACCGTAATATTGGTTCTAAGACTCTATTGTTTCTAAAATATTGAAAATGTTGAATTCAAAAGCTTTGAATCTCTTGAAGGGTCCGTTATCAAAATCTCACTGCCAGATGGGGATAACGAACTCTGCCTATGCAACTGGTCGAAATGTTCTAAAGTTCAAGGAGGAGCTCAATTCCTTGTTTGAAATACTCGAATTGAACAGGCTGAATAATTGTAGTATTCTTACGTTGACCTAAATGCCAAACATACACCATGGCTGAATGCCAACAAAAATCCAAGAGGTGTATTTCTGAAATCGTGGATAACAGAGAACACCAACCATTGCAAGATTGAAAAGATTGAAACGCCTTCTTCTCACACGCGTCAACAATATTTATCGACGATTTTTGGATTAAAACCATCCCTCGTTGGCTTTGTTGAAATTATACCTGAAGAATGTCCGGAATTTAATCCGTTCATACTTCAGGAGTGAGGTCAGTAATCAATGGGCGCAAAAATTGAGGGGTATTAGCCCACAGGATCCAGATGGCTTCGCGAAAGTGAATAGCATATGCCGTAAGAAGTCTAAACTGAAGGTATCGAATCTTGAAGTCACTAGTGATGAGATAAATCTTCTCGATAGGGCTGGTATCGAAATTGATAGTACGACTCCGGGTAGAAATGGAAACAGGATTGGAACACATTTTGAATTGGTTCATCTACAGAGGTCGTTGAAGCAAAAGTTTCTGACTTCAAATCATCCTTGAACGGCGAATGAATTCTCCATTTCAATGAAACATTGACATCTGACCTCATACCGAGCTTGAATCTTATTGATTATTTTGTCAGCTACGAAGACTTGTGTTTCATATTTGGTACGATAAACAACAAGAAATCATGTGGTACTGATGGTATTCCAAATGTAGTTCTCCGACATTTGCCTGAGGTTGCTATTAGGAATTATTGCACATTGTTTAACAACATGTTGAGCAATTCATATTTCCCAAATGAGTGGAAAAAGGCTAAGGTATTTCCGGTCTTGAAGAAAGGAAAATAATGTTCATACCTAAAAGCTATAGCCCAATCAGCTTGCTGCCTAACATCAGCAAGGTGTTTGAAGTGATACTCAACAAAGCATTAAAGGCCCACATTGAGAAATATGAGTTGATGTCGAATCGCCAATTTGGTTTTCGTGCCAGGCATTCGACCATACATGTGAAAACAAAATTAACCCCAGACATCTATTGGAAACTTAACAATAGAGAATGTGTTGGAGCGTGTCTCATTGATATGGAGAAAGCCTTTGATACGGTGTGGTTAGATGAACTAGTTTTTAAACTTCTTCTGGGCAGCTTCCCCAGACACCTTGTCGCCATGATGTGCAATATGTTATACGGGAAAACGTTTGTTGTAACTGATAGAAATCTGACAACAATGCGCGAATTCAAGATCTTGAATAGTCTACAGTAGGGAACAGTAACTGCACCTCTGCTCTTCCCAATATTTATTCGCAAACTATTGAACGGCTTTGATTTTAACGTCTCGCCAACGCGATCATTGGTAGCGTTTGCTGATGATCTGATCATCTATACGGCAGACTGGGAAGCTTCAATAGTTCAGCGCAATCTACAAACAATGTTCAATGATGTGCAGCTGTACACTGACAATTGGCGAATGGAAATCAATCCACAGAAGTGTGAAACAATCTTGTTTCGGACAACGCTGCAGAGGGTCAGTCAAGACCTGAAACGTGATTGGAACGATTTCCACATCGTGGCTGGTGAGGGTAGCTCAGAACGAGTTCCACAAAAGTCCTGTGTTTCATACCTCGGTGTTCATCTCGATTAGTATCTGTATTATACTGAACATGTCAAAATCATGCTCAGTAAGGCACAAAAAGTAGTCATGGCCCTACGAAGACTCTTATTCCAGATATATTGATCAAAAGGTCAAAATTATCTGTTACAAGACCCTGGTAAGGCCAGTTTTGACATATGGATAACAGAACTGGTGCAACTAGAGTGCTAGTACTATGGAAAAATTAAGAATTTTCGAAAGGAAATGTCTTCGTGCGTATACTGCTTTGTACAGAAAGCCTGAGATGGATTGGAAGCAGTATATATCGAATAGAAGATTTTATCAAACCGCTCAAGTGACGAGAGTCGATATCTTCATATTGAAACTTCTTCGGAATCATATCGCAAGATCTCTAACTATGAGTGAAAACCCTTGGATTTTACAGCCGTTCCACCCTACAGACGGGTATATTGCGGCTTGCCTCGCTACTGGCTTCGTTCCTCCAAATGCATTGGTGTAATTGGACATGAATCGATATGTTTTTGATTCTGACGGCATCCCAATCATATATCACATATATAGACGGGTCAATGATGAGAAGATAAAATATCTTCTAGCAATTCCAATGGAGATACTAATTTGCTAGATTTATTGAGGCTGATCGAGCTTAGACGGAGCAATCTAGGTATTGGTGGCTGAATGACAATGTCTAAATTATTCGTATTTATTTTCAGTTTTTGTGTTTTTTGTTACTTTGTTTTTGAATTTCAGCTCATTATTGCTATATTTAGTGTTGTCGTTTATTTTTGTTAAAAATTAGGTATAGGTTAGGTATATGTTATGCTTATTATAGAAGGTTTAGAGATAAGGTTAAACGCGTAGGTTAGGCATATTGTGTTAGAATTTTATAGTATATGATAAAATTTTTGATTGAATTTGATTTGAATTAGGTTATAACATATTAGGTGTAGGATCAAAGTTCACTATTGTGTGAAAATTATAAATAATTTTGGAATAGTGTTGGCTAGTTTTTTTCTCCTTTTTCCAATCAAATCATCAAATATGTAATAATATTAATTAATTTGAACTTGCTGTAGTTTTTTTGATAAAGTGCGCATAACTGTTAACGTATAAATTTAGAGAGCCATTTGGGCCATTAAGTTTTTGTATTGTTATTGTTTGGAATTTGTTTTATATTCTTTTAAAATGTATATTGAATAAAGTGCTTTAGACCTTGACTTTGACTGGAATCTCATCCATGCCCGGTGTTTTATTATTCTTTTGGGCTGTAATGATGGAAAAAACTTCATCCAGGGTCGGTGGAGACAATGAAAGCTCTCAGCAAGCATCTATAGGCTCCAATGTTCAAGAGCTGTGTGGAGGATTTAGGAGGTTCTTGAAATATTATGCCCATCTTTCCTTAATTTCGATGTCATCACAGCAGCACACAGCTTTGCATGCTTGTCTTGTGTTGTTACTCGTTAGACTTACATCTATACTTCTGAATTGGTCTTCATAGCATTTTCTTCTCTTAATTCTAATTATCTTATTACCTACTTTTCTGAGATCGTCATAGTGTTCTCTCTTTTTTTCCTGGTTTTTCTACCTACGTATTCTTTGTACGCCTGATTCTTTTTGTCTAACGCATTCTGGCACTCATCGTTAAACCAATCATTTCTCTTGGACCGGGCTTGATGTCCAATCGTCTTTTCTGCGACGGTCTTAATAGCTGAGCACTTCCATCCAGAGCTCGTTGCTTGTCTTTAATGATGCGTCTGATAAGATGGGAGCCAGCTGGTTGTCGAGTGTCTGCGTGAAATTTTTGGCCACAGATACCGTTTGGAGCCTCTCGATGTCAAATTTTTGTAGCGGCCTGGTCTTCACCGAATATACCTTTGACATACGACATCGATAGGTTGATTTGATCAAGTAATGATCTGAGTTACAATTGGCTCCTCGGTATATACGGACGTCAAGCATGCTCGAGACTGGATGTTGTTGGATCAGAACATGGTCGATCTGGTTTTGTGTGTTGCTATCCGGTGAAACCCAGGTTATTTTACGTATGCGTCAATGTAGGCAGCAAGTCGAACGTATGAGTAGATTTCTAATGCATGCAAAGTCAATCAGGTGCTGGCCGTTATCATTTGTTTCATTGTGGAGGCTAAATCCTCCAGTCATTCCCCGATGAGATAGCCTATTGCAAACTTTAGCTTTGAAATCACCCAGAATTGTTTTGTGTCGTTTGTAGGCGATGAGTCAACTAGTCTTTCCAGGCGATTATAGAATATTTCTTTCGTTTCTTCATCCTCTTCTTCAGTCGGGGCCTGTTTGTTTATCACTCAGATTTTGAAGAATATCGCTTTAATACGGATCGCACACAACCGTTCAATAACCGCCTTAAAATCAAAAACATGCGATTTGAACTCCCTATTCACAATAAAGGCCACTCCAAATTCTTGTTTTTCAGTAGGCTTCCCACTTTTGAATACTATATGTGATCTCATGTCTAGAATATCATTTCCAGTCCAGTTCGTTTCCTGGATTGCCTGTATTTTTAATTTATATTGACTGACCTGTTGTAAATGGTCCTTAATAGTGCCAGGGTAATTGAGTGATCAAACATTCCAGGATCTAATGCCATAGTCCTGTTTTCCATTTGCAAGGTCGTTGCCGTGGGTCCAATCCCTTCCGAGGCCCTGTTGAAGGTCTTGAAACATTGCAGTGTTTTCCAGGGACGGGGAGTTAGCCCGTCGTCCAACCTCCAATCCGGTGGCATGGTTATTACTTCGATTCGATTACCAGGCGTGGAAGACTCGCCCGTAATCTTTTATGTTCCCACTTAGTAGGTGCAAGTAGAATTTAGTAGCAGAGCTGTACATGTAGTTATAGTTGTTGACATATCTTGCATTTAATCTTCCTTCATTGGGGAGCCTGTAAGCCCGAGACGATTTACTACCATATGGTCGTGGGATTTAGGATGAGGAATCATGGAATCTGTGGGTTGGGTAAACAAGGGGTTTCCTCCTCCTTTCTCATAAAAATTTATCGCTAAAAAGGATGAAATAAAAAAACTTTAAAAAAAAACCCAACTTCAAAATGCCCTAAAAAGGATGAAATAAATTTTATGGAAACGGTGCCAAATGAATTTCCTCATTTTAACATAAAACGTTCCAACAAGTGCACCATCACAAAAGAAATAGGGCATAACTGATATGGCACCGCTTCCATGAAATTTATTTCATCCTTTTTATGGTATTTGAAGTCAGTTTTCTTTTTTACCAAACGTTTTTTTTTAAATGTTACATGGTGTTGAATTTAAATAATCAAAATAATTTTCAATGTTTTTTTTCGATTTAAAGTTCATAAGCTCTTCAAAAACACTCCATACACAGATTCCGTAAATTGATATAAAAAATTAAAATACTATTATGTAATTCAATCTGCCGCAATTTTTTTCAATGTGTTGACCTCATTGTTTCATCATCCAAATTGTTTGTTTCATCATCAGAAGTGTTTGCTTTTATTTAACAATTAAATTTTCAATTGAACAAGGATCCGTGGGGCCTTGGCTATAAACTAGTTATGCGGAAGCTTGGTGCCCTACGGAAGCCTTGTATATATGATGCGGAAAAGATGTACGAGATAGAGTTTCCCGCCCATCCCGTCCGTGTTGACACTGTCCATGGTAAAACAGCAGTCGAGTGTCCACTCTTCACACGGCCGGAACTGGAAGAGGCAATCCTTTCGTTGAAAGCGAGGAAGGCTCCAGGTCCAGATGGTGTTCCAGCTGAGGTGTTGCGGCGTGTCTATCACCATTGTCCTGCCTTGCTGCTCAGCACATTCAACGTTTACCTACGGGACGGAGTTTTCCCGGTACGATGGAAGGTGGCGAGGCTCGTGCTGATCAGCAAGGGGAAGGGAAATCCTGAATCGCCGTCTGCATACCGCCCGTTATGCATGCTAGACACGGTTGGGAAAGTGCTAGAGAAACTCATCAAGGGAAGACTCACTGACGCGATTCGTGCTGCTGGGGACCTATCTCCTCGGCAGTATAGCTTTAGAGCAGGACGTTCTACCATTGATGTGATTGCAGAGGTGGTGAACGTGGTCCAAAAGGCAGAGGCACATAGTCGCACCAAGCGACGAATCGTCCTGTTGGTGACACTCAACGTCAGGAACGCCTTCAACTCCGCTAGATGGGTGGACATTCTGGATACGCTGGAAAACCCTTTTCAAGTTCCAGAATATCTAATGCGACTTTTGAGGAACTACCTAAAGGACCGAAGCCTACTCTACGACACGACACATGGCCAACGAAGCATGGAAATTACATCCGGTGTTGCCCAGGGATATATCTTTGGTCCGGACCTGTGGAACGCGTCTTACGATGGGTTACTGAGACTGGAGATGCCAGATGAGTTGCGTTTGGTCGGCTATGCGGATGATGTTGCGGCTCTGGTCGCTGGACGCACCGGTGAACAGGGGCAACTTAGACTAGGTATGCTAATGCGCCGATTGAGGGACTGGATGACTGCTTGTGGGCTGAGTTTAGCACTGGAGAAAACCGAAGTGGTCATCTTGACAAAAAAGAGAATCCCTAGAGTAAGGATGATCAGTATTGGAGATATGCAAATCGATAAAAGGGACTCACAGCAGCCGGGGTTGTTGGGGCTGGGGGATCGCTTGTCTGGTACTTCCTCTTCCCCTCTCCCCTCCCGCTAGAAAAATGATCCCCCAGCTTGAAGGCGCCTCACGGCGTAACAAATCGAGACCTCGCCCGAAGCAATGTGTCAAACGGTTCCAGGCTAAGTTCTCAGGCTGGCAGGGGAGGTGTTTAGTGGGTAGTCCGATCGCCTTCTTGCAAACATGGGAGTCCCACACTCTGTGTGTAAATGGGCATTCACCTCCCTACCGCAAAAAAAAATTCAATTGGCTATTACTAAGCTGTTTATAACTCGATTGCTATGAGATTTTCAGTGTACAGTGGCTCACAGCTTATTTTCAAATGTTTCAAATGTCCCGTTAGCAGTAATGAAGCAAAATCATTTGCATAGGATAGTTCACAGCTTATTTGATGCAGTTAGTTCTTTGTATCCTAGCATTAAAAGTGCACGATTTTCACCGGATTTTTTTTGGATATATTGTACTTAGTGCGTTTCTAATTTTATTTTTAAAAAAGTTATTTGACCTTGATAGTTTAAAAGTGGATAAATTGTGTAATATTTAAAATGGGCCGTAGGACAACACTTGAACAGCAGGAATTAGTCATTCATCATTTTAGAAATGGTGAATCTCATCGCAAAATCAGCGAAGTTGTCAATTTAAGTTCATCAACAGTTCAGCATATAATTGAAAGGTTTACCAATGAAAAAAGGTTGAAAAACAAGTGTAGAAATGCACCAAATAAAATTTTGAATGAGTCTGATGAACGGTGGATCGTCCGGAAAATAATGCAAAACCCTAAGTTATCAGCTCCTAAATTGGCGAACGAAGTGTTTACTGGAATTGGTAAAGAATGCAGTGCTGAAACCATACGTCGTGTGCTAAGAAAGCATAATTTTAATGGCCGAGTTGCACGAAAGAAGCCGTTCATCAGTATCAAAAATCGACAAAGCCGCCTGAACTTTGCTACGGAGCATATTTCAAAGGATTTGGACTTTTGGAAAACCGTGATTTTCGCTGACGAGTCCGAATTCAACATATTTGGCTCAGATGGAATGGCGTACGTTTGGAGAAAGCCAAATACAGAGCTCAAAAAAGCAAATTTACATGAGACTGTTAAGCACGGCGGTGGCAGCGTAATGGTTTGGGCCTGTATGTCAGCAGCCGGAGTTGGGAAGCTAGCCTTTATTGAAGGAAACATGGACAAGATCATGTACAGTAATATCCTAAAGGAAAATCTCCTGCAAAGTGCTGACGAACTCAGAATCCGGCGTGAATTCAGATTCTACCAAGATAATGACCCTAAACATAAGTCAGAAATCGTGCAATCTTGTCTTATTTGGAATTGTCCTCATTTGATGGCTCCCCCGGCACAGTCACCCGACTTAAATGTAATTGTGAATTTATGGACTTTTCTGGAGAAAAAAATTCGTAACCACGCAATTTACAACAAAATTGATTTAAAGAAAGCTCTTTTAGAAGAATGGAGTAAAATAACGCCAGAAATGACAGGAAAGCTGGTTGAATCTGTTCCAAATAGACTCAAAGCTGTCTTGAGCCAAAAAGGAAACCATACGAAATATTAGTGTTGAACTGGAAATCCTCTACACGGATAAATTTAAGGAAAACGTGGACTGCATCAATTAAGCTGTGACATAAAATTTTTCCTTTAATTTTGTTTTTGTTATTTAGTTATTTAAGAATCAATTGTTGAAATAAATTAAATTGTTATTTTTAGAAAAGGGCTTTTATTTAATTTATTGCAGTTTAAATTTTTTCAATACCTTTTCTAATACAGAAGTTATAGTGCTTTTAGCTTTGAAAATGTTACTGCATCAAATAAGCTGTGAGCCACTGTATATGCATTTGTTACAAATTTTTCATACATTAGCTCTCCTCCGGCACACCACGATGCTAAAGATGCAGTTTCAACAACTAATATTGGAAATTCTTATCAATACCTTTCATATGATTCACCACCTTTTACAAAAAAAAAAACAAAAAAAAATTTTAAGTTTCACTTCCACATATGTCCCTCCTTAAGTCCTTATAAAAACTTTGTCACTTCAAATCTTTAGAGAAGTCACAACTTTTGACCCATTCACAAAATTTTATGATTGCGGCTTCTGAAGTTTCCCACAAAACTTGCTGTGGTGCCTGGATGGGCGAGCAGATAGGTGGCCATTTGAAAAACTATTTCATGAAACCTGTAAAAATAGGTACAATTTGAAAGAAAAGAATGTATGCTTGGTTTTGTCAAGTTATAAATATATCACAAAAATAAATGCTTCCCTTCAATACATTCTAATAAACAAGAGAAAAATGTCAGTTGAATAATATGATACAATAAAACTACACTTTGTATAAAAATAGCATAAATAATCTCTTATTTCAAACATCTTATAAACTATATCACAATTGTAAGAGACTTAACAAACATAAATATAATACATATGTGGAGAGCTTCATCCACGAACGACTTGCACTTCTTTCACTTTTTTCACTGGGCATATAATTAGAACACTTTGGAAAATCTTCAGGTACTGGAACCATTTGCGAATTTTCTCCTACTTTGAAAATTAACGCCATTCCAACTTCGGCATGAAATTCAATGTGACAATGAAAAAGCCAAAATCCTGGATTGTCGGCCTTAAAGCGTATTATGGAATAACCACCATCTGGCACCGTCACTGTGTCCTTAATAGGAGGCCGCTTCAAGTTTCGATGAAGTTGTCCATTGTTGTCTAAATCCTTGATCTGAATTAAAAATTGATTAATCATTCGCTAGATTAAAATCCATAATAGAATTACCTGATCAATGGTCACTTCCTTGCCGATCCTATCCATTCCAATCACTCGAAAAGCAAATCCGTGTAAATGGAACGGATGATTTGCGTCAAATGTATGTCCTTCATCCACCAATACGAGTTCAACCACAGAGTTCAATGGGACTTTTATAATGTGATGACATTCACAAAACTCATCTTCACAATCAATACCTTCATTTTTCAAACTGGTCTCGTTACAGAAAGTTGCTTCATCAACCTGATCTCGAGCTGGTAGCAAAGGAACTGGTGGCATCTTCAAGCTTATGTGATTCAGTTGTGGCGAGTATATGTGCTTAGAAACATTATTAAATCCGTAGTAAGGCGGATGATAAAATAAAGAGTGATCTGCACTGTAGAAGTCATAGTAGATATAGAATTTGTAATCGGCTTCTTTTTGCTGCAGCCATTCTTCGTCTTCATCAAGCGCACTCAGTTCGGCTATTGTCAGAGAGTCCATAAGACCTGGACCCTTATTCAAAGGGTTTAGTTGCACTCCTTCAAGGGGAAAGTCGTAGTCAACCAGAGCTGTTGGCTCAACTTCTGGAGCGCCATCATATCGTACTATTGCTACTTGGTGTACTCTTCCAAACCGTTCATCGCAGTCCATTACTCCCTTAAAACGCATCCAATAACTCCCAACTTCCTGATTTGCCGTCAGCACAAAATCAAACCGTTCTCCAGCATATGTGACCAAGGACTTCACTTCAACTGGCTCCAAGTCATAACCGTCTGAGTGAATTACTAGGAGTGAGTGGTTGTCTACTGAAATCACTATTGGACAGTTCAGGAAGCCGGAATTGATTGTCCTGAATCTGTATCGAAAGCCTTTTGTAACATTGAAAACTTCATAAGGAACTGCATTCAAACGATCAGTGATATTCTCTGTTAATGTATCAATGGAAAACTCGATAAGGCTGGAGTTTTCATTTTGTGCAGGCATTTCATCTGCGCTATATGTTGTAGCTTCAACATCGGCATCTGCGCGGTTGTCGTCAATAGGATCAACTATTGTCCTGTCCTTGTTCAGGAATCGACCCTTTCCATTGACAAGGATGTTAACTGGCTTATTGTCACCTATGGAATGATGATGTCTCGTAAACATCGAAATACCATTTGAGTGTATCCAGTCCTGGTTGATAATGATGTGGTCAGATAAATCAAAGTCGTACAATTTCAAATGGGGGTCGTTTGGTTTGCGAATTATCAAAGCCCCATAACATCCATCTCCTCTTTGCAATCCCACGTGCGAATGCCAAAAATGCGTTCCAGCACTGTCCGCTTTGAACTTGTAACGAAACGTTGTGTATGGTATGATCGGACATTGGGTCAAATTCGGAACCCCATCCATGTAAGGTGTATCCTTCTGATGTAAACCATGCCAATGAATAGTGGTGCTGTCCCCCAGTAAGCCATTCGTCACGTCCACAATCACGGTATCATTAAGGCAGACTTCAATGGCAGGTCCCGGCATGTTCCTATTGACCACCAAAACACTCCTCCTCACCCCGTCGCCAGTAATGCAATGTGGTCTACTGCAGTGAGTCAGATTCGAAGGACAATCGTAGCAAGCCTTGCTGAGCGTCTCATACCACTCCACTTTGAATTTATATTCACAAGTCATGCTTGGAGCACCTGCCAAGCATTCCCTTTTGCACGGGTGATTTTCATACATCTGAAATTCCGTTTGCTCTCTTCTATTCATGTTGCGGTCGTATATCAAAGATCTTTCTTCTCGGCAATACTGGCAACAATCTTTCGTGTAGATATCTTCAGGTCGGCAATTTGTTAATTCCGGACAAGTTTTCTTGAAGGTTGATATAACTGGAGCATTATTTTCCAAGACGCATTCAAAGAGCATGCAATGGTCGTCATTGTGCCAAGTATCTCCGACATTGTATAATTTATCCAAATAGAAGCATTTCGTTTTCACGCATAACCCACAGCATTTGCCCGGTACCGATTGATATTCGTAGCCCTGAGGAAAGTAATTTGTGAAGTGAGTTGAAGTCGAGACAGGTAAACGCACAAAGAAAAATATGATGCAATTACATCCAAAGAGAATTTTAATATTTCTTGAGTGGTTCAAAGTAGCCTAAATCATGAATTTTATTTCATCAGAATGAATTAAAATTAAAGCCTTGTTGAAATTTAACGGTGGCAATAAATTTATGATAGCGATCCTGAAAGTCAAATTTAAGTGTTATTTACCTTTCGGCAATTGTTTTTACACTCTTTCCGGACTTTTTGGGGCTGTGCAATGCCATTTTCATCAAGTTCGCATATAAATGTTTCACAAGGATCGGTTGTGGGCAAAACCTGACCAAGATCAATCTGTGTCGCATTTTCGTTTAATAGTATTGTACATGTCGAATTATTATTTCCTGGAAAAATAAAATACATAGAATTAATTTATCAGTTGGGAGGTTTGGATGAGTAAGAAAGTCAGATGTGAAGAATTGGGAAAACTGAAGTGGTGCTCTTTCTAACGTTTATTCAATATGATCTAATTATAAATTTATATTTTCATGTTCTAATGATTAACCAGAAGTTCAAAAACACATTCCTAAAAGATTAACACACTAGTATACTTTTTGTTAAAGAAAAACTGAACATACAAGCCAAAACGTATGTGGATCAAGAAAAATTTTGATGAGATAATTTTCATAGTTGTTCATATTAATAAATCAAATTGATACAATTGTTTTTGTTGAGATCTTTATTCATATGCATAAAAAAAATGAAAATCATGTCATTTTTCTAAAACAAACTTACGCGAAGTAAACTCACTTAGAAGTTTTCCCAGATCGAGCTCGTCGGTCATATTCGAATAAATATGAAGAAGAGCGACGTTGTTGAGCCTAATTCATTGGCAGGTACCGATGTTATTGCAGCAGCAACACAAAACAACAGTAAAAATAATAGCCTTTCACAAAATTTAACTAACTTAGAAAAGAAAACTTTGCAAAATGTCTCTTGATGGAATGTAGCTCTTGCCACGATGGGAATATCTTCAAAACCACCAACCGAAATACGAAAATTTTATCCATGGCGAGATTCAAACACCGTCTTCTTCGGGCTAAATATACCTTCTAGAGATAATACAAAGAGAATGTCTCCCTAAGGATTATGATTCTCTTCGAGGCATGTATCTTCGCTTTCATGAAGAACTGGGAATCTCTTCAGATCAAGCGTATGCGTCACATGTAAGCTCAAACTACATTTCCTCACTTCAAAGGACTAGAGAACAACACAACAAATTTTTTCGTCCTCAATAAGATGCCCATTCAACAGAACCTGAAATTGCTTTACCACAATTGCCGTCGTATCCCATCTAAATTAAGTCAATTATTCCTTGACGCAAAACCTTGCCATTTTCAAATGTTATCCCTAACAGAAACTTGGTTTAACAATACACAGATAAATGAAGAAATCTTAAACAGTGATTGGACTATCTTCAGAGACTACAGAGACTTTCACAGCACTGGACAATCAAGAGGAGGTGGCGTGTTAGTTGCCGTTCACAACTGCATTTTAAGTGAGCTCGTAAGTACCAAGTATTCCAGCATAGGGTTGTTCATATATCAACATAAAAATTTAGCTTATATCTTGTCGTGTACTACGCTCCCCCAAACTGTTCTGAAATCATCTATCAGGAAGCCATCGAAACCGTTTCTTCTCTAGCTGCGTCTATTAAAGAAGATAACATAATAATTATTACTGGACACTTTAATCGACCGAATTTGAAATACGTAATTGACGAAGTCGATAGTCGTCTTCCCCCAATCAATCTTCTTGACAGTCAGGATTTTAACTTGATGAGTACTTTTTATGGCAGCGATCTGCAGCAAATAGCTTCGACGGCTAACCAAAATGGAAATTGGTTAGACTTAATATTTACTGACGCATATGATAATATAGTGGTCAATCCGACCGATGACGAAGAGCACCTTTTTTCTAACAGTGTTCATCACTCTGCACTTACTATTGAAATTTCCACTACTGATATTTCTAACCATATTTCATACAATAATTCAATTGTATACAACATTCGCAATGCTGATTATGAAAGCATTAAAAAACATCTTTGTGCTGTTGATTGGACTTGCACTGTTTCGACGATAGATCTAGAAGAAGCTTTGTCTTGTTTTTGCTGGATAAATTTTGACGCCATTGAAAAGAATATACCAAAAATTAAGAAAAAAAGCTGTACTTTCAGAACCTTGGCTAAAAAGCGTTCTTAGATATTTACGAAATCAAAGGAATAAATACTATACTATTAAATGATTAAAAGTAAAAAAAATGACAGCAATGCTATTCAATGAAAACACAGGGTTATCCATTTCGTAGTAGGAAAGTATAACCCTGCCATTTGACATCTGTCAGAATTAAATGTCATCCAAAGCGTGTTTTTTTTTTTAGTTGAAGGTTTGCAATTTAGAAATATGGATCGTTTAACAGTCAAAGAACGCGTTAAAATTATCAAATTTTATTATAAAAATGGTGATTCTGCTGTATGAACATTTAGGGCTTTACGAGCCGATTACGATTGACATATCGACCTGCACAGCAAACAATTTCGAACACAATGAGAAAATTTGAAGAGACTGGATCGATTATTGATATTGCAAGGCCTGTGCATCATCGCCACATTCTTTCTGCTGAAAATATCACTGTCGTTGCTCAAAGTGTAGAGAAAGACCCAAATTTGTCGATTCTTCGACGTGCTCAACATTTGGGCTTGTCTTACGGCTCATTGTGGCGGATTTTGCGTTTGGATTTGCATCTCCATCCATACAAAATCCAACTCACTCAAGAATTTAAGCCTCAAGACCATAGACAACGCAGAATGTATGCGAATTGTGTGATTGAACAACAAGCCATTGATAACGATTTTTCGAACAAAATTTTCTTCAGTGATGAGGCTTATTTTTCCCTCAATGGTTACGTAAATAACCAGGATTACCGCATATGGGGCTCTCAAAATCCTCAAGTGATCGCAGAAAGGCCTTTGCATCTGGAAAAAGTGACCGTTTGGTTTGCATAATGGTCTGGTGGTGTTATTGGCCCGTATTTTTTTTTTTAAACGATCAAGGAAGAGCCATTACAGTCAATTCTGACCGCTATGGACGGATGTTAACCGATTATTTTTGGAGAGAAATTGAAGATTATGATCTGGAGAACATGTGGTTCCAACAGGACGGAGCCACAAGCCACACAACACAGGCTAATCGAGCACTTTTGCAAGAGAAATTTCCAGGACGCGTAATTTCGAGATTGACTGATGTCAATTGGCCCGCAAGATCCTGTGACCTAACATCTTTGGATTTCTTTTTACGGGGCTATGCAAAAGATCGTGCTTATGCGACCAATCCTCGATATCTTGAGCAATTGAAAACTAATATTTGTGAAGTTATCGCCGAGATATTGCCGGAAATGTGCCAAAAAGTCATTGAAAATGACCTCAAAAGGATTGAGGCCTGCAAGAGGTCCCGTGGAAGACATTTGAATGATGTTATATTTCACGTATAATGGCAAGGTTCAATCTTTATATTGAATAAAAAATTTTGTTTCCATCTGAATATTTTATGTATTTTCTTTAGCTTTACTTTTCCAAGCGTAAAATGAATAACCCTATATAATGAGCTTGCTAGTAGATTCAAATCAAAATCTATCATTAAAGACCCAAAGAAATTTTTTGATTTTGTAAACGTCAAGCGCAAGACTTATAGTTACCCGTCATGTATGTTTTTTTAAGGATTATGTTTCTAACTCCCAAGAGTAAATCTGCGAGTTTTTGCAAGTTATTTTCAAAAGGTGTATTGTAACCCTAAGAAATCAAGAATTCCCGTTTCTGAAATGCCGTACTCAACAACTTTGGTTACAGAAGTTTCAATCTCTGCTCATGCAATTGCGGGTTTGGATTCAAATACGAGACCTGATCCTGATCTTATTCCTCCCAGCTTCCTGATGCAGTGCAAAGAACAATTAATCGTGCTCTTGTCCATCATTTTCAATAAACCCCTCGCTAGCGGCATTTTTCCTTCTACTTTGTACCTAGTATTAGCATAAGAAGAATGATAAACGATGTATTCGAAATTACAGGGGCATTGCTATATTATCAGCCATTCCAAAGCTTTTTGAACAGATACTTTGCAACAAGATCTCTCCTATTATAGAACCGTGGCTTAATGAAGAGCAGCATTGGTCTGAAAAATTAGATTTATGACCACCAATCTCCTCATTATGACATCACGTATTCTATGTGAGATGGAGAAGTGTCACCAAACTGATACAATATATACAGATTTTAGCAAAGCATTTGATCGTGTAAATCATGAAGTTCTGATAAATAATCTCCGTAATTTTGGTATTACAGGCTGTTTACTCAGCTGAATCCATTCTTACCTTAAAGACCGCACTCAAGTTTGTATTCATCGAGCAGTCACACAAGCAATCTGCTCGAAAACCTTACTACCCTCTACTACAAATAATGTGGCAGATTCAGAAAAAAATATGTCATCATTTCCATTGTAATCGTAATTTGAAAATGATTTTTCTTCTTATTATTATTATTAAATGTAATTTTGTATCAATTTTCCTTTATATTAAATTAAAATTTTTCCCTTTAATTATACTCGTTATGAGATTTAATTTTTATTACTATTTCCAATCCCCTTCATTTTTCTTTACTTCGAGCAAATTTAGTTTCTTTTAGAAAAATTCAAATCTGCCACATAAAATTTGCAGTGTAGGAACGTTGATCGGGTACACCTTACCGGTGTACTAAATTGGGAATGGAATGGGATGGAAACGGGGTGGAGTAGTGTCAGATAATTCTTTTTGGGGTTAGGGCGGTACTGAAAACTGAAAGATTACACGAGGAAGTTGATTGGACTTCTGTTAGCAGAATATCAGTTTAGTAGCTCGGTTCGAAACCTAGTTTGTGTTTGAATTCGGGAGTTCGTTGCAAGCCTGTGTCAGTGTACATCTGGCTGCTTTAGTCGACCGGGTGTGTCTGTGTTAGCTACAGCCAACTGCATGGTGCCGCCTGCATGCAGTAAGTCATAAAATGTAATGATGGAAAATTTGTAAACAAAGTTCAACATTGATACGATTCATAGTAAATTCATTGTCCCAATATAAAGTGAGAGAAATTTGGTTTGCCATTAGAGTGGCTGCGCGAAACGAACTGCGAGTCGTTGCAAAGATAGGATTGAAGTCAAGTGAGTTAGTGCAAAGAAAAGCCTCCATCTTAGTCGAGAGAAAAATAACTGTATACGTGATTGTCTGTTCATAAGGTGGAGTGTTGCATCGATTGGACTCAAGTCGGTTTTTCGGATTCAAATCGATTTTAGGCGCGTTTTCCGATGAAGAAAAGTAGCGGGGTGCACTGATCAAAATAGCGGTGCCTGGTTGACACCGGAAGGTAATAGAGTCGTTTGCTGCGACGGAAGGAGTTCTGCATCAGCCGCAGTAGTGGGTTTAGCACCAAAGGACAATCCCGTTGAAGTTAGCTGAGACCCAGAACTGTCAACCCAAACACCAGCGAGTGCGGTAGCCTTAGCGACAGGGACAGGTTTTATCAATGCAATAGCTATCTCTGCTACTGGCGAACTCTCGTTCACGTGATTGTTAGTGTCGAATATATCACCAGCGCCAATCCCACATCAAAGTCTTGGACAGCAGTGGTAATTATTGGAAGATATTTGAACGAAATTCAAATATACTTTTCGGTTTTCCGAACATTTATGAGGAACCCTTTTCTGAACTTTGGCAAAATCAAGCATCGCCGTGGGTTGTAACGTTTCCCCTAGCAAACAACTCGGCCTTTGCATTTCAGTGACTTTCGTCACGCATAACTGATTACTCCATGAAATATTTCGAGACAATTTTATTGACCCCTTTCGGATTTGTCCATCGACAAAACAGGGCTCCAACCGCACTTTCACGCAAACAGTATTCCACATCGAAAACACTGCGTCGATCTTTGAATTAGTTTTCTGGTGTCGAATAAACGTTTAGCCTATTATAAACAATTGGGTTTCTCGAGATGAAGCCATGAAACATACTACTAAGTTTGCATGTGGTTTAATAACACGATTTTTAAGATACCGAAAGAAGCATTAAGAGAAAAGATTTCTTAGCGGAATAGTGAAGTAAAAAATTGATGCAAAGAAGAGTGTTCGTGAAGTCAAAAAGAAGCTGAGATAATTTCAAAGAAAACTAATAGTTACGTCCATGTGTCTTTCAAATTCAAATTTCAATCTAAGGCGGTCGTTCTGGCCTTCGCTAATAAAAGGTATAGTTGTATTATGCACAAGTTATCGAATTGACGCGAAAACCTTTGGTGTTTTTGCGGTATACGGCACTATCATAGCACTAACTGGTACACAGCTCATAGAATTAAGCCGGCTTAATTTGAATCAAGCAATCAGTGCAACTCAAAGCAATCGGTTCCAAAATTGTTTAGAATGGCGTTCAACGCTAGAATGTCATCCAAGTCTTTTCAAAGGCTGAAATTCATCGTACGAAAATGAGGCTCGAAGAGTTCTTGAGGAAATGAATAGTTAGAAAGGTTACTAGCCCCGATTCCGGTATGCGGCATTCAGAAAAACGATTGATTACGGAACAAACTATTGCCTTTGAATTTAAAAAAAAAAAATTCAATTTTTAAAGAAAATATTTATATTTTTTAAATGGAAACTTGTTTTGATATTCAAGCATTTTTTTATTTAAGTGATAATGGTTTATGCATACTTGCCCTATTTAACGTCGTGTTCAGTCGAAGAAAGTTTCGCAATGCACTGGCGGAATGAAAGGTATATGAAACGGGCAATGTGAGATTAAATGTCTAGAATATTCTTTTTTTAAAGGAACCTTTGCATGCATCAGACAGATAAAACAAGCGAAATAGGATTTACATTTGCATTGCAAGCTTACGCAAATTAACGTCCCTAGTTTTGTTTAATCCCGATATAAAATATTTTGGGTGTTCTTTACAGATTGAACTTATAGTATTCTTCGTTTCCCTATGGAAGCAACTAATCAACGCATAAGTTTTGAAGCCTAGATACGTATAATTAGACCAATTGCAATTCGTCGCAGAAAAATGTTGTTTTTTTTTTTTGAGAAATTTGAGATCAAGTTTTGGTTGAGAACTTCTTCTTCTTTATAGCACTACAGCCCCTCTCGGGCCTTCGCTTAGAGATAGTTAGAGTATCTCATTTTCATGACCGTATTGATTATTTTCGAGAGTTGGTTTGGTCAGTACCATGCTCCCGTTTGCTTGCTCAGCTATGATATGATCTGATTAAATCAGTGCATATCACCACTAAGTGAACACTCGTAGTCTGTCCGAAAAATCCCCTGAAGAAAATCACGTTGCTCCCAACGAGATTTGAACCTGGGACCTTCGGCTTATGGGTTCATGCTCTAGCCACTAGGCCACACAGACAGAGAACACCTTATGAATAATTGTTTTACATCGGTACAAAAAGTAGTACAAAAAAATGAAATTTAATCGTGGTTCAGTAAACATCATAAATATTTAAATAAATTAATACAAGAAAGAAAAACGATAAACTTAATACCTAAGTTAAGTTATTACCGTGAGAGTAGCATCGACGCAACAAATCAACAAAATAAATACAGTTTATATCCTATTTAAAAATAGATAAAGTTTATTTGAAGCAAACGAAGTAAATGAAACTAAATTCATTTCAAAGTATATAGGTGAAGATAATTAAAAAAAAACAATTAATCAAAACATTTATTAGAGATACATTGCAATGAAATCTCCATGAAAATATATAGATATATTTATGATGGAAATAAAAAGATTGAAATTTTAATTATTTATTAATAATTTATAAATCAAAAATAAATTTTAACATGATTATATATTATCAAAATAGAAAAAAAAAACGAAATATGCCATGAAATTGTAATTAGTATTGATAAACAAGCAAACGTATGAAAAAAAGAACACGAGACCCCTAGTTATTTAAAATACAATGAATTATTAAACAATAAAAACTCGGTCTTTCCATTCCATTATACCTGACCGGGTATAGGACCCGCATCGATGACAGGCTCCTCCGCTCGTATGGACTAGCCATCGGGCGCGCTCCTCCGTTTTTTTGTTGCTTAACAGGGGCTCTTGCCGGGTAGAGTGTCCTTCCGCCCGCATCCCCTTTTATGGTATAGAGTTGTGTCATTCGACCACATAATTCAATAAACCATTTGATTCATGCAAATTATGTTTGTATGAGTTTTCCACTCAAATGAGAAATATATGTCCACGTTTACGTTTGGATCTTGATCCGGTTGGGAGGGTGCGAGGGGGCACCACCTCCATCTGGATGCCCCACTCTTATTTGTGGGTCATAGGAATCGTCAGTAACGACGAAGTCTCCGCCAGTACATCCATTTTTGCTCGGCCCAAATTGTTCTTTGAACGAGCAATGTCAACCCTTAGTAGGTTACCTCGGCCTCGACACCAGTCGATCGGCATTCGATCATTTAATTCGTGAATCTGAAAAATTTTTGCAGTGGGTCCTTGTGCTGGGGAATGAACCAATCCCACGACACCGCAACGCTACCCTGCCAGCGGATTCACGCGTGCCCAGAGAAGGCCAATCTCGGCGGATCCCAACATCCACCGAGGCAGCAGACCATCGCTGCAGTCCTACACGGACATTTACATACCTACTATCACTACAAATTCAAGTTCTTTCCGGGGTTCCTCAAGGAAGTCATCTTGGACCTCTTTTATTCAATATTTTCATATCGGACCTCTCATCAGTATAACATGATGTACCTCACCTTTTTTATGCAGATGATCATAAAGTTTACCACGTTATATCCTCTTTGTTGGATATAAGGTTCCTTAAGTCAAGCTTAACACTCTCGCTGATTGGTGCTACAATAATCAACTTTCCTTAAACTTGGAAAAATGCCAGGTGATAAGTTTTTCAAGAAAAAAGAGCCTTCTTTTATCTGACTATCACATCAACAACACAACACTTAGTAGAGTCGATAGCATTGTGGACCTTGGTGTTGTTCTGGATCAAAAGCTTTGCTTTAAACTACAGTACGATGGATTTATATCTAATAAAGTGCTAGGTTTCATCAAAAGAAGAGCTAAGGAATTCAAGAATATTTGGGTCACTATACATCTCATGAGTGCGCTCTATTCTTGAATATGCCATCCTGATTTGGAACTCGGTTTTTGATATCCACGCTGACAGATTAGAATCGCCCCAGAAACAGTTTCTTCTTTTTGCACTTAGATCCCTTTACGACCCTAGGAATTCCCACAGCCTACCATTATATAGCTATAGGCTTCAAGTACTAAATATGGCATCACTAGACTCTAGGAGAATGATGACATCTGCATGTCTAGCATTTGATATTCTGAGAGACAATATTAAGGTTCAGTACATAGGCAAAAAAATTACTTTGAATGAACACCTTAGAATCACAAGACAATCACCAATACTTATCGTAGGTTGCCATCACACTACCTATGCAGACAATGAGCCATTAAATGGATGTTGTAAGGCATTCAACAAAGTTTAGTAAATACTGCTCCCCAACCATTTCCAAAGCATTATATAAAACTAATATCCTTAAATCTTTTCATTCCTCAACATAATTGTACGTTAATTTATTGTACCTACCTAAATTTAAGAAAACTGTTTTGTTTCTAATTTTTATATTTTTGTAATTTTTAGGGTTTTGTAAAATTCTGTCCGTGTCACAGCAGTTTTTCTCGGAAACTACTTAAGCTAGAAACATCAAATTTTGTATGTAGGTTTAAAATGGTACTCTCTTCAAAGCTCAAGTACAAAAAAATTATATAAGGTATTTAAGGGAGGTCTCCCCATAGAGGGGAATGGCCACCGAAAAAAAAATTTCATCAAAGGTGGTCGGACGTGGGTATCAAATGAAAGATCTTGATGAGAACTTTTCAAAACAGCTCTTAAACTAACCGTTTTTGCTTCGAGGGGTGTTGAATTTGTGTTCGCCCCTCGCGCATGGACAGCTGTGATCCGAAAAATGTGAACAAAATTATGGAGTTAGGTGTTTATGAGCACAACAACAACAAATACCTAAGAAGTCGAAATTCTTTCAACTTTTTAATAATAGTATGATTTTTTTAAATAATAGTATTTTTTTTAAAAAATAGTATGATTTTCGAATTGAAATTTCCCCAATTACAACAACAATAACACATGATTTTGGTATTTTATGGACTTTACATCGAATCAAATACTGCAGTTTTGATTTGATCTTCTTCAAGCTTTCAAATAAGATCAATAACATAAATATTATTAGGAATTCATGATTTGAGTGATTTTTGTTAATTTGTAACATAATGGCGACCATTGAAAATAGAGAAACAATGAGTTTTCCTTTAAACGTGCACATCTCCTTGACATGTTTGTAGTGAAATAGGATGATTGTTCGTAGTCGTCGATGATGAAATTAAAAATGTCGTTGAAATGTGTGATGAGTTATGATGAATCGGCTCGGATTGAACTCTAACGGGTGGTTGATGATGTTGATGGTGTTGTTGTGACATTTGAGATTGATGAGTTGATTACTTGTGGCTGTGGCTGCTGTTGTCACTACAATTTTGGGTAGGAGATAGGAGGGTTTTCGAGCAGTTTGCTTGTCTGACTGCTCGATTACTACATGTTTCTTTTGACTTTTTCGGTGCTGGTTCGGTGCAACTTGGTTTTAATTGTAAGGTTATGTCTTGGTTGGCAAATAAATAAATAGATAAAAAAATAAATAATACGAGACATAGCGGCTAAACAGTTCTAGGTTTAGTTCTCAGATTGCTAAGGGAAGTGGTTAGTACGTAGCCCCAAAGTATTGAGTCCCACATTTAGGGCGTAAATAGCCTTCACCTCTCTGCCAAAAGAGAAACTGCCATCAGAAAAAAGGCAAGAATTAAAATAATCTAACAAGCCTTGCTTCTAATGGGTGCGTGAGGCGAGAGTTCTTCTTTGGGCACATTCAGCTTTTATTTACCGACCAACTACAACAATAATTAATATTATTGTCCATAATTCAATTACTATAAATTGATAAGCTTCTCGTCTTCAGCTTATATCATTCTGGTTACCTAAGAATCAAATTTTTTTCATTTAATTTAAATGCTCATATTGTCTTCATTTACACTCAAACTAGATGTTAATTCATATTCACCTCAATCCCACAATAACATCATAATTTCATGCTTGGTTGTTTTGCCTTCAACTTTAATCGTAATGAATCAATCGCACATAAGCCACCATTATATCTTTATGTTGTTTCAACAAGAGTTAACAACTCTTTTTTGTACATTTGTTATGAAGTGATTTCGCAACTTCAGAAAAATAACGAACAACGTATATATCATAATAATTTTCCCATAATCATTTATTCGAGCTATGACAACAATCACAACTTATTAACAAGTTTTTAAGCTTCTACCTCTAAATCTCAAATAGCTATTTAAGTACCTTGGAATGCATGTCATTGGGTTTGGTCAAGGATTTCAATAACAAATGAAATTTACAATAACATGAAAAATTTGAACTTCGCAACTGTTTATAATTCTTTGGCTGAACATAAATGAAAAATACATTATCATCTCTTGTTTGCATCTTAAAATAGACTAGTATGGAGTTTATATCAAAATGAATGGATTAGATTTATCCGAAAAAGAATATCTTTCTTCCATCGAAGTTAGTGCATTAATACTTAAATATTCGACAAATGTTGCTCATCTTCAACAATATTTAAAGATCATAAAACAATAGTTTTCACGTGATTTATCTTACTATGATATTTGCTAAGTTTTCAGATTAAATTTATTTTCATATCACGCCAGGTCATCATAACTAGGCAGCTTTGCCCCAAATAATTGAATTCAAGTTTAAATTTAAATGAAATAAATTTTAAACCTAACATTTTTCGGTGGTTTTCATTTGATAATAAGAATAATCTTCAAGGTGCGAGCTAGAGGTTATTTAATTTAGTAAATGTTTATATATTTATAAATATTAATAAATTTGTTGACGCTATTTCAATACACAAACACCCGAAAAAACAAAACTATACTCATTAAACATTTACTAATACTATAGCTGACTGAAAATACGTTAAGTTAAGATTCTTAAACCTCAACATCAATTTAAAGAAAACCCCCATATAGATGATTTATGCGTCAAGTCTACTCACCTTTGTCAAATGTTGCTGCTGAAATTCCCCTCAAGCTGATGGTGACAAGTAAATGTAAAATAAATATCATCTGGCTATTGCTCATCATATTCAGTCCGGTCTTCATGAAATACCGCTGATTAAATGTCGCTAATTACTTTTCATTCACCCACAGTATTTGTTGAAGAAAATGACTGAAATTTAATAATAAATAGATAAATAATCAAATTGATCATCATCATCAGTATCATAATAAAAAACGGTTAAAATAATAGTTTACATCCATAGATGGATTGCCACATACGTGCATCCATATGTTGATGTGAATTTTAATTGAAAATCAAGTCTGATATGCAATCATTTAATGTCTAAATGTAATTAACATCACTAACCTAGGATACCTCTTAAAGTAAAGTAATACCAAAAGTTGATAATCCAAGTGTATAATATGCATGTCATCAGACACACGGCTGGCTGTTATGAAGCATATGTGGAATTAAACAAGGACAAGTGTTGGGTAATTGAGCAAAAACAAACATATCACTCAATTGATCTAGTGATGACTGATTTTCTTTTATTAACAAATATAGTACATATTAGAATTATGTAAATATGTAGTAGTAACTAGCCTAATATAGTACTGCGGCATTGCTGAAGATATAGGAAGTGGAAAATCTATTGGATAAATTTTCTTCAACCAGCATCGAAAAGTGAACCAACAGGTTGTACGAGCATAGCAATCGTCCGGCATACAATTCATTGTTTGAAATTTCGTAGGCTTTGCTTTGATGTTCAGTCAAAGGTCATGTTTATTTTATGCGAGCAAGCTCTGTTTAGTAACATATATATTATGGTAAGGAAAATGACTTTAGATTAATGGCTATAATGTAAGTAATTGCGAAATATAAAGTAACGATTGGAACTACAATCACGATTCGTAATCGCATCCCAAAATACTACCGGCATCAGTCTTCTTGGGTATTTAAGAAAAAACATCAAAAATAAACAAGTCATTGAAATTAGCCGGAGTTGATAAGAACTTATTACCTTTTAAATTAATCTCTTTATTTTCCTATAATTCCTACAATTTGAATTAATTTTGCTAAAACTATTATTTCGCCAACGACTTCCTGGAATCATCAGTGCGGATTTGACACAGGAAAGAAATCGCGAATTGTCGTTTGTATACCACTGGGTATTTTATCACTACTCGCCTATAAGCCCTTCGTAGCTATCCACTCCGACCCTGCCACAGATAAAAAAATCATTTATTGAATCATATTTCCCAATGAACTAAAATAAAGTAGAATAAATATTGCCTTGATTCTTATCGAGAAGATATTTTTGATGTGTTTTGCAAATTTTGATGCTCTCGATTGCGTTTAGTTTCCTTGGATATTGGATGTGCCTAACAATATTTGCGTCTTTGGTACTGATCAAATGGTTTTCCAACCCGATGTGCTCTGCTAGCTTTGATCTTAAATGCCTTAAATTTTTCTTCTTCGCTATTTTCGCCTCACTTAGCTGTTCTTTTAAACGTGTCAATAAATTGGACCTACGTTACTGACGGTCAATACATATGCACATTGCTACCATATGGCTTCCCGTCTCACGTCAGTTGTGACGACTGCCAATCCCACGTCAGTTTGGTCGAAGACTGCGAAAGTGGCAGTCCGACGCAGCCATATAGAGACTGGGTGTGCGAGTAGTGGCTCAAGACCACCTACGAAACCGCGGAACGGGAAAACCCAGAATCTGTAATGCATAAAACCAACCTGTCAACTTTCCCGCGTATCATATATCGTTTGTGGTGTAATAAAAACGCGCACAATCTTCATCTCGTCTCGGTGCCTTCGCTGCTGTTCGGTTATTCGTGTCGTCTCTCTCCGCGAGGGAGTGCATCTTGATCGGGCGCAGGCGGCAGATAGCTGTACACAGTGAACGTGGTCCGCAAATTTGATATTGTGCAGAGGCGTGACGAGAGTGTGTTTGAGTGTCTAGCTTTCATGGCTCTTCTCATATGAGCGGAAGAAAATACACATACTCCAACTGCCTCCACACAATCGGAGTTGGAATAAGGCAGGCAAGCAGCAGCAGTAGGTGCTTCACCGGAGATATTAAGTAACGCTGTTTCCCCAGTTGGCTTTAATTTTGCTGATTTAACCCCTGTTTTTAGCAACTGATTTAACCCCTGTTTTTAACTCTGTTTTAAGCAACGTCACCTTATCATTCACACCATCCAACACTAACTACAGGCCATTACAAATTGCACCAAAATCTTGCTTAATCACCCGTTCACATAAAGATGCTAGTCCTGAGGATACAACCAAAAATCTAAACTAAAGTCATGTTTGCTGATGACCAAGGTCGCGCATTGACTGAAGTTCGTATAATGTCAGAGCCCTCAAGTGTCCCACCACTATGGAGCATTAAGTTTTTTTGCCCAAATCGCACAAGGACTAGTCAGCCCACACCCGTCAGAACAATGGACTATTTATTTCCGACAACCTGCATCTGATTATCTTCAATTCAGGAAGCGCACTGATGAGCTCAACGTATCGTTGGGGAATGTTATTGTACGTGAGAATGAATCGATTGTTGAGGGAACTGTGAAAGTGACAAACTTAAGCTTTCATAAAGAGGTTGTGATACGAGCTACGAGGTGTGTTCAAAAAGTATCACGAATTTTGAATTTTCGCGGGTTACGTATATTCGAATTTCGATTTTTTTGTGGCGTTATGTTGGTACTCATGTCTGTCACTTATGCCGACAAGCTCGGCCATTTTGAATGTTCACTTAATTGGTGATAGCTGCTTTACTTGCACGTGTTTTCAATCGTCTTCGATTTTTACTTATTCAAAAAAATGGATCAAAGAACGTGTATCAAATTTTGTGTGAAAAACGAAATTAAGTGCGCGGATGCATTCCGAATGTTGACTGTGGCATACGGAGAAGCTACCTTGGACCGAAGCAACGTTTATCGGTGGTACAAAATGTTTTTAGAAGGCCGAGAAGATGTGAACGACGAAGAGCGTGCCGGACGCCCGAGCACTTCAACAACAGACGAAAAAATTAATGAAGTGGAGAAAATGGTATTGGCCAATCGTCGAATCACCATGAGAGAAGTTGCTGAGGACCTAAACATATCGATTGGCTCGTGCCATTCGATTTTTATCAACGATTTGGGCATGAGACGGGTCGCCGCGAAATTCGTACCAAAATTGCTCAATTGCGACCAAAAACAGCAACGCATGAACATTGCTAATGAGATGTTAAACTCTGTCCGCGACGAACCAAATTTGCTCCAGAGGGTCATAACTGGTGACGAATCGTGGGTTTATGGTTATGACATGGAATCCAAAGCTCAATCATCTCAATGGAAGCTTCCGCATGAACCAAGACCGAAAAAAGCGCGCCAAGTTCGGTCGAATGTGAAAGTTTTGCTGACAGTTTTCTTCGATTGCAGGGGCGTGGTGCATCATAAGTTCTTGCCACAGGGAAGAACGGTCAATAAGGAATATTACCTGCAAGTTATGCGCAATTTGCGCGAAGCAATCCGCCAGAAACACCCGGATTTGTGGGAGAACAAAAATTGGCTTTTGCACCACGATAACGCCCCTGCTCACACATCGTTGCTTGTGCGCGACTTTTTGGCCAAAAACAACACACTAATGATGCCGCAGCCACCTTATTCCCCAGATCTGGCCCCCTGTGACTTTTTCTTGTTTCCTAAACTGAAGAGGCCCATGAAAGGACGACGTTACGCTACGCTTGACGAGATGAAGACGGCATCGAAGGAGGAGCTGAACAAGATTAAAAAAATGATTTTTTGAAGTGCTTCGAAGATTGGAAAAACCGTTGGCACAAGTGTATAATATCTCATGGGGATTACTTTGAAGGGGACAAAATAGATATTCATGAATAAATAAATAATTTTTGAAAAAAAACAAAATTCGCGATATTTTTTGAACACACCTCGTACTTGTGACGATTGGAAAAGTCAACAGGATATTTTTTGCACTCCCTCTCACGTAATATTTATGGAAGTATCGCTGCAGATGTTATATATGATACTTTTAGCTTTAACATTTTTCTACCTCCATCCTCGAAAAAAGCTGGAATTTTACATTTGTTTCCGAGCTGATGGAGAAGAATATTGGTATAACAATAATAATCTAAACTATACAATATCTGAAACAAAATCAGCATCCTGCCAATCGCATCTATCCGAAATACCATTGAATTACGATAATAGTGATAGTTCGGTGAAAATATCGAATCTTAAAAATACATTTACAACTCAGGGACACATATCGAATTTCAATAGTTGGTCCGGTGCATCATCATGGAAGCAAAGTGAGTATCCTCACCCATCTTAGTAAAAGCACACGAAAAGTGAAAATGAGAAGCAATTGTGAAACAAGAAAGAAACCATGCGTAACATATACATATGATTGTGGTTTATATGCTCAAGTTTTAGGATTATTTTCTTTCGCGGAAATAAACTACAAAATCCTTTAGGAAATACTTAAAAAGTAAAGAGAACTTATAATGAGGACTAATTTATATTTTAATGTACATACGTATATAAAGGAAGTTCCCTTGATACAACTGCAGAATCAAATCCACCAAGACCCTTTTTATGGTAACTGCTAAGGTACAGTAACATACGCTAATTTTAACCGATGTGTTGGAATTATTTTTCAAATTTTCAAAGGGAAAGGTTAACAATACTTCCGAAGATCAAGCAAAGACTCTAATAGTCTTAAGCAGAGTGTGTTGGGAATTTCCTAGATACAAAAATTGTGTGTGAAACTTATAAAATTACTTCCATGCCCTCTACTCCCAATTAGAAAGCTCCGAATAGAGCATTCGAATATTGACTTCATTGTCAACACATACTTTCCATTCCTCAATTTTTAAATTTCGAACCTTTTGTCGAACATTGAAATATTTACTCTCTATGCTAGACAAAATGCATGTTACAATTTTTTTCTGTTAAGTAATTATCCAATTATTTTTTTCATAATCAAATGCGGTTGAGCGCTTCAGAAATTAAATTTTAAAATTCATCCAATTTTTAAACTTAATCAAATTAGCATGATACTATATACAACATTTTCATGGGTTAAAAGTAGTAAAAAAAATATATTGGTTCGAAGTCGTAATATAATTTACAATTTCATTTCGGAAAATGGTAGGAAAACAACGCTTGTATTAATCTTAAATACTTAATTTTTAAAATATAACGTATACAAGAATTATCCTTTCCTAAATGAGACAATGAAAAAGAATATACCAACCGAATGCAAACAGCATGAATCCTTATCATGTTTCATGCATATTTAATTTACATTTAATCATCTAACATACTGGCATAGAAAAAAAACAAAAAAAAAACGCACATGAATTAGTTATAATTAAATTATTTATAAGTTTGGGCATAATAAAAAAAAAACAAAAATAATAAGAGAAAAAAAACCAAAAAAAAATCTTAATAAAAAATCAGCACCACATTGTTAAGTAGGTTGAAATGCATTTACGTGGGGAAGAAAATGAAATTTAAAATATATAATACCATGGAGTGCTAAATTATATCAGACTTTCCTTTGCAGCCTGCCCTTTTTTCAGCGGCAATGAGAACGAACGGTAAGTATGCCGTGAAGAGGGTAGGATTCTAGGAATCCACGGATGGCTGGTTTCGCGTCGCGTGCGGTACGCGGTACCTTCGGTTGCTTTGCATTTTCCTTAGAGTAGAGTTCTTCGGGATTGAATTGACGTAGTATATTTTTCGGTACCGCGTCGGTGAACTTCGGGAAGGCGAAATTGAATTTAGTTTTTTGCTGTTGACTGAGAGAATGGAAGAAATATGGAACAACGTAGAGATAGGTGTCGCTTCAATATGTTTGAATTTTCGACGCGTTTGAAACGGGCAGGTAATGGTGGCTGAAACACGTAATTGAGCGTAATCCATTTTAAAGACCTGCGACCGAAATCCTCTCCGAGCTAGCTGGCCGACAAGCAGCCATCGCGAAATGGATTACGGGTGCACGGACTGGTTAACCGGTTGGTACCATTCGCTGGCACGACTCAGACTTCACGTCTAGAACCGATGAGAGGTCGGCTCCAGTTTCGTTCGAGCGGACATAGACGGAAAATCATTACATGTCTCTAGATTTCTTCTCATTTGTTCGATGTATACTTTGCTGCAGTGGGAGCACATAATTCTGTATATGTATATCCTTGGATGATTCTAATAGCTTCACCAGTTTGTTGTTTTTGCTACTGAAGATCAAGTCTAATCCTTATTTCCTTAGCTCATCTTTCATTGACCATGAGGTTTGGTTGAATCTCAGTAATATTTTCTTTCTCGAGTCCTTATCTTCTTTGATAGCTGGTTGATTCCAATTTTACAGACCTTTGACGTTTTCGTATCAATTTGTCACCATATCCTTGGAATATCCATTCAAGCTGACGATTTTAAAAATTTGCACTGTTTTCTTTTCCTTCCCTTCCTGGCTTACATGAATAGTTAGTTTTCGGTGGACTATGTGGATGAACATTGCTGCTTTGTGCTGGTAGGAATGGTTTGAAGAATCGTGAATGACTCTGCTGGTATTTGTGCGTTTCCTTTATATCTCGAATTTCATTTCGGTCCCTGTTCTTAACAGCAAACCGTTTAAAAATGGTTTTCCGTTTCATAGGATGAAGCGTAGCTTCTTGTGTAATGCGTTAAGTGAAGTTAAAGTTGGCCCTAAATTCTGATTTTTAATAATGGCAAACATGGCGTCAACGTTCCTCTTCCAAAATCTCGAAATGCGATTCGCCATTGTTAACATTGATTCCATATTTAGCCATAAAAATTTCGCATACCAACGAAGATAGGGGAGCGTATTTTTCTCGAAATTTATGCTGGATTGTACTTGCATGCTTTTGAATTGTTTTGCTAACAATTTCACTAGACACTGAGTAGATTTCTCCGCTGAATTAATTTCCCTCATTTCAACTCCAGGTTTGTCTATCTTTTGGAGGTCCATTTTCGATTTTTTCTTTCATCGTTTTATTGCAGTTTTCTTTGTCAAATATTACTAACACATTTCCTTTATCATTTTTCACTAAATACACTGATCATTCTTTGAGATCTTTATTAACATCATTTTTTTCAGCAGTATTTGCAGCGGATCTGCGGAGTTTGTTCCTTTTGAGGATATTATCTGCAGCCGCTCTTATGTAATCTCTTGGTTGCGTTGTAATTGTGTTCATTTTCGAATGTATGTTGATTCCTGATTCTAGTTCTATAATGCACTAATCTCTTCTTCTTCGTAGCACTCCATCCATTCCCTTCCTGCAAATAGTGCTCTAACGGCCTCGGTCCATTTTGAAATCCGAGCAGTGATAATCTGTCCTCGTCGACCGAGTCATACCTGCGTTTCCTCGATTTCCCCACTAGTCTCCGCTCTTCAGCTCTACCAACGAACACCTTTTTGGGTATCCGTTGTTCGTCCATGCGGTTCATGTGGTCAGCCCATTACACCTTTTGCTTGTCAAAAATTTCATACAGCTCATGGTTGTATCAAATTCGCCATTGGTTCCCGTCTAGCTTCACTCCAAATATTCGCCTCAGGACCTGACGTTCGAAGGCACTCGGTATGTTTGTGGATGCTTGGGTTAGGGTCCATGCTTCACACCCATAGCATAACACAGGTCTTATCACATATTTATATACTTGGAGATTTGTTTCCCTGTGTATGCAGCTGATTTTCACAGTCGTCAAAGCTGAAAAAAATATTTTATGTGTGAGCTGTATTCTTCGGCGTATTTCGTCTCTTTCATTAGCGCTTCTCGTTATTTTGCCGCTTTAATACACAAATTTGCTCACATTTTCGATACTGTATTTTCCAAGTGTGATATTTTGTGTATTTAAGGTATTTTTCCTCGACTGCTTGACTACTAGTTTTGCTTCGCTGTCGAGTTTCAGGAGGAGTTCTTTGGTAGTTGTTAATGACCGTGATAAAACGTTGATGTCGTCGGCATAGGCTACTTCTTGGCTCGACTTGTATAGTAATGTGCCTCGTGTATTGACAGGTAGCTTTCTTATGACGTAATCCAGAGCACAAATCTCCCTGTTTCAGTCCAATATTTGTGTCAAAGACATTGGTGAGTTGGTTATTGATCCGGATTTGGGAGGTTGTCGACGTCATTGTAATTCTGATAAGATGGACTAATTTGACAGGGATACCAAAGCAAAGCATTATTTAGTACAGTACGTTACAATCAATAATGTCGTATGCTTGTTTAAAGTTAACGCAAATTTAGTGCACGTCTATGTTGAACTCCCAACATTTCTCAAGTACCTGCTTGACAGTAAACAATGGGTCTGTTGTCGATCTACCTACTATAAAACCACCTAATAGTGTTAGCGTATGATCCAATTTTATTTTCTAAAATCTTTGAAAATATTTTGTACCACGTACAAAGTAGTGATATGCCTCTGTAGTTTTCGCACTGTAGCCTATCACCTTTCTGTGGATAGAGAATATAATTGACTGGCTCCACTCGTTCGGCATATGATCTTGTTGCCAAATGTGCTGGATGACTTTGTGAATAGCTTTTTGAACACTGCTGCCACCATATTTGATGAGCTCCACTGGAATCTCATTGATACCCTGCACTTTATTATTTTTTTGCGCTCTCATGTTGGAACAAACTTTGCCCAGAGTAGGTGTGACCGCTGGAAGCTCTCCGGAAACATCTATAGGCTCTGATGTTCTGGAGCTGTGCGGAGGATTAAGGAGGTTCCTGAAGTATGATGCCCATCATTCCTTAATCCTGTTTTCATCGCGATGATGTTGCCAATGTCATCACGGCAGAGCGCGGTTTTGGGCTGATAACCACGTTTCAAATTTTTCACTACTTTGTGTGCTTGGCTTGTGTTATTGCGCGCCAGACTTACATCGATACTTCTTGATTGGTCATCATAGTATTTTCTTTTCTTAGTTGTAATTATCTTCTTCGCTTCTCTTCTGAGATTTTCATAATATTCTCTCTTCATCCTGGTTTTCCGACCTAAGTATTTTTTAAACGCCTGACTCTTTTTGTCTAATGCATTCTGGCACTCATGATCGAACCAACCATTTCTCTACATCCGACTTATTTGAGATGCTATACTTTCGGCCCTTGTTAAGTACTTTCAACTCATTGTCAGTGAACATTTTCGAAGAATGATGCTCTACTATGTTGTCAACCTGGACTGGGTTGGATGATCTTATTCTCTCCTCCTCTGCTATCAGGATCTTATATTTCATGCATCTTCCGTTTTCTTTCTCGTTCGCAATCTTCAGCCACTTAAATTATGTTAGGAAAGATTGGAGCTCCAGTGTGTGATGCTTCGCCAACTTAAGGTGTAGGTCGTATGCCTACTGATTTTACAACAGCTCAAGGGAGCTCCAATGGGCAAGCCCCGATCCCCGTTTTTCAGCGTAATCTTTATGGCTAATTTAAATTGTAGGAATTAAAGGATACTAAATTGATTAGATGAAAGACATCAAAAATATTTATTTTTATCAAATAATGCCACTATACAATCCATTGATTGACTATGCAAAAAGATAAATAACGTAAGGACTTAAAGGGAAATAGTCTTGTAAATGTTTGGCGGCTTTATGATGTTTTTTGTCGCAACAAACCCATAACCAAGTTGGGTAGATGGAGCTACCCTCTTGCCAGAATGATTTCGTACCCAATCAATAATATACAGACAGCAATATTTCGTTGACACAAATATTTAATAATTATTTTCACAGAAATATATTCCTACTCCGATTTAAATGGTCGGGTTTTCCGCTAATGGAATCACAAAATTTTGAAAAGAGTTAATCAAAATGTAGTGTATGGATCGATGCAAAGCCCATATAGTAGAAAAACCTTGTATTGTTGCTATTGTAATCGGAGAAAATTCACGGCTATAATTTCACTTATATAAAACGTTCGTACATTTCCTCTCCCCCGGCACGCCTCGGAACAAAAAGTGCAAGTATGGAAAGTTCTCATCATAACCTTCCATTTGACATCCCAAATGACTACATTTAGTAAACATTTTTTTAAGGGTCGCTTTTCCTTTGTGGGGAGACTCACCTTATATACCCTCACTTTCAAGAAGCCATCACTTTACACCCACGTACCAAGTTTGAGCCTTGTCGTTATTATAATTTTGGAGATAAACTGCTTTGATAAAAGGATTGACGGACAGCTAGATAGCAATTTCAATAATTGTGGTGTAAGTTAGTACAAAACCCTTAAAAATTGAGAATGGAAGTCAAATGATTTTGCAGACTTAGAATGGTTTTAGCAAATTTTTGAGCTGAAGTTTAAGAATCATTTTAAAAAATTTGCCGTTCCATACTGGAATCATCAATTATTCCGCTACAAAGGCCAGCCGGAAAAAAAGTTGTAAAAGATTTACTTTGCAAGTGACACAAATTCACTCTTTTTCTAATCTTTTTCAGCATGAGTTTGGCAAACGCATTAGGCCAGATAGTGTATTCAACACTTTCGAAAAGAATCAAAATCAGTTCGTTCGAGCAGTGCAGACACTAGATGTAAACTTTCAATCGCTCGACGTTCCAACACTCGCTCCTGTAGATAGTAATTTAGGGCTTCGCGTATCCCTTATCTTGTTTTCTTTTCCTTTCATACACATGATGTTTAAAAACAGTGAAACCTAATCAGAACAATTGTTTCAAATCGTTTGGAAACATTTCGATATCTACTGTAACATCCCCGTATGTGTAAGATCCCCACATGGGCCTATTTTTCTTGTTGAGGAGAGTAATTTGTAAATAAACCGTTGAGGATAGTGTTAATACGCATATCTTGTATTAGATAGCTCCACTTAACTGACAAGCATAATTGACAAGCGAAACCGCAGTGCACGGCAATATACTGATTGGGGGTCAGTTTTTGAAACCTGTTGCGATCAACCAGTTTTGCCGGCTTGTGGCAATTTTTATGGTTTTGTACTATTTACAAAACCCGATGGAAATTGATTTTTTTTCTGCCCGCCCTCGTTCGTCTGTGTGTCACAGCAGTTTTTCTCCAAAATCATAGCAGCTACAAAAACCAAGCTAAGTAGATCAAAATTGACGACTCCATCAATGGTTTAAAGGAGGGTCTTCACATATCGGATAGGAAGACTTAAAATTTTTGTTTACCAAAGGGTACCAAATGAAATTGTCTTAGTAAGGGCTTTTCTCTTATAGGCCTCAATCCTTTTGAGGTAATTTTCAATGACTTTTCGACACATTTTCGGCAATATCTTGGCCATAACTTCACGAATATTGGTTTTCAATTGCTCAAGATATTGAGGATTGTTCGCATAAACACGATCTTTCGCATAGCTCCATAAAACGAAATCCAAAGGTGTTAGGTCGCAGGATCTTCCGGGCCAATTGATATCACTCAATCTCGAAATACGCCCTGGAAATTTCTCTTGCAAAAGTGCTCGATTAGCCTGTGTTGTGTGGCTCCATCCTGTTAGAACCACATGTTCTCCAGATCATAATCTTCAATTTCTCTCCAAAAATAATCGGTTAACATCCGTCCATAGCGGTCAGAATTGACTGTAATAGCTCTTCCTTGATCGTTTTCAAAAAAATACGGGCCAATAACACCACCAGACCATAATGCACACCAAACGGTCACTTTTTCCGGATGCAAAGGCCTTTCTGCGATCACTTGAGGATTTTGAGAGCCCCATATGCGGTAATCCTGGTTATTTACGTAACCATTGAGGGAAAAATAAGCCTCATCACTGAAGAAAATTTTGTTCGAAAAATCGTTATCAATGGCTTGTTGTTCAATCACCCAATTCGCATACATTCTGTATTGTGTATGGTCTTGAGGCTTAAGTTCTTGAGTGAGTTGGATTTTGTACGGATGGAGATACAAATCCAAATGCAAAATCTGCCACAATGAGCCACAAGACAAGCCCAAACGTTGAGCACGTCGAGGAATCGACAAATTCGAGTCTTCCTCCACACTTTGAGCATTGACAGCGATATTTTCAGCAGAACGAATATTGTGATGATACACAGGCCTTGCAATATTAATAACCGATCCAGTCTCTTCAAATTTTCTCACGTGTTCGAAATCGTTTGCTGTGCAGGTCGATTATGTCGACCGTAATCGGCTCGTAAAGCCCTAGATGTTGATACAGCAGAATCACCATTTTTATAATAAAATTTAATAATTTTAACGCGTTCTTTGACTGTTAAACGATCCATATTTCTAAATGGCAAACTTTCAGCTAAAAAAAAACATGCTTTGAATGGCATTTAATTCTTACAGATGTCAAATGGCAGTGTTATACTTTCCCAATAACGAAATTGATAACCCTGTATGCCTTGATCAGTTTTTGTAGAGTGCAGGGAAAGTGGAAATGTACGAAAAATTGGTGCCCCCTCGCGATTGGCACCTGTCATCCAAAAATCAGAAAAAATTATGAGAGTAGTGGGCATCAGCATTTTGTCACGGTCTTGAAACAACCACCAAAGAACTCTTCTGAAACTTGACGGCGAAGCAAAACTAGTAGGGCTACAAATCAATGAAAATAAAACAAACCGAAGAATACAGCTCGCAAATAAAATATTTTATTCAGTATTGACGATCTTGAAGACCAGCTGCATACACAGGAAAACAAAGCTCCAAGTATACAAATCTGTGATAAGACCTGTGTTACGCTATGGGTGTGAAACATGGACCCTAACCCAAGCATCTGCAAGTATATTGAACGCCTCTGAGCGACGGGTCCTAAGGCGAATAATTGGAGCGAAGATAGACGGGGACCAATGGCGAAGTCGATACAACCATGAAATGTATGAAATTTTTGACGAGCCTGAGGTCTCAACAATTTAAGGCAACGGAAGCTGCAATGGGCTGGCCACATGAATCGTATGGATGAACAACGGATACTCAAAAAGGTATTCGTTGGGAGAACTGAAGGTCGGAGACCAGTGGGGAAACCGAGGAAACGCTTGTAATGATTTTTCTACCTTCAGCTCGAACGCGGAACCGACCTCTCATCGGTTCTAGACGTTAAGTCTGAGTAGTGCCAACGGATGGTACCAACAGGTCAACCAATCCGTGCACCGTAATCCATTCACGCGGTGACTGCTTGTCGGCCAGCTAGTTCGGAGAGGATTTCGGTCGCGGGTCTCCGAATGGATTACGCTCAATCACAATATTTCAGTCACCTGAACTTGCCCGTTTTTCAAACGCGTCAACAATTACTCATCCAGAACGAGAAACCTACATTACGTTAGTTCTGGATGTGATCTATCCACAGATCTCAATCAAAAACGCTACAAAATCCCATAGGCGCGTTACCGATTCACCGACGCGGTACCGAAAAATATACTACTCGAACTTAAATCGAAGAAAACTACTCTAAAGAAATGGCGAAACAAACAAAGGTACCGCGTACCGCGCGCGACGCGAAACCGACTTCAGCGGATTTGGCGAAACCCTAACCTCGCTACGACATACCTACCATACACTCTCCGTTCCCCCTGAAATAGAACGAGTTACTGAAAAGGAAAGTCGTTAGTTAAATTAGCAATTCATTGGATTTTTTTTATTTACTTCAAGAAACGGAACATAAAGTATAATTTCCTTAATACCTATTTAAAGGGTTTTTGCAAGAATCGAGCGATAAATTATTACTAATAATGATAATAGTTATAATAATTATTTTTGAAGACAATTACATAATAAGGTAAACCGCTAACAATTTGTTTCTTAATTTATGTTTCACCTTTTATTATTTTTGAATATAAATTTGCGATCACAAACAAATTTTTCGTTTTACAATAAACCGCCAAATTAAACATTTATTTTTAATTTTTCTAGGTGGATTTAATATTTATTGTTCTTGTTTGGTTTTAAATAATTTAAATTTTGTTTTCTCAACAATTTCGTAAATTAAATATTTCTAAGTGGTTCAAGTACGCATTAGTGACGAATCTAATCGTGCGTCAAATTCAAAAAGCGAAATGGAAGCAGCAAAGATGGCTTATCCACGTATACAATAATTAATAACAAATCAGGAAACGATGCAAGTGATTTTGTATAAAAAAAACGGAGAATCGATTCATTGTTTTTTTTTTTTATTGCTTTTTATCTGGAATTTTCCACTTCTTTTACCATTTTTTTATTCCCCTTGTATGGCGTTTAACTTTGAATATTATATATATAAATACGGAGCGGTGTAACAATATGTGAGCGTGATCTTTAACAATCATTTGGTGAGTACAAAATATTTACAAGCCAGTTTATTATTATTGTTTATCAGTTACTTTAATGTTTAATGCCTTTGAAATGTCTTTTTTTTTTTTTTATTGAAATAGTGTTTTAAAATTGAGGATTTGATTCACAATCCGTCGCTGCTTGAAGTTAATGGGAATGTTACTGGAAACGATTGAACTAATCATGAATAATTGGGGGTTGAGAGACAAAAAAAATTCGATTTTCCATTCTCTGCGACAAAAGCAATCCCTCCATTTCTTGCAATATTTTTAACGATATAAAGCACACTGTTCAGCGTACCCAAAGATTTAAGAGTAGGAATGACGTGAAAACTAAAAAAAAAATTATCATATGTTCTAGATAGAAATCAGGACCGCATCATTCATGTCGTTCAACTAACGTCCGATTTAGCTAACGCATTTTCTTACAAAAGTTATTACGCTAAGAGTTATTTTGTATTATCATCATTTACTGTACTCATTACTATGGACAAGCGGTGGAATATAGAAATAGAAAAGTGTAAAATTACCCAAGTCGTTTGTTTGCGTTTTCTTATCTATTTTTACTAATTAATTTTTCTTTATAGCTTCAACAGTTTGTTTATTTATGCCAGATGCGAGTTTTCTATCAGAACAAAATCATCTTTAGTACGGCATGGCTGGGTTTTTTTGTAGACTTAAGTAAACCAAACATGGAATCAAACGTAAATTGTACGATTCAAATCGAATTAATTACCACTTGCTATTATTGGTAAATGTACTAAAGAATGTTGTTTACGATATGCATTATTTTCGGAAATACGGTATTGGAGGAATAATGGTTCGTTTTATTTTCATTCAGTAACTTATTTCTGAATAAAATAAACAATAAAATAAACGACGTGCAAATACCTGAAGGTAAACAACCTGTCTTCGTAGATCGGCTAACTCCTGTCTAGGATCATCGGCTATTGAAGAAGCCAGACTACTTGTGTCCTTATCATCAGCGGGCAATTGACCACTACTGTCCAATTCACAAGATGCGAATAATTTCCCATTACTCTGCTCGAATGGGTTGAGAGTTTCAGAATCTTGTAAAATCCTTCGGAGACGTGTCAACTGTTTCCTTAAATTTTGGACATCTTGAATCATTGCATTCCTAAAAGATTTGTCTATAAACAGGAGATCGTCTGACGAGCTGACTATATCCTTGCCCGTCAGCGATGAACGGAGATGTTTGTGGGGAAGACTATCTATTGATCTAGGACTATCTGAACCGGTATTGCTGAGCGTGCTCTGTTGCACGCGGGACCTGTTGAGCAGGCGAGTTGCACGTGCGGGTGATTGTGAACTAATACTGTCTTTGCTTGAGCGATGAATTCGCAGGACACTATTCCACTCGCGGATTAAGTCCCCACTTTTGGCGTCAAGTTCTGTGAACAATTGCATGTCGTCAACTCCGTTCCATGCCGATCCACTTTGGCTTTTTCTTGAGTGAGATAACCTATCGACTGAATCCAAGCTGCTCGTCAAATCCACGCCTACTGGTTCCGATACAGTTCACACTGCCTTCCGCTGCAGACCAGACAAAATATTGCTAACCTTTCTAATCCTTTATTAACTAAACTAACCTCTTTCCTAATTTGCCTGTTGATCTCCTTTCCGACCTTGACAGAGCTTCATGCTCCAGCCTGAGGCAATGCTCCGGTGAATGTCACTGCCTCACGAATAACGTTTTCCAAAAACACTTTAAGCACACCACGCGTTTCTTCATAGATTAAACCGGAAATACGTTGCACTCCACCACGTCGCGCCAAACGACGTATAGCTGGTTTTGTAATACCTTGGATATTATCACGAAGAACTTTACGATGACGTTTAGCGCCTACATGTGGCTGCCAAAATCATCCCGTTGTCACATCGGACAAAACAACTGTGTGTGGAATGGCACGTCATATGCGGCAATGTACCTCTCCAGTTGTCGCCAGTGGCATAGTTTTCTCGAGGGCCACGGTGGAGGGGCATTTCCAGATGGCTATGCCTCGAAATGTGCCGGGGTTGGATTAATTCTATATTTCGAATATTTATATCCACGGATCTAAATATTTGGACAGAAAAAAAAATATTTTCTGCATAACGATATCCGCACAACAGATGAAGTCCGCTGGCACTTCGAGGACATATCCATCTGGCAGGTTACAAGGGTTCGGGATCGGAATCACTTCGATTCCTGGGCGTAGGCGTCACATTACACATTCCCCCCCCCAAAATCGAAGTAATTACGATCCCGTCTCCTTTGTAAAAGGTCTTGGTTAGGGACGTGGCGGGTCGAAGATCCGTTTCGAAGGATAGGCTACAACCCTGTTCGTGAAGACTCGACAGTGACTATATAGTAGGAAGTCAGGTGTTATTCGGAGGCCTTCGTCTAGGCAGAGATTTGGGATAAGCCAAGGTTTCTCGTGGGAATTAGTTGCACTTCATCGTCTAAGGTCTTTTGCGTGGTAAATTCCCAGGGTCCTACCAGTCATGTCCGCGATGAGGTATCGGGTGGGGCTTATGACTTGTATGACTCGACACTTCACGAATTTCTTGTCTAGTTTGGCATTGTAATGGCGGGTGGCATCGCTCTGTCGGAAGTTTCGACGATATATTTCGTCGCCGGCCTTAAAGCCAGAAGGATGAGATCGCAAGTTGTACCGCTCCTCTCCCATCCGTCTACTTTCTTCAATCTTCTCCCGCAGTTGATCTCGCAGAAGTTGGAGCTTTTCGTGCGGTTCTAGAACCACGATTGGGTCCTCTAGCGATTTCAGCTGCCGCAATAGCCGGTAAGCGCTCCCATGCCCGATCATGTACTGGCCGAACACTGCAAAATACGGCGAAATGCCGGTCGTGGCGTGGTACGACGAGCGCAGTGCACTAGTGATGGCGGACAATTTGCGATCCCAGTCCCTCTGATTCGGGTGGACATAGGCGCGAATGGCCGCTATGAGCGTACGATTCAGTCGTTCGGATGCGTTGGCTTGTGGTGAATAGACGGCAGTCCGTTGGTGGATGATGCCGTATTTGGACATTAGGTCTCGGAACTTGCTGGAGGTGAACTGGACCCCATTGTCGGAGACAAGTTTCTCCGGAACTCCAAACATGTGAAAGACTCGGTTCTCCAAAAAGCTGATTATAGGTCCAGTGTGCATGTTACGTAGTGGTTCTATGATAGGGAATTTGGAGAGCTGGTCCAGGACCACGACAGCTCCCGTGTGACCAGAAGCAGATCGAGGGTAAGGACCGATAAGATCAATGTACAAGCGCTGGAACACGCGTTCGGGGACCTCAACCTTACCCATGGGTGGTCGAAGAATGGTGTTGGGCGCCTTAGTGCACTTGCATAGCTCACAGGAGGCTACGTACGCTTTTATCTGTTGTGCCATCTTAGGCCAAAAGAAACAGGTTTTCAACCGCCTAAGTGTACGACCGTATCCGCCGTGCGCACTTGATGGGTGGTCATGAGCCCGCCTGATAAGATCAGTGGTTAATTCTTCGGGCACCCACAACTTCCACTGTTCTTCTTCTTGTATGGGGTCTCCGGATGCGTGTCCCATCCGCTTGTAAATAAATCCATCCGTCAACCGCAGTTCAGGAAGCTGGGGCTGTTGGTTCTGGATAGTGTGAATCAGTTGGGTGTAGCTGGCTGACTTGAAGGCAGGATGGTCCAGATCGATCAATTGGGGGCTGTCGTCCTCTTGGACCAACTCGGCTCCTTCAGGGGCGAACATTCTGGATAGGGTGTCGGGGACTACATGCTGGCTTCCTTTTCGGTGGCGGATTGTGAAGTCAAATGCCTGGAGTTTCAGTGCCCACCTGGCCAATCTGCCGTTGAGATCAGTCTGGCTCATTAGCCATTTCAGAGAAGCGTGATCCGTAACGATTTCAAAGGTGTGTCCCTCCACATAGGCTCGGAAGCGTTTCACTGCCAACACCGCGGCTAAACATTCTTGCTCGGAGACCGTGTAATTTCGCTGGGCTGGGTTCAGCTTGTGAGACATGAAGGCTATAGGTCTCTCCTCGCCGTCTTGTGCAACCTGGACTAAGACTGCTCCCACCCCATGTTGACTCGCGTCACAATGGATTGAGAACGGTTTGTCAAAGTCCGGGCTGTGCAGTACGGGGGCCGTAGTCAGACTCTTCTTTAGCTCTTCAAAGGCTCGCAAGCTGGGCTCTTCCCAGACGAATTTACGTCCCTTACGCAGCATGTCGGTCAAAGGAGTGGTAATGGTGGCATAGTCACGTACAAAACGCTGGTACCATCCGCATAAGCCTAAGAATCGGCGTAACTGTTTGGTGGTCTTGGGTAATGGAAAAACGTCAATCGCTTGAGTCTTTTCCGGATCGGTCTTGATATGCCCATGCCCAATGATGTGACCTAAATACTTCACCTCCGTCATCACGAACTGGCTCTTCCTTATGTTGATGGTTAATCTTGCCCTCCGGATGTGTAGAGCCACCTCCTGAAGCAGGTCGATGTGTTCGTCAAAGGTCTCGGTTATAAGCAGCAGATCGTCCAAGTAAACGAAAACTTGGTGCCGCAAATGAGGTGGTATCACCTTATCCATAAGGCGCGTCATTGTTTGGGGGGCATTACACAATCCGAATGGCATGGTCACGAATTGATATAAGGGCCGGCCTGGGACTGTGAAGGCTGTTTTCTCCTTTGAACCGGGGTCTAAAGGAATTTGCCAGAAGGCGTCCTTGAGGTCTAAGCTCGTGATGAAATGGGCTTTAGGCAATCGACTCAAAATGCCTTCGATCAACGGTAGAGGATATGCGTCCTTGACTGTGACGGCGTTCAAGCGTCTGGCATCTAAGCATAACCGGACCTTGTTCGGCTTGACAACTAAGGTGACTGGGGAAGCCCACGCGCTCTGTGATTCTTCGATTACGCCTAATGATAGCATTCGATCCACTTCGGCATATAACGATTTTTCCTTCGCCGGAGATATGGCGAAATGTCTCTGTTTTATGGGTTTAGCGTCCCCCACATCTATAGTGTGGAACACCAGGGCAGTCCGCCCGAGACCTTCTTTCTCGTGCGATGGAAAAGCCGATATAGCCGAGTCGAGACGCAGTTGCTGAGTTACATCCAGTGTATGCCGTAGTAAGTTAGTGGGTTGAGATTGGTCAGGAACGGTGGTGACGGACTCCAGGGTCGAACTGGAAAATAGTGCCGGGGCCAAGTTAAATTTTCGAACGAAATCCACTCCTAAATAAAGATTCTGGGTTAACTGAGGTATGATGAAAAATTCCATAGGTTTAGTTACCCCTTTAAAGGTGACATCCGTCATAATTTTTCCCACTACAGAGTGACGAGTTCCGTCCGCCGTGCTTAACCAGGAGGTGAAATGACGGATTTGGTCCGCGTGCTTGGCCAGTACCTCCCCTGCAAACTCGGCAGAGATGCAATTCACACTGGCTCCCGTATCGACTAAGCCTGATACTCGTTTTTGCAGGAGGTGTACTGACGCATATGGCCGGACATCCTCCCTCAATAATTCGTCTAAGTATATGTCCTTCAACCTTTTTCTCGACTGCCTGACTTTTCTCCAGAAGCTCCGCATCCGACGCGTGGCTCGCTTGCTTCGCGGTGGGACAGTTGTGGCCAATTCCTCATGGAAGATGCGCTGTCGAGTAGCCAAATAATTCCGCAACCTGACATGAAAAGGTTTTACATGCCAAGGAGCCTTCGTCTCGCTATCATTTCCCTGCGCATTGGCCTCGGCGAAGGACGGCGTCGGTTGTGGAACTTCGGGAGAACTGTGTTTAGCGGTGCGAGTCAGCAGAGTTGGAGTCATGATGGGAGCTGGGTCATAGCTGGTGATGGGGTCTGGATTTGTTCGTCCGGGGTCTAGGAGTGCCGACGGGTGGTCGCGGCACTCGGTGGCAAGTTTTTTCGCCCTTTGCAATTTGCACAGTCAGGTGCGTATGTGTCGGCCTTCCCGCAGCGGTAGCAGAAAAGCGTCGGCTCCGCTGGACATGCGTAGAAACGATGTCCCGGTTGTCGGCAGTTCCAACAGACCGTCGGGCTTGTAAGTGCTTCAAGGGAGGGTCGATCAATCAATGCTGGGTCCTCAAGCTCCGGTGGTGCTCCGCTCCTCGGTACTGGTACTGGATCAGCAAGCAGGTGGTCTGCTGCCATCAACTCCGCGGTGTGATGATTTCGGGGATTTGGTCCCGTTATGCGAGGTTGTGGGCGGAAGGTACCTCGTCGCTCATCCAAGTGTTCTTGTCTACGCGCATGGAGGCGCAATCCCTGTATGGTGTTGATGGGAAAATGTAGCAGGCTGTTCTGGAGATCCCAGCGCATGTTCTCTCTGATAATTTCTACTAATTCGTCCTCGGGCATGGTATTTCGCAGGCGAGTGCTCAATCTCACTATACTGGTGTAGTACTGGTCGAACGGTTCGTGAGCGCCTTGTTTCCGTTTCTTTATTTGCTCTCTTAGCTCTCTCTCAGTGAAGCCATCCTCAAATCGATTGCGGAAGGCTGCACTGAAAGAGTGCCAAGTGGGACGTGGCGTTGACTCTTTAAAGCTCCAGTACCAGTCGGCAGCGTCGCCGCTGAACAAAAGATGTGCATGCCGGAGGAAGGCCGAGGAATCCCCTCCCAGGGTGCTGGATATCAACGCCTGAATCCGGAAAAGGAACCGGTCCGCCGATATCATATCGTTGAACCCTGTAAAGTTCAGGCGCCAACTCTCCATGATACGAGGCGTCGGGTCTCGAAAAGGTGCCAATGCGTTCCCGGGGGGAATCACATCCTCGATTGACCTGTGGTACTGAACTGCCTCGGGGGCTGGAGGTACCAACGGAGGTCCGGTACTGTGTCGCGGTCTGTATTCGGGAGCTCTGGGATCCATTCCCGAGTTCCTTGGGGGTGGGACCCATTGCTCGGATTGTCGGGAGTGGGGCATCGCCACACTGGGATTTGGCTCCCAGCCAAGCGGAGTTCTCACGCGGCTGGGTGGTTGGCTCAACGGGAGATTCTGGATCTTTCCCTCCAGGTTGCCAATCCTCTCCGACATATCCCTCATCAACGCCACGAGGGTGTCAATGGAGTGGGCGGAAGGCATGGTTGTCACCTCGGACACGACACTCGCAGCCGGAACTTCACCGCCTACTGCTCCTTGCAGGTCTAAGAGTGGTTGTGACGGTTCGGCTTCTGGAGCTCCTTTCGCCACTGCTCCACGCGTCGGTAGGGGCGTTCCGAGGGGGACGTCTAGGGCAGACCGATCTATGGGTCGCCGGCATAAGGGACACAGCTCTGACGTGAGGAGGAGCTGTTGTACACAGGCACGATGGAATAAATGTCCACAATCCAATCGCACGCTGTGTACGCCCTCCACTACGTCTTCGAAGCAGATCCCGCAGTTAGCTGGTTGGACCGTTTTGGATCTGGTCCAACGCTTGTCTGGGGTCCGCTTCGTTGCCATTTTGTGTGTGTTACTTGTGGTGCTAAAATAAAGTAAAAAAAAAATATATAGAATATACTTATTCCTACTAATAACTTATCACTAAATTAGTGGCCGTTAGTGGCGAGCTATGTATATAAAATAGAAAAAAGAGAGAGGAAAAAAAAATTAAATGATACACACTTTCCTTTTCAGTGGTCGAACTCTTCAGCGGGAAATGAGAGTGCGTGGTAATCTGCCGAAGAAAGGGTGCTTCGGTCGATTTACGAAATTTATCCCCATACCCACATACATTACAAACCGTTTCTAATCTACGTTAAATGACTCGACGAGACAAGTGGTAGAGCTACCGTAACGACTTTGTACGCGGTCAAAGTTCCCGACGCGTAGAAGCATTCCGGGCTTCGCAACTCCAGCATACGCCACCGAACGTTGAACCGATACCACTCGTCTAACACGCATAAGAAATAGTTAGAATCCTTCCGCGACATAAAGGCAAGGTAGCCTTCTATTTTCTTGAGAGTCCATGCTGATAGGTAAACCCATCAGACTGGCAGTTCCATCAAGAAAATAGAAGGTCCTTACAGGGGTTAACCTGGGACAACACATCGGAAGGATTCTGTCGCGAAAGCAAAATCAAACAAAGGAGAGCGGAAGCTACAACTCACGTGAAGCGACCTCTAATGTGTATCACACAATTCCACTGCTCCTGATAGTGGGACTCGAGTACCAAAGTACCTTACATCCTCCGTAAAGGACCAACTCGTCAGAAGACGCGAAGTTCTTTCCCCCTTAGGATGTTGTTTGGCCCCACGTTGGGCGCCATTTGTAATGATTTTCTCCTTTTCAGCTCGAACGCGGAACCGACCTCTCATCGGTTCTAGACGTTAAGTCTGAGTAGTGCCAACGGATGGTACCAACAGGTCAACCAATCCGTGCACCGTAATCCATTCACGCGGTGACTGCTTGTCGGCCAGCTAGTTCGGAGAGGATTTCGGTCGCGGGTCTCCGAATGGATTACGCTCAATCACAATATTTCAGTCACCTGAACTTGCCCGTTTTTCAAACGCGTCAACAATTACTCATCCAGAACGAGAAACCTACATTACGTTAGTTCTGGATGTGATCTATCCACAGATCTCAATCAAAAACGCTACAAAATCCCATAGGCGCGTTACCGATTCACCGACGCGGTACCGAAAAATATACTACTCGAACTTAAATCGAAGAAAACTACTCTAAAGAAATGGCGAAACAAACAAAGGTACCGCGTACCGCGCGCGACGCGAAACCGACTTCAGCGGATTTGGCGAAACCCTAACCTCGCTACGACATACCTACCATACACTCTCCGTTCCCCCTGAAATAGAACGAGTTACTGAAAAGGAAAGTCGTTAGTTAAATTAGCAATTCATTGGATTTTTTTTATTTACTTCAAGAAACGGAACATAAAGTATAATTTCCTTAATACCTATTTAAAGGGTTTTTGCAAGAATCGAGCGATAAATTATTACTAATAATGATAATAGTTATAATAATTATTTTTGAAGACAATTACATAATAAGGTAAACCGCTAACAATTTGTTTCTTAATTTATGTTTCACCTTTTATTATTTTTGAATATAAATTTGCGATCACAAACAAATTTTTCGTTTTACAATAAACCGCCAAATTAAACATTTATTTTTAATTTTTCTAGGTGGATTTAATATTTATTGTTCTTGTTTGGTTTTAAATAATTTAAATTTTGTTTTCTCAACAATTTCGTAAATTAAATATTTCTAAGTGGTTCAAGTACGCATTAGTGACGAATCTAATCGTGCGTCAAATTCAAAAAGCGAAATGGAAGCAGCAAAGATGGCTTATCCACGTATACAATAATTAATAACAAATCAGGAAACGATGCAAGTGATTTTGTATAAAAAAAACGGAGAATCGATTCATTGTTTTTTTTTTTATTGCTTTTTATCTGGAATTTTCCACTTCTTTTACCATTTTTTTATTCCCCTTGTATGGCGTTTAACTTTGAATATTATATATATAAATACGGAGCGGTGTAACAATATGTGAGCGTGATCTTTAACAATCATTTGGTGAGTACAAAATATTTACAAGCCAGTTTATTATTATTGTTTATCAGTTACTTTAATGTTTAATGCCTTTGAAATGTCTTTTTTTTTTTTTATTGAAATAGTGTTTTAAAATTGAGGATTTGATTCACAATCCGTCGCTGCTTGAAGTTAATGGGAATGTTACTGGAAACGATTGAACTAATCATGAATAATTGGGGGTTGAGAGACAAAAAAAATTCGATTTTCCATTCTCTGCGACAAAAGCAATCCCTCCATTTCTTGCAATATTTTTAACGATATAAAGCACACTGTTCAGCGTACCCAAAGATTTAAGAGTAGGAATGACGTGAAAACTAAAAAAAAAATTATCATATGTTCTAGATAGAAATCAGGACCGCATCATTCATGTCGTTCAACTAACGTCCGATTTAGCTAACGCATTTTCTTACAAAAGTTATTACGCTAAGAGTTATTTTGTATTATCATCATTTACTGTACTCATTACTATGGACAAGCGGTGGAATATAGAAATAGAAAAGTGTAAAATTACCCAAGTCGTTTGTTTGCGTTTTCTTATCTATTTTTACTAATTAATTTTTCTTTATAGCTTCAACAGTTTGTTTATTTATGCCAGATGCGAGTTTTCTATCAGAACAAAATCATCTTTAGTACGGCATGGCTGGGTTTTTTTGTAGACTTAAGTAAACCAAACATGGAATCAAACGTAAATTGTACGATTCAAATCGAATTAATTACCACTTGCTATTATTGGTAAATGTACTAAAGAATGTTGTTTACGATATGCATTATTTTCGGAAATACGGTATTGGAGGAATAATGGTTCGTTTTATTTTCATTCAGTAACTTATTTCTGAATAAAATAAACAATAAAATAAACGACGTGCAAATACCTGAAGGTAAACAACCTGTCTTCGTAGATCGGCTAACTCCTGTCTAGGATCATCGGCTATTGAAGAAGCCAGACTACTTGTGTCCTTATCATCAGCGGGCAATTGACCACTACTGTCCAATTCACAAGATGCGAATAATTTCCCATTACTCTGCTCGAATGGGTTGAGAGTTTCAGAATCTTGTAAAATCCTTCGGAGACGTGTCAACTGTTTCCTTAAATTTTGGACATCTTGAATCATTGCATTCCTAAAAGATTTGTCTATAAACAGGAGATCGTCTGACGAGCTGACTATATCCTTGCCCGTCAGCGATGAACGGAGATGTTTGTGGGGAAGACTATCTATTGATCTAGGACTATCTGAACCGGTATTGCTGAGCGTGCTCTGTTGCACGCGGGACCTGTTGAGCAGGCGAGTTGCACGTGCGGGTGATTGTGAACTAATACTGTCTTTGCTTGAGCGATGAATTCGCAGGACACTATTCCACTCGCGGATTAAGTCCCCACTTTTGGCGTCAAGTTCTGTGAACAATTGCATGTCGTCAACTCCGTTCCATGCCGATCCACTTTGGCTTTTTCTTGAGTGAGATAACCTATCGACTGAATCCAAGCTGCTCGTCAAATCCACGCCTACTGGTTCCGATACAGTTCACACTGCCTTCCGCTGCAGACCAGACAAAATATTGCTAACCTTTCTAATCCTTTATTAACTAAACTAACCTCTTTCCTAATTTGCCTGTTGATCTCCTTTCCGACCTTGACAGAGCTTCATGCTCCAGCCTGAGGCAATGCTCCGGTGAATGTCACTGCCTCACGAATAACGTTTTCCAAAAACACTTTAAGCACACCACGCGTTTCTTCATAGATTAAACCGGAAATACGTTGCACTCCACCACGTCGCGCCAAACGACGTATAGCTGGTTTTGTAATACCTTGGATATTATCACGAAGAACTTTACGATGACGTTTAGCGCCTACATGTGGCTGCCAAAATCATCCCGTTGTCACATCGGACAAAACAACTGTGTGTGGAATGGCACGTCATATGCGGCAATGTACCTCTCCAGTTGTCGCCAGTGGCATAGTTTTCTCGAGGGCCACGGTGGAGGGGCATTTCCAGATGGCTATGCCTCGAAATGTGCCGGGGTTGGATTAATTCTATATTTCGAATATTTATATCCACGGATCTAAATATTTGGACAGAAAAAAAAATATTTTCTGCATAACGATATCCGCACAACAGATGAAGTCCGCTGGCACTTCGAGGACATATCCATCTGGCAGGTTACAAGGGTTCGGGATCGGAATCACTTCGATTCCTGGGCGTAGGCGTCACATTACACGCTGGTCTGACTCGATCAATGAAGACAGTTCATCGCTGCTCGGATTTCAAAATTTGAAGACGCGGTTAATGGACCAAGACAGTTGGAGGCGCTATTTGCAGGAAACGAACCCCCGAGAGGGGCTGTAGTGCGAAAAAGAAGAAGAAAAAGAACACATTCGGAAGACGAGTTCTGAGGCGGATAATTAGAGTGAAGCTAAACGCAAACCAATGGCGAATTCGATAAAACCATAAACAAGGTTCGAAGACTTTGAAAGCAGATGAGCTGTCGACGTCAATTGTATGGATGTACAACGGATACCCAAAAGGGTATTCGTTGGGGGAACTAATGGGCGGCAACCTGTGCAAAAACTAAGGAAACGTTGGTCTGACTCGGTTGATGAAGACAGTTCATCACTGGTTGGATTTGTAAATTGGAGATTTTGTAGCAACGAAGGCCCAAGAAGGGCTTCAGTGCTACGAAGAAGAAGATTTAGCACAATATATTACAGATCTCACAAGAAATTGTGCCACAGCAGGATGTATAGATTGTTTTTTTTAAATAGCGAATATCTCCAATAAAAGTGAAATTCATTTGTCTCAATTGATAATTGTGAAAGCTTTCAGGTATTTTAGCTAAATATAATTTAATACCAATCAATATATATCCACATATACGAGTAATTAGTGATTCCTATAACTCTGGCTCAGTAAAAAAATATCTGCTCAACTCACATTCAGGTATGACTTCATTTTCTATTGTCCAGTTCAATTGCTCTATGACTTGATAATTTTAAAGTATTATCAAGTGCGTGAAGAGTCCCTCTCAAAACGAGGATCTAGATTTGAATACATTCTGTGAAAAGTTTCCATTGGTAGCTTCTCTCGACTGACTGAGCTGATCTGGTTACATTATACGTTGCATGCATTGTTCCGGCAAATTTTGAAAATATTAGTTGAAAAGTGCCTCTTCTCCTCTCCCATAATGCCGTACCTTTTACGGTTTAATATCACAGATAAATTAAAACCAATTGATCTAATTTTATCCTTTAAGCACACATTTCTAAGGAGCATAAATTAGACTTTCCTATTGCTAATAAAAATAGCTATTATTTTTTGTAAACTGCAGCTTAGAAAATCTAAGGTCTGATGGTTGATTGATGCCAATTTTTTAATGAACTTATTGGAGGAGAATATTATGAAATACAGTGGTGGAGAAATCATTAGAAACGAACATGTTTTTTACAAAAAGTTTCTTATTTTATCATAAATTATTGACTGTTTTAGAAACATTATTTACAAATATTATCACTGATATATTTATATCTACATATTCAATAAAATATTACAGAAATATAAGAAGGCTACACATCAGCCCTTCGGAAGTTAATTGTCCACAAGTACTTCCTGGAGAAGCCTTTATTGAGCATCAACACCAAGGATCGCATGCATTCAAAAAAGATGGTATACGATGCAATTCTAGGTTCACTGACATAGTCAGAAATACAAGTAGATTATTGAAAGTAAGTTTACGAGGCTGTATTGTACGCTGAAAGCCAAATGTGTCGAAACGAAATTTGAAACGCCGATTGAGATTTGACAGGGAGCAAGGAAAAGAACCTATTAGATTGTAGAAAAGAGTACTCAGGAAAGATGAATCAAAATTGAATAACTTTTTTAACCTGACGGAAAAAAGTATGTAAGGCGACCCAAAAGCAAAAGGCTGGATCCTAGGTACACAATCAAAACAATCAGGCATGGAGGTGGAAACGTGATGGTATGGGGAGCCTTTTCTTGGCAAGATGTTGGTCCTCCTGTGCGGGTCGATGGTCGAATGGATCAGTATGTCTATAAAAACATATTGGCGAATGTTATGAAAGCATACAATTTTGACCATATGGCAATTTTCTACATTTTCCATCAGGACAACGGTCCTTCACGCCTAGTGATCTCAAACCAATTGAGAACTTATGGTCTGATGTGGCGAGAAGTTATGAGAAAAAAACTTCGAAAAATTTTGCTTAATTATTCAGTAACATAGCGCGAGCTTGGAGAAACATCCCACTGAAGCGATACAAGGACTTAAAATTTTTTATGCCAAAACATTTCTCAGCTGTTATTGCTAATAAGGGCTGGCCGACAAAATATTTACTTTTTTTTCAAAATCGAGAACCTAATACAAAAAGAATTTGAGCTTGTTTAATTTCAATTATGTTAATTTTCAACTGTTGTAATTAAAAATCGTAGATGAAGTTTGTAGATAGTCTATCTTAAGTTTCCAAAATAGTAAATAATTTATGGTAAAATTAGCAAATTTTTATAAAAAATAGACATATATCTATATTCTTAAAGATTTGATCATGTTTTCCATCATATTAGATATTCGATGAAGTGCTCAAAAAAAATGCAGAAATATGTACGTTTTGATTAAAAAGTACATGTTATTCTTACTAAAAATCAAAATTGATCGCCTTTAATTTAACAAGTATACTTCAGGTAATGAAATTAAAATATTCTTTACCTAGGAGAAACTTAATGAGAAGCTCAACCGCAAATAATGTTATCATAATTACTTGAACAAATTCACTTTATATCGTCTTTGTTTATATTACGAAATATGAATTATATCAAACAACCTTCTTTTGAATAGATTGCATTAAAACATCTTTGAACAGTGAGCACAAGTAGTTCTAGTGACGGACTTAAGATAACTCTAATAAATAAACAGAAAATGCTCAAAATTTTTACTCAGTAGTTATTTTGCATATATCTATTATGAATAGTAATAGTAGACATGCTTACGTTAATGATGTCTCGTGATGAACAAAAAATATCGAAACGTGCTTCCTAAAATTGCATCACAAGTTGTTTAACAAACATCATGTTTAATTATTTCGAAGAATTTTTATTGAATAGAACAACACTATTTTACTGGCACATGTATTTACTCAAAATTGTTAAAATGATTTGATTACTTAATTTATAAATCACTTGCACTATTCAAATTCACTTTCTATTCTTCAAATTAATAACCAAACCAAAAAACCACTTTATAATATATTTTAGTCGTTACAAATTCACTAAAACTTGAATTGCCAACAACTGTTCTCAATTTATCGTAAAATCGTTACTGGTACCGCGAAACTCGTACGTACTACAGCGACTTCATCAATCGCGAGCCACTATCAGAGATATACTCTTTTACAAAGTCGCCTAATCAACTAATTTATACCTACTACACTGCGCTATCTTAAATCGTTAATGTTTGTACGCGCAAGCTCCAAACAAAATCCCGCTTACAACGCGCGAACGCAACCAGCTTACTCCCAATTTTCTTGTTTCAGTCAGATGAATTCCATACGATCACGGAATCCCCAAACTTCATCAAAATCCCACAATGAGTTTTACATTTCATTCGCTAATCGAGTGTCAAGTGCATTTGATCAGCATCCCGCTACAGATGAGTGAAAAACTCAGGGATTTCCATCCTATGTTGATTGAGACCCGTCTGCACATAAGAGCCTCATATGCGAACTGGCGCATATGTTCTAAGACACGTATACGTATATTAAATGTTTTAATTTTTCTCATAAACGCCTCAACCATTCGAGCATGCATGTAATATGTACTTTATATTCAATGTGTGGATTTGCCATAATTAATTGGCGTGTACAATCTACGAAAACTAACCTCTGTATAGATAAGCATACCTGAATGATCAAGTGATTTACCCTTGATTATCACCTCTTTTTGTTGGTAAACATCAAATATATTTACCGGATGGTACTGATATGTTTTGCCCGCCGACAGACCTTGAACTGCAAACCTAATTCGAAAGTTTTTGTCCGTTTTGGTTTTTCATTTCTCTTTAGTACTCATCTAAACGGAACTATTTTTTGCGTCACTGTTAGAAAAAAAACATCCTGCATCCTTTTTGATTTGAAAGTGCTTCTTTCCACTATGTCGAAACATAAAAGTGATACCTTGATCATTGCTAGTTAGTTTAAAGAATCAAATAATATTTGAAAAGGTGGAGCGAACCATGTTATTTGGCGATGCTCAAATAAGCTCAAATTATAGCCACCAATGTATGTAAATATTAAAACAGCCTTGCCCGCTTAAAGGTCACAAAGCCAAACAATAAATGAATCAACAGTTAAATTGCTTATGGGCGAACCAGGATATTGTTATTCTGACGTCAGTATTCTCGCCAGACAAAACTTGTAACCAATCCGTCGAAAAAATTGCTTCAGGTCGGCGATCCTCATGAAATTAGTGTTCAGCTTCCACTATTAAAATATTAGCACCTTAACTAGTTCCTCGAAAAAACAAGTCGAAGTAGAGCGCTCCTGCCAGAAGGGCTTCGTAAAATAATTAGTAAGTCAATGGTTACATTCCATGAATTGAGCTCTATCTATTTTAATTTGCCGCCATTTTTTTCAGTGTGTCGAACTCATTCGGCGCTTGGCTCCTTTGCGAACGTGCATCTACGCAGTATCAGTTGCAATTGTTATTGTAATTGATAAATTTTCTATCGTCTGTAACTGTTGCTGTTTATCGCTCGATCTTCATGTAGGTAATTTTCAGGAAACGTGTTCAATATCAGAAAATCTAGATACGAGCTTGCGAAAATTTAAAGGTCAACTTTTGATTTTACAGACGAAAATTTGAAATTCGCAAAATGTACTATTCTTAAAAAAGTTGATCAGTTTTCGATTTCTGAGGTATTTACTGACCTTATACTTGTTAAATCCTGCCTTCATGGCTTTTTTCAGATTTTTCTGCTCAAAGATACCCAAACGAGAAGGGCGGACACATTTTTTGTACATTTCCCCTCACCTTGCACCCGTCCATGCAAGTGCTATTAGTTTTAAGACCGTTTTGAAAAGTTCTCATCATTTAAGACCCACATTGGCTACTATTGATAAACATTTTTTTTCAAGGGTCATCCTCCTATATGAAAAGACCGTCCTTAAAACACTTGATAAATTTTTTGGTACTGTAACTCTAAAGAGGACGCCACTTTTGACCTCTATTCAAAATTTCATCACTCCAGCTTTTGTGGTTTGCGAGAAAACTTCTGTGACACACGGCCGGACGGACAGACAGCCAGATCGCGATTTTAGATATTTAAACATACATAGATCTCTATCTACCATAAAGATAGAGATGATAAAGCGGGTTTTTAGTTGGAATACTGAAATGTCGGCGAAAAAACCATGAGAGTAATGTTAAGATCCGGTCGCAGAAGAATTACAACAGACTTCTCAATTTTGTTTTGGTTCTTGCACTGATCTTCAACTTACGAGTACACTGGATTTAAAATCCTAATGCGAGTAAATTAGATTAAATTTGCTAAATTTAGTTTAATTTACTCACATTAGGATTTTTACAGTTTTACAATTTTATTTTGCAGAATGACTGTATGTAAGTCCAGATGGGTAATGCGAACAGGCTATTTTCTACTAGGGATCAACAATTTTGCTGGATTGATCTATGGGAATATGCACTACATAAACAGAAGTACTCTCCATTTTGGATGTAATCAGGGCTGCCTAATTGTGATACACATTAAATTTCGTTAGGTGGCCTAGTGGACTTTGGTCGCATTGAACCGCGAATTGACCTTCGAATTTGAATTGATATTTTGGGCTGGCAGATGTGATATTTTGGACTACGCTCCGTAACACGTTGGTACCATGGTGAAGTTTGCGCGCGGATGGCTTCAAGCTGGTATTGTTCTACCTTCGTGCCTGTAAATCCCTGGAGAACCTTGCAGTATGTTCAAAATTTGTACTATTGAGTTTGTGATTTAGGTTGACGAAGTCCTGATTAGAACTTATCTGACTCAGAACATTCGAGCCCAGCACTTTTCTTTTCGTAACGCAATTGCGAAACCAACTTCTTCAAGAAAAAATCAAATGAAAAAAAAATTACCACGAGATATGATGTTTGTATTATCTAATTAATATTTATTAATATATATAAATAATATGCAAACTAGTGAGGTAAAATTTCTACGAATCTATGAGTTGAATTTTCTATTAGATAAGATTTATTCAATTAATTTGTGAACCCAGTGTTTTTAAGAAAAGTTATGTTTAAATTATAAAGTGGAAATATAACACGAATTGATTAATATTCAAAACCGCCATGGACTAGTGACAATGCAGCCAGGAAAGCGATTAAAGTGTGTCCAACACTATGAACGGGAAGAAAAACATGAGGAAATATAATATTCAAACTTACCACTTCTCCACCAAGAGCGTAGAGGATTCATAACTATTAAGGTATAAGCATCGTTGATCATCGCGAATAGTTTTCCATTTTCTAATGTATCTAAACTAGCTAAATACGCACGATCGCGTTCTGTAAGGTTAGATAAATCCGCAGGGGGAATGCCGGTCGACAAGAGCACTCTTGGAGGCTAGCATTCTTTGGGGAGCGCTGCTCCCACGGACCCGAGGATAGGGGGGCGCCGGGAGGTTCCCTCCTGGGATCAAAGGTAACGACTCTGATTGGATCTGGACTACGCTTTGGACAACGAACTGGAATTGATGCTTTGGGCTGGTGGATGTGATGGTTTGGACCTAGTTGCTTCGCACAGTAGCGCCGAGGCGAAACTCGTGTTTGAACGGCTCCAATTCAACTATCATACCATCTCCGTCCCGGTAAAACCTTGGCAGGCCTCGGAGTACGTTCGAAGTTCGCACCATTGGGTTGGTGGTGTACGTTCGGTTGAGACGGACTCCCGATTAGTGCTGGTCTGGCTCTGAGCACTTGTCCCCATAAGGGCTTGTGCCAACCCTCGCATGGCCTCCCTGCTCTGCAAAGATAACCATGGGACCAAAAAGGCGACTACGCACACGAACGGAGATAGCGGCTCCGAGGGGGCACCCAACAAAACTGGCGCAACCCAACGGAAGCCTTGCTTACATGAAGCAAAGAAGATGGACGAGATCGTACGGGCACCCACAATCCAAAAGACCAAAAAAATCCAAAAAAGACACAAAAAATAACAACAACGACGACGCAACCAGCGGTTGCAGCCACGATGTTAACAGTACATCGAGAGCGGTACTAACCACGACAAAAACCAAGAATAACACAATGACAGTGAAGGCAGACGGAAAACGGTGAATAGCAGATAGTCTGGTTCAGACTGAGATTCCTGCGGCGTGCGGGCGCAGCAAAAAAAAAGGTGCGAACACCAGAGCGTCCTATTAAGGAAAAGCGGGAAACTCTGCAGGACGTTTCAGGTGCTCGTGCGGTGGAAGATAATATAAAGAGCACCGAAAATTCGATTGTCACTGCTGCGATCGTTACCGAAGCGACCGATGCAAGGGTCGCAAATCCCGACATAGCAAAGAAACATCCTGAAGCCAACGAGGAGATTACGGCACAAAAAGCAACGAGTGACCAGACACTGCGTGATTGCACCGCCAACGTCGAAAATGTGGCGGAAGTACTGCATTCGGAAACGGAACGCGATAACCTCTTTCAAGGATGGTTGGAAGGTACAATTGCCGCCCAGCGATACCAAGAAGAAAGGCTACACCGAAAAGCGGGAGATGTTCTGAAAAGAATACAATCTGCATGAGACTCCCCAAAAATCAGCAAAGCAGTAAAGGTGGGGCTCCTTGAACTAGAGGAGCTCCTAGATCGCATAGGGCACTATCGGAGGAGCTAGTTAAGGGCCAAAAACAAACAGAAGGCTAAAGAGGTGCTTGGGGCGAAATCTAAAGGCGACATGCAGATAGGTCCACCATTAAAAATCAATAAAAGAATGGCGTCTAGCCCAATCGAAGGAGATCGGAATAAAAGAAGGAAGGAAGAGACACTTGATGGGCGTGGAGCACCAGATCAGGGGTTCCAGACAGTGCTTACAAAAGGAGTGAAGAAAGCCGCAAAGAAACTCCTTCAAAAAAGCCAGAAAGTAAAGTTCGCTCGGACGCCCAATTAGAAAAAGGACCTGATGCAAAACAGGAGAGGCAGAAGCCCCGACAGCAGGCACTGCTCATAAAGCCCCAAGATGGCCGATCCTACGCGGAGGTACTGCGGGACATCAGGGGAAACGTAAGGCCCGAAGACACCAATACTACCATTAAAGTTGTACGACCAACGAGGTCGGGCCACATACTGGTCGAATTCGGAGCAGAGTCCGGCAATAAAGATGCATTCTGTGACGCAGTAAAGAAAGTCCTCGGCAAAAGCGCAACTATTGCCCCGCTCGAGCGGATGGCAATGATCGAAATAAGAGACATTGACTGCGTCACTGATCTGGCCGGGGTAGAAGAGGCCATCAAAAGGGAGTTTCCTAGCGTGGGAAGGATCAAAGCGAGACTGACACCAGAAAACAACAGGGGACAACACATGGCCATAGTTGACTTGACTGAAAAGAACGTCGAACAATTCCTGAACAAGGGCAAAGTACGAATAGGGTGAGTCGCCTGTAGGATACGGCAAAGAGCAACGCCTCTTCAATGTTTCAAATGCCTTGGTTATGGTCACACCACACAAGTATGCAAAGGACCCGATAGGAGTTCCCTATGTTACAAATGCGGTGAAATGGGACATAGAAGAAAAGAGTGTACGAAGGAGGCACACTGTACTCTTTGCAAGGATGCTGATGCAAAACTTGATTTTGGACACGTCTTGGGATCAGGAATACACCGCAGTTCAACCGCCACAATCTGCTTCAGCAGTTTACGAGGGACAGGAAAGCCGACTTCTTGCTGCTGAGTGAGCAACACCATAATAAAAGTCATATTCTATGGTATTCTGATGAAACTGGTACTGCCGCCATCTGGGTTGGGAACAGTGTTTTTCAAGCGAAGAGTTGTGGACGGGGAGATGGTTTCGTGTGGGTTTGGTGCTTAGGGATCACCTTCTTTAGTGTGTACCTGACGCCTAACGAATCGATATCATCTTTCCTAGCCAAGCTTCAGGCTTTGGAGGGCGCTGTCTCGAATGCAGAGGGCAAAGTGCGCGTTGGGGCAACTTCAACGCTGAAGCAATCGAATGGAGCATGCCTCAGACGGATTCGCGGGCATTCTGCTTGAGATAAGTGATGCTGTCTCCCGACGTCCGTGCTCTCGGCCTTCTACAACTGGATGGAACATCGGAAGGATAGACATCGAGAGGTTCGTCGAGGTGCTCACAGCAGGAGAGCCGCTGCAGGGAGCTCCGGAGGGGACGGAAGAACGGGCAGCTCAAGACGTGGTGAACTCTACTATGAGCATCATTACGACTGCTTGCTGTGCTTCTATGCCCCGCCGAAGACCCCGGCACGGCAAGCCCCCAGTATACTGGTGGTCAACTGAAATCGCTGAAAAGCGAAGGAAGTGTCACGAGCTTCGACGTGAGGCTCAACGGGCGCGGAACGGTGGTGAGGCATGCAACTGGGTGGCAGCATATGAGTCAGCCAGGAAATGCCTTCGCAAACTGATCAACAGTAGCAAGGCTCGCTGCTGGCAAGACCTAGTGGACAATTTGAACAAGGATCCGTGGGGCCTTGGCTACAAGCTAGTCATGCAGAAGCTTGGTGCCCTACGGAAACCTTGTATACATGACGCGGAAAAGATGGACGCGATATTGCGGGGACTCTTCCCCGCCCATCCCGTCCGTGTTGACGCTGTCCATGGTGAAACAGCAGTCGAGTGCCCACTCTTCACACAGCCGGAACTGGAGGAGGCAGTCCTTTCATTGAAAGCGAGGAAGGCTCCAGGTCTAGATGGTGTTCCAGCTGAGCTGTTGCGGCTCGTCTATCACCATTGTCCTGACTTGCTGCGCAGCACATCCAACGCTTACCTACGGGACGGAGTTTTCCCGGTACGATGGAAGGTGGTGAGGCTCGTGCTGATCAGCAAGGGGAAGGGAAATTTGGAATCGCCGTCTGCATACCACCTGTTATGCATGCTAGACATGGCTGGGAAAGTGCTAGAGAAACTCATCAAGGGAAGACTTACTAACGCGATTCGTGCTAGTGGGGACCTATCTCCTCGGCAGTGTGGCTTTAGAGCAGGACGTCCTACCATTGATGCGATTGCAGAGGTGGTGAACGCGGTCCAAAGAGCAGAGGCATATAGTCGCACCAAGCGACGGATCGTCCTGTTGGTGACACTCGACGTCAGGAGCGCCTTCAACTCTGCTAGATAGGTGGACATTCTGGATACGCTGAAAAACTCTTTTCAAGTTCCAGAATATCTAATGCGGCTTTTGAGGAACTACCTAAAGGACCGAAGCCTACTCTACGACACGACACAGGGCCAACGAAGGATGGAAATAACATCGGGTGTTGCCCAGGGATCTATCCTTGGTCCGGACCTGTTGAACGTATCTTACGGCGGGCTACTGAGACTTGAGATGCCAGATGATTCGCGCTTGGTCGGCTATGCAGATGATGTTGCGGCTCTGGTCACTGGATGCACCGTTGAACAAGCGCAACTTAGGCTAGGTATGATAATGCGTCGAGTAAGGGACTGGATGACTGCTCGCGGGCTCAGTTTAGCACTGGAGAAAACCGAAGTGGTCATCTTGACAAAAAAGAGAATCCCTAGAGTAAGGATGATCAGTATTGGAGATATACAAATCGAATCGAAGCCAGTGGTGAAGTAACTGGGGCTACTGATCGACTCGAAGATGAGTTTCTCTGAGAAGGCTGCTTCGGGAATATCAGCCCTAAGTCGACTTACGGCCAACGTAGGGGGACCCAGCCCATCAAGAAGACGCCTCTTGATGAGTGCTGTAGGGTCAGTGCTACTGTACGGAGCAGAGGTATGGGGCGACGCTCTCAGCAAGGAGGTATACCGAAAAAGTTTGGCACAGGTACAGAGAAGAGGAGCACTGAGAATTGCATCCTCGTATCCAACAGTCTCTGACTCGGCAGTGAGAGTTATTGCAGGCGTGATACCTGTCGCCCTCCTTGCTAGAGAGCGCCACACTATTTACCTGCGCCAAAACGAGGATGCGAGGGAGATGGTTGTTCGCAAGGAGAGACAGCGCTCGCTCAACGATTGGCAGCAGTCTTGGGTCAATTGCACGAAGGGAAGGTGGACTGCGCGCCTCATCCCTGATGTGAGACCGTGGCTTAATCAAAGGTATGGTGAGACTGACTTCTATCTGACCCAGCTTTTGAGCGAGCATGGGTGTTTTCAGTCTTACCTGCACAAGATTGGTAAGTCACGGTCTCCCGATTGTCGGTTTTGCCCAGGAGAGGAGGACAATGCCTGACACATTTTTTGCATATACAAAACGGGTCAGGCTGCGAAGGGGACTCTACAGGAGACGGGAGAGCTCACCCCAGATAATATAGTTGCGGTGATGCTCGAATCGGTTGACAAATGGAACCAGGTTGCACATAACGCTCAGGCAATCCTAAAACATAAAAGGGACAAAGAGCAGCCGAGGACACTGGAGCTGGGGGATCGCTTTTCTGGCACTTCCTCTTCCCCTCCTCTCCCATTAGGAAAGGGTCCCTCAGCTCGAAGGTGCCTCACGGTGTAACAAAATGAGGCCTGGCCCGAAGTAATGTGTCAAACGGTTCCCGGCTGGGTTCTCAGGTTGACAGGGGATATGTTTAGTGGGTAGTCCAGTCACCTTCTTGCGAGCATGGGAGTCCCACACAAAAAAAAAGGTTAGCTAAATGATTAAGTGGACTACCCATTTTACGATGTTCTCGTTTCCATATGATGCCGTAGCGAACCTAGTTTAAATACATCACAGGCTGCAACTGTTGCAATTAGTTTTGTCGGCCACTGGAATAACTCCAACCACCTTTACAGTCTCAGGATTCTTATTTGGAATACCAAACCACTTTTACTTTAATGCAATTTATCACCATGGAAAACAACTAATAAATTAAAAGCAAAGATATAAAAGAAACATCAGGTAGACAGAACCAACAGTAACACGTTAGCCAGTGGAAAAAGGAAGGGTAATTTCGGAAAGAATGGAGGATTGTAGAATACTAACGCCAAACCACAGGTCGATCGTTAATTATGTATAATACAAAGTTCATTTTAATCAAGTAGTAGAACGTAAACACAGGCTTCCCAAAAAAAATTTTAAATATTTTTAGTCTCTTCCTAATAAATTGTTGGTGTTAACTTTTCTTTTTACACATTATCAAAAGCTATCACTCTTTATTTTTTCAATTTATAAGGATGATTACTTTGAAGTACAAAATAACTTCATTTATCAAATATCTTTAAATAGTGTCTAACATATACTATAACTTCAAAGATAAAAAAGAACAATAGCTTCATTAACTGTGTGGTTTTGTTCTATTTTAAAATAAATGCACTTTTACCGCAATGGTACTCCGATTCCCATTATTTCTGTATAAGAACATATTTTGTTCCTAACTTCTTATCTAAATGGAAAAATCAATCAATACAATCGTAAAACCTAACTAATAAATTGATTCGCTTTCTAGAAGGTGTGCAAGTGTAGTAATCGAGCAGTCATACAAGCAGACTGCTCGAAAACCTTCCTAACCCTTAACAGAAATTAATTGTAGATTTCGACAAAAAAAAAGAAAAAAAAAGACTTCATTTCTTCCATTCATAATTGTAATTCATAAAATTGTTTTTTCTTATTAATATTAAACGTAATTTTATCTCAATTTTCCTTTATGTCAAATTTAAACGTTGCACTTTAATTGTATTCGTCTTATTTTTGCTCACTTCAGTTAATTTTTGTTTTCGAGCAATCACAATAGCAAACTGCTCGGAAACCCTCCTATCTCCTACCAAAATTTCAATTCATAGCAACCCATAAATGAGCAACTAGAACAGTTGGGGATGCTGTGGAGGATGAGAAGAGGACGACGGGAGAGTTGACGTGGAGTTTTTCGCTAAGGTTAATGGGAGGTGGCCGTGTGCAGAAGCGAAACCAATCTGTCAAATTTCCAATCAACCTAGAACGTCGTCTCCAATTGTGATAGAGTCTCATTAGTTATTTTCTCGTGTTCATGTTTAAAATTGGAAATAGAAGGAAATCAACTGCGAAATTCGGAAGCGCAGAAATCTCGCACGAAGCAAGCAATAACTTACGAGTTGTTTGGTTAAGGCGTGTCAACTGTTCTCAAAGTGGTTTGTGGCGAAGGCTTCCATTATCTAGGTGCGGAAGGGGTTGAAGCTGTTGATGATGATGTTGTCGAGGTGGGAGACTGAAAGGAAAGGCGAAAAGGTAAAGTTTTAACGTATTAGTTAAGTGAGCAATATTTCGCGCGAAATCTCAATGAAAGGTGAAAATCGTGGTGCGTGCAGTTTCCTGGAGATTCAGAGGCCGCCAAAGAATGGTCGTTTTACTTCTTGGATAATTTAACCAAAAGTTACACGGACGCATACTGAAAATTCGCTTTGACCGGAGACCGGAGGGATTGTGGCACCTGGGACTTTTTTCAAATGTTGTCTTTTCGTTCAAATGACACAGATAAATTAACATTTATTGCTGAAATTGATTTGATGGCGTCATATTTAATTGTTTCCAGCATTGAAATTAATGTTGTGTATATGGTTCAACTTGTAAACGGTACAGTAGATGGCGGAAAAAAATAAAATATGCTTGGGAAAAAATGATCCAAAATCCCCTGCCTATATTAAGGATGAAGTTAATAGTAAAATTAATTTCTTCATGAAGTCTATTTCGGAATTTTCACTTTCTTCGCAATTCTCCATTGTAGACGCCACAATCAGAAAGTATAAATACCAGGAGTCTGAAAGCCTACTAGCGGACGACTTAGATGACTGTGAAGAAGATAACAATGCTGCTTTTTGCATAGTAGAGCGTGCAAGAATGTCATAAAATTTACCAACCAACAGTTTCTGATGCAGCAGATGTTCTTAGAAGTTTATCAAGCACCAGTAATCATGCAGATGTTTCTCTCAACGTACCACAAAGCGTAGTAAGCTCAAAAGTAAGAGTACTTGAAGTAGTAAGACATGCAGCCAAAAGTGCAGTAGTCAATGCGTATGAGTCTCCAAAGTCAATTGGGGCGAAACATTCTAACCACGTTAATACACTAATCGGGAACACGATAAATCTCACCAGAAGGATTCAAGTGAGAAGAAGAACAACTTGTCCAAACGTGATTGTGTAGCTTCTAGAACACGATCGCGAACATCAGACGACTTCAGTACCCCAGCCCACAACTTACGGCAGACATCGATCAAAGTAAGTTTAAATAACGTTCGTGTTGGAAAGGAACATAGCGCTGCAACAGTCGTTGGAAACCCATCAATATCTCAAAACGAGGAGCCTCCAAACCAACTCTTCGGTAAAGCAACCGAACAGCATCAATCAAATCATTTAGCTGCACATTTGTCTACTGCGCAAAATAAGTCTAACCTGCTCAGTTACTATCGCAAAACACCCGGTACCTGTATTTCAGGAGAGAAGTCTGTAGATAGCATGGTGCTGGACCATGATTACCAATCCTATAGTTTCATATTAGAAAATTTGTTTAAACTTATATTTAAGTAGCAGTGGATACTTTGCGAATTCTAAACACTGCTAAAATTGAGCGGAAACGTGTAAAAGACGATTTTTCGAAGACTCGTGTTTACCCCGAAAATAAAACAAAATTAATGAACCTCTAAGGACAATTGAAATTATAGCTGATTTGCCGGATAACAGAGAATGCGAAGACGCGTGTGACAGTTTGGAAAATGTTGGTGAACCGGACACCCAGGAAAAAGTAGAGGATGATTTGATAACTGAAGATTTAGATGATCATGACCTATTTGATAATGAAGAGATAGGATATCTTTGCAAAATAGGCCAACATTCCCCAAGGATGTATTTATGGAACACTGTCGAAGTGGGCACGCTTGTGTAAGTTTTGCCTTGCAAGATGTGAAACAGGGGGACGATTAGATGCGCAATGAATTGCGGGGTTTGGTTGTAACAAGTGAAAGTTACATGTTATCAGTGCTAGTGATCCAATTCCATTTGAAAAGTCCAAAATAAGTACATGTAATCACTTATCAATGACTGCTGCAGCATATTTCCAAGGATAAAGGGCCTCGATCAAATAAATCGTCAAGATGTTGGACGTATTTCACGTCGACTGCGATCGAATGATGAAGTTCGACATGAACATAGCATTATATAAATTCTTGTTCGAGCACATTTTTTAAAGCAACGGGAGACCGATCACTTTACTCCGGTGTATCGTTGTTCCTTTGTATTTTCATCATCTTCAATGCCAAGAATACTTCTTTGAAGCGCCGACCAGTGTCTGAGAAAGATTCAGCATTCATGCAGTGTTTTGCATCGGAAATGCTCAAAGGAATTTGACGAGTTGTTTTGTCGGCTAATTATTGGCATCCATCGGGTGAATGCAAGGAAGGCTACATGGGTGAAAGATGCGAACTGACAGGTTATTCAATGGTTTGTCCACCGCAAGGGGTATTATTGCCAAATTAATTGTCTTAACGTCTTTCTTATAAAAAACACAAAAAAAAATCTTCGAATGGTACTAATATTTTATTATTGTTGTACTCATAAAACAAGATCACAAACATCAATTCAGGTTTTATTGAATCTAGCTCGAAACCCGGTTAATATTTCCATTAAACTAGAATATTTGGTTATTAACATTCGTTCCTGGAATTTAATGGTTGTAAATTTAGGAATATTTGTCTTTTTGGCCAAAAAGCATACTTAGCATTTTCTACTTAATAGATTAATATTTTTTTTTTCACACTAAATCTTTATCTTATACATATTCGAGAATATAGGGTGTTTATTTGTGATTTTGTTACTACTTAATAATAGTTTCAAAGTAAAGGCCTATTTTTATGTAATTTAAGCATAATGTTTCAAGATGATTTCAATAACCCACCATCTCACTGTTTCCATTTTATGTATTTAATAGTCAAAAATAATATGCTATCTCTAATTCGATTTGCTGCAAAGGGAAACGAAAACTGAGTTCATTTCATTAAATGTAAAGCAAAAATTTATATTTCACTGCGGGGTAATATACACGTACATCTCTTTTTCTTCGATCGAAGAATTATTATTATGTACCATTTATGTGATAATTCTTTGTACATATAGATTATTATAATATAAATATTATATCCTGGAAAGAATTAATAAAATGAATTGTTGACCGTACAACATCGGTCTTTTCATTTTGGCTCCTTCTGACCGGGTACAGAACCCGGCACGGTGCAAGACCTTTTCCAAAGAAAAATGAGCCAGCCATCGGGCGCGCTACAATTTTTTTTTTGGTTTCAGGGACTCTTGCGGGTTGGGTGGCCTCCAGCTTAAGTGCCCTTTTTATAGCATAGAGTTATGTGATTCGATCACATAACTCTATGACATAAATTGGTCACCTTTATATTTCTTTTTTTTTATGGGAAGGCTCATTCAAAGTATGTTTGTATGAGTTCTCCACTCAGAAGGGAAATATATGGCCAATCCAACATGTTTGCATCTTGATCCGGTTGGGCGGGTGCGAGGGGGCACCACACCCATCCGGTCGCCCCACTCTTATTTGTAGGCCATGAGAATCGTCGGGTAACGATGAGGTTCCCCTAAGCCCGTCTGTTTTGGCTTGTTTCGACTTGTTCTTTGAACAAGCAATTCCGTCCTATTGTAGTTACCTATATTATTTCGACTTCGGTTGACCTGTTTCCGAGACCCAAGAATTCGTGAATGCGAAATTCTTTTGTAGTGGGTCCTTGTGCTGGGGGAATGAACCCGCCCCACGACACCGCAACGCTAGCCTGCCAGTGCATTCACGCGTCCCCGCTGCAGTCCTTCACGGACATAGATACCCTACATTTCACTACACAAGGCTTAACGTAAGAATCAAGATGAAAATTCTAATAATTTCCAATAATTAAAATTAATGCAGGTAGCTTATTGATCTTATTACTTTACAAGCTTATCTAAATTTGTGTTTATGGCATTTGAACTTTTTTTTTATTTATATCTGTCTTCTCGGTGCTTGCATTGTAAATTGCCCAAAAATTTACAGTCACTCTGCTTGTACAAAAGAAATTGAATGATTTTTGGGAATATATACATGTTTTTCTTGTTTTCTTTGATCCTTCAGTTGCAACTGAATTGATGCTCTCGTTACTGTTGTAGGGTCGCCAGCTTGTATGATAGCGATGGGAACTGTTTAGGTTGGATCTCCAGGATTATTTTGTTGTTGCTGCTGTTGTGTAGGCGATGGCGTGGTCCGAAAAGCCGGCGACCACTTCTAAAAGTATAGTCCCATTGTGATTGTTGTTGCGGCGTGTTTCGACTGTGCTGTTGTTTCCTTCATCACAACGCTGGTGCTCAACTCCTGCGACAGATCAATTCTCGCATGGGTTTAATCTCGGTAACAAATTCCTTTTCAATGAAATGCAAATCGAGACGATCCTCATATGTGCTTACCTTGATGGTAATACCCAAATGTTCGAAATGCCCGGAACGCCAATACGATGCAAGTAAGACTCAGCCATACGTGAGAAATTAATAACCACTCAACTCGTGCAACGTGGAATCCTCGTTCCGCGCGAAACCAGACGTCATCCTTCCTTTTCCCCTCTGACAACTGTTAAATCGCGGTGCAGTGGCAGCGAGTGGAAAAAGGTCGCTTCCGAGCCGCCAACGTCAATAGCGGAGGATACCTGGGTTGGCTGATCGGCGTGAGTGGCGTAGGGCTAATTTATTACTGTAGGTTGGTTTTTTGTTGCTGTTTGGGGGTGAAGACTATTTACGCTCTATGTGCGTGGTTTCTAGATGCGCAAGACATCCAAACCACCAACTTAATAGTTTCTCTGTCAACCTGAGAACCTAGTTAGGGACCATATGACATATGACTTCAGGCTAAGACTCATTTTGCTACATTGGTAGGCGCCATCAAATTGGGAGATCCTTTTTCTAGTGGGAGGGGGAAAGGATTGCTGCAATAATGATCCTCATCCCTCTGCTTAAGTGATCCCTTTTTATTTGTAATGACTGTACGAACTTAATATGCAGCCTGGTTCCGTTTGTCAACTGATCGAAGCATCTTCCCAATCAGACTATCCGGTAAGAGCTTTCCTGTTTTTATGTAGATGTGCAGCCTGTCTCATCTTTTGCACGCAAAAATGTTTGGATACCCATTACTTGTATATTGAATTTTATTTTTTATCTCTGAGAGCAGATCATGAATTTGGACTAGATATTCATGAAAGGATTAGTTCACATTATTTTGTTCGCCCCCGTATGTCGATGTATTGAACATTATCTGGGTGGCACACTTGACGAAGCAATGAGATGTGAATGCAGATCGCACGATCATTCTCTTTTGCCGACTCATTTCTTTGATATATAATGCTTCTTACCTCAAAATTGCATCATTTCAATCCTTGTTTCTTCCATAAAGTTTAATTGATTTCATCATAAAATTTCATTTGAACCCAATCTATTTATAACATGCAAAAATTAAATTAATCATAGTCGCACAGAATGTGTTAATATCAAATGCTGGAGCTTTTATATAATAGTCTTATTCAACATGCTTTCTGCCACCTGTTTTATTCTGCAAGCTCGACATGTGGTTAAAATTCTGCTGACTTATAAATATTCTGCCTGCTTTTCCCGGACACGTTTCTTCTTTTACACTGCACTTACTATATATCCGCCGCAGTATGCAATCATTATCGTTCCACAAACGTGATTAATCTATTCATATTTGTTTTAATTAGCACGATATATTTCACCTCATCCTGTGGGCAGAATAAAACACATTCATATGAATATACGAGTATGCTGCATATCTGTCAGAATATTCGTATGTTCTCAACAAAGTCGAAGCCTAAGCTTATTAAAAAATCATTTTACTTTTTACCTTGCCATAATAATTTACGGATTGAATCACTGAAAATCTTCACATCATATGTGACAGCAAACGGAACAATACGTGACATTTTCGATTAAAAACGCATTCCATTGGTTCCTACTAAGAAATTACACATTTGATTTGAATTTACGTCAATGAGATGGATGCATTGTGAAATGATACCTACTGCATCCATAAATGGACAGCTCGACTCATGTGCAGTTGCAGGTGTAATTATGATTTTTCTTAATGCTTTAAGTACACTCTTGCATGGCACCAAGTTCAATGTAAACGAGAAAATTGATTTCATTATTTTCAGCAGTTCAACAGTAACGCTTTCCTGGCAAATTGTCGCAGTCGGAGGAGGAACTCATTTACATTAAAATAAAATTAACGATAATAGATACAAATGTTCATTTTAATAACATGTTTTCAGTACAAAAAATTAACTAATGAAATGATAATCTGTTTTGTTTTAGTCATACAGCAATGTTTGAACTTTAAAGTTCTCACATTTTTATAGGAAATTAAATTAAGCCATCAACTGGTCATATCAGCATAACACTCTCCATTTTTTCCTTCAGGTCTTCTTCGGTAAATGGGTTGTTTTTCAGAAGAAGTTCATCAAGCACTTTGGCTTCATACTGTCCTGATTTGAAAATATCTCGCCAGTAGAAATCGTTTAAATTTGTTGTCATTTTTGGTAGTACTAGCTCATTACCACAGTCGTAATGCTTGCCATTAGCAATCTTTGGTGTCGTCTCTCCTTCATGCAACTTTTCACAAACATAACATTCAAAATCGTGAAATATTCCTTCTTCACTTCGTTGAGTCCACTCCTCAATCTTATCAATCAGCCTTTTGTTAGTAACACCATCAACCCCTAAGAGCTTATGATTTAAGTACTCATTGTATGCTGTGTCGTTAGCATCCAGGCCTTTGATGTAATCCGCAAGTAATTGAGGACTTTCAAAATTCTTGATGAGAATAGCTGATTTATTGTTGGGCAGCCAATCCTATAAAGAGGCGAAAGTTAATATGAATTCTTAGGAACAACAGGTTCTTCACCTCAACGCTTTCCGACCCAAAAACTATTGGCACAGAGCCGATGATTAGCGGCCGCCATAACTTTTCGCTAATATAGTCATTGCAAACACCATTTTCGAAGGCAATCATAAATTTGTATTGGGCCAGAAAATTGTAAAGCTCATCCGAATCCAGTGTTTGTAAATAATCCTTTCTTAGGCTGAAACGATTCACAAATTTATATTTAAAGTAGATTCAATAGAGGATCTAATTCAGTAAGCCAAAAACAATCAAATAGTTCCATTTTCAGGGACATACGGCTTTCGAAAAATGTTTTAACATCGTTTCAAAATATAAGTAGCTACAGAGAGATAAAATAGTGCATTAATAACTTAAGAAGTACTTACGAATCGGGTAACTTTTTATTATTTAAACATGCTCCATATGAGTCGATATCGATGTACTCCATCAATTCTCTAACGTATTCATCTCTGCCGGAAGACGTACCACATATTGATTGTAAGTATGCAACCGGAGCTAGTTTATGTTTATATTTGCGTTTATTTTTTTCGTTGACTTTCAAAAAATATTGAGTTGTGAGAAGTGCTTCTAAATTTTTCAGGTAATTTAGTGTTAAGGGCAAGTCACTATGGCGACTAAATGTCGATGTATAGTTCCAATGCCTCAAGATGATTTCATTTTGTATGAACGGTACGTTCTTAGGTGATTCCTCATGCAGCAATCCCCAAATTTGAGCATTTGAACGTGGCAGAGGAAAATCAGTGGAGTTTATGTTTGATCCGTAGAACAGAAAAGCCTGTGTAGTAAAATTAGAGTAATCAGTATGATGAATAACCCTTTTATCTTATTAATTTATTTATTCAAAGAGCCAGTTCTTTTTATGGAGTTAAATTTAGCCTCCTCGTGGTCCACCCTGGATACTGCTAAATGGGCTACTGGAGCTGACCCTATAATAATTTCTGGACCATGATTTGGATTAAAATTTGAGATGCCGTAAATGGCATTTGTGACCAAGTTGCTCCGCCTATGTAAAATTCTTCCTCAAACGGCTTCAATCTTGTATCCACTTTCTCTCCTTATGAAACCTTGCCAGGCCTTGTAGATTGTTTAAAGTTCAAAAGTGCCAACCCTCGCATGACATAGATAAGCATTAGGCCAATTAGGTGACTACACATACTATTGGTGATAGCAGCACGGGGGAGGGACCCAAAAATCATGAATATACTATATCAAGAGCAGCAATGTTCTAAGTAGACAGTACCAATAATGACTAAGACATCGGAGACACACAACCAATGGATGAACAAATAGAAGAAAATGGCGTTCTCTGATTCACAACTTCAATTGCCTAATTATGGGAGAGCAGGGCTGAAACTGCCGATTTTAACAAATCCTTATATAACTCGGATAAAACAGGTACTATGTCTGAAAGTAGTAGTTCACCCTAAGCCAAATTTTGTCTGTAATAAGAATTTAACCTATAGATTTTGCACGTTTTTAATAATTTCTAAGAAGAAGTGATTTTTTTTTACAGCGTCGGCAAGGCACTACCAACCCCACTTTAGGGCAAGCTGCGCCGCAGCTGAGGTCGGTTGTGCCGTTGATTATTTTTTGTGGTAGGGAGGTGAATGCCATTTATGCACAGAGTGTGGGAGTCCCATGCGCGACTGGACTACCCACTAAACATCTCCCCTGTCAACCTGAGAACCTAGTCTGGAACCGTTTGACACATTACTTCGGGCCAGGTCTCGTTTTGTTACACCGTGGGGCGCCTTCAAGCTGGGGAGTCCCTTTCCTAGCGGGAGGGGAAGTGGAAGTGCCAGAAAAGCGATACCCCAGCCCCAGTGCCCCCGGCTGCTGTGAGTACCTTTTATAGTTTAGGACTGCCCGAGCATAATGTTGTAATGATTTTTAAGTGTAAGTTCACGTGCGAACGAGGAACCGACCTCTCATCGGTTCTAGACGTTAAGTCTGAGTAGTGCCAACGGATGGTACCCACCGGTCAACCAATCCGTGCACCGTAATCCATTCATGCGGTGGCTGCTTGTCGGCCAGCTAGATCGGAGAGGATTTCGGTCGCGGGTCTCCGAATGGATTACGCTCATCTACAATCTTCAGCCACCAATACATGCCCGTTTTCAAATGCGTCACAAAAACAAAACCATACGGAGAGGAAACCTACTTAAAGTTACTCCGTAATTCTTCATTTACTCAGTCAAGGACAAAAATCTGATTTTTACTTCGCGTTCCCGAATTTCCGACGCGGTACCGAAAAATATACTACGTTAACTCAACCCGACGAAAGCTACGCTAATAAAAAGGCAAAACAACAAAGGTACCGCGTACCGCGCGCGACGCGAAACCGACCCCAGCGGATTTTCTCAAACCCTACCCTCGCTACGGCATACCTACCCTGCACCTCATTTCCCGGTGAAAATAAGAACCACTGGAAAGGAAAGTAGTGTTTTAAGGTTTTAGCAATTCATTTTATTGTTAAATTCCCTTTGAAAAGAGTTTGAAATATTCTTATAAACAGATCTATATAATCAGTAAAGTATGTGCGTTGCCTAACGAAAAATATTTCATATTTATATATTGTAGAGTTAATTACACTAAATGAATTACCAAATCTACTCTCTAGTCTTATATTTATTAAGTTTTTATCGTCTAACGTTAATGCATATTTTATTTTTAATGGTTCGAATGAAAATGTGTATACCGTATTAAATCAATTCTTATTGTCAACCTTGATGTTCATAAAATACTTCTTTCAAATTTCGAGCGGATTTATACAGAGTTTGACATCTTGTTGATGAATTACATTGAAGAGTCTTTATTGATTTGCAACACATAGGATCGTCGAAATTAGTGAGAACGTATCTATCTATCGGTGAGCGCGACATAACATAAAAATTATTTTCAATTGAAGGAAACAAATGGGGCCTATCATCTCACGCGTAGGGTATGGTATCGTTAGATGATTAATGTTTGAATAATGTTATTTTATAAATTAAGACTGGTATTAAGACATACACTGTGTGCGTTGAATATTTCCTGTTTTTTTTTTTTTGTTTTGCTCATTCCAATATAGGATATTTTATTGTTTTTGAGATTTACTCTTCAATTTAAGAGTCTTAGGAATATAAATTATTTCAACATGATGCCATTACATCCACACCTTGATTGCTATCCTAATCTAAGTCTTAAATATTTTATACATGATATTTAAACTTCATATACATTAAAACCTAATCATATCTTAGTTATTTCTCCCCCTTTTGTAAATATTTGGTTATTGCTTAGGTAGATTTAATAATAGTTTAATCATCTAGGACAGTATAAAGTATTGGTTATTACGCACTAATCTGATTTCTGTGTATTAACACAATTCAAGGATCCGTAAAATTCGTACTGCGTTCCGTTGAAAATGTTGTGCGTTTTGCTATATTTTCATTAATAACTTTAAAGATCGTTGTTATGATCAATTTTCTATAGCCAGACCTACTTACTTCAACTGTAATGTATTTCTAATTTCATAAAATTTTTCGTTTACGAGTACGATTCGCTGTCGCAATATGTCAGTTCCTTGCATATAAAAATTTTACTATAAAAATTTGGTTGAGCTTTTTTCTTTGTCCCGTTGAAAATTATAAATATGTTATTACAATGTTACTAGTTCTCTTCAGTGTACCACATGCCTTTCAATTTAATGGTCCTAGTTTTAATTTTTTTCTTGGGGTTTGATTTTCAAGTCTTATTGGTTGTTTAAGTAGTTCGATTTTATTCGTTTAGGCTCAGAAGGAGTATGAATAAAAATCGTTTGCATGCATTATTTGACCACGTTTCATTTAGTTTGAATAATGTTTATTAAGGGTTGAATGAAAAGCAGCTCAAAATCTTTGAAAAGTTGTGATGTAAAACTCAAACCTGGTTCGTTGATATTTGATAGCTTAAAGGCTTTCCGATTTCTTTTGTTTACTTCTGCTATCACTTTTTTCTACGTATGTACTAGTTACTCGTTCAGTAGTCCGAGTCATATTCCTGTATTTATTAGAAATTTCAGCATTATCATTGAAAATTTCGAGCAAACCATAGTCCATTAGAACTGGATCCAAGTTTTGCCGTAAGGATTCCTCTAGCTTTCATTATTATTCTAATAATCCTATTTACTATTCATCGCTCAATGTTGAGAGGCTAGCGGAGAATGGATCGTAGTAGTTTTTGCGTAAAGACGTCTTTTAAATCGCTCCTGTCAAAAGTTTTCAAAAATTAAATTAATTTTTTAAAAACGTTAGTCCGAAGTTAATTTTTATCGGAAAAAATCTTATATTGTCGAAGTAATCGACTCAGGAAATTTCTATCGAATATTTTTAGTTCGATTGATAACGAAAAACAAATTCACAAAGAAAATTTCGCCGCTGATATGGAGGAGCCCGACGGCTTCCCACCGTTGGGGCAATCTGGGGAAACGACGAATACAAAACTGGCGACAATCACCAAAAGAAAACATAACGAAGAAAACTCCGTAGATGGAGGGTGCAAGCTGCAAATAATAGCGGACAATCAACAAATGGCCAAATTGCAGAAAGAAAATGATGAACTAAGGCAAGAGATACAGTCTCTCAAGGATCTTTTCAAGAAAGGGATGAAGCCTCAAAAGACGCAGCCGCAAAATCAATGGCAACAGGTAACAAAGCCGAAGAAAAGTGCAAAGCAAGTAAATCCAGAGGAAGTTCTAAGTGCTGGTGCCACCAACGAGAGCCAAAATTATTTTGCAGCGCTGGAGGGATTAACCGAAGATATGGAAATCGAAGAAAACATCGGAGGTAATTTTAATCAAGATAATGACGTTAATTTTATTCAATATTTAAAGAACAAAAATAAGGAGAAAAAACCAGCCCGCAGTTCTGCTGGTTCCTCTGAAAAAGCTTCCAACAAGACAGAAAAAGTTCCGCCAATCAACGTGTTCGGACAAACCGGGAAAGATATGGTTCGGCTATTGGCAGCCGAAAATAAACTGGCCAATTTCGAAATAAAAAGAGTTAATGCCGAAAAATTAACTATAAGGACGAAATCACTGGTTGATTTCAAGTCAGCAAAAGATGCGCTGATTTCTGGGGAGGTTCCACACTTCACCTATACCCCGAAAAGTGAAAATAATCAGACCTTCTTGTTGAAGGGTTTGGACAGCGGAGAGGATACGGTCGATCTTCTTCAGGTGCTTAAGGACGCTGCACCAGATATTGATTTTGTTTCAGTCAAAGCCTTTGCGACAAGAAGGTCGACCGTAGAAAGGAAGAATTTACCACTTTACCTGGTACGAATTGCATATAAGAGCAGTCCAAGTGCCCTTCAACAAATAAGGTACTTGAATTTCAGAGTGGTGAGGTAGGAACGCCTCCAGAAAAGAGAGGTCAACCAATGTTACCGGTGTCAAAGATTTGGACATTCGGCTGCCAATTGTGCCATGCACTATCGTTGCGTTAAATGCAAAGACGTTCATGCTCCCGGTGAGTGCAAATTGGCTCAGACGGAGCCTAAAGAAAAATTATACTGCGTTAACTGCAGTGTTTTTGGTCACCCAGCATCATATCGAGGATCCTCCCGATATCAAGATGCAAAAGTTAAATTTGCTCCAAAGCAAACACAAGTACACCGTAATATCATACCTTCCAACTTCGTCAAGCCCGGAGTATCATTTGCACTCGCCGCTAGAGGACCAGCAGAAAATGCTGGAAATTATGTAAATAATGTAAGTGGCAATAATGAGCTGCTTCTCAAAATTTACCAGCAACTTAATTCTTTATCGGAGAGAATCGACAAACAAGATTCAAAAATTAACTTTGCTTTTCAGCGTTTAGGTCTTTCAAATGCCTAATAATAACTTGTCATTCAGTTATATTCCCATGGATAGGCTTCGCCTCATATCGATCAACGTCAACTCTATTGTTGCTATACATCGACGTGACTATCTCCTTGAATTTGTTGTTAAGCAAAAGCCTGACATCATACTTCTCACTGAAACCCACCTCAATTCATGGCATTCGATGGAATTCGAAGATTTTGCATTCGTAAGAAACGATAGGGTAATAGGTGATGGGGGAGGTGGCACCGGGATATTGGTTAGAAGACCCTTTTGTTTCCAAAATATTGAAAAAGTCGAATTCAAAAACTTTGAATTTCTTGAAGTGTCCGTCATCAAAATTTCACTGCCAGGTGGGGATAACCTCTTCGTTATCTCTGCCTATGCAACTGGTCAAAATGTTCTCAAGTTCAAGGAGGAACTCAATTCCTTGTTTGAAATACTCGAATTGAACAGGCTGCATAGTTATTATATTTTTGCCGGTGACCTGAATGCTAAGCATACATCATGGCTAAACGCCACCAATAATCCAAGAGCTGTATTCCTGAAGTCATGGATAACAGAGAACCAAATTGAATACAGGTGCAACCTATATGGGTCGGAGTTTTCAACATACCCTGGGACAAATTCATACTTGGACCTCTGCATTACTGACGCATGCCTTGAATTCAGCTTTAATAGTCCTCAACGGAAACTGCAGGTGCTTCCTTACGATAGCGACCATAACGCAATCGTAATGGAAATCAATCATCAAAGGGATGATTTCTTCCTCATTCCAGTTCAACATGAAAACCATCGGTTGAATTTCAAAAAAACAGACTGGGGAAAGTTTCAAAAGAAGTTTAATCGGGAGTACCAGAAGCAATGTCCTCCTTCTGATGATGGCAATGCTTGCTCAATGGTTCCTAATAACAGAAATCTAACTGACGATGAAATAGATCTCTATTTGTCGAAGTTAGAGAAGCTGACGTTGGAAACGATTGAGAAAGTAGTTCCCAAGATTGGATTCCAATATGGAAGGATATGAAAAACCAACCATCGCAAGGTTGAAAAGATTGAAAAGCCTTCTTCTCACCCGCGTCAACAATATTTATCGACGATTTTTGGACTACAACCATCCCTCGTTGGCTTTGTTGACATTACACCTGAAGAATGTCCGGAACTTAATCCGTTCATACTTCAGGAGTGAGGTCAGCAATCAATGGGTGGAAAAACTGAGGTGTATTAGCCCACAGGACCCAGATGGCGTTTTCGCGAAAGTGAATAGCTTATTCCGCAGGAAGTCTCGAGTGAAGGTATCGAATCTTGAAGTCGCTAGTGATGAGATAAATCTTCTCGATAGAGCTGGTATCGAAATTGATAGTACGACTCCGGATAGAAATGGAAACAGGAATATATGTGATGGATTGCAGAAACTTGCCCTGATTGGAACACATTTTGAATTGGTCCATCTGCCAAACCCAGAGAGAAGGAATGAAATATTTTCGGAGGTCGTTGAAGCAAAAGTTTCCGACTTCAAATCAAGCCTGAACGGCCAATCAATTCTTCATTTCGATGAAACATTAACATCTGACCTCATACCGAGCTTGAATCTTATTGATTATTTTGTCAGCTATGAAGACTTGTTTTTCATATTTCGCAGAATAAACAACAAAAAATCATGTGGTACTGACGGTATTCCAAATATAGTTCTCCGACATTTGCCTGAGGTTGCTATTAGGAATTATTGCATATTGTTCAACAACATGTTGAACAATTCATATTTCCCAAATGAGTGGAAAAAGGCTAAGGTATTTCCGATCCTGAAGAAAGGAAAAGAATCTTCATGCCCCAAAAGCTTTCGCCCAATCAGCTTGCTGCCTAACATCAGCAAGGTGTTTGAAGTGATACTCAACAGAGCATTAAACGCCCACATTGAGAAATATGAGTTGATGCCGAATTGCCAATTTGGTTTTCGTGCCAGGCATTCGACCATACATGCAATAACGAAAGTAACCTCAGACATCTGTTGGAAACTAAACAACAAAGAATGTGTTGGAGCATGTCTCATTGATATGGAGAAAGCCTTCGATACGGTGTGGTTAGATGAACTAGTTTTCAAACTTCTTCAGGACAGGTTCCCCAGACACCTTGTCGCCATGATGTGCAATATGTTATACGGGAAATCGTTTGTTGTAACTGATGGAAATCTGACAGCAATGCGCGAATTCAAGGTCTTGAATGGTCTACAGCAGGGAACAGTTACTGCGCCCCTACTTTTCTCAATATTCATTCGCAAGCTATTGAACAGCTTTGATTTTAATGTCTCGCCAACGCGATCATTAGTAGCGTTTGCTGATGATCTGATCATCTATACGGCAGACCGAAAAGCTACAATAGTTCAGAGCAATCTTCAAAAAATGTTCAATGATGTGCAGCTTTACATCGACAATTGGCGAATGAAAATCAATGCGCAGAAGTGCGAAACAATTTTGTTTCGGACAACGCTGCAGGGGGCCAGTCAAGACCTGAAACGTAATTGGAAGGATTTCCACATCATGGCTGGTGAGGTTAGTTCAGAACGGGTTCCACATAAATCTTGTGTTCGATACCTCGGTGTTCATCTCGATCAGTATCTGTACTATACTGAACATGTCAAAATCATGCTCAGTAAAGCACTAAAAGTAGTCATGGCTCTTCGGCGACTCTTTCATTCCAGATACATTGATCAAAAAGGCAAAGTTATTTGTTACAAGACCCTGGTTAGGCCAGTTTTGACATACGGATTTCAGAACTGGTACAACCAGAGTGCTAGTACAATGGAAAGATTAAGAGTTTTCGAAAGGCAATGTCTTCGTGCATGTACTGGTTTGTACAGAAAGCCTGAGTCGGATTGGAAGCACTATATATCGAATAGAAAAATTTATCAAACCGCTCAAGTGACAAGAGTCGATATCTTCATATTGAAACTTCTTCGGAATCATATCGCAAGATCTGTAACTGTGAGTGAAAACCCTTGGATTTCACAGCCGTTCCACCCTATAGACGGGTATATTGTGACTTGCCTCACTACTGGCTTCGTTCCTCCAGAAGCATTCGTGTATTTGGACATGAATCAATATGTTTTTGATTCTGACGGCGTCCCAATTATATATCACATATACCGACGGGCCACCGATAAGAAGATAAAATATCCTCCGAATCTGAGTTCACGAGACCAACAATTCCAATGGAGATACTAATTTGCTAGATTCGTTGAGGCTGGTCGAGCTGAGATGGAGCAATCTAGGTATTGGTGGCTGAATGACAATGTCTAAATTATTCGTGTTTATTTTCGGTTTTTGTGCTTTTTCTCGTTACTTAGTTTTTCAGATTCATCTCATTATTGCTACATCTAGTATTGTTGTTTATTTGTATTATAAATTAGGTATAGGTTTCAATATAAGGTAATGTTTTTTTTTTGATTGAACTTATTTAGAATTAGGGTGTAACATATTAGGTATAGGATATAAGTTCATTGTTGTGTTAGTAGTATAAGTAATTTTTGAATAATGCTGATTGGTTTTTTCTCCTTTTTCCAATTGAATCAAAAAATATCTAAAAATAATAATTAATTTAAATTTGCAAGTGTATTTTTTTTCATTAAGTGTGTTTAACTGTTAACGTATAAATTTAGAGAGCCATTTGGGCCATTAAGTTTTTTATAGTTTTATTGTTTGGAATTTGCTTTATGTTCTTTTAAAAATTTATAACGATTGGTATAAAATAAAGCGCTTTTGACTTTGACTTTGAGAGGCTAGCGTACGATCAAGATTTATTCAATTGTTCATTTTCAGGACGTCGTTCGGCTGCCGTTGTTAATAAATTATTAAATTCCATCTCAAGACTTTGTCGTGCCTGTGAATTTTGTGTTGGAATTTGTAAAGCTAACGCCCTTGCATTCGCATCGAAACTCTCATTTAATGCTGATTCCGATCTTTTCTTTGCTGATGCACCTTATTAAGGAATTCGGATGTTTTCGCGGTGTTTTGCGAAAATCCCGCCATATATGGTTATCATATGATTTTAGTTGTAAATTATCTTATCTTCACCGACCGCTTTGCCTCAAATTACACTAGTTTAAATACACTTAATTTCTATTCACGAAATTCCGTCACCTTTCCACTGGCAGCCGAACCTCCGCGCGCTCTCCATGTGGCTGTCAAATCGACTTTTTCGTTGAATTTTCTGGCAATTCCCAAATATACAGTTGAGCCCTCACCAAAGCGAGCAGGGACATTACTAATGCTATTTTGAAAAAATGTATAACACTGCTCTAGCACTTTGAGGTCTGTCAGTAAAATGATATGTATGCTAGGAGTATGAACTGCTTGGATGACCATAGCTAATACATCATACAATCTATCTAATTTGGATGTGATGCTCAACAGTTTGGTGGCAAATTGTTCATTCAAAGTACAATCGAATATCTTCTACGTACCCCTGATAGCCGATTCAATAAAACACCGGTAAATAATCTCAAGACGTGAGTATCAACCGTCTTTAAGCCTTCAGGTTTTGCAAGTGTTTCCAACGATAACTGTAATCCGTTATTGATGGATTGTGTCTCTGCAGCTCTGACGAAGGGGCCAACAATCCAGCGAAAAGTGGTCCATATTCGTCCATTTAGTGATGATCGGATGCCTTAGGAGGTGATTGGAATTGAAGATATGCAGCTTGCGACGATGGCGACTGTGTTGGATGCATTTATTTAGATTTGATTATAATTTGGATCGAACTGAACATCATACCTTGGTATCCGCGCACACACTTCCTGCTTCTGGTATGCTGAGCTTAACTAAATCGGCTGCTTAAATTAATTTCACCGATTTTCTCAATTGTTGAGTAGACAGCAGCCGCGCGACTCACAACACACACTCTGCCACCATGTGGCTGTCCATTTTCCTTTTTGACATCCCACGACAAAATTGACGTGGGATGTGCAACCGTCACAACCGACATGAGATGCCAAGCCACATGGTGGCAAGGTGTGTTAGTAGTGGTCGCCAGCGGCGTCGCAAGATTCATTACAATGTGCCATCTGGTTCCATTTGCCAACCGATTCGAGCATCACCGCAACTATATTATCCGGGGTGAGCTCTCCCGCCTCCCTGTAGAGTTCCCTTCGCAGCCTGACCCATTTTGTACACGCAAAAAATGTGTGACAGGCATTGTCCTCCTCTCCTGGGCAAAACCGACAATCGAGGGACCGTGACTTACCGATCTTGTGCAGGTAAGACTGAAAACACCCACGCCCGTTCAAAAGCTGGGTCAGATAGAAGTCAGTCTCACCATGCCTTCGATTTAGCCACGGTCTCACATCAGGGATGAGGCGCGCAGTCCACCTTCCCTTCGTGCAATTGACCCAAGACTGCTGCCAGTCGTTGAGGGAGCGCTGTCTCTCCTCGCGGACATCCATCTCCCTCGCATCCTCGTTCCGGCGCAGGTAAATAGCGCGGCGCTCTCTAGCAAGGAGGGCGACAGGTATCACGCCTGCAATAACTCTCACCGCCGGTGCTGTTAATAATGCTTAGTGTTTTACATCAATGAAAATCAATTTAGAATTTGAAAGACATCAATTTTATAGTAATATATTTATTCGTTTTACTTTTTACTATAAATCAACAGTTTTTAAAATTTTGTTGTTTATAGTACTAAGTATTAAAATAAAAAAACAAAACAAATTACAAATTAATTATTTCAAACATAAGAGCATATTTTTAAACAATAACTTGTACTTATTTTGATTCGAATGAGATCAATTATTAAAAATATCAGTATCTAAGGACTAAAATATAAAAAATAATAAAGATTTCTCTTATATTATAAAGTAAGAGAGTTTTTTCCAGAGTTATTATCTTATTGAGCCTTTTTAAGAAATTAAAAAAACTATATATAAAAACTAGTTATTCTCTATACGACTGATCAGAATAGCAATTAGGACATATAAATGCTAGGCTTTCTTGATCTTCGATACATTGCAAATGGGCCCAATTCTTACGTTCTCTGTATTCAATCCATTTTTCACCCGGGACAGAGTTAGAATAGACATCACTACATATAATACAGTACCATTCTTGTTCGTCATCAGAAATGTCGTCATCTTACAAAACTCTTCTGTGAGCGGGGTTCTTAGTCGGTTTTTTTTTTGTTTACCTTTTCTCTTACCTTTCCCCTTAACCTTCTTTATAGTTCCACTTTCTTTCTTCTTATTTTTATTAGCCTGTTCTTCAGCCAAAGCATTTTTCTCTGGAGTGCCCGTAAGAATAGCTGTCTTTCTTTTACCTCCTTTATTATGTCCAATTAATCGAGGAGGTGCTTTAGGCAGTGGTCTTATTAACTCTTGTGAGAAAATTGGTGTATTTTTATCTTCTGTGTTGTTATCAGGTGATTCAGGAAGCTGAAAGATGCAGCAAGGGATAGGCTTCTGAGAGCACTGGCTTGTCTCTTGTTTTTGATTACCTGCTGGTTCACTTGTGCAGTCAACGCTGCAGTCGCTTTGCCCGGGAACATGCTGTAGTATGAATGGACTAGCCTCAATCTCAACATTGCTGTCCACATAATTTGATTCATCAAGCTATTCAGGAGTCCTTTCTCGATTGTTTGGAGGGACAGGTAAGTTGTCTGTACCTTAAGAGGGTGGGTTTTCTGGCATCGGGCGATCAGTGGTAAAAGACGGTGCATAATCTTCGTCTGTAAATACATTTGGATCAAAGGGCCTAATGCCAGCCTATAGCCGATATATTGATAGGTGTTGCTGCCAATGGCAAAGCGTATTTTACTATACCTGGTATTTCATAAATGTTTATAATCTTCCCGAGATTAATTCTCAGCCAGTTATTTTGAGCTTTAGAGCGGTATTTATTTATTTCAGGAATCAACTTACAGACTAGTAGTCCAATTACAAGTCAATTAATATAATATATAAATACAAACATATGAATTCAAAATGTGGCAGAAACTAAAGAAAAAAGATTACAATAAGATATTAAACATTAAGATTTATAGGAATATTTATAAATTTGAATTATAATTGAATTTTTGAATACGCCAAAAGATTGTGGTAGAGGAGCAAGACTTTGCTGGTTGTGCATACGAGGTAAGCGTAGCAAAGGAGAGTGGAAGAAGGTGTTAGTACGTGCATACGGAACCTGAAATTGAAGCGAGGATCTATTAGGGCGAGCAGCGTCGAATGTATTTATTCGCCTGCATAAATTTTGAGGTAAAAGGCTATGATGAAGCTTGAACAAAAGACATTCGTCAAGGAAAGATCGTCTGGACTCAAGGGTAGGAAGGTTCAAAGTATGAAGTCGGTCATCATAAGGGGAGTAAGGAAGGTTGAATTTGAAGAATGGAGACCGTGTGAATCTGCGTTGAACTGACTCAAGAGCATCGATGAGCTTCCTGTGGTACGGACTCCAAATTTGGGAGCAATACTCCAAATGACTACGTACTAGTGAGAAGTAAAGACACATGCAGGATGTGATATGTTGAAATGACGAAGCGGATTGTAAAATCAATCCAGTTAAGTGAGAGGCTTTCTTAATAATTAGAGCAATGTGGAGATCAAACTTCAGTTTACAATCGAAAAGCACACCAAGATCCTTGAAGGAGGTTACATTGTTCAAAGGGATACCAACAAGCCTATACGTTGAGAGAAGAGGACATTTTTTACAGGTGAATATCATCTGATGGCATTTGGAAACATTTAAGGAGAGATGGTTTGATTCACACCAGTCACTAAGACGCTGAAGACCGGTTTGAAGAATATCCACATCTAAAGGGGAATCAGTAACTCAAAAAATCTTGAAGTCATCAGCATACAGGAGACAGGGGAATGTGATAACAGAAGGTAGACCATTGATAAAAAGTAAAAATAGCAAGGGGCCAAGAATTGAACCTTGCGGAACTCCCAAGCTCGGGTGAAATGAAGAAGAGAAGCAAGAATTTAAAGTGACTACACATTGACGATTCAGGACATAGGAGAGAAGTCAGGAGTAGAGGCAACTAGGGACATTGAACCTTAAAAGTTTCTCGAATAGGAGAGAGTGATCCACTGAATCAAAGGCTGTAGAAAAATCCGCAAAAATAACGTCCACTTGTTGTTGTTGATCGAGGGCAGCTGCAATATGATGAGTAAAAGAAAGTAAATTTGCAAGGGTATACCTGCCTCTGACAAAACGATGCTGTTGGTCTGCTAAAGATGGCAGGACAAGTGGATACAGAAAATCAAAAACTATCTTCTCAAGAATTTTACTAAAACAAGGAAGAAGGAAAATAGGACGATAGTTTGAGACGATATTTTGATCACCAGATTTGAAAATAGGAAAAATGTGGGCAATTTTCCATTGGGCGGGGAAAACTTAGTCAAAAATAATTGTAAGGGGAACACAAAGCGAATAAGATAAAGATTTTGCTAGAAAACTTGGAATGCCATCAGGGCCCACACTGGTGCTGTTGTCAAGATTATTTAAGAGTTGCTCAACCTGCAAGGGGTTTGTACGAAAATTAGTAGAGGAAAAAGCGCAGGAAGATTGGTTGAAGGAGGGGGAATGTTTAGCCCTACCAAAAAAGGAAGAAAAGTAAGAAGCAGAGTTCGCAAGATTCTTGAGGAGAAGACGATGTCACGCCCTCTAAACTAAAATTATCAGGGACATGATGAGAGGTCCTTAAAGATTTTACATACGACCAGAACGCACGAGTTTGATTCGACATTAACGAAGTTTTAATGTTGTTAACATATGCATGAAGTGCAGAAGTGACAATTTTCTTGGCCACGGCATGATGCTCTTTAAATTTAACAAGGTCAATTGGAAGACCACTGGATAAGAATTTTCTGTGGGCAGCATCTTTAGCTTTAATTGCAGTGGCAATATCTGAATTAAACAAAGGAGCATCTTTAGGTCTTCTTGCGGATACACAGGAGTAAATTGCGAGATTAAGGATGAAAGAAACATATAGAGCTTATCAACACAATCTTCAGTGTGGAGATTGCTGAAGAAGGAATACCAATTCACGGCATTAAGGTTAGCTTCCATGCGCGATAAATCAGCTTTTAAAAAATTAAAGCGGGAAGGTCAGGAATTCTTCAAAGAACGAGAAGATGTGATTGCAAGCTCAAAAGAGAGCGGTGGAGGTGAGGATCAGGTTCGACAAAGGATGAGAGTGCCACCGATGTGGACAGAGAAGAAGGTAACAAGTTGGAAAGAACAAGATCAAGCAATTTGTTATTGGCATTGGGAAAAGTGTTGTATTGGGTGAAAGAACAGAGGGAAATAAAAGAAGAAAGAGCAAAAGACACGCTACCGCCAGAAACTATGGAGACATACAAATCATTCCAAACAATAGAGGGCAAATTGAAGTCACCACAGACCAATATAGGGGTAGAAGGGAAACGAGCATTAATGTAGCTCGAGAATTCTGCAAAGAATCGGTCGTAAACAATAGCAGGACTGTTACATGGGATATACTCAGATGATACGAGGAAGGAAAGAGAATCAGATAGAGAGACTAGCACAATTATACACTCAACAGGTGAAGATAGAGTGAAATTATCACACGCCTCCACCATGAGACTTACCAGTAGCATCACGGTCTCTATCTCTGCGGAAGACTAAATGGTTCGGAAGTAGCTCACTATTACTCATGTCTTCTGTCAGCCATGTTTCCGTTAGACAGATGATATTATAGGGAAAAAGGATGGAAGAGATGCGGAATTCAGTAGTCTTAGTTCTCAGGCCACGAACATTTTGGTATTAGCAAGTTAAGAATGAATTACTAGGCGTAAGAGATGTTTCTTCTGGGGTGAAAGGACACAGGATGGTTCCGCTTACGAATCGGAGAGAACTTTTTGACGAATACGCCAGGTGGCCAAAATTTCTTATCAAGCAAGATATTTAGGTTAGCTGGAACAGTAATTTTAAAAGACACAATCAATCTGTTCGTCTTTCCATCAGGCGTAAGCTTGGTGCGCTGGAGCAACTCAGGACTAAAGTTCAGTTTGTACTTTATATGAGCGATGATGTCTTCGACTGGCGTGCTATATTCTAATCTCGAGAGAAATATTTGTAGCGGTGGAGATATAGCACGCAGGGGGCGCCAGGTTTCATTGCAGTAATGTTTGTCATCATATCGCCTCCAAGTGAGGGCCCCCGGCTGGCAGATGAAGATCCTGGTGAGCCCATACTTCTTATCAACAATTCGGTATCAGCATTACCTTGAGCTACAAGTCTTGTAAGAGAGGTTTCAGGTGGGCATGAAGACTTTGAGTTTATCCCGATACCAACTAACCATTGCGATGTTATAGAAGTCGGCTGCAGAAGTTCAGGTTGCTGCTGATTAGATGTATATTGTAGATGTTTTGATTGTGCTTGTTGCTGTAGTTGTCGTACATGATGTTGCTTTTGAGAACCAGGTGACAGTTGCTGGTGAGGTTTCTTTGATATGGCTCCCTTGCTGGCATCAACCACAGCACACACATCAGAGCTCTTGGCAGCAGAAGTTGGCGATAGTGCAGGAGGATTGTTCACTGGGCAATCCCTATCGTTGATTGAAGGAGTACATACTTTGCTGCGAATTACTTGTAAAATTTTTGATTGCTCTTTTGATACTCTGAGCGCATCTGAGATTGTCCCTCCACGACAGTCATTACACCCTAAGCCAAATTTAGTCTATAATACGAATTAATCTATAGATTTTGCACATTATTAATAGTTTCTAAGAAGTGATTTTTTATACAGCGGCGGCAAGGCACTACCAACCCCACTTCAGGGCAAGTTGCTGAGGTCGGCTGTGACGTTGATAATGCTAGGTGTTTTACATCAATGAAAATTAATTTAGAATTTGAAAGACATCAATTTTATAGTAATATATTTATTCGTTATACTTTTTACTATAAATCAAAAGTTTTTAAAATTTAGTTATTTATAATACTAAGTATTATAATAAAAAAAACAAATTGAAAATTAATTATTTCAAACATAAAAGCCTATTTTTAATCAATAGTTTGTACTTATTTTGATTCGAATGAGATCAATTATTAAAAATATCAGTCTCTAAGGACTAAATTACAAAAAATAATAAAGATTCCTCTTAAATTATAAAGTAACAGAGTTATTATCTTATTGATCAGTCTCTTGAGTCTTTTTAAGAAATCAAAAAAATATATCAAAACTAGTTATTCTCTAGATGACTGTACAGAATATCAATTAGGACATATAAATGCTAGGCTTTCTTGATCTTCGATACATTGCAAATGGGCCCAATTCTTACGTTCTCTGTATTCAATCCATTTTTGACCAGGGGCAGAGTTAGATTAGACATCACTACATATGATACAGTATGATTCTTATTTGTCATCAGAACTGTCGTCATCTTGCAAAACTCTTCTCTAAGCGATTTTTTGTTTGTTTACCTTTTCTCTTGCCTCTTCCCTTAACCTTCTTTGTAGTTCCACTTTCTTTCTTCTTATTTTTATTAGGCTGTTCTTTGGCGAAAGCATTTTTCTTTTACCTCCTTTATTATGTCCAATTAATCGAGGAGGTGCTTTAGGCAGTGGTCTTATTAACTCTTGTGAAGCTGGAAGCTGCGGCAAGGGATAGGCTTCTGAGAGCACTGGCTTGTCTCTTGTTTTTGATTGCCTGCTGGTTCACTTGTGCAGTCAACGCTGCAGTCGCTTTGCCCAGGAACATGCTGTAGTATGAATGGACTAGTCTCAATCTCAACAGTGCTGTCCACATAATTTGATTCATCAAGATATTCAGGAGTCCTTTCTCGATTGTTTGGAGGGACAGGCAAGTTGTCTGTACCTTAAGAGGGTGGGTTTTCTGGCATCGGGTGGTCAGTGGAAAAAGACGGTGCATAATCTTCGTCTGTAAATACATTTGGATCAAAGGACCTAATGCCAGCCTTTTTAACGTTGCATATATTGATAGGTGTTGCTGCCAACGGCAAAGCGTATTTAACTATACCTGGTATTTCATAAATGCTTATAATCTTCCCGGGATTTATTCTCAGCCAGTTATTTTGAGCTTTAGAGTAGTTTGTTTTAAAAGGGTCATTGACACCAATAGCCAGGGGTTGCAGACGGTGGGTACAGTGTGGTGGGAACGATAATAATATCACAGAATTTCTCTTGGCCTTTTCAATCGCATCAATATCAATGTGAGATGCATGATTGTCTAAGAGAAATAGCACTGGCTCTTCAGTACTAGGCTTAGTGTATTTTATGAAATGATTCATAAACATTAAGAACTCTGTTCTTGTCTTCTTGATTCCCAGCCCCAATACACTCAGGAGGACCGTGGCGTATAAACAGGTCTTTATATTTCAAACGTGGGAATATAAACATCGGTGGAATCGAGTTTCTCAGAGCACTTACCGCTAGCTCGACAGTGAGTAGAGTTCCACGCTGAAACAATTGCTCCTGCTTGCTTTGTTCCCTTTTCAGCTACAATTTTCTTTGGTTTCAGCACAGTCTGGACACCATTCTCGTGCAAATTTCAGATACGAAAAGGAGTAAGATTATGCTTTGTAATCAAGTCGCCCAGTTTCTCAAAAAATTGATTCACGTTATGGCGGTTGAATGAGTTCACGCGTCCCGCACTGGTAGCTTCGGGTGTTCTGATAGAAAGTGTAGAGTTCCTCTTCAGAAAGTTTGTCAACCAATCTTTGCCAACCTCATCATTTGTATGCCAAGATGGTGGGACTGGTACGCAAGTTGTCGTACTTCTCCTGGTACAAGACCGAAGTAAATAGAGGCGCTAGTCTTGGTTTGTATCCAACCGCAGGAGTAAGTCCACTTGTTATTTTTTTGACATAGCGTTGTAGTATTGTGTGGCGAATTTGTAATTCACGTGCAACAGTTTTTAATTTGAGTCCATCTTTGATGACTGCATCAACAGCCCTTTGTAAAAGATCCTGAGATGTAGTCCCCTTTTGAGTTTTTCGTTTGTAGGTCCTCATTCTATCAAAGACAATACATGCAGTATAAAGTATCATGTCAAAAAGTATTTTCTTTCTTTCATGAGTGCTTATGTAAACATAAACAATATTGAAACAATAAAGATTGCTTAGGGGTTGGTTGTGCCGGGGCACAAGCAGCCCCACATGAGCAGCACAATTTATCCCGCTTATGAGAGTGTGATATTTTTTCTCACATATAAAAATCACTCCGCTCAAAGCATTACACTGCATAACAAACTAGGATGAATAACAAACATTTTACTAAAACTCTCATATGAAAAGCACGAATAATGTTAGCTTGCGACCAAAAAGTATCGAAACGAAAATATTTACTTACGTGGCGCTGGAGGACTCTCACATGCACTTCCACTCGGTCCGCGTCGCTGATACAACTAAAATGACAGCCGCGTGTGCCCAACTGTTAGACATTCTGCGACACAAAACGATTGTATATCTATCTGTTTCTGTTTTCGAGATATTCGCGTCGGCACAATTTACCCCCGCACTACCAGCCCCGTTCTCCCCTACCATCGCGACCTACTCTTGGACCAACCTTCCTTTTTTTATTTATTTTCTTTATAAAAAAACATTTAATCATTTACCTTGTTTTTTTTATTCCCCGTCATATTGGTTTTACCTTTCCTATCCTATTTTTAAATGCAAACAAAAAAAAATATCTTTCTAACTAACAAAATTTCATTAATTACTTCTCCTTAACAAAACTTCATTTTACACCTTTTTACTAACAACATCTCATTCCTTTCTTCCTACTAACAAAATTCTATTCTTTATTTCCCACTAACAAAATGTTATTAATTAATAGACTAACAAAACTTCATTCTCGCCTGCCTACTAAGAAATTTCCTAACATTGTCCGTTAAAAACAAGTTGGGTAAAAAAAAAACTACGCTTATATCAGAAGGGTTTTGTACTTAACCTACGATATGCAGACATATAGAAGGATTCAATTCAAGAAAACCCTAATAACATGTACAACAAATATATTTTTGCTATAAAAGAAAAACCAGTGTTACTTCATTTTAACTGGCCCAAAATTTTGTTGCAATATTGCCAAAATCATTTACTAAGCCGAATCTTAAATGTCTTTTTGTTATAATACATATATATATTTGGAGAAAATACAATCAAAATTGTCGTTTCTGTGTAATGAACATAAGCAGTCGAGCAGCCCGTGGTGATCAGGAGTGGCTCCTCCTGAAGAGATAAGGTGGTTTTACTAGTGTAAAGTAAACTACATCCGTCAAGTTTCCATCCTTTAGGCAGAGATGAGTGGTTCACTTCAGCCACTTTAACATCTTTAGGTATGACATTCCCCTTGTAATGCAACGGCCTTCTTCGGAGGAAGTAACGGTTGGTTTTTGTGTAATTTTTGCGTTTGTCTCAAGCCTCCGGGTCAGCTAACTTTAGAACATTTCTAAAGATAATAAAAACTGATCGGTACGTCTCGTAGAGTGGAGTACGCGTGATATACATTTTGTAGTGTAGCTTCGTGGCTCGACAAGAACCCGCTTCATATGATCCCGTAAATGCTAGTTGTCAAGCACGTGTACTCGGTCGTTAAGTGAAGCTAGTAAGCTGAGCTTGGTGTTTGTTATAGCTCGCTGACACTTGTGCCAGACAATCGCCACCCGTGTTCTACCCGAATATTTGTTAAATCATTACATCTGGTTCGATGGAAAGCCTGTGTAGTAGAAAAACCATATATGATTGTTGTATTTGGAGCAAATACAAGCGGGAATAACTTCGGAACATTCTATTAAAACTTAAAGAATATAAGAGCCTTTTAAAGGACTACTTAAAGATCTGCTTTCATTCAATTTAATCATACTTATACAGTTTTACTGGCGATTATTAGCAATGTTCGACGAATTCGAACTTATTTTTTTATTGGATCCATCACCATGATTTTTTCACCGATTATTTTTCCCTGCTTATCTTCAGCTATTCATAAATAAATTCAATCAAGTGTTAATAGCATGTACCTTAAATGATGGTACGGGAAGATAACACAATTTTAAAGTCTATAAAATTCTCATTTAAACAGCCGCCATTTCTTTACGATATTGGATATCACCCGTTGAACAAATTCTGAAAGATATTCATTGTACATATGATTCCTGAACCTTTCATGCAAACCCATAGCGTCTAAGTTAATTAAAAGTGCATATTTTGTAGTAATCGAGCAGTTGCCTAAGCTTGAAAAACATTCCCGAGCAAAAATACCATTTTTTTACTCAAAAATCCTAAATATTCTCTTATTTTTATTTGTAATTTAAAAATTAAAAAATTTAATATAAAAATATTTTAATAATAAAATGTTTTTTTTATTATGTCTTACTATTAATAGTAAATTTAAAAAATTCGAAATAATAATTTATCAAATTTAATCTTCATTCTAAATTTTTATGTACCCATCATATAAAAAAACAAATGAAATAGAAATTACAATAAAAAATTTGATGAGGGCAATTTATAAAAAGACTTGCAGTTTTATCTCGTGGGAAAGAAACCACCATTGCCGCCATGCAGAGGGCTTGCCAAGTAAACCTCCGTTGCCAGCATGCGGGAGTCTCATGGAAATAAGCAACGAGGGTGCATGAGTTGCAGGAGGAATGTCGACGTCATCGTTGTTGTGTGCTCTAATTTGTTGTTCAGACTAAAATTTCATTTTGCTGCCAATATTGAATCAATCCCACGTTCATTTCACATCCTGTCTGTGATCTGCCAATTTTAAGTGTTTCTCCCATCGGTCTAAGGCAAAATGTGCGTACATTTCGCACATCGGGCGGCGTCTCGGAGAAACCGATTTGGATTTCATTTTGCACCGTGCTCATGGTTCACAACAGCAACCGAGAAAGAAAAAATTTCCAGTTTGAGCTGAAACCGTCGCGTACATGTTCGCCGAACCATTCTGTTTGATGGGTCATCGGGCGTGGCAGATCGAATTCGAATAATTGTCCAGCCAGTACGAGTATCGGAAACCCACGATTCAATTACGGTGAAAAAAAAACCAGGAAAATTATGAAAACTCTATCGGTGCAACATCATCCCCCCCTAACTAGCAGTTTTGTTGAGTCCCTGCACAATGTCCAGCCAGGATTTGGCTTTTTGCAAAAGGTTCTTGACTTGACCCGTCCGCGAGCCTTTCCGATGTTAGAGCCTGCCATGGTCGCAATAATCGGATGAGTGAACGAGCGAAATCGTAACTTGCAAGTGAAGAAGTTTTGTGCAATTGGTCGTGGTCGAGTTGATGAAGCTCAACATTCAATCATCAGACCACATTGTTGCATTACAAAGATGTGATTTAAAATAATCGGCAAAAGTCGTAGATAAATTATCGGTCAAATTTCCTTAGTTATAATGATAATGTGAATTTACTTGGCTTACAGTCGCTAGATTCCGGTAGTGAAGAAAAATTATAAAAGACTTTTGTCGACAATAGAATATGCCTCTTTGGTTCCCCAATATAAAAGCTCAATATAATTCGATTGTTGTCGCTGGCATTTAATGCAGTAATGCAGGCAATTGTGACGGGTTCGCGTGAATGTAGCGTGGTAAAAATGTTGATTCGTTCTCCCCGGTATTTATGATTGAACCAAACAAATCTGGTCTTCATCCGGGCAAAGGTGGTGTCGCGATCTGTTTTTTTTACATCTCCTAGGTGAAATTCATAAGACACATTTTGCATTGTGCGCGGAACCTATATTTTTGGTGTACGGATAAGCGAATTTTTCCATTTATATGGGAATTAATCTTATATACGAGCAATAATCTGTGAGCTTAGTTATCGAAATAAGATAACATGGATAAAGTTATCAAATACTGTGAATCCGAACGTGCATTTTGCTAAGGATTCAATTCGTCTAATTGATATTTGCAGCAAACCCGATCGCAGGGGGTTTCAGGAGATCGCTATTGCTACCGCCATTAGATTTTTTGAATGAAATTTAAATTAGAAAATTTTCGTGTTCGCAGGCCTTTCCCAACCCATCAATGCTCGTCGGACAAGGATTGGGTAAGTACTCCTATTTCTTGCTTACTTTATGAATTAAAAGGAAATGAAAAAAAAACAAACAAAAAAAAATTTAGTTGTCGCTGGTATGAAATTCGGTATTTTTCGATTTTTCTCAATACTAGTAACTGTTTCGAAGCAAAAAAAACATGTGATAAAATAAATTTAGTAGATAACGATGATAATATTACAAAATAATTCGTATAAACGATAAAAGTGAAATCTACCCACACCTCAAATATATAAGATACCTCTAGCTTTATATATTGGTTCCATGATTGTTGATTTTTTTACTGATTTTAATAATTTCGTTCAACTTTCCTTTTCAATCTGTCTCTCAAATCTTTTTTTATTTTGCATTTGTTTTCTTCCGACAATATTTTAGTGATTATCAAATACGACTAAAATGTTTGTGATGAATTGAATGGAATAAAGATTAGTAGTTAAAAGAAAAGAAAAACTCGGCCTTTCTATTTAGCTGGACCCTTGACTAGGTATGGCACCCGCCACGTTGGCTGACCCCTCCACTTATGAGCTAGCCATCGGGTGAGCTCATCCCTTTTCTTTGCGTTGCAGGTGCTCTCACAATGTAGAATGGCTTTACGCTTGAGTTTCCTATTTACGCCAAAGTGTTATGTGATTCCATCATATAAGACTTTAACATAAATTTAAAACGTCAATATTTTTCATTTAAAGTGAAAATTCATACGAATTATGTTTGTATGAATTTTTCATTTAAATATAAAATTTAAATGGAAAATATATGGCCGGGGCTACAATTGATCCTGATACGGATGGGGGATGGTGCGAGGGGGCACCACTTCCACCTGTATGCCCTACTCTTATTTGGGGGCCGTAAGTATACATGGTAAAGATGAGATCCTCTCGAGTCTTGCCCGCGTTTGCCAAGCCCAGTCTGTCATTTGCTTTGGCAATACCTTGTAATGATTTTAAGTCTAAGTCCGAACGAGGAACCGACCTCTCATCGGTTCTAGACGTTAAGTCTGAGTAATGCCAACGGATGGTACCAACCGGTCAACCAATTCCGTGCACCGTAATCCATTTTCACGGCGGCTGCTTGTCGGCCAGCTAGATCGGAGAGGATTTCGGTCGCGGGTCTCCAAATGGATTACGCTCATTTACAATTTTTCAGCCACCATGAAACGCCCGTTTCAAACGCGTCAAAAACACAATCATACGGAGAAGAAGCCTACTTTACGTTACTCCGTATTTCTTCATCCATCCAGTCAAAGTACAAAAATCTAATTTCTATTTCGCGTTCCCAAATTTTACCGACGCGGTACCGAAAAATATACTACGTTAACGTAAAACCGAAAAAAACTACGCTTGAGAAAAACCAAAATCAACTAAGGTACCACGTACCGCGCGCGACGCGAAACCGACCTCAGCGGATTTTCTTAAACCCTACCCTCGCGACGGCATACTTACCATGCACTCTATTTCATTTATGATTTAATTAACTAAGTGTCAAACATTAACTAAAATAAATACTATAAAGGGTATAAATTGAAAGTAATTAAATATTATTTCAAATGAACATGCATACCGGCTCTGAATCCTCCAGATACTTGTAGTTTTTTCATTTTTTATTCACAGTCTGTATATTGAAAGTGCATCGCAGTTGTAAAAGAAGTAGTTCTAGAATATCCAATGGCGTGACGCACGATGTCCCATTTCAGTTTACTCAGCACATATAATTCCCAATTTAATAAGTCACGTTTTAAAATTCTGTTTTATATAAAACGAATCAAGTCCGCGAACATTCCACGACAACTTGGTTCACGTAACTAAGATACTAGCAACAAAAACTCGTTGTTAAAATGTGTAAATGAGTTTTTCCTAATAATATCGCTGCCAAAAATCTCCATCATCCATTCAAAAAAAATTCTTTTCCATAGAAATGCTAGTTTTTCCTGCCGAATTACACCGGAGCGGATTGAAAGTTGACACATTAACGATGCTTTATTCGAGCTCCAATTCAAAACTCCACAAGTAGACCCTCCCCTTCTCAAAGCAGCACAACCCTTTAATTTTCCCGACACAAGATGGTTGACCTGATATTGTCTCTGCATACCAATCTTCTTTAACACCCACAATTCTTCCACATTTAGTATTCTTCGGTTTCTTTAGACTTCACTCAATCTTCCGTTATCTTCGTAATTCAGCACTGAAGTTTTCATGTCAATCCGTTTCTGTGGAACTCGATTGATCGTCTGATGCAACATAATTGAACCGAATTCGCTTTCACAGATCTTGTCGTACGTACGCTCCATCACGACGATATGGAAAAATGCCTATTCGTGCATCCATGACGGGCACTCATTTTGACGAATTAAAAAACACTCTTGCTAATTCAACAGAAAAACTCAAGGCAATATCGGCAAATATTCTTTACGTCCGCAATTTCCACAAAACCAACTCAAACAATGTCTGTTTGTGGGGCATACAACAAATTCTTGCGAAATCAAGTTGACATTCAACTTGAAATTGTATACTTTCGCTTTGTACTGCAAATTACTTCGCACCTTGATAACTGATCAGTCACAGTAAAAACAAATAAATATTTCGATTGAACGGCGATAGTCATAAATGTCCAATAAGGTAAATAATTACAGATTATTCACCCCTTTGGAAGTCAATTTGAGGTTATGTTTATATGAGGTGTTACGCGTCGGAAAACTTCATGCAATTTACAAATATCCTTTCACATTACACTGTTTCAATATAGCTATATAACTCATCAAGGGAAGACTCACTGACGCGATTCGTGCTGCTGGGGACCTATCTCCTCGGCAGTACGGCTTTAGAGCAGGACGTTCTACCATTGATGCGATTGCAGAGGTGGTGAACGCGGTCCAAAAGGCAGAGGCATATAGTCGCACCAAGCGACGGATCGTCCTGTTGGTGACACTCGACGTCAGGAATGCCTTCAACTCCGCTAGATGGGTGGATATTCTGGACACGCTGGAAAACTCTTTTCAAGTTCCAGAATATCTAATGCGGCTTTTGAGGAACTACCTAAAGGACCGAAGCCTGCTCTACGACAGGACACAGGGCCAACGAAGGATGGAAATTACATCGGGTGTTGCCCAGGGATCTATCCTTGGTCCGGACCTGTGGAACGTATCTTACGACGGGCTACTGAGACTTGAGATGCCAGATGAGTCGCGCTTGGTCGGCTATGCGGATGATGTTGCGGCTCTGGTCGCTGGACGCACCGTTGAACAAGCGCAACTTAGGCTAGGTATGCTAATGCGCTGAGTGAGGGACTGGATGACTGCTCGCGGGCTCAGTTTAGCACTGGAGAAAACCGAGGTGGTCATCTTGACAACAAAGAGAATCCCTAGAGTAAGGATGATCAGTATTGGAGATATACAAATCGAATCGAAGCCAGCGATGAAGTACCTGGGGCTACTGATCGACTCGAAGATGAGTTTCTCTGAGCAAATCAGGGCAACGGCTGAGAAGGCTGGTTCGGGAATATCGGCCCTGAGTCGACTTATGGCCAACGTAGGGGGGCCCAGCCCATCAAGAAGACGCCTCTTGATGAGTGCTGTAGGGTCAGTGGTACTGTACGGAGCAGAGGTATGGGGCGACGCTCTCAGCAAGGAGGTATACCGAAAACGATTGGCACAGGTACAGAGAAGAGGAGCACTGAGAATTGCATCTTCGTATCCAACAGTCTCTGACTCGGCGGTGAGAGTGATTGCAGGCGTGATACCTGTCGCCCTCCTTGCTAGAGAGCGCCGCGCTATTTACCTGCGCCTAAACTATGATGCGAGGGAGATGGTTGTCCGCGAGGAGAGACAACGCTCGCTCAACGATTGGCAGCAGTCTTGGGAGAATTGCACGAAGGGAAGGTGGACTGCGCGCCTCATCCCGGATGTGAGACCGTGGCTAAATCGAAGGCATGGTGAGACTGACTTCTATCTGACCCAGCTTTTGAGCGGGCACGGGTGTTTTCAATCTTACCTGCACAAGATCGGTAAGTCACGGTCCCCCGATTGTTGGTTTTGCCCAGGAGAGGAGGACAATGCCTGTCACACATTTTTTGCGTGTACAAAACGGGTCAGGCTGCGAAGGGAACTCTACAGGGAGGCAGGAGAGCTCACCCCGGATAATATAGTTGCGGTGACGCTCGAATCGGTTGACAAATGGAACCAGGTGGCACATTATGCTCGGGCAGTCCTAAAATATAAAAGGGACTCACAGCAGCCGGAGGCACTGGGGCTGGGGGATCGCTCTTCTGGCAATTCCTCTTCCCCTCTCCCCTCCCGCTAGGAAAGGGACTCCCTAGCTTGAAGGCACCCCACGGCGTAACAAAACGAGACCTGGCCCGAAGTAATGTGTCAAACGGTTCCAGGCTAGGTTCTCAGATTGACAGGGGAGGTGTTTAGTGGGTAGTCCAAGGTTATCCACCATGGGAGTCCCACACTGCCAGACTCGGCGGGCGTAAATGCCTTCACCTCCCTACCACAAAAAAAAAAATATATATATATATAGCTAGAATATTTTAATCATCTAGCACTATTGCAAATATGATGAAATTTATTATCCGAACCGAACAAATAGCCAAATCCACAAGTCGGTGGCAGATTGTTCATTCCTTTCGGGGTCAAGAGATCTTAATTGCCCAATACACAACTGGAATACCTTATTGATGGCTTGTGTCTCTGCAGCTCTGACGAAAGCGGCCAACAATCCAGCGAAAAGTGGTCCGTATTTGTCCATTTAGTTATGATCGGATGCATTAGGAGGTGATGGGGATGGAATGTATGCAGCTTGCGGCGATGGCGACTGTGTTGGAAGCATTTATTCAGATTTGATTATAATTTGGATCGAACTGAACATCATACTGCTGAGCTTGCTACATATGCTGCTTAAATTACTTTCGTCGATTTTGTCAATTATTTGCCTTCGAGTAGATAGCAGCCGCGCGACTCACTACACACACTCTACTGCCATGTGGCTGTCCATTTTCCTTTTGACATCCCACGACAAAATTAACGTGGGATGTGCAACCGTCACACCCAACATGAGAAAACGAGCCACATAGCAGCAAGGTGTGTTGGTAGTGGTCACTCAACGGCGTCGCCTGATTCATTACAACCTCCCTTCAGTAGGTTACCTCGGCCTCGACATCGTCGAACCGAGTGCTACGAACATTTAATTCGCGAATGCAAAATTTTTTTGTAGTGAGCCCTTGTGCTGGGGAAAAGAACCCGCCCACGACACCGCAATGCTAGCCTGCCAGCGCATTTGCACGTCCTCAGATAAGGCCAATTTCGCCAAGCACCAACATCTTCGCACGCCGGGCAGCAGACTATCGCTGCAATTCTTTACGGACAATGTAATATCCTTCTATTTCACTACAATTTTCCCAAAGCAATGCATAGTTACTGTTGTAATACAGGAAAACTTAAACCCCCATAACTAAATTAATTACTATTCGATCTTTCTGAAATTTTTAGTACTGATAGAACTTAGAAATTGACATTTACACATCAAATTCATTGAATTTGTGTGTGCCCTTACGATTTTATTTAAGAAAGTGTAAAATACATAAATCATACTATTACTAACAAAGTTGAGTGAACTTCGATTTCTGACGCATTTGTTGTTGTTGCGCTCATAAAGGTCTACACTCATGATTTTTTCAGATTTTTACCGATGAAAGGTGTCCAATCGTACATTTCCCCTTCTCCTGTCTTCCTCGATACTGGCAAAGTAGTTTTACGACCTGTTTTTGGAAAGATCTCAATGAGACTTTTCATATGACATCCAACCTGACCACCTTTGAGGGAAATTTTTTTAAAGGGTCACGCCTCTATATGGGGGGACTCCCTTAAAACTTTCTGAAAAATTTTTTCACCCCATAACTTTCTAGAGGACCTTTCCACAAAGTCTCATGCTTTCGGAGAAAAACTGCTATGACCTACAGACAGACGGATGGACGAACACGGGTACCGATTTCAATAGGGTTTTGTATTTTCGTACAAGCCCCTAAAAACCATTAATGTAAACCTTCAAATTTCTTGCTCATTTGAACTTGCTCATTCGATGCATGGGAGATTATCCGACGGTGCTGATGCCGAGGACTCTCAATTGGGGGGTCCACTGAGACCCCAGGTTCAAGATCCTTAAGGCGCAGGGAAACTCTTTTTAACGTTGGCAAAGACAAAGGCAAGAACTAGCATTAGCTGCAGAGCTATTAGATTTCCATGCCATAAGCCACAATCAAACTTTCAGATCAACAGATTTTACTTCGTGAATGATTAAAACATTGTACGACTAAAAATTTGCATGTGCAAGGACAAAAACCGAAGCAATTATCTGTCATGTTTTTTTCACTAAATTTGCAGCTGTACAAATGTAAACGTAGAAGTTGTGCGGTTCAAGGGGTGGCCATTGCCACTGGACTGAGAAGTATTGCCACGAATTCTTGCTGGCAGATTATCCTGGACTCAAAATTCCTACCAGAGTCTTCCTCAATTTAAGTAGATAACAATGTTTACACAATCTCCTTAAATAATTTACATTTGTATATTCAAAACAAGTCGAGTAGACAGGAGAGTGTTCCTATCAGCGGGTTGGGTTAAAATCAATTTTTGTGATGTTTGGCATCAAGTAGCGGCTTTAATTCTACTTATATTGCATATTAGCAAAAAAGTTCAAACAAACCGATTTATGGAAAAAAAAGATAAAACTAACATTATCATACTGTTACTAACAAGGTTGAGTGGTTGACTTCCAATGTGGTCGTTGTACTCATAATGATGTTATTCCGTGATATTTTACAGATTTTCGCCACGATCGTTTTTAATCGCGAGGAGCGATGGATTATATTTTACCATATTTTTTAGCTCGTCTGGATGCTCAACTGTAAAACCCAACTTTTTAAAATCAGATTCTAAAATTTCGGATCAAAACTTTTCAGTTCACGCCCCTTTCGACTATTTTTGATAGAAAAAGGTGTAAAAGGTAATTCAGTATATTGTATATATGGAGAGGCCCTTCTGGAAAAGCCATTGAAAATTGTGATAAGACCGAAACGAACATTAGATAACCATTTTTAGGGTTTTGTACTAAAACACAAAACCCTATTGACATCACGACCTGTGTCCATCTGTCAGTCCATTCGTCCGACCGTCTGTATGTCACAGCAGTTTTTCTCCGAAACTGTAGAAGCTCCAGCCTTGAAATTTCGTGGATAGGTCAGAAGTTATGACTTTTGAAATTGTTGGGGTTGAACAAATTTTTCGCAGATTTTTAACGGGGGTCTCTCCATTTAGCGAGGTGACCCTTCAAACAAATTTTCCCACCTTTGGTAATCGAGTAGGATGTCATTGGAAAGGTCTTAATGAGATCTTTTCAAAACAAGTTTTAAAGCTACCTTATCAGTACCGAGGAGGGCAGGGTAAGCAGAAATGTATGATATTTGCGCGTACCCCACTCTGCGATTGGACACCTTTCATCCAAAAAATCTGAAAAAAAATCATAAATGTAGACCTTTATGAGTACAACAACAAAAAATACGTGAGAAGTCGAACTTCACTCAACTTTTCAACTTTGTTAGTAATAGTATAGTGGGGCCCAAGACCTTATTTCGGAGGATCCTGGGAGCTCGCTCAGAAAAATGGCGGCTATCTTGGGTGTAAGTGAGGCTTCCATGAGTCGAATCGCCCAAGAGGACCTGAGGTACACGTCCTTCGTAATAAAGGTGTGACAGATGCTGTCCAAGACTGCCACCTTCGTGATTTCTTCAGAACTGGGGCTCAAAAGTTCAAATATTGTCCGTGCATTTTGCCTCGCACTGGACCCCTATTACAAAAAATTACCTTTTTCAGATTCTGGAAGTGCTAAGACTTTTCATTGGATACCCTACTCGATACATTTAATGAAAACAATTTTTAAAGGGCCACTTCGTTATAAGGGGGAACCGCCTTAAAAAAATTTGAAATATTGTATTTGGTAAGACCTAAACTTGTGAGAGACCACCACTTCCGACCTTTTCACAAAGTTTGAGCTTTGTAACTTCTATAGTTCCTGAAGAAATTTCTTGTGACGCACGGATAGACTAACAGACAGATAGATGGAAAGACGGACGGACAGACAGGACGTAAAACTAGTAGATTTTCGTAAAATTCGTTTCCCAAAGCCCTAAAAATCATGGATCCAATAACAAATTACTTAGAGGTTGAAATTCGTTGAACTTTGCTAACAATAGTAGGATTTGGCATTTTTGACAGTAAAACTGTATATGTCAGTATCATTCTATAAGTTTTAATAAAATTTACATTTGAATTTCCTGCGATTACAACAATCATGTACGATTTTCCTACTACCTGGGCTTTTTATCGAACCAGACACTACATGTTTGATTGGATCTTCTTCAAATTTTCAGATAATATGAATAACAAAAATACATTTAAGATTCCGGTATCCGGAATGCTGGCTGGCTAAAATCGAGTTCTTTTAAAGCAAGAATAAATTTTTTGTACATGTCATGAAAGTTTTCCTTGACTTAACTGGTATTGTGGGGTCCGTGGGGTCCAATTTTACTCTTGCAGTATCGCTAGTTTTTCACTCACGAACACGCTCATCGAAATAACCTCATTATGTCACGGTTGTAGTGGGTGCCGGACGTTTATTGCTTTATCTTAATTAGATGTGAAGATATGAACTAGTTAGGGGTCCAAATGGACTCTCGATACTAAGTATGTGTTCTTTGTGTTAGGTTTAGAAACAATTTTTTTTTAGTTTTTCAGTATCTTGAAGCAAAAATAGCGCGATTTCTAAGTGACGATGAGATACGAAAACTTCTGGAGGATGAATCAAACTTTGAAACCGATTGTGAGCATCTGCCATGTGAAGTGTGTGACGATGAAATAATTAGTGACAGAGAAGATGCGGAGATTGTGAGTTGCTCGAATGACAGTGTAATTGTGCATGAGAGTGACTTCTCCGACAAAAGCAGCTCTGTTGAAGAGGAAGATAACACCGCAAACCCCGTCTTCTTTCGAGGTAAGAATCGATACAAATGGTCAAAAACACCTCTCAGTATTTCACGCACACGATTTTTTAATATTATAACTCATCTTCCCGGATTGATTGGAGAAGATCGTGGCAAAATAAATATGTCACCACTTTATTCGTGGCAGTTATTGATAACAGATGATATGATTGATATAATTTCCAAGCACACTAACGAGGAAATTACAGAGTTTTCTGAAAAGTGCACCAGCCAAGGAGCGCATACCAATCATGTGAATGTGTCGGAAATGAAGGCTTTTTAGGCTTGCAGTTATTAGCTGGTGTTTTCGAATGCGGACACGAAGATGTTGAAAGTTTGTGGGTTATGGATAGTACAGGAAGAGATATTTTTAGGATCACTATGTCTCTAAAACGATTTTTGTTCCTTTTGTCATCTTTACGATTCGATGATATTAAAACTAGAGATGAGCGTTAAGTCAGTGATAGAACTGCTCTTATTTCTAAAGTGTTCAATATATTTATAAAAAACTGTCAGAAATATTACTCTTGCTGTGAATATCTCACGGTGGATGAGATGTGATTCCCCATTTAAGGGAAGATGTTTGTTCGAGGCTTACATGAAGTCCAAGCCTGCAAAATACGGCATAAAGATGATGTGCCTCTGTGATTCAAAAACACATTATCTCTACAATGCATTCATATACAGTGGCAAATCCGATTCAAGAGAAAAAAACGAACTCGCTGTTCCAACCCAAACTGTGTTATCACTGGTGGAACCAGTTTTCAATACAAACAGAAATATTTCCGGAGATAATTGGTTTTCTACAATTGTGTTAGTCGACAAACTACAACAAAATGGATTGACATTCGTGGGGACTATGCGGAAAAATAAGCGTTCCACCACAGTTTCTGCCACTCAAAAGTCGACCCGTAGGCACCACTCTTTTTGGATTCATAAATGATAAAACATTGGCTTCATATGTACCAAAAAAAATCAAAGTGTAGTCATGATATCATCCATGCATCATGCCAAATCTGTAGACCAGCAAAGTGGCAAGCCTGAAATTATTCAATTTTATCACGCCACTAAGGGAGGAGTTGATTCCTTAGATAAAAAATGTGGTAATTATTTCTTTTCAAGAAGAACACAGCGATGGCCATTCGTTATATTTTCTGCCATTATGAATATTTCCACGGCTAATGGTTTCGTTTTGTGGAAAGCTTCGAATCTAGGAAAATGAATGAAACGCAATGATTATATCAAGAAAATTGGCATAGATTTGTTAGCACTATTTGTTCAAGAAAGGAAGGTTGAATGTTCTAAATTTTCTATTGACTTGAAAAAAAGAATAGAAAATTTTCTAGAGCACATTGATAATGCGGCAACATCTACAGAAGGCCAATCATCCAATTGCAGCCAACGCTGAAATATCTGGGCGCAAAAGGGGACGATGCTATTTATGTGACCGAAAAAAGGACCAAATACAATCCCTAAGGTGTATTAAATGTAGCGGATATATTTGTAAAAGTCATTCAGTAAAGACTGTAATGTGTACCAAATGGCAAACGTAAGTAGTCTGTAAGTTTTTCAAAGCAAGTGGTTTTTATTTTTTCAAAAATATTTTTAAGTTACATAATGCAAGTCGTTTTTTTCATGTATTATGTTAATTTTAGAGTAAGGTAAAGCATAAAAAAGAATTTGATTACGTTTTTTTTATATTTTCCTTGTTTTTGTTTTTAACGTTTTAGGTACAGACTGAAAATAATTACCTTAAGTCCAAGGCTGTATCATTATAAATGACAGGATTTATCATATAATTAATAAAAGTTGATTTTTATATTTGTAAAAGTGTGTTCTTTGAATATATAGAAACTCTTATCTTCATTAATTTATAGAACACGTTTTATTTAAATTTTTTCTATTGCGGCCCCCTTGGACCCTCGATAGCAAGAATTTAATTTAAAATATCGATACCAGCTAAGGGTTAAGTACAAAACCCTTCTGACATGAGCGTAGTTCTGTCTACTCATCTTGTTCTAATTGCACATCTTACAGTTTCTGAGGCAAGTTTCTGCAATACATGGATGGAAGGAGTGACGGAAATGCAGTAGATCTTGATAAAATTCGATTACAAAGCCCTTAAAAGTGCATATGAAATTTTAAAATAGTCACTCTCTTTAATATTTATTTTTGTGTCAGAATCGCATTTTCATATTACTTACAACCAATATGAGATAAAATCGCTAAAACATACATAGCAAGCTTTAGCTAAGCTTTCGCGTCGCGTTTGTTTCATGTGAACGAATTTAAATTATTCCGACTCGTTATCTGTTTATCCACGAGAACAAGAAATGCTCTATAAACAGTGTGGAAACATTATATTTTTCGCTTTCAAGTTCTCGCTTATCAAATTCTCGAGAAAAGTCGAACAAAAAATTGTAACGTTTTCTGTTTAGCTAAAGTTAACGTCTTCTTATTCAGATATGTATGATCATACATATGTACATATATTGCCTCTCATTTTAACTACGTCATATCTTCGGCGCTTTGTTTCGAAAAATTGATTGTACGTGCATAAGCTCAGAGCTCATTTACCTGTACTTCCGCAAGGTGGTAGGCGCTCCGATTGTCTGTAAACACACATGTTCGTGAACCGCAAGTTTTCGTCGCAGTATATTCATTCGTTAGAGGTGTCCACCAGAGAATCTTTGGATTTGTTGTCCACGTAATAACGTAATCCTGTTGGCATTTATTGATTATAACGATTAGGCGATTAGCATTTCGCAATAAAGCTAATAAACTGCTTACATTACCACCAAGAAGGAAAATTAACAACGAGAGAAGAATGATCACCATTTGCACTATTGCAAGTTTTTTCAATCGGAATGTGAAAAACTGTATGATTTGCACTGTTTGAAATACCGAAACTACTGTGGACTACAGTAGTAATTCTCTCTCCCTTGCATATGGTAGAAATTACTTGAGAGCTTTGAAAGTTTATTCTCGCGGGTGCAGTAACAAGCATCGCCGGAAACCAAAACAATTTGAATTTTTATAATTTTATTTTAGTGTTGTTGAGTGTATTACTTTCTTGTGCTCATATGAGTATTCTTTGTCGCGATCTCGACCTTATAACAAAGCATACATATACTATAGTGTATTTTACATATGTACATGTGTTCTGCTAATGCTAATAATTTACAGATTGAAGGCTTGTAACTTCAACTCGGGGAGTCCCCGATAAAGAAATCTTCAATGGTCAAATTTTCAACTTGTAGAGTGATGTAGCGGAGACATGGTGAAGTAAGCGAAATAATCAAGTAACTCAAACACGATTGAAAAGAAACCGATTAGTGAAGAGCATTCGCCAACCAGAAGGGTTTTGAAACTACTTTTTGACTTGCAGACCATTCATGAATAAACTTGCTGGACAGATTATTGGCATATATGTATGTATGTACATACACTGGCTCAATAAAGAAGTCGGACACATACCCATTTGCACTTGAAAAGAGATAAACAGTTCAAGAATGTATTTTAGAAAATATTGTAATGATTTTAATGCCTAAGTCCGAACGAGGAACCGACCTCTCATCAGTTCTAGACGTTAAGTCGAGTAGTGCCAACGGATGGTACCAACCGGTCAACCAATCCGTGCACCGTAATCCATTCTCGCGGTGGCTGCTTGTCGGCCAGCTAGATCGGAGAGGATTTCGGTCGCGGGTCTCCAAATGGATTACGCTCATTTACAATCTTCAGCCACCAATACATGCCCGTTTTCAAACGCGTCACTAAAACAAAACCATACGGAGAGGAAACCTACTTTATGTTACTCCGTATTTCTTCATACAACCAGTCAAAGGACAAAGATCTAATCTGAACTTCGCGTTCCCGAATTTCCGACGCGGTACCGAAGAATATACTACGTTAACGTAAATCCGAAAAAACTACGCTAAAGAAAACCCAAAATCAACTAAGGTACCGCGTACTGCGCGCGACGCGAAACCGACCCCAGCGGATTTCCTCAAACCCTACCCTCGCGACGACATACTTACCATGCACTCTATTTCCCGCTGAAAGAAAGGACCACTGGAAAGGAAAATCGTGTTTTGAGTTAGCAATTCATATTATTCTCTTTCAAGTAAAATAAAAAATTGTTTCCATTACAAGTAAATTGTGGAACAAAAACTAAAGAATTATAATAGTCTTTTCTTTTTGAAATTAGATGATAGAATAGTCTTTTCCTTTTGAAATTGGATGATGAATTTTCACCACAATTGGTACGTATCAATGTCAGTATACTTAAGTAACGCTGCTCTCATGTTTTCTTTTTCAACATAAACAGGAAAATTACATAACATTACAAATTTACAAAAAAATTATAATGTATATATATCGTCCACTTCAAAATAATGTTTGTTTAGTGTAAATCAACGCAATTTAATCTAGTCAATATTTCACTGGAATCTCTTTCTTTATTATACCGAAGCACTTGCAGCAGGCCGCGGAATATTTAACTTGTTTCTTCTATACGCGTTTGAACGGGAAGAAGAAATAAAGTCTACCGTAAAATAATTAATATTAGCTGTTTCCAAAATTTAAAAGCGCTTTAAAATAAAGGAAGATAACTTATCGGGTATATATTCTATTATACTTAATATTAATAAACGTCATTAAAATTTTTTTTTTTGCTAAATATTTTCTGAGAAATAATGTTTGTTGTTTTCATATTTCATTTACGATTCTTAAACTTCTCGTCTCAATTTTTTTTATATTAGATTTGAAAGTTGTGCTGTAAATTTTTCTTTTTTTGAATGGTACCTCGAGTTGAACCAACAAAATATAAATATTAAGGAAGGCGTCTACAGAGTAGAACGAATTTTTTTTATAGTCATTTCTAAATATAAACTAAGGAAGAATGAAATAGTTTTCCCAAATCGCCAAAGTGTTCTTTTCTATTCCGTTTGAATTGTTTCGAAGCAATCAGTGCATCATTATTTGCAAATACAAAGCAAATAAAGCTTCACCACATATTAAAATGTATTAAATATTTCTGCGCCGAATTCTGCAGCCAATATTTAGTTTAGATTTGGTTTACTCATACTTGTAAATTTAAAAGAACAGGTTATGCCTTCCTATTAGAGACTTAAAATTTTATCAATTTTCATGGCATTTTATGTTTTCAACATGAAAATAATTTGCATATGTTCCCACCTCATTCGTCTAAAAACAACACACTCTTATGTCGAATATTGTTTTCTGCTTGGAACTGCTATCCTCAAGGCTCTGATTCAAATCGCCCGCTCAAAACACATTCTAAGATTTCGCCAGAAGGAAATTCAGAAATTCTTATCCACTTTACCAATCTTTATCAGGACTCTTGACAAATCAACAGCACAACTTCAATCTTTCGCGTTTCTAATCACTACACCACGCATCCAAACCGAAGGTGCTGAACCGCATAATCTCGTATTAAACAAATCCCGCCCGCTCACCTTCTGATCTCTTTTCATAAATTGAGCTTTTTGAATTTCCATCAAAAGCCCATTCATCTTTGTTTGGCCTTCGTGATGAATATTACACCAAAATTCACAAATTATTGGATCAGCTTGTCGTAGTGCTGGTAAAATTAACAGTAATTATTGTTGGTGTGATACAGCGAAGTTATGCCCGGTTATATAGACACGATCATTGAGCGCATTTAAAATAGAACCTCTAAATTTCTTCAACATTAGTGGTTCTTCCAAACGAATATCCCAATTGGCCAAAACTAAAGCTTTTGTTGCTTGTTAGTTAGTTAAATCTGCTAGCCTTCGTCGTTTGATAATCGTTGATGAACCAACTGCCAATCGATCCTCTAATGGCACTTTGAATAGAACTGAATCGCTAACCCCATGATGCATATCAGATGGTGAATTTTCACGGGCTGCTCTTTCATCCAGCAAAGAATCCTTTTCGGTTGGTTCGTAAACTGATTCTTCGCAAACATGTGCAACCCGACTCTTCTTGGGTGACGGCCACTACGTACACACTTCACTGCCATGTAGCTGTCAATTCCTCTTGACATCCAACGACAAAATTGAAGTGGGATGTGCGCTCGTCACAACCAACGTGAAATGACAAGCCACCTAGCAGCAAGGTGTGTTAGTAGTGGTCGCCAGCGTCGTCGCATGATTCATTACAGGGCAGTGTCCACGATGCCCACCAGGCATGGGGAGACTGAAGGAAACTCTGCTTGGCCCTATGATGTTTTTTTTGTTGTTTTTTTCTCTTTCCCCTTTTTTTTCTATTTCTCTCAGCGTCGTAGGTCTTTGGCATGGTACAAACCCAGCTCCTTTCCGGACATGTCCGCAATGAGGTACCGCGTGGGACTTAAAACTTGTAAGACTCGACACTTCACGAACTTCTTATCTAGCTTGGCAGTGTAGTGCCGACCTACTTCACTTTGTCTAAAATTCCGTCGGTAGATCTCGTCGCCTGCCTTGAAGCCAGAAGGTCGGGATCGCAGATTGTACCCCTCCTCCCCCACCCGTCTACTGTCTTCAATCCTCTCCCGGATTTGTTCTCGTAGAATTTGGAGTTTCTCGTGCGGCTCCAGCACCACTATTGGGTCTTCTAAACCTTTCAACTGCCGCAATAGCCGGTACGAGTTTCCGTAGCAAATCATATGCTGGCCGAACACGGCAAAGTATGGGGAGATGCCTGTGGTGGAGTGATGAGACGAACGCAGGGCACAGGTGATGGTGGAAATCCTGCGGTCCCAATCCTTCTGATCCGGTTGGACGTAGGCCCGAATGGCGGCTATGAGGGTGCGGTTCAACCGCTCGGACGCATTGGCTTGTGGAGAATAAACGGCAGTCCGCTGATGCGTAATGCCATACTTTTCCATTAATTCCCGAAATCTAGTCGAGGTGAACTGAACTCCGTTGTCGGAGACCAGCTTCTCCGGTACTCCAAATATATGGAAAACGCGATTTTCCAGAAAACTAACTATGGGGCCGGTGTGCAGGTTTCGAAGAGGTTCCACAATCGGAAATTTGGACGAGTGGTCCAGGACCACGACAGCTCCCGTGTATCCCGAAGTCGAGCGAGGGTACGGACCGATGAGATCTATATACAGGCGCAGGAACACCCGCTCCGGTAGCTCGAATTTTCCCATCGGGGGCCGAAGAACAGAATTGGCGCTTTAGTGCGTTCACAGGCGGCTACGTACTATTTCACTTGCTGCGCCATCTTACGCCAAAAGAAGTAAGTCTTCAGTCGCCGAAGCGTACGACCATAACCGCCGTGTGCACTCAATGGGTGGTCATGAGCCCGCTGAATCAATTCGAAGGTCAGTTCTTCGGGCACCCATAACTTCCACTGTTCCTCTTCTTGAATGGGGTCTCCGGAGGCGTGTCTCGTCCGCTTGTATACAAATCCCTCCGTCACCCGTAGTTCTGGCAGCTGTGGCAACTGGTCCTGAATCGTATTCATCAGCTGGATATAACATGCTGACTTGAAGGCGGGATGGTCCAAGTCGATCCATAGGGGGCTGTCGTCCTCCTGGGCCAACTCGGCTCCTTCAGGGGCGAACATCCTTGATAGTGTGTCCAGTACCACGTGCTGACTTCCCTTGCGGTGTCTTATCGTGAAGTCAAACGCCTGTAATTTCAAGGCCCATCTGGCCAAGCGGCCGTGGAGATCAGTTTGGCTCATCAGCCATTTCAGTGACGCATGATCAGTGACGATTTCAAAGGGATGTCCTTCTACATATGCTCGAAAACGTTTCACTGCCAGCACAGCCGCCAGGCATTCCTGCTCCGAGACCGTGTAGTTCCGCTGGGCCTGGTTCAGCTTGTGGGACATGAAGGCTATAGGTCTCTCCTCGCCGTCTTGTGCAACCTGGACCAAGACTGCTCCCACCCCATGTTGACTCGCGTCACAATAGAACGGTTTGTCAAAGTCCGGGCTGTGCAGTACGGGTGCTGTAGTCAGACTCTTCTTTAGTTCTTCAAAGGCTCGCAAGCTGGGCTCTTCCCAGACAAACTTACGTCCCTTACGCAGCATGTCGGTCAAAGGAGTGGTAATGGTGGCATAGTCACGCACAAAATGCTGGTACCATCTGCATAAGCCTAGGAATCGGCGTAACTGCTTGATAGTCTTGGGTAATGGAAAAGCGTCAATCGCTTGCGTCTTGTCCGGATCGGTCTTGATATTGCCATGCCCAATGATGTGACCCAAATACTTCTCCTCCGTCATCACGAACTGACTCTTCTGTATGTTGATGGTTAACTCTACCCTCCGGATGTGTAGAGCCACCTCCTGAAGCAGGTCGATGTGTTCGTTAAAGGTTTCGGTTATAAGCAGCAGATCGTCCAAGTAAACGAAAACTTGGTGCCGTAAATGTGGTGGTATCACCTTATCCATAAGGCACGTCATTGTTTGAGGGGCATTGTACAATCCGAATGGCATGGTCACGAATTGATACAGGGGCTGACCTGGGACTGTGAAGGCTGTTTTCTCCTTTGAGCCAGGGTCTAAAGGAATTTGCCAGAAGGCATCCTTGAGGTCTAAGCTCGTGATGAAGTGGGCTTTAGGCAACCGACTCAAAATGCCTTCAATCAACGGTAGAGGGTATGCGTCCTTGACAGTGACGGCGTTCAAGCGTCTGGCATCTAAGCATAGCCGGAGCTTGTTCGGCTTGACAACTAAGGTGACCGGGGAAGCCCACGCGCTCTGCGATTCTTCGATCACTCCTAATGCTAGCATTCGATCAACTTCGGCATATAACAACTTTTCCTTCGCCGGAGATATGGCAAAATGTCTCTGTTTTATGGGTTTAGCATCCCCTAGATCTATTGTGTGTAACACCAGTGCCGTCCGCCCGAGACCTTCCTTCTCATCCGATGGAAAAGCCGATATAGCCGAGTCAAGTCGCAGTTGCTGATTCACATCCAGTGTATGTCGTAATAAGTGAGTGTTTTGAGTTTGGTCAGGAATAGTGGTGACGGACTCCAGGGTCGTGCCGAAAAACAGTGCCGGAGCCAAGTTAAATTTTCGAACGAAATCCACCCCTAGATAAAGATTCTGGGTTAATTGAGGTATGATGTAAAATTCCAGAGGCTTAGTTACTCCTTTAAAGGTGACATCCGTCGTAATTTTTCCCACTACAGAGTGAAGAGTTCCGTCCGCCGTGCTTAACCAGGTGGTAAAATGGTGGATTTGGTCCGCGTGCATTGCCAGTACCTCCCCTGCAAAATCAGCTGATATGCAATTCACACTGGCTCCCGTATCGACTAAACCTGACAATCGTTTTTGCAGGAGGTGTACTGATGCATATGGTCGAACGTCATCCCTCAATAATTCGTCAAAGTGTATGTCCCTCAGCACCTTCCTCGACTGCCCGACCCTTCTCCAGAAGCTCCGCAACCAACGCGTGGCTCGCTTTCTTCGCGGTGGGACAGTTGTAGCCAACTCCTCATGGGAGATGCGCTGTCGAGTAGCCAAATAATTCCGCAGTCTGACGTGGAAGGGCTTGACATGCCAAGGAACCTTCGCCTCGCTATCATTTCCCTGCGCGTTCGCCTCGACAAAGGATGATGTTGGTTGTGGAACTTCGGGAGAACTGTGTTTGGCGGTGCGAGTCAGCAGAATTGGGGTCATGTCTGGGGCTTGGTCATAGCTAGTGATGGGGTCAGCATTGGTTCATCCGGGATTTAGGAGTGCCGACGGGTGGTCGCGGCACTCGCTGGCAAGTTTTTTCGCAATTTGCAATTTGCGCAATCAGGTGCGTAAGTGTCTGCCTTCCCGCATCGGTAACAGAAGATCGTCGGTTCCGCTGGACATGCATAGAACCGATGCCCCGTTTGTCGGCAGTTCCAACAGACCGTCGGGCTTGTAATTGCTTCAAGGGATGGTCGATCAATCATTGCTTGGTCCTCAAGCTCCGGTGGTGCTCCGCTCCTCGGTACTGGTACTGGGTCAGCAAGTAGGTGGTCCGCTGCCATCAACTCCGCGGTGTGATGATTCCGTGGATTTGGTCCCGTTATGCGAGGTTGTGGACGGAAGGTACCTCGCCGCTCATCCAGCTGTTCTTGCCTACAGGCATGAAGGCGCAACCCCTGTATGGTGTTGATGGGAAAATGCAGAAGGCTGTTCTGAAGCTCCCAACGCATATTCTCTCTGATAATTTCTACCAGTTCGTTCTCGGGCATGGTTGTTCGTAAGCGAGTGCTCAATCTCACTATAGTTGTGTAGTACTGGTCAAACGGTTCGTGAGCGCCTTGTTTCCGTTTCTTTATTTGTTCCCTTAGTTCTCTTTCAGTGAAGCCATCATCAAATCGATTGCGGAAGGCTGCACTGAAAGAATCCCAAGTGGGACGTGGCGTCGGCTCCTTAAAACTCCAGTACCAGTCGGCAGCATCTCCGCTGAACAAAAGATGTGCATGCCGGAGGAAGGCCGAGAAATCACCTCCCAGGGTGCTGGATACTAACGCCTGAATTCTGAAAAGGAACCAGTCCGCTGATATCATCGCGTTGAAGCCCGTGAAGTTCAGGCGCCAACTCTCCATGATACGAGGCGTCGGGTCTCGGAAAGGTGTCCATGCGTTCCCGGGGGGAATCGCATCTTCGATTAACCTGCGGTAAGGGACTGCCTCGGGGACCAACGGAGGTGCGGTGCTGTGTCGTGGTCGATACTCGGGAGCTCTGGGGTCCATTCCCGAGTTCCTTGGAGGTAGGGTCCATTGATCAGCTGGTCGAGAGTGGGGCATAGCCACGATGGGATTGGGCTCCCAGCCAAGCGGAGTTCTCACGCGGCTGGGAGGTTGGCTCGTCGGGAGGTTCTGGAGCCTTCCCTCCAAGTTGCCAATCCTCTCAGACATGTCTCGCATTAACGCCACGAGGGTGTCAACGGAGTGGGTGGAAGGCACGGGTGTAACCTCGGCCGCGACAACTGCAGCAGGAACTTCCCCGCCCACGGCTCCTTGCAAGTCCATCAGTGATTGGGGCGGTTCGGCATCTGGGACCCCTTTCGCCACTGCTCCACGCGTCGGGATGGGCGTTCCGAGGGGGACGTCTACGGCGGTCCGCTCTATGGGTCGCCGGCATAGTGGGCAAAGCTCTGATGTTAGTAGTAGCTGTTGAACACAGGCACGATGGAACAGGTGTCCGCACTCCAATCGCACGCTGTGTATACCCTCCACTACGTCTTCAAAACAGATCCCGCAGTTAGCTGGTTGGACCGTTTTGGATCGGGTCCAACGCTTGTCTGGGGTTCGCTTTGACGCCATGTTGATGTTTAATATGTGTGTTGGCAATGGGTATTACTAAAAAAAAAGAAATGTAAATTACTCCTACTACTAACCTAATATATATATATATGAACAAGCTTAGAAATAAATTAGTGGCCGATAGTGGCGAGCTATGTAAGTAGAATGGGAAGAAAAAAAATGTATTTAATACACACTTTCCTTTCCAGCACTCGACTCCTCCAAAGGAAAATGAGAGTGCGTGGTAATCTGCCGAAGAAAGGGTGCTTTCGGTCGATTTACAAAAATTAACCCCATACCCACATACATTACAAAAGATCGTCTCTAACCTACGTTAAATGACTCGACGAGACAAGTGGTAGAGCTACCGTAACAGCTTAGTATGCGGTCAAAATTCCCGACGCGTGGAAGCATTCCGGGCTCCGCAACTCCAGCATACGCCACCGAACCTTGAACCGATACCACTCGTCTATCACGCATACGAAATAAGTAGAATCCTTCCGCGACATAAAGGCAAGGTAGCCTTCTATTTTCTTGAGAGTCCAGGCCGACAGAAGAAACCCCATCTGGCTGACAGTTCCATCAAGAAAATAGAAGGTCCTTACAGGGGTTAACCTGGGACAATACATCGGAAGGATTCTGTCGCGAGAAAAAAAAATCAAACAAAGGAGAGTGGAAGCTACAACTCACGTGAAGCGACTGCTAGTGTGTATCACACCACTCCACTGCTCCTGTTTGTGAGGCTCGAGTACCAAGGTACCTTACATCCTCCGTAAAGGACCAACTCGTCAGAAGACACGAATCTTTTATCCCCTTACGATGTTTTCAGGCCCCACGTTGGGCACCATTTGTAATGATTTTATTGTCTAAGTCCGAACGAGGAACCGACCTCTCATCGGTTCTAGACGTTAAGTCTGAGTAGTGCCAACGGATGGTACCCACCGGTCAACCAATCCATGCACCGTAATCCATTCTCGCGGTGGCTGCTTGTCAGCCAGCTAGGTCGGAGAGGATTTCGGTCGCGGGTCTCCAAATGGATTATTCTCATCTACAATCTTCAGCCACCAATACATGCCCGTTTTCAAACGCGTCACCAAAACAAAACCATACGGAGAGGAAACCTACTTTATGTTACTCCGTATTTCTTCATACAACCAGTCAAAGGACAAAGATCTAATCTGTACTTCGCGTTCCCGAATTTCCGACGCGGTACCGAAAAATATACTACGTTAACGTAAATCCGAAAAAACTACGCTAAAGAAAAACCAAAATCAACTAAGGTACCGCGTACCGCGCGTGACGCGAAACCGACCCTAGCGGATTTTCTCAAACTCTACCCTCGCGACGGCATACTTACCATGCACTCTATTTCCCGCTGAAAGAAAGGACCACTGGAAAGGAAAATCGTGTTTTGAGTTAGCAATTCATATTATTCTCTTTCAAGTAAAATAAAATTTTTTTTCCATTACAAGTAAATATTTTTTTTTTCTTTCGTTTTCACCTAATTTATAACATTCGGAATGTTAAGGGAGTGGAACAAAAACTAAAGAATTATAATAGTCTTTTCTTTTTGAAATTAGATGATAGAATAGTCTTTTCCTTTTGAAATTGGATGATGAATTTTCATCACAATTGGTACGTATCAATGGCAGTGTACGTTAAACCTTCGATGAAACAAAAAAATACGTACACACTTCACTGCCATGTAGCTGTCAATTCCTCTTGACATCCCACGACAAAATTGACGTGGGATGTGCGCTCGTCACAACCAACGTGAAATGACAAGCCACCTAGCAGCAAGGTGTGTTAGTAGTGGTCGCCAGCGTCGTCGCATGATTCATTACAATATATATATATATATATATATATATATATATATATATATATATATATATATATACATATATATATATATATATATATATATATATATATATATATATATATATATATATATATATATATATGTGTATGTATATATATATATATATATATATATATATATATATATATATATATATATATATAAGTATATGTATATGTATATGGCATTGAATACAGACACTTGCCAGGAAAAGTATCCGTACATGCAAGATAGCAAAGTTATCGTTGTATTGAATGCTTTCTTTTATAATATCATAAAATCTACACTTTTGCATAATTCCCAGTATGTTTCATAATACTTTACTATTTAAAAAGACTTGAATCCAAAACTGACGTTAGACAGGAAGCCATATGGCAGCAGCGCTTACTACCACACACATGACCATTAGTAGGCCGACTTTGCTGGCTAACTTACATGGCGGTATATGAAGAATTATGGAGGTGCCAGCGAAAATTCGAAGTTTTGTACGGCTTTGAGGCGGATTTCTACAGTGAAATTCTGATGGCCCGCGGAGAACACAATAGCACTCCTAGTGAAGTGAAAATTATTTGAGTTCTTATACCCGTTTAGTTTTTATCGCCTTCCAAAGTGAATATATAGGAGTTTGTATACATCTCAACGCTGAGCTATCAGTCGAAGGTGCAAAACGTGTGCTTCATTTGTTCGTCTTGAAAGGTTTAGGAGTACAGTGGGCTGTACAAGGTGAATTTATAGCATTCACGGGATGCGTTCCGCACTTTTTTATTCCGAAAATAGTGTATATTACGAAATATAAGCGTTTGCTAATGCTGCGGTTGGGTGACAGCTACCGGAAGCTTGTCCATAGTAGGCCGACTAATACATATGCAAAATGCTACAATATGGCTTCCTATCTAACGTCAGTTTTGCTTGAATCTCAAACAAAATCAATTTATGGCAACACAATAGACCAGAAAAAGTATCCGTACTGAACAAACCGGGGGATTCCCGGTGTTACGCGATAACAATGCAGATGCATATTAATGTTTTTAGGTCCGATAATTTCACTTGCAGTTGTGATAGGTTTAAAAGTGAGTACAGTTTTGTTTTTTTTTAATTTTACGTGATGACGCCCAAAATTAGCGAAATCAGTGCTGAGGAGAGGAAAATTATGCTGAAACTTCAGGGTGAAGCGAAAACTTACCGTGAAATTGGTCAAATAGTAGGCAGAATTCACTCCTCTTGTAGAGTTACGTGTTCCTTTACTTTATATTATAAAGAAATACCTCTTTTCCAGCGCAAGCGCTTGAGCAGTTGGCATCCAATGGAGCCGATATGTCTAGTAGTTTGAAATAAAAGTCTTATTTTTAGGTCTTTGTAAAAATTTTTTTTACAAAGACCTACTAGTTTCGCGACCTGTCTGTCCGTCTGTCCGTCTGTCTTTGCGTCACAGCTAATTTCCTCAGTAACTATAGAAGCTAGAATGCTCAAACTTTGTAGAAAGGTCAGAAGTGATGGTTTCTCAAAAGTTGAGGCATTACCAAAAGTTTTAAAAATTTTTAAGGGGGGTCCCCCCTAATAACGAATTGGCCCTTAAAAATTTTTTTAAATCAAAGGTAGTCGAGTGGGGTATCAAATAAAAGGTCTTGATTAGGACTTTTAGAATCTGGAATAAAAAAATCATTTTATCAATTAGGGGGTCCAGGGGAAGGCAAAATGTACCAAAAATTTGTGTCCCCCCCCCCCTCGCGATTGGACACCTTTGAGCCGAAAAATCTGAAAATTATCACGAACGTGGGTCTTTATGAGTATAAGGGCAACAAATACCTAAGAAATCGAAATTCGTTCAACTTTGTTAATAATAGTATGATTTGCAGATTTTTACATTTTGGCCCATAAAAGAAAAAGGTAACCTTAAACTTCTTGAAATTTTGCAATTATATAAACTCATATAAGATATATATGTTCACAAAATTTGATTGAGATCGAATCATAATCAAGTGAGTTATCGCCATATCAATTATATGGAAACAAAACAACAATAACACGTGTTAATGGTTGATATAGGGTTTTCCAATAGGGGGTGTTATTTTGATATTCAAAAAAATACCAGTTTTTAATATAAATGATCGGATGTTTATTTCATTACAAAGAAGAAGATATGCCGTTAATAGCAATAAATAACATCAGGTAAATAACCACCACGACACGCTTACAGGAGCATATCCTTTCTATGAAAGCATGGATGAATGAGAGTATTGCATGAATAATTCAAGTTATCGATTCACGCCATTAGAAAACTTGTTTCTAACCCTAGGATGTTTACAAAAACCTTCTGGTAGGAGCACTCTCCTGCTTACTCAACTTGTTTTATTTTATTTATTTAAATCCATTTGACGGACAGAAATCCAATTACATATAGACTTAGACAATTAAATATAGATAAATATAGTTTAGAGTAAGACAGATTAATACAACAAAATTAAGCAGAAAAAAATAATTAAAACATGTAAGAAATGAAGTAAGAGTCTAGATCAAAGTTTGAAAACATAGAAAAAATTTAGTGATAAGGAAACATTAATCACTATTCGCAAAAAGGAACGTCTTTAGTTTAATTTTAAAAACAAAGTCGAGGCTGTTATGCTTTCTGATGATTCGCGGCATAATTAAGTGGATATACAAATCTGTCCGGGCGTACGGAACCTCGAGAATGTTATTAGACCGACTAGGAAGTGCATACAGTCTGTAGTGCAAGTCTTCGCTTAGGGTGGAAGCAATTTGTTGGTGGTACAACTTATAAAGGAAACATTGATCTAAAAAGGTTCTACGGGACGATAGAGAAGGGAGACGAAGTATGGATAGACGACGCTCATAAGATTCATAAGCTAAGTTAAATTTGACGAAAACAATACGGGTAAACTTACGCTCTAGTGAGTTCACAACATATAAATGTCTAGGAGACCACACTACTGAGCAGTACTCAAGAAGCGGGCGGACAAGACATGTGAACAAGCGAACAGTGGTAGCAATGTTTGCAAACTTGTGCAAATGCCACATAAGAAAACCCGAAACTTTTGATGCCTTGGTAATTATGCTAAAAATGTGGGCATCAAATTTAAGCTTTTTTTTGTGGTAGGGAGGTGAAGGCATTTACGCCCGCTGAGTCTGGTAGTGTGGGACTCCCATGGAGGATACCCTTGGACTAACCACTAAACACCTCCCCTGTCAATCTGAGAACCTAGCCTGAAACCGTTTGACACATTACTTCGGGCTAAGCCTCATTTCTCTACGCGTTTAGGCGCCACCGGGCTACAGGGATCCCTTTTCCAGTGGGAGGAGGGGAAGGGAGAGGGATTTCTAGAAAAGAGACCCCTCCGCCCTGGATGCCTCCAGGCACTCAAATATGTTCCTTTTTATCTTAAGGACTGCCCGAGCGTAATGTGCCACACAGTTCCATTTGTCAACGGATGTGAGCATCTCTCCAGTGAGTTCACCCGGAGAGAGATCTCCCATTTCTTCAATGAGGTCACCGCGCTGCCTTTCCCACCTTTTGCATACAAAAAATGTGTGGTAGGCATCATCGACCTCTCCAGCACAGAATATGCAGTCAGGAGACCGTGACTTACCAATCTTGTGCAGTTACAACCGAAAGTATCCATGTCCACTCAGTAACTGAGTTAGATAGAAGTCAGTCTCACCATGCCTTCGATTGAGCCACGGCCTCAGGTCACCAATAAGGCGTGCGGTCCACCTACCTTTTGTATCGCTCACCCAGGACTGTTGCCAATCACTGAGTGAGCGTTCTCGTTCTTCGTGGGCGACAGCATCTCTGTCGCATTCGTTCCTCCGCAGGTAGATTCTGCGGCGCTCCTTGGCAAGGAGGGCAATGGGTATCACTCCTGCGATGACCAGCACTGCCGACTCCGAGACAGTCCAATATGCAGATGCAACCCACAGCGCTCCCCGTCGCTGCACCTGTGCCAAGCGCCTTCGATACAGCCCCTTGTTGAGAGCCTCACACCATATCTCCGATCCGTACAACAGCACAGATTGTACTGCACTCATCAGAAGTCTCCTTCTTGATGAGGTGGGACCCCCTATGTTGGCCATTAGCCGGCTAAGAGCCGAAACACTCGCTGCAGCCTTGTCAGCTATTGCCCTGATTTGCTCGGAGAAAATGCCCAGGTACTTCACTGCTAGTTTGGTCTCAACGAGTGCTTCCCCATCCTTACTCTAGGGATTCTCTTCTTTGTCAAGATGACTACTTCGGTTTTCTCCAAAGCTAGGCTGAACCCGCGAGCAGTCATCCAGTCCCTCACTCGGCGCATTAGCATACCCAGTCTGAGTTGCCCTTGTTCAACAGTGCGTCCCGTAATTAGCGCCGCGACATCATCTGCATAGCCGATCAAGCGCGACTCATCCGGCAGCTCGATTCTCAGTAGCCCGTCGTACGTGATGTTCCACAGGTATGGGCCAAGGATGGAGCCTTGTGCAACACCCGATGTAACTTCCATCCTCCGCCGACCCTCCTTCGTCCCATAGAGCAGGCTCCGGTCTGTCAGGTAGTTCTTCAAAATCCACATCAGATATTCTGGAACTTGAAAAGAGTTTTCCAGTGCTTCCAGAATATCCGCCCATCTAGCGGAATTGAAGGTGTTTCTGACGTCAAGCGTCACGAGCAACACAGCCCTTTTGTTTGACTGGCAGTGAGTCTCCACTCTTTGGACCGCGCTCACTACTTCCGCTATCGCGTCAATAGTGGAGCGACCTGCTCTAAAACCATACTGCCGTGGAGATAGGTCCCCGGCAGAACGGACCGCGTCAGTGAGTCTTCCCTTGATGAGTTTCTCGAGCACTTTCCCAGCCGTGTCTAGCATACATAACGGGCGGTATGCAGACGCCAACTCGGAATTTCCCCTCCCCTTGCTGATCAGTACGAGCCTCGCCACTTTCCAGCGTTCCGGAAATACACCTTCGTAAAGGCAAGCGTTGAACATACTGAGCAACAAGTCAGGACAAAGCTTGTAGACAAGCTGCAAAACCTCAGCAGGAACGCCATCTGGTCCCGGTGCCTTCCTTGCTTTCATGGATAGAATTGCCTGCTCCAGTTCCATCATTGTGAAAGGTGAGCATTCTAATGGTGTTTGTGCATGAGCTGAATTGACACGAACAGGGTGCGTGGGGAATGGTGCCCGTACAATCTTTTCCATCTTCTCTGCTTCATGTAAGCAGGGCTTCCGTTTTTTTTTTTTTTTTTTTGTGGTAGGGAGGTGAAGGCATTTATGCCCGCCGAGTCTGGCAGTGTGGGACTCCCATGGAGGATACCTTTGGACTACCCACTAAACACCTCCCCTGTCAATCTGAGAACCTAGCCTGGAACCGTTTGACACATTACTTCGGGCCAGGTCTCGTTTTGTTACGTCGTGGGGCGCCTTCAAGCTGGGGAGTCCCTTTCCTAGCGGGAGGGGAGGGGGGAAGAGGAATTGCCAGAAGAGCGATCCCCCAGCCGCAGCGCCTCCGGCTGCTGTGAGTCCCTTTTATATTTTAGGACTGCCCGAGCATAATGTGCCACCTGGTTCCATTTGTCAACCGATTCGAGCATCACCGCAACTATATTATCCGGGGTGAGCTCTCCCGTCTCCCTGTAGAGTTCCCTTCGCAGCCTGGCCCATTTCGTACACGCAAAAAATGTGTGACAGGCATTGTCCTCTTCTCCTGGGCAAAACCGACAATCGGGAGACCGTGACTTGCCGATCTTGTGCAGGTAAGACTGAAAACACCCGTGCCCGCTCAAAAGCTGGGTCAGATAGAAGTCAGTCTCACCATGCTTTCGATTTAGCCACGGTCTCACATCCGGGAAGAGGCGCGCAGTCCACCTTCCCTTCGTGCAATTCCTCCAAGACTGCTGCCAATCGTTGAGCGAGCGTTGTCTCTCCTCGCGGACAACCATCTCCCTCGTATCCTCGTTTCAGCGCAGGTAAATAGCGCGGCGCTCTCTAGCAAGGAGGGTGACAGGTATCACGCCTGCAATCACTCTCACCGCCGAGTCGGAGACTGTTGGATACGAAGATGCAATTCTCAGTGCTCCTCTTCTCTGTACCTGTGCCAATCGTTTTCGGTATACCTCCTTGCTGAGAGCGTCGCCCCATACCTCTGCTCCGTACAGTAGCACTGACCCTACAGCACTCATCAAGAGGCGTCTTCTTGATGGGCTGGGTCCCCCTACGTTGGCCATAAGTCGACTCAGGGCCGATATTCCCGAAGCAGCCTTCTCAGCCGTTGCCCTGATTTGCTCAGAGAAACTCATCTTCGAGTCGATCAGTAGCCCCAGGTACTTCACCGCTGGCTTCGATTCGATCTGTATATCTCCAATACTGATCATCCTTACTCTAGGGATTCTCTTTTTTGTCAAGATGACCACTTCGGTTTTCTCCAGTGCTAGACTGAGCCCGCGAGTAGTCATCCAGTCCCTCACTCGGCGCATTAGCATACCTAGCCTAAGTTGCGCTTGTTCAACGGTGCGTCTGGCGACCAGAGCCGCAACATCATCCGCATAGCCGACCAAGCGCGACTCATCTGGCATCTCAAGTCTCAGTAGCCCGTCGTAAGACACGTTCCACAGGTCCGGACCAAGGATAGATCCCTGGGCAACACCCGATGTGACCGCCATCCTTCGTTGGCCCTGTGTCGTGTCGTAGAGCAGGCTTCGGTCCTTTAGGTAGTTCCTCAAAAGCCGCATTAGATATTCTGGAACTTGAAAAGAGTTTTCCAGCGTATCCAGAATATCCACCCATCTAGCGGAGTTGAAGGCATTCCTGACGTCCAGTGTCACCAACAGGACGATCCATCGCTTGGTGCGACTTCATGCCTCTGCCTTTTGGACCGCGTTCACCACCTCTGCAATCGCATCAATGGTAGAACGTCCTGCTCTAAAGCCGTACTGCCGTGGAGATAGGTCCCCAGCAGCACGAATCGCGTCAGTGAGTCTTCCCTTGATGAGTTTCTCTAGCACTTTCCCAGCCGTGTCTAGCATGCATAACGGGCGGTATGCAGACGGCGATTCGGGATTTCCCTTCCCCTTGCTGACCAGCACGAGCCTCGCCACCTTCCATCGTACCGGGAAAACCCCGTCCCGTAGGCAAGCGTTGAATGTGCTGAGCAACAAGTCAGGACAATGGTGATAGACGAGCTGCAAAACCTCAGCTGGAACACCATCTGGACCTGGAGCCTTCCTTGCCTTCAGGGAGAGGACTGCCTCCTCCAGTTCCAGCTGTGTGAAGAGTGGGCACTCGACTGCTGTTTCACCATGGACAGCGTCAACACGGACGGGATGGGCGGGGAAGAGTCCCCGCACTATCGCGTCCATCTTTTCCGCGTCATGCATACAAGGCTTCCGTAGGGCACCAAGTTTCCCCATGACCAGCTTGTAGCCAAGGCCCCACGGATCCCTATTTACATCGTCCACGAGGTCTTGCCAGCATCGGGCCTTGCTCTTGTTAATAAGCCTGCGAAGATATTTCCTGCCGGACCTGTATGCTGCTAGCCTAGTGTCTGCTTCTCTCTCGCTTCTTTGTTCGGCGATCTCGTTTGACCACCAGTATACTGGAGGCTTACCATGTCGGGGTCTCCGGCGGGGCATGGAAGACTCGCAAGCAGCTATGATGGTACTCATAGTTGAGTTCACCAAGTCCTTGGCTGTAGGCCCTCCACTCCCTGGCGGAGCTCCCAGCAACGATGCGCCTGCCGTAAGCGCGTCAGTGAACTTCTCGACGTCCATCCTCCCAGTCCTCCATCCGAGGATTGAAGTTTGGGCATATGCACGCAGAGTGGCACCGTCGTGAATCTCAACAGCTATATACTGGTGATCACTAGCCGAGTAGTCCTCTAGTACTCGCCAGTTGTGTACTCTAGGTACCAGGGACTCCGAAGCGAGTGTCACATCGGGTATGGTTCCTACGCAACCCCAGCGGCGGAAAGTAGGGGTGTTACCAGTATTTAGGACAAAAAGCGCTGTTCTGGCCGCCATGTCCAATATTTGCTTTCCCCTTGGGTCGGATTGTGGCATACCCCATTCGATGGCTCTAGCATTGAAGTCTCCCCCGACCAGCATGTGGCCCTCTGTGTTCGAGACAGCGTCCTCCAGGGCATCGAGTTTGGTTCGAAAGGATCGCATTGCCTCGTTAGGCGTCAGATAAACACTGAAATATGTTATCCCTGAACACCGCACCCACACAAAACCATCCCCGCGTCCATGGCCCTGCACCTGAAGGCGGGCGCTGTCTCGAACCCAGATGGCCGAGGTACCAGTTTTGTCAGGGTACCACGCTTGCGAGTCCTTGTTATGATGTTGCTCGCTCAGCAACAGGAGGTCAGCTTTCTTATCCCTCGCAAACTGCTCAAGTAGGTCCTGGGCGTTTGTGCTTCGGTGCAAATTGACCTGCAGGATACGGATCATTTGAGTATCGATTTGGCTTTAGTTAGGGCCTCCTTGAAAACCCAGCATTTCCAGTGTGGCCATTGGTTCGAGCGAGGCAACGGTTGCCGCATCTCCAAGAACCTTTTGAACCGCGTCACGGAATGCATCTTTGTTTGTGGCCTCTGGCCCGAATTCCACCAGCAGGCCACCGGTCCGGGTTGGTCGAACTGCTTTGATGGCAGTTTTGGTGTCGTCTGGCTTGACCGCTCCTTTAATTTCACGGAGGACATCAAATTTAAGCTTGGGGTCAAATATTACACCAAGATCTTTACATGAGTCTGCAGAGGAGAGAACAACATCACATAGGATGTAATTAAAAGTTAAAGGAACAATTTTCAAAGTAAAAGTCATTTTAAAACATTTGGAAACATTGATGCGAAGGGAGTTTACATTACACCAGTTAAAGAGGTTAAAAAGATCAATTCGGAGTTGCTGACAATCTTCAAGGGATCTAATTATCCGGAATACCTTGAAATCATCAGCATACAGGAGACAAGAAGAGGAAATTACAGAGGGAAGATCATTGATAAACAGTACGAAAAGGAGAAGTCCAAGGATTGACCCTTGAGGGACGCCAGATGTAGAATTGAATGGAAAGGAAATTGTGGCATGGAGATTAACATGACATGAACGGGAGGATAGATACAATGAAATCCAAGAATGAAGGGAACCGGATATGCCGAGCAAAGCTAACTTTTGACAGAGGAGAACATGGTTCACGGAGTCAAAAGCTTTGGAGAAGTCCGGGAATATTGCATCTACTTGAAGCTGTTTATCTAAAGCTCTTGCAATATAATCTTCCAACTCAGCCGAATTCGTAGAATTTAAACGACCTTCCAAGAATCCATGTTGCTGTGGTATCACAAATGAACTCAGTGACTCAAGAAGCCTGTTGTGTACAAGTCGTTCCAGCAGCTTAGTTCTCTAAGAGTGATATGGGATGATAATTTGAGGCGGATGATGGGTCGCCATTTTTAAAGATAGGAACAACATTTGCATCTTTCCAGTACGTTGGAAAGGTGCCAGTACCAAGACTGAGATTGAATATAAGGGATAGAGGAGAACACAAAGAGGAACAAAGTGACTTTACAAATATATTTGGCAATCCATCGGGACCAGGACTAACATTCGGATCGAGCAAGTTAATAAGGGGTTCAACTTCAGAAGGATCAGCGGAATAGGATGTACTTGATGCTGGATAAGTTTGAATTGAATTTATGGGGGAATGTAGTAAATCAGAAGAGGAAAAAGTAGAAGAAAAATATTCGGCAAATAGGTTAGAAATATCCTGAGGGGAGGAGGTTTCAGTGTTATTCCATTTGACAGTATGCGTGACGGAAGAGGAAGATTTAAAGGATCGGATGTATGACCAAAAGGGTTTAGGGTTATTTGTCAGGAGGGAACTCTCTAAGCTGCTAAAGTAGTTTTCCATGCCCGTTTTGAGCTCTTTTTCAGCCAAAGGGCGCAGTCTGCAAAAATTCTGTTTAGCAACATCAGTTCCGGTCAATTTATAGTGCCTATGCCCCTTGTCTTTGGCTCTTAAGGCACGAAGAACACTTCGAGTAAGCTAAGGCTTCATTTTCGCTTTGCGAGGAGCTTGGAGTGGAGTATAAAGAGCAATCAGATTATTAAGGTAATCGTAAAATTTGTTCATAGCACTATCGCAGTCAAGACGAGTGAAGAAGGTACGCCAGTTGACCGAGTCCAGATTGGTTTTAATTGCTTCATAATTTGCTTAAAAGAAATTGCAACGATAAACTGAGGCAGTTCTCTGGGGTTTTAGGGTATCAACGGTTAGTGCTAGAGACAAAGAGAGTCTTACCGCAGCTCTCTGGGGTTTTAGGGTATCAACGATTAGTGCTAGAGACAAAGAGAGTCTTGCCGATGTTGGCACTTTCGCTTTCCACTTTCAAATGTGAAGTTGTTTTTTATAATTTACAAACGTGACCTAAGTAACTTGTGTGGTAAGAAATATTGTTTTAATTTATGGGTGTAATGCGTGTGGGATTGTTATCCCAGCCACCCTTTCCGCTAAGAAGTGTTGGATACAAATTTCAAATTAGTGCGGAACACTTGAATTAGGTGAGTCATATTCGCATTACAATATTACGTCGAAATCGAACAGAAATTCTTATTCGTACTGACCGAAGTCGTTTGTACTTTACATGATAAGTTCTTGTATATCTTATAACTTATAGTGTATCGTTTCTTCTCTGTTTTTTTTTTTTTAATTCTTAACAAAAGCTAATTTGTACATTTCCTTATATTGAAACATTATACATATCGCTTGAATAATTTTACATTATTTTTATGGGCTTCTTTCAATTTTCGATCAATATCAATTATAATATTAACTGCTTTAATTTCGATTACAATATAGGGGCCTGTGTAAAGAGTTTCATGCTTCTTTCTGATATGTTTTTTTAAAAGTATTAAATCTTCTTTCTGCAAACTGATTGGGTAAATTTGGGTATTTGGTGCAGGTTTCTGTTTAACTATCTCAATCATTTCTCGCGCTTTCTTGAGAGCATGCTGTAATCGGATTTTTAATTCCTTGGCATAATTATTTAAATCATAATTTTTTTTTTGTTTTTTGTTTGTTTAGAATGCCATCTGGTAAGTAAGGTAATTTCCCAAATACCAATTCATATAAGGTATAATTAATGTCTAGTAGTCTGTGTGGTCTAGTGGTTAGAGCATGAACGCATAAGCTGAAGGTCCCAGGTTCAAATCTCGTTGGGAGTAACGTGATTTAGTTCAGGGGATTTTTGGGACAGACTATGAGTGTTCACTCAGTGGTGATATGTACTGATTTAATCAGATTATATCATACACATACGGGAGTATGGTACTGACCAAACCAACTTCCGAAAAAATCAATACGGTCATGAAAATGAGATACTCTAACTATCTCTAAGTGAGGGCCCGAAAGGGACTGTAGTGCTACAAAGAAGATAATTATTGTCTACATGTGGGGTTGTATTATACGCAAATATATAATATGGAATCCACTTATCCCAATCTGAATTTTCAGAAAAAGCTAAAATATAGATACTCATTCAGTACCCTGTGGTTGTGTTCCACAGCACCTAATGTTTCGTGATGATATGGTGTCGATAATATTTGCTGAATTTCCAACAAATCACAAATTTCTTGCATCAGTTTATTCGTGAATTCAGCGCCTTGGTCTGATTTTAATATTTTAAAATAACCATATTTTAATATGAATTCAGTGACAAGAGTAATTGCTACTGTTTTAGAGTCTTTTGTTTCTAGACGTGCAGCAACTACAAATTTAGTCAGTTCGCATTGCATTGCAAGAAAATACCGGTAGTTATTTGAGATTCTTAGAGGTTCAACCACATCAATAGCTACTGTCTCAAAGCTTGTTGAAGGTGTATCAGTTTTTACCATTTGTTCATTGGTATTTCTCACTTGCTTATTGATTTTGCACTGTGAGCAATTGTTAACATATTCCTTTTCCTTTGCTTCAACTTGAGCAGAGTTTTGCTAATACCTAAATGACCTCCTTGCGGCGTGTCGTGATATTCACTTATTAATTGATTCTGTATTTCAGTATCACTTATGTTCTTCGTAAATCATAATATTAAGTTTTGTGCGCTGTTTGTATTTACTAGTCTATTGCAACATATTTATTATATTCTTGAATTCAGATTTTTATATGAATTCAAATATTTCATCTTCGCTTGAAAGAGCTAGTTCGAAAATACTCATTTTCGTTAATTCATCTAATAACTTCTCCATGGTAGATACGTATATCATACTGGAATTATCGTTATTGATGGCTCTACAAGATTTTCTTGTACCTATGTTCACTGAAGGCTTGTCATCAACGAAAACTTCTTCTCATTGGATTTATCACCATTGCAGTATACAGTTACTTCTTCGTTTGTCCGGACAAATTTAAATTTCTCATTTTCGCGCAATACAAATTTTAATTTCGTGACATTCTTTATGTCCGATAATGACGTACAATCCCAAACGTAAAGTTGATCAGGCTCTACTGTTGTTTTGGGGTCGTCTTCTTTATTCTTAACCATTATGTCTGTCTTCTGTTTGCCAGACATTCCCCGGGTCAACGCCAATACTTTTTTCACCGTTTCATCTCGTTCTGGCGGTACCATTGATTTGAGTATGTCGGAATCAATTTTTATTCTCGACAGTGCGTCTGTATTAGTGTTAATTTTACCTGGCTTGAAAATGATTTCAAAATCATAATCTGACAAGTCAAGTCGTATTCTTATTAATTTAGATGATGGGTTCTTGTGAGAGAAAAGGGAGGCTGGAGGGTTATGGTCAGTCACCACAATAAATTTCTTGCCATACAAGTAAGGTCGAAAGAAATTTATTCCCCAATGTATTGCGAGTAGTTCTGTCTCAATGATAGGCTTGTTCAAATCATGCTTACCAAAAGATTTACTAGCATAAGATATTGGTAGATCGGATCCCATTTCACCTTGTGAAAGTACTGCCCCTAAAGCACTGTTGGATGCGTCTGTAGTCAAAACGAATGGTTTGCTAAAATCTGGATATTGAAGGATTGGTGGTTGAATTAGTTTGTGTTTTAAATTATCAAAAGCTTGTTGACATTTTTCATCCCATACAAAAGTTACATTCTTTTTCAAAAGATTGTTTAAACATTTTGCTATCTCCACAAACTTTGATATGAAGCGTCGGTAATAATTACAAAAAGCTGCGAATCTTCTGACTTCGTCTACATTTTGGGAACCGGATAGTTCTTAACTGCTTCATTTTTTACAGGGTCCATTTTAATACCTTCATATGTTATTAGATGTCCTAAGTACGCGACTTCTGATCTAAGAAATTGGTACTTATCCGGGCTAAACTTAAGGTTATATTGACGTAACCTCTGAAGAACTTTGGTTAAATTCCGATTATGATGATCGATACTACATACAAATACAATAATATCGTCAACATAGAGGAATGCTTCTGAATTGAGTCCTGACAAGGCAATTGTTTACATCCTTTGGAAACTAGGATGAAATTTTCAGTACAAAAGGTAAGCGTTTAAATTTAAATTGACCATTTCTTGTGTGAAAAAGCTGTTAAGGGCTTTGATTCCTTATGTAACTCGATCTGATAGAATGAACTGGTCATGTCTAGTGTAGAAAAATATTTTGCTCTACCTAGTCTGTCTTCCAATCTCGTCAGCGGAAACTTGTCATTTACAATTTTATTGTTTAGTCGTCGAAAATCTACAATTAATCACCATTATTTTTTGTCATTGGAACTTTTCTTCGGAACTACCAAAACTGGTGAGTTATACGGACTAATAGATGGTTCTATAGTATCGTTTTTCTCCAGCTCTCTGATTTGATTATCGATCTCTTCAAGCTGTGCATGGGGTAGTTTGTAATTCTTGATGTACACAGGTGTGTCATCAGAAAGTTCAATCCTCTGTTCGTAAAAGTTCTTTACCGTCAGGTTATCACCTTCCATATGGAATACATCGTGGTATTCTTCAATGATTTTCATTAGTCTACGCATCGTTTTTTCATCCTTACTGTTTGAATTTATTCTTTGCATTAATTTATCAAGGCGGTTGTGGTCTATTCTCTCTCTACCTTGGGTGTTCCTTAATATGAAAAAATCATCTAGAGGCTCAGAGTCAACATCAAATTCTTTCAGTCTAACTGAATGCTCGTTAGTTTTCAAGATTGTAATGTGACAAATACCCCTATCCGGTAAAATCGTATTGCCCATAAAAACACTTCTTTGTATTTCCTTGCTAAGGATAATACGATCTCCATTCCTGTCCAACTCGATAGGTAAAATGGTTTCAGTTCTCGCAGGTATCTCTATCTTGTAAGTATTCAATGGTTTGATGTTGGGAGGAATATGATAATTAGCTCTTCTTCATTAACATTGAAAGCTATCGTATAAGTCTCATAATCTATTCTACAACGATATCTTTCCAAAATGTCTCTACGAATAATGTCATCTGGTTTTATTGGAAATGACTCTTCAACTATCTGGAATGAATCGGTTGCTACATAGTCCCCAAAATGTAAATTTAAATCAGCTGAACCTAATGATGCAATAGCTTGATTCGTAATTCCAGTTAATCTACACTTTTCACAGTTATTGATACTCCCATTGAATATATTGTACAACATACAGATCGATATATCTGCTCCTGTATCTATCAGGAATGTTAAATCACTTTTTACTTTCTTGCAATACAGTTTTATTAAATTGGGACAGTTTTTTGGTACCGTATATACATTATATTTCGATTTACTGGAGTTGGGCTTATCGTCTGTTTTTGTGACTCCGGGAGGGTGTGTGTTGCTTTTACTATCTACTCCTCCCCGGAGACATCTGCGTTTCTCGGCTCCTGGATTACATTTACCCTATTGTTATTCCTATTACTATTGTTCCTACCGTTGTAACTATTATCGCTATCATTGTTATTGTAGCGATAGATATTTCTATGTTTACGCTTCGAGTACATAGAAATATTATCGTTATCCCGATTATTCGTATAGCCACGATTATCTCTACTATTACCGTCACTGCTATCCTTATTCCTATTGTTTTTATTTTTTACCCCCACGATCATTATTTCTCTCATTCTTGCGTTGGTAATTGCTTCTATTGTAGTGCATCACACTGCTTGATTGGACATTTTCATTCCTTTCTAACTAAAGTAAGGTTTACAGCGTCTGCTAAATTTTGAGGCCTTGCTACAAAAAGAACGTTCTTATACTGGTCGTTCAGACCGTTCCTGAATACTATTAATGCATAACTGTCATTTAAATTAGCTATTACCCTTTTTGAGCTGGTGTGACGTTATCACCTAACTCGCCTATCTGCAATTGGTTTAACTCACTTGCTAGTGACAAAATTTTTTCTTTATAACTAGTTACAGTAGACCTCTTTTGTGATACCGTACTCAAAAATGTATGAATACCTGCTATCGTACTTGCAGGCTTAAATCTAGTTGTTAAAGTCGTTTTCAATTTGAGTAACGTTCGCGATGTCTCTGTACTGAAAGCAGTTCTTGCATTATCTGCCAGCTTGACATTCACAACAAAATCGATTAGCTGTGTCTTCGCGCTATCGGACAAAGTCTTCTCAATATACTCTATAATCTTAAGAAACGGATTTAGTTCTTTTGGTTTCGCATCAAACTGCGGGATAGTCTTGATTGCCAAGTGCAAATCAAATTCACTTATTTTGCCTGTTTGCTCGATTACCGCTTGCTCACAAGCTTGCAACTTATCAGTTAAAATTTTTTTCAGATCCGTTGAGATTTTTTTGAACCGAATGATAATTCGAGACAAGCCTCATTTGTTGCTTCGAATAAAAACCCAAGTTCCTTTCTGTCTCTTTTTATTAGTTTAATTTTTCTTCTAAATTTTCTTTTCTACTTATTTTGTTAATGCTCTTTTTTTTATTGACCAAAATTTTCTCAGTCTCTTCTATCAATTCTTTTACTGTATTCATTTATTTTATTGAATAAAAATTTTATACTTTGAAATTTAATTTTCTATTTTACGTATACTGCGTTAACAATTACAAAAGATTTGACATTTTAAACATTTACTAGTCTAGCTACCTTCTCACTGACATATTAAGTATAAAAGCGATTGTAAATATAAACACAAGCTAATACTATTAATATAAGAGTGGCCGTAGTCGTTGCCTGGCAGTATTCCACGAAAATACTTTCGTTTACATTTGATGAACAGTTCCCCATTATGTTTTTCTAAATTTGTATTCTAGCTGCCTAAGCTGTTCGAATAGCCGCTACTTGTCTTCCTTGTTGCTGATCGCGATTATACGATATAGCTCCCCTCGTGCTTGTCATAATCGCACCCGCAGGGGGAATGTCGGTCAACAAGAGCACTCTTGGAGGCTAGCATTCTTTGGGGAGTTCCGCCCCCACGTACCCGAGAAAATTCCCGCAGGGAGAATGCCGTTCGATAAGAGCACTCTTGGAGGCTAGCATTCTTTGGGGAGCGCCGCCCCCACGGACCCGAGGATATGGGGGGCGCCGTGAGATTCCCTCTTGGGATGACAGGTAACGACTCTGATTGGATCTGGACTATGCTTTGGACAACGAACTGGAATTGACGCTTTGGGCTGTTGGATGTGATGGTTTGGACCTAGTTGCTTTACACAGTAGCGCCGAGGTAAAACTCGTGTGTGAATGGCTCCAATTAAAACCTCAGCTGGAACACCATCTGGACCTAGAGCCTTCCTCGCTTTCAATGAGGAGACTGCCTCCTCCAGTTCCAGCTGCGTGAAGAGTGGCCACTCGACTGCTGTTTCACCATGGACAGCGTCAACATGGACGGGATGGGTGGGGAAGAGTGCCCGCATCATGTATGCAAGGCTTCCGTAGGGCACCAAGCTTCCGCATAACTATTTTGGACTTAGTCTGCTTGTGGAAGACCTGCGACCAAAATTCCTCTCCAAACTAGCTAATCTGCCAGCAGCCACCCCGGAGTAGACTAAAAGCGTCTGGACTGGTCGACCAGATGGTTACTGTCCATTGTCACGTTCCAAGACTTCACGTCTATAACCTATGATAAGTCAGTTTAGATTTCCTCCGGGGAATCTCTCTCGCACGAACAAACGAGATTAAAATCATTACAGGATACGATAAAAACCAGCACCTCTTCAATGTTTCAAATGCCTTATCCATGGTCACACTACGCAACTATGGAAAGGACCCGATAGGAGTTCCCTATGCTACAAATACGGTGAAATGGGACATAAAATGAAAGAGTGTACAAAGGAGGCACAGTGTATCATTCGCAAGGATGCTGATCTAAGACCGAATCTTGGCTATATCTTGGGATCAGGAAAATTCTGGATTTTCCAGGAATCCGTAGCCAAGGCAAAATCAGAACTTCAATTGCCTGTATCCTGCAGGTAAATCCACACCGCAGTTCTACCGCTCAAAACTTGCTTGAGCAGTTTACGAGGGACATGAAAGCCAACGTTTTCCTGCTGGATGAGCAATACCACGATAAAGTTTTTGCATCATGGTATCCTGGCGAAACTAGTACTGCCGCTATTTGGTTTTGGAATAGTTATTTCTAGGGTGGATGCTCAGGAACCACCTTCTATAGTTCGGAACTGAATGAACCAATTTGGAACCGAATGAATCAATATAATCTTTTCATGCCAAGCTTAATGCTTTAGAAGGCACTGTCTCAAACGCAGATGGCAGCATGATTGTTGGAGGAAACTTCAATACTAAAGCAATCAAATGGGGCATATCTTCAACAGATCCACGGGGAAAACCAGTCCTAGAAATGGCGGCCAGGATGGTGCTCGACGTTTTAAACAGCGGAAATACGCCGTCTTACCGCCGTATTGGCCGTGAAGGAACCATATTGACCGTGACATTCGCCTCGGAGTCCTTAGTATGGAGGTTACACAGTTGGAGAGTATTAGAGGACTACTCAGCTAGTGATCAAAAATGCGTTCTGCTTGAGATCCGTGATGTTGTCTCCCGACGTCCATGTTATCGACTTTCTACGATCGGGTGGAACATTGGAAGGATGGATGTCTAGAGGTTCGTTGAGGTGCTCACAACAGGTGCTTCGCTGCAGAGTGATTCGTGGGGGCAGAAGAACTGGCAGCTCATGACGTTGTGAAGTCAACTATGAGCATCAGCACGACTGCTTGTAATGCTTCTATGCCATGTTGCAAACCCGGCACAGCAAGTCACTAGTGTACTGGTGGTAGCCTGAAATTGCTGAAAAGAAAAGGAAGTGTCACAACTTCGTCGTTAGGCTCAACGGGAGTGATGAGGCATGCAACCGAGTAGCAGCATATAAGTTGGCCTGGAAATGCCACCGTAAATTGACTAACAACAGTAACGCTCGCTGCTGGTAAGATCTAGTGGATAATGCGAACAAGGATCCGTGGGACCTTGGGTACAAGCCAGCTATTCGGAAGCTTGGTGCCTTATGGACGCCTTGCATACATGAAGCATAAAAGATAGGCTAGTAGTGTGGGTCGTACCTGCACAAGATTGGTAAGCTACGTTCCCCCGATTGTCGGTTTTGCCCAGGTGAGCAAAACGATGCCTGCCACATATTTTTTCACGCGAAAAATGGGGCAAGCTACGACAGGACCTCTACAGAGAGACGAAAGACCTCACCCTGGATAGTATAGCCGCGGTGATGGTTGAATCGGTTGACAAATAGAACCATGTGGCACCTTATGTTCGGGCAGTCCTAAAAGATAAAAGGGACTCACAGCAGCCGGGGACGTCAGGGCTTGTTTGGCATTTCCTCTCCCCCTCTCCCTTCCCGCTAGAGGAAGGACCCCCCAGCTTTTTGGATATTGTTTATTGATTCTCTCCGATAAAAAATTAAGTTGTTGGTAAATTTTAAGAACCTGCTTACTGTTGCTACTTACATTATTTACAGCATTATCTGCTGGTCCTCTAGTGGTGAGTGCAAATGTTACTCCGGGCTTGACAAAGTTGGAAGGTATCACACTGCGGTATACGTGTGTTTGTTTTGGAATAAATTTAACTTTTGCATCTTGATATTGAGGGCATCCTTGATATGATGCTGGATGACCAAAAACATCGCAGTTGACGCAGTATATTTTTTTCTTTATGTTCCATCTAAGCCAATTTATACTCACCGGGGGCATAATTAGCAGACGAATGACCAAATCGTTGACACTGGTAACTCTGGTTGACTTGTCTTTTTGCTAGAGGCATTCCCACCATTCCACTGTAAAATTCAAGTACCTTTTCTGTTGAAGGGCACTTGGACTGCTTTTATTAGAAATTTGTACTAGATAAAGCGGTGAATTCTTCTTTGTAATGGGCAATCTCCTGGTTGCAAAGGTTTTGATAGAAATGAACTCAATTTCAGATGCAGCTTCCTTGAGGCCACGAAGCAGATTGACCGTATCCTCTCCGCAGAGTCCAGACCCTTCAACAGAAAGGCCTGATGTTTTTTTTTGTTTTTTGGATACAAGTGGAGTATGGAACCTGACCAGAATTCAGCGCATCTTTGACTGGCTTGAAGTCAATCAGTTATTTCATTTTAATAGTTAATTTTCCTGAATTTACTCTTTTGATTTCGAAATCACTTAATTTATTTTTGGCGGCCGATGGCCGAGCTGTATCTCTTCCGCTTTAACTGAATACATTTATTGGCGGAACTTTTTCTGCCTTCTTGCTGGCTTTTCCAAAGGAACCAGCAGAACTGCGGGTTTCTTTTTCAGATATGGAATAAATTTACATTTATATCCTTATCGGCATTACCTTTGATATTTTCTTCAAGTTCCATTTCTTCTTTTAGTCCTCCCAGCGCTGCAAAAAGTTTTATCATCGTTAGTGCCACCAGCACTTACAACTTCTTCCGTGATCGTTTGGCTTACACTTTTCTTTGCCTTTATTTCCTGTTGCACTTGTTTATGTGGCTGCGGGTTTCGAGCCTTCATCCCTCTCTTGATCACATCTTGAAGGGACTGTATCTGTAGCTTTAGTTCATAGTTTTCTTCACGTGATTTGATCATTTCTTCATTGTCTTTTATGATTTGTAATTTGCATCTACCATCTGCGGAGTTTTCTTGATTATATTTTCTTTTATTGATAACTGTCACTAGCTTTATATTTGACATTTCCCCAGATTCCCCCAACGGTAGGAAACCGTCAGGCTCCTCCATATCAGCGGTTCCAAAGTTGGGTTGAGGTGAACACTATCCACTGCAGGTTCACAAGCTCTGCCAGACGTTACTGGTGAAGAAATTGCAGGAGATTTTAATGTGAATTTCTCATTACCTGAAGCTGAAACATTATTAACCTTCCTTAAAGACAAATTTGGATTGGAAATGATAAATGGTAGGAATGATCCAACAACCAAAGGGGAACTACCAGGGATGCAGTTTTTGCAAGAAATATTGGAAAAATAGATCTCAAACATTTCGTATCTTACTTTAGTTATCATAATCCCATTGTAAATGTTATAGATTTGGATATTTCTCGACTCGAAAACGATAATTAAAAGTAGCGATCAATTGTGAATTGTAAGCAACGTTAATACAGTTTATCTTAAAGAAACAATATTAGTTCACTAAAAATCGATTTCTACCCCTTCCTATTTTCATTTCCACATTACGAAGTTTCACTTCTTCCGCACAGAGGGACTCAACGCACTATTTTTTTTATGTCTGAAAACTGTTCACAAATTGAACTAGATTAGTAAGAAAGGAGTACTTCACAGTATTTTGTGTGCACTTAGGAATCGACGAGGTGTGAAGTGTAGATCGCAAGAGCGTTGTGCTCCGATGAAAGAGTGATGGAGAGAGTTGTAGGGAATGAAGGTGAATAAAAAAAACAAAATTATTATTCGCCTTACCAAGACAGCCCCAGTATACAACTACTTTGTTTAAATTAAGCCAAGGATCCAGCAATCATAACAAATTATGGCAAGTTATGAAATTTCTCCATGGTATATCTTATCGCATCTTACTATTTTCTGTCTTTTAACATAAAATCTAAATTTATTAAATAATTTATCTATGCAAAGATGTCCAGATATCATAAGAACCAGACCACCAGACTAAGCTAACCGAATGCACCCGATTTGACCAGCTATGTGATGTAACGGAAAAAACTGTCACTGCTTCTGTATCAGAGGCTCAAACCATACTCTTCCAACCAGCGAACGCATCCAATCTCGTAGAAGCATGCTATCATTAATTCTTGTCAATTTGACAACCTTCACTCATTGAGAGAACGAAATCTCATGTGCGCAGGTATTCGAATTTACATCTCGTTCCGTGCGATTTTACGAAATTAGTTTAGATTATCACATTATAAAGTGTATTCTTAAGTTACACACAATGTCGGACGACTATTTGAGTAAACCTCTGTCACTTTCATCAGCGCCCGGTAAGTAAATTCAATTACGCAACATATCAACAAAATGTGTATGCCTTGTTCAATGCCACTTAACCATGGATTGTTTGCATTTTAGCTCCTACACCCGGTGTACCTGAAACACAAAAAATTACACCTATGTCACCGTATTTAAATTACGACCCGCGTTTTCTTCAGCAAACCCAACCTGAATTCATATTCCCCGAGGGAGCATCCAAACAGCGTGGACGATTTGAACTGGCATTCTCACAAATTGGGACGTCAGTGATGGTCGGCGCTGGAATTGGAGGAATGGCTGGGCTTTACAATGGTGTGCGATCCACAGCCGCAGCTGGACAAACAGGGAAGCTTAGAAGGACACAGTAAGTTTGATTGAAATATAATTTGAATAACGTTTGGGACTGCTCTGCTTGGAAATATGAAAATCAATATATTTTCAGACTCTTGAATCACGTCATGAAACAAGGATCCGCCACAGCAAACACCCTGGGTACGCTGGCCGTAATGTACTCTGCTTTTGGTGTGCTTCTGCAGTGGGTGCGTGGAACAGACGATGATGTAAATACTGTGATAGCCGGTGCAAGCACAGGCCTTCTATACAAATCCACAGGTGAAGCCTATCTTATTACTGAACAAAACATGCTCATTGATTATTATCTTTCAGCTGGCCTGAAAAAGTGTGCAATAGGCGGTGGAATCGGTTTAGGACTTTCCGTGATTTACTGTTTATATTCGTTAGCCAAAGAGGATTCGTCGCGAAAATTGGGATTCAAATCTTACTTATAGAGCGGTTGAATAGCAAGATTCAACATTTTTTTCATTTTCATATCCTTCTCACTCTGATTTATTACATGAGTAGTTTGAGACAAGTAAGCATTGATTGGGAGCCTGCATTGAACGAGAAATTTGTTAGCCTAGCTGCTAAAACGTGACCATTTAGAGACAAAATAAATTATGTTAGTAAATTTCTGTCGTTTTTGTACGTCGAGGTATTTTTTATAGATTTTGAGCAGGAGAATTGGCTTCGTGTTTTAAAGATATAAGTCTGTACTGTCTTTCTTTATAAATAAAATAAGGCCTACTCAATTTGAAATTAGCATAAGACTGCTAATGCGTGGTATTTCAGATATGGAGTATTTTGAAATTGATGGATTAATTTGCTTTGTTAACATCTGTAACAATTTATACATCCGTGGGCTCTCATATGCAGAAAATTATGTTTTTATTCTTCGATTTGATGCAACTGTTTCATATGTAATTGCTGTTTAATTTATATTCAAACTCTAAACTTATTTCGTTATTGCAAAGCTGTGTATAAAACAATTGTGTAAAAGAAAAATGACTTATGCTACCTGCCAGGAACGATTACGATGATTCAGTGAAAACATTCTTGTATGTGAGAGTTGCAGCAATTGCGGACGCTCAATATTTTTTAAAATAAAATTTTATCACACATTTCGGTCGTGGGTCTTGACGCTAGTAGACTACGCTCATATACAATCTTTTAGCCACTGATTTAAATTGCTTATTTAAAATGTGTTCCAAAAATTTTGCTAAGAAAAAATCCCATATTACTTTACTGCAGCCTTTCCGAGGCTTCCTACTGGAACTCGAGAAGAACATACATCCAACTCGCGCGTTCCCGATCCCTATATAGACGCGGTGCTAGACATAAGCTACTCGAATCCTAACCGAAACATTCTACGCTAAATAAAGTTGCCAAACTGCAAATTAAAGGACTGCATAACCGAACCAGAAGCACAGAATCTATTAGTTGTGAATTACCCTGAACCCCTCCCACTCGACGACATTCCTTCCGCTTCTGTTCCACTAGAAATCTAATCTACTTGAGGGAAATTAGTTATATTTAGAAATTCATTTTTAATTTCCATGTAGAGTGCAGTCGCGCTAACGTAAAGACCGGATAACATGAACACAATATTTTCAACATTCACCTTCTTGTAACGTAAACATGCTCACACGCAGTAACGTGAACGATATCATAAATGCTAGAAATTTGTAGAATGTGTATTGCTAATTTATTTTCCTTGGAATTTGCTATGGAAATGTTCTTCTGTTTGCTATGTTCCTCACTTTTCTAGTTGTTCAGTGTGTCTTTTTGTGTTTCCAGTGGTTGTCTTTTTGTGTTTTACCTAATTTTCATTATAAAGATGTCTAAAAAAGTCAAGTGTTTGACACTAGCAGAGCAGAGCCGTCTTCTTGATGATTTAGCTGCTGGAACTCGAGATACAGATCTAGCAACGAAATATGGTATAGGCAACGTAGTGAAGTAGGTGTATAAAATGTCCGTGAAGGACCGCAGCAATGGTCTGCTGCGTCGGCGAGAGAGGATGGTGGGTTTTGCCAAGATTGGCCTTGTCTGAGGACGCGTGAATGCGCTGGCAGGCTAGCATTGCGGTGTTGTGCGGCGGGATCTCTTCCCCAGCACAAGGACCCACCACAAAAGAAACTTCGCATCCACGAATCTCGAGGTTCAAAACATATCGAACGGAGTCGAGCCTGAGATGACCTATTAAGAGTGGAAATTGCTTAAAGCCAGCAACAAACTAGGCCTGGAGACAACAGACGGACTTGAGTGGACTTCGTCTTTATCGACGATACTTATGGCCACCAAATAAGAGCGGAGTCCCCAGCCGGATCAAGATCCAAATGTAAGCATGGTCATATTTATATTTTTCATTTAAGTGAAAAACTCATTCATACATAATTTGTATGAATTTCTCCTTTAAATGAAAAATATAAACGTTGCAAATTTATGTCATAGTATTATGGGAGGGAAGCACATAACCCTATGCCATAAAAGAGCACGCGAGCGGAAGGCCATCTTACGCTGCACCTGTAACGTCAGAATAAGGGATGAGTTCACCCGATGGCTAGCTCATGAGTGGAGGGGGTCAGCCAAGTGGCGGGTCCCATACCCAGTCAGGTTAAAAAATGAAAGACCGAATTTTTTGGGTTCAATTAATTCTTCATTCTCAACGTTTCTTCCAAAAACAAAATTATTGCAATGTCTCTAACCGACCAACCATTTACAAAAAAAAGGATTATTCATGTCACGTTACAGTCTTTTTTTCATTGTTGAAACTGAAGGCCTTTAATAAATATTCTGAAGGGGTGAATTATTAAGACAAGTACACATTATATATTAGAAAAGAAAGATAAATAAAATTTTACCCCAATAATAATTAATAAATTTTGTTTTCCTTTTTTTCAGGAAAGTTTAAGAAAATTAATAAACATATAAAAAGTGGAAAAAATTAAGAAAATTAATAATCATACAAAAAGATAACAAAAGTGTATTTACCCAACATACTCGCCGGGCGGCCGCTGATAATGTGGGTGAATTAAAGTGATACTATGTTTTATCATACACACTGAACATCTAAGTTTTAAACTTGACTTTATGTGATAAATAGTTATACACATACTCAAAAAAGTCTGCGTACACTTGCTGGTCGTAGCAAATATATCAATATAAAAACCTTTGCCATTTGTTTATAACTTAAAATCTTTTCTTTATTATATTCATTAAACTATATGGTACATAAACATGTAACTGATCACTCGTTCGCTGTTTAGAATAACCAAAATAAAAAAGTTTCTTCCAAAAAGTCATGAAAATCCATCCAAAAAAGTCTGCGTACACCTGAAAAAATTTATTCATTTTATTTGAAAACCACTATATTAGCTTTCAGATTTTGAACCTTAATATCTAGTAGCATAGCCTTTCCTATAAATGACTTCCTTTAGCCTATTTTGCATGGATTGAACAAGTTTTGATGTTTCTTCGGCCGTTATTTTGTTCCACTCGTTCAAAATAACATTTTTTAATGACTCTTTGCTAGTTATATCATGCTCTCGAATTTTTCTTTCAAGTAAATCCCATAAATGCTCAATTGGGTTTAAATCTGGTGATTGAGGAGGTGTACCTAAGAGTTTTGGGACGTTGTAGGCCAACCAAAGCCTATTTATTTCAGCTGTATGTTTGGGGTCATTATCGTGCTGAAAGAAAAATGCGTTCCCCAGCCGCAATTTCTCGGCACTTTGCTTAATATTATTTTTTTAAATATTAAGGTGCCCGTATTTATCCATTGTAGATTCTATGAAAACGAGTTGCCCCACTCCACTGGCTGCCATACACCCCCAAACCATCACACCGCCACCACCATGCTTTACAGTGGGAATCAAATTTTCTTTATTGAATTTTGTCGAGCGTTTTCTCCATACTAATTTGCGTCCTTTTTTCCCAAATATGCAAAACTTACTATCGTCCGAAAAAAGAACGCTTTCCCGAAATTCTTTTCGCATATTTACATAATTTTTGGCAAATTCCATTCTCTTTCGACGATTCCGTTCCGATATGAACGGCTTTTTACGTGCGACTCGACCAAGGTAACCGCCATTTCTGAGAATTATGCGCACTGTTTCATCGCTTATTGTTTTATTGTATTTCTTTCTTATATCCTGCGCAATTTGGAACGCGGTTAATCGGGGATTTTGTTTCACAGCATTAATAATACTCCTACGTTCACGTGCTGTAAGTTTGGGAGGACGTCCTGACCCATGCCGTGAAATAATCAAACCGCTTTCTTTGTAATTATCAACAACCCTTTGGACCGAGGAATGGTTTCTCCCAACTAATTTTGCGATTTCACGAAAACTTTTCCCGTTTTCACGCAATTTTACTATGACTTTACGCTCACTAACACTGATTTCCTTATTTTTTACTTCCATATTAAAGAATAGTCTTTTATTTACGCAAAACACACAGACAATTTTCCAATGAAGTACTGTACGCAGACTTTTTTGGGGCTGCTCACAGATTTCCAAGTATTGAAATTACTATATGTTCGATAATTTTGGGAATTTTTTAAACAAACCTGCTTCAATACATTTCTTGCATTTTAGGCTCTTTTATCGAAATGATTAAATCAAGATCACATTATTGATTCATACGATTCCAACATAATTCAGTTTGTACTAATGAGATGTACGCAGACTTTTTTGAGTATGTGTATATATGAAAAGTTAGCGTAAAAAAAGATTGGAGTTATGCTTTATTTTCTCGTCTTCCCGCGCCTTCTATATGAATGTGGACTTCTCAGAAAAATACACTTCTTCTAATGTTTTATAGATTATGTTTTTTTCACACCTTTTGTTCATTTAAATTCCATCATTTCCACTCAAATAACACATCCACTAACTGCAGCAATCAATATGAAGTCAAATGCATTACTTTTAATTAGATCCTCATAGAGAACATCCGTTCACCAAACAAAAGCAGCAAAGTTTACGAACTTTCACTGAATTGCCAAATATCAAAAATGGAATTGCATTCCAATTCATATCAACACGCTGCAAAATCTGATTCATTTAAGCGCATACCGAAACCCCTGTTTTACGAATTTATTAGCCCTTTTTAAGGTTACTTCAGCCATTAAACGGAATTTTTTTTCTTTGCATTAATATTCTTTATAATATTTGTGTTTTATTATGATTTGAAATTTCAATCTATTATTTTTTTATTAACTTAATCACGCAAATCTGCAAATTAAAATTTCGGACGTGAGAGCACTGATTTAGCGCTCACATCCATGTGTTGCGTTGGCGAATGCAATTTAACTCGGCTGAGCTAGCAGCGGATTTGGATTTATAGGTGCCGCAAAGAAATCATGCGGAGATTTGGACGGATCGTGAGGTTTGCTCGAGATCGTCAACCAGCGCAGATGCCGCGAGAGATAGAGTGAAAGTTATTGGTAAAAAAGAGTGTGGTTTTTAAATATCAGTAATACGTTACGGAGTCGAAAGACAGTTAAAGACACAAGCGGTGGCGGGAGCGTATGCGGTACAATATACGGGTGTAACACTGACTACGTGTGCGCGAAGTTCTTTTGATTCGCATTAGAGTTGTGGATTGGGCTTCAACAATATCACCGTTTAAGCGCATACTGACTACGAGTGCGCGAAGTTCTTTTCATTCACAGAGTAGCGCATTTTTGGCAATTATTGTTTTTTTGTTTGTGGATATGCAAATAAATTTGTGCTGCACACAAATCAGGTACTGCGCCGGGCCCTTGTGGAGCGCCTACTGGTCGGGTAAATTGTGAAGGTGGATAAATTTGTAGAAGTGATTGACTGCGGATTACTTGACTAATTGAGAAGATAATTGTCGTGAAGTGTAATTGAGCAAAAGAGACCGGTTTCAGACAATAGTTTCTATGTGAAGATAATCACTTTGAAGTTGTATTAGATTTATTTAAAGCTAAGACGATGATGAAACAACTAATAATTATGACCGGATAAAACGCGACCGCGCCGTCTCATGTCGACAAATGCCATGTTTATAAAGTGACGCGCCATTGAGTCACACTAAGGATTAATTAGTTATCAACAAAGTAAAGTATAAACATACCGGGAAAGCAAAAACGAAAACAGTTTTAGCTTTGCATGCTCGAGGAAGTAAATTGTCGGGACGGTGCTGCAAGAGAGGGGAAATATAGACTAGCGGAGAAACTCAATTTCCGGATTTTTACATTTTTTAGACTAGCGCTTCTTTTAGCCTGTTAATCGCAAATCGAAGTACAAAAGAAATTTCGCAAGAAAAACGTTTTAATTTGCATGAATTCCGTTACCAAGTGCGCAATTTGCGATTTACAAATTAAAAAAAATTTTTTGACATGTGCCTACTTTGTTGATGTAAAAATTAGAGTAGATAACCATTGTAATAGGTTCGCCCACCCCGTCTACGAACGCTCGTTAGCAGGTTGGGTAAGTACCCATTTGTTTTCTTTTTTAAAAATGTTCTTTATGTATCTATATATAATATTTATTTGTACATCTGGTTTTAAATTGACAAAAAATTATCGTCGAAAGTGATACTAGAGGTATGCATGCTGTTGTATGTAGAAATTTCCTTCGTAAACGGTCAAGTGTTGCCGCATTCATATCGTTGGCTATGTCAACTTTAATTGCAGTATCTCAAACCGGAACTGATCTGATAATTCCGATTTTTCTGAACTGAGACAATATAATTTATAATTTGTTGTCCTATTTGATCTGATTCGTACAAGTACGTATATTTTTTTTTGTTGGTAAATAAGAAGTTACAATTTATTGGAAGTACCTTAGACAGAATGATGTACGATAATAGATTTTATGAGTTAACTACAGAAAATCGAGTAATAACTAGTTTACTTTGAGAATAATTTGAAAGCACATAAATGTTTGAATCTGAAATAGTTTGTTTGGAAAAAACAAGACAACGTAAGAAGTATAAATAAAACATAATGAATTAAACAGAGGCCTCGGTCTCTCCGTTCGTTAAACTTGACCGGGTGTGGGACCCGCAACGATGGCAGGCTCTTGTCCGGGTAGAGTGGCTTTCCGCTCGCGTGCCCTTTTATGGTATAGTGTTATGTGATTCCATCACATAATACGTTAACATAAATTGGCCACGTTTATATTTCTCATTTAATGGAAAAATTTATGCAAATTGTGCTTATATGAGTTTTTCACTTAAATGGAAAATATATGGCCACGTCTACATTTGGATCTTGATCCGGTTGGAAGGGTGCGAGGGGGCACCGCTTCCACCTGGATGCCCCACTCTTATTTGGGGACCATAAGTATCATCAGTAACGACGAAGTCTCCTTAAGTCCGTCCGGTTCCTCCAGGCCTGATTTGTCCTCTGATACAACCATTCTTTTGACCCTTAGTAGGTTACCACGTTCTCGACTTCGGTCGATATTTATTTGAACCCTTTTCCGAAATTCGTGATACGAAAAATATTTTTGTAGTGGGTCTTGTGCTGGCGAAAAGAACCCGCCCCACGACACCGCAACGCTAGCCTGCCAGCGCATTCACTCGTTCCTAAACAAGGCCAATCTCGGCGGTTCCTTCCATCCTCTTTCGCCGAGGCAGCAGACCATCGCTGTAGTCATATACACCAATTTCACTACAAACTCTAGACTCAGTTATGCCGCTCCGGACCAGTACGGTTAACGATTGGTGCCAGACAATCTAGCTTAAATTCTTCGCCCATGCGGTGATGCACAAAGGTCACACCAGTTGTACCAAAAATCTAAAATAAAAGAGAAATACTGAGTCTCAGAAAATTAAAATAACTTTATCCAGGAATTTTGTTTTGGAACCATTTTATTAAATGTTGTTAATGCATTAAATAGACTAACTCCCCTCAAAGTTTGATTCGTGTGACCACACAAAATTTGGCAAATCTTCTGCGGTGAAACATTCTTATTTTAAGCTTCTTTTATTACCTTTCTTATTTTTGTCAATGTGCCATGGCTTTTTCGTGGGTTTACAGCCATTCCAATCAGCAGTCTTCTTTGAGTGGTTCCAGCAGATATACATCACTTGCTTTCTACTCTCAGCAGTATGTTCTGAACTTTTTTTTTATATTTCAACGACATTCGCACCAACTGACGGCCTGTGATGATGCGCTTCAGCCTGGTTCTGTGCGTGTTTTTTGATGTGATCTGGAAGCAGATAATCGCTCAACAATATATCGCATGGACAGGCGTGAGCATCTATCTTATCTATCTGTGATGTCCCTTGTTTTTACAGAAGCTGCATCTGCACACGTTTTGCTAATGATATGATGATGATGCTAACTAAAGAATCCTTCAACGGGCTAGATTTGGTTTTTTGCTATACTTTACTTCACGTGCGCGAGTGAAATTTATAGGGTCCTCAATAATTTTAGCCAAGGCTGTATGCTCAATCCAAATAAGTCTTTTGCCAATTGAAAGTCTCAAGTACTTGGCTGTCCTTGTTAATGTTATAGTGTAACCATTTAACGTTGACGGTTATGATGTTTATAATCTTGTTTCCTCGGGTTACATAAATTTTTAGAGAAATATCAACGTTACTTTTAATTTTCCATTTACGAAGAAATGAAAATAATCTGAGTTGAGTTTTGTAATTTACAGATGCAATGGTATTAATTTGAGGCATTGAAACACAAATAAGTATCATCAATGAAAGATTATACTTATTTCCTTTATTTTAGGCACCATTAATCCGAAAATGGGTATTGAAGTATCGTCAGTATAGTAATATTTTGTCATTGGTGGTTATCGTAAGAAAATCCGCAGTAAAATACTATATAAAAGAGGCAAAATTGGTTACCTTCGAGGCACTTCAGTTTCAATTAACCTCGCGTCAGGCAGATTTCCAATTTTGTCACGATAGTATGAATAAGTTACGAAAACATTTGGCTTCTCCTTCGTCAGAAGCTGCCGCTGCCAATCACCTTGGGGGTACTGCTCTTTTTAAGTTTAGCTCTGTTTACTGCCTTTCTTTTTGGCTATGCGTCTGTCGATCCATTCGTCCGTTTATCCACCCTTCCGGAGGTTTATAACACTTTCTACTATAATCGACATGACTAAAAGAGACTTCCAGTTTTGCGAAGATGTAATGTCTTTTCCTAGCTTCAGGAGAACATTAATTCATGCTGACTCATAATTTTAGTTATTTTCGTAAACGGAAATTAGAATTACAAATATCTATGAAAACTTGTATATTATCAGGCAACCAGCAAAATATTGCGTTAAACAATAAGTCGAATCCGGAAGCCTTACGTTTGTTCAACGTCATTATGATACTTTTCACTTCATTTAAATTTTTCTGCCGTTTAAAGTTGCGTTAGAGTTAATTTTCGAGAGTCATTTCGCCTTCATTATAATAGACTCCTGCTCATCAAAGTCCTTCTCATCAGATTACTTTCCTTTCATTTGAAGCTCTGACAGACTGCGGAAATTTCAGATCTATTTCATATTCACTCATATTTTACGTCATTAAGGCCATGTATTGGTGGAACCCCCTTATTTCTAAGTCAAAAATATTTTTATCACTTTCCAGAAACAATTACCTTCAGCTTCGAGGCGCTGGGAAAAAATTTTCCGATTTTTCATTTCTTAATCCAATATTGGATTTTATTTACGGTTAGCTTTTCTACGTATTTTAGAGCCCCTGCATTTCTAGCTCTTCTCCGAGCTTGACTCCGTCTTATCAACAATGTCATGCTTTGAGGGAGTTTATGGAATTGATTGCCGATGTTGGGGTTATGACTGTGTTGTCCATTTTTTCCTGTTTGATGTGATTCGTTCTTTCTCCAATTATTTCTTTTTTGTCACTGACTGTTTCGAGTCTTTGGAAATATTCATTACTCAGTGCGACTTGAAAAGCTTTCCAATGTGGTTTCTTCTTTAGTTTTAAGGGCTCTAAATTAAAATGCCATCTATTAAGAAGAGCACTGGTTTATGACATGGTGTTGAAAGTCTCAAGAAACCCCTCTATCAAGAGCGTGATTGTATAAGCTGCCAAAGCGTATTGGCTCGTTGGAGTTGTGCAGGCTTAAATAATTATCTGTGATGAACCTTTCTAGCTCAATCCCTGCATGTTTACTTAGCGCACCATCCAACGGCGGCGCAATATATTCTGGTCTCTTGGTAAATAACCCAAAGTTCAAGAGAGTCGTTGCTGACAACGGCTATTAGGTGGATCGTTCACGAACATCATCACAAAGTCAAAAAATTCCATTTGCACGTTAAATGCTTTTTAAATGTAGGGTGTTAAAATCATGCCTCACGTTTCTTCTGACAAGAATCGGCGCTCCACCTCCCCGACCAGTCATCCCTGTGCAGAGGTGAATAGTTTGGGGTGCGGAAATGGTTTCCAGGTTTCAAAGAGGTTTCCTGTATGAGTACTATACGAGTATAGTGTCGAATTTATTACCAAATATAAATTTCGTCATTTCACAATACATTTGATGTAAAGAGTTCCTAGAAGTGTAGAAACGTGATTCTTTGGATGCATTAATTTCTGTTGTCTCATCATAGGCTGAATTTTTTATTGCATGTTGTAAAAGATGTTTCATATTTTATCGGGTGTTTGTGCTCTAAATTGAGCTTTTATTTATTTGTTTTCGGTGGGTGTATTTTGGTTTGTTGTGTTCTTGCCGGTTGTCCCGCAGCGGCCTGGATAAATGGATTCTTGACGTTTTGGGATTTCGCATCTTCCTTAGTTCGCTAGATGCACACTAGCCCATTTTCTACATTTTGACTTTTCTTTTTGTTTCCTTATGCATTTTCCCGTCAATTGTCCATTTTGTGCGAATTGAGCTTCAACTGAATAAATTAGTTAACAGACTGCTTTTGTGTCGCGGATTTCAGCCTCTGGTTTTGGTAGGAGCTCCGGCAGCCGGTTTTTAGAGTTTTATACTTTATTAATTAATAATAATTACGACTGTCTGTCCGTGTCCGTCTGTGTGTCACAGTAGTTTTTCTCGAAAACTGAAAATGTTATAATCACCGAATTGGATAGATATATCAGAAGTGATTGCCTCTTGAACGTTTGGGTATTAAAAAAATGTTCAGAGGTTCTTCTCATATCGGTAGGTGACCCTACAAAAATATTTTAACCAAAGATCCGTCCATCCAAAATCAAAGAAGTTACAAACATCATACACGGTTGGTACATATATCTGAAGCGATAGCCCCTTGACAGTTTGGGTATCCGCATATACGGAGGTAATTTCCCCCAAAAAAATTTAATGACATCATAGTAAATCATTATAAGATCGTTTTATCCTGTAAGTTTCATGAAAATCGGTTCATATTTAAGGGGGTTGCAGTCATTTGATTTTTCTGGTATGACAACCAAAACGCTGACATAGTTTTACAATTATGTGGGCTCTCTATCGAACCAGACACTACAATATATATATAGGATCTTCTCCAAATTTTTAGATAAGATGAATAACATGAATATTTTTCAAATCTTATTGAGTCAATAATATTCGTATAGCATTAGAATAAAATGGCGTTCACTTAAAATGGAGTAATAATGTATTTTTTAAACAGAGTATTTTATGTACATGTCAATGAAATGCAAAACCGATTCCACTTGCCGCCTGTCGCCCAAATGTTGTACCGAATTTCCTGACTAAATTAGTATAGGGGAAGACATAGGGGATACTGAATTTTCAAATACATATACGTGGCAATCCATCCGAGTATTGCAGTGGTCAGGAGAAAAAAATATTTTGTGGATTTTTAGTTGCATTAATAGGCAAGTTCACTGTATAGAGGAGGAAAAATTAGAGGAAAAGAAGGGAGTAAAAGCCAATAATCAGTTGAGAAATAAAGCTTTTATAGGAGTGATTTCACTGAATTGATTAGTTTTCCTCCTGAGCAATGACATAGGGATGGAAAAAACCGCATCGGTTTAACCGGAAATCGGTTTTTTTGGTTTTTCCTCTCGGTTTAAGGCGGTTTTTTCTTTCAAATTCAAGAACCAAATATAAATGAATACAAAAAACCGCAAAACAGTTTTTTTTTCGCAGTCCCTGCCTAGGCAACATTAATAACCTCAGTCACCAGAGCAAAGCAAATTTCCATGTTTGATTGGTTTTGGTATTAGTTGTTTGTTCCGTTTCAATGCAGAGGACTTCATTCGAAGTGCGTAGTGAAGCTAGCACACTATACACGACAAATGCGAAATGTTTGGGGACTGAGCTCAAGGATCTTTCACCCTTATACTGTAAATGAATGACAGCTTAATGGTAAGCTGTTGGCTTGGATTTCAATATGTTAGCCTCTTATTTTTAACTCAAGAATGAAATATCTTTCAGTTCATTTTGATTGAATAAATTTGCGAGTAAAAAATCTACGGAACATTTATACCTAAAGTTAATCAATGTGCATAACAATATAATTCAATTTTGGTACGTTTTTTTTATTTAAAAAATTTGCTAAGAAAAAAATCGAAAACCCGATTGTTCCAAAATCCGGTTTTTGGCTGTAAAAAACGCCCGGTTAAACCGAAGATGAAACAAACCGGACAGCCGAAGAACCAATTTTTTACCCAAAAACCACCATCCCTAGAATGACACACAAATATTATATGTTGTCTATTCAGTATCGAATAATTTATAGCGTTGGAGCCCGACATCTTTACCTCATGTTGATAATTATATCATGAAATCGATATTCCTTTACTATTTAACATATTTTTATATGGGTAAAGCATGTATATTCTAACAAAAGATTCAATTTGTCAGGTTTATTTAAAATATAATCACAAAATAAATGCATCCGTTTCACTTACTCAAGCTAATAGAAAAAGGCACTTTACGCAGACAATGATTTTGTTCAGTTTTCATTTGGGTTGCATTTCCTCGTTGCTCGATTGACTTTTGATTCCGATTGGCGTCCCAGTTCATTACAAATATATTTGCCGACATTTATCAACTTCGGCAAATCTATCCCTGTTTCAATTCCCATTCCATGAAGCATGTAGACTACATCTTCAGTTGCGGCATTACCAGAGGCTCCGCGAGCATACGGACAACCTCCTAGCCCTGACACGGAGGAGTCCACAACAGATATTCCTAGACAGTTGTCATTATATAAGTTAATTTGTTATGGAATTGCAAAACATACCATAATCCAATGAAGTCAGAATGTTTGGAAGGGCTTGACCATATGTATCATGGCAATGTACAGCAAACTTATCAGCAGGTGCAACTTTCAGAACCTCATCCAGCATTTTTTTCATAGTGCCAGGTGTCCCAACACCAATCGTATCTCCAAGAGAAATCTCATAGCATCCCAATTTAAAAAGGGATTCCACTACCTTTGCAACAGCGGCTGGTTTGATTGGGCCCTCATATGGACAGCCAACAACAGTAGAAACGTATCCTCTTACTTTGATCCCATCTTTTTGAGCTGCTTCTAAAACAACACGGAACCTTTCAATGCTCTCTGCTGTCGAACAGTTGACATTCTTTTGGGAAAACGATTCGGAAGCTGCTCCGAACACCGCTACTTCTTTTGCTCCAGCTTCAACGGCTGATTGATAGCCTTTTAAGTTTGGTGTTAACACTGGGTAGGATATGTTTGGGTGTTTAGTAATTCCCGTGAGAACTTGCACATTATCGCCCATTTGGGGCACCCATTTAGGGCTGACGAAACTGGTAGCCTCGATTGTTCTCAAACCTGTTTCAGACAATTGATTGATGAGATTTATTTTAACTTCTGCTGGAAGTATTTTCGGTTCATTCTGGAGTCCGTCCCGTGGACCTACTTCAACTATACGCACTTCAGCTGGACGAGAGCTTACCTGGAAGATGTAATTTTTTTAAGAGAGGGAATGCGTAGAAGCTATTTAATTACGCTTAGAGATCGCGTTACTGTCCTAATCACTGGCAATGAAAGATTCCGTAGTTTAATTGAGTTAGGAATCATTTTAAATGCTGTATTTTGCACAGTCTCTCCTTACTTTTTCAGAATGAACCAATATTTGATATCACATCATCTACCTGTCAGTTTCGAAGACAATCAATCGCCACTATTTGCATGTTTACTTGCAATGACGCAAATCGATCAGCTGTTGGTATGTTTTAGCAGGAAGTCACATTTCTTACTGGAACACTGGAATGAAATGTCAAAACGATTGGAAGGTTAAGTAAAAGTCATATCCGGGTAGATAACTTTCGCATTTTTCGTTGAATTATTAGTGAAAATAGTATTGTGGCAATCGTATTTGCAAATATTGGTAGAGAGCATAATAAATGTAAGTGGTTTATCATAAACTTGATTGGTTTTGAAAAGATATGCTTACTACCCAGCAGATCGCACGTCCGTTGTGCGACGGAGAAAGGCTGATGGAGAGTGTGGTAGGGAATGGAGATATTTAAAAAAAAAGTTCATCATGAAATCTGTTTGCATGGAAAATAACAATTGTCAATTACCACAAAATCTATTTAAAATTATATGTATGTCATTCATAAAATCTGATGTATTACAAAATTGCGTCTTTTGCATGCATCTGACATAAATTCATAGGTTTTACAAGAAATGTTCAAGAAACGTCTTAAGACTAGTTTGAGTTTTTATATGTATTTTATAGGATTCAGTTCAGTTTATTCTTTACTGAGACTTTCTTGAACGCAAATGATACGCTTAATTAACTTAAAAGTTGTCTGCTTTGCTAGAGAGGAGGGGGGAGTATTTCTGACACTTGAATCACTTCCGCCATTATCGAATGGGTGTGGGGTTTTAAGCTTAGAGGAACAAGATATTAGAGGGGCTGTAACCGTATAAATTCCTGTCCGTGAGCGTCCCAACAATTTGATTTGACCAGTTTTTCCCCTCAATGGCTGTTACCACCTTCGGCTCTTTTCGTGGGTATTGTAGATTGGTATATACTAAACCAGCCTGGTCATTTATGACTTTTTGTAGATTTATGAGTGCGGACAGCACTTAGAGCGTTCAAAATTCTAATGACTCATTACCTAGAAATCTAATGCAAATCTTTAGCGCCAGAAATTGTAATGATTTTTAGGCTACGTCCGAACGCGGAACCGACCTCTCATCGGTTCTTGACGTTAAGTCTGAGTGGTGCCAACGGATGGTACCAACCGGTCAACCAATCCGTGCACCGTAACCCATTCACGCGGTGGCTGCTTGTCGGCCAGCTAGATCGGAGAGGATTTCGGTCGCGGGTCTCCGAATGGGTTACGCTCATTTACAATATTCAGCCACCAATACATGCCCGTTTTCAAACGCGTCACCAGAACAAAACCATACGGAGAGGAAACCTATTCTACGTTACTCCGTATTTCTTCATCAATCAGTCAAAGAACAAAGTCTAATTTTTACTTCGCGTTCCCGAATTTCCGACGCGGTACCGAAAAGTATACTACGTTAACTCATCCCGACGAAAGTTACTCTAATAAAACGGCAAAACAACAAAGGTACCGCGTACCGCGCGCGACGCGAAACCGACCTTAGCGGATTTTCTCAAACCCTACCTTCGCGACGGCATACCTACCTTGCACCTCATTTCCCGCTGAAAAGAAGAACCACTGGAAAGGAAAGTCGTTGTTAAGGTTAGCAATACATAGTTTTTTTATTCTCTGATTTAACTTTTAGGTTTTTTATAATAATTCTATTCAAGTTTTAATATTTTCTTCAGTTCATCATTTTCATAGTAATTACGGAAGAAAACCATAAAATTTAATGTGATTTAATAATAAAAATAATTGTTGAATATTATCAAGTAAATCTAAATCGTTAATTCTTGTTCTCTTTTCTTTTGTAATAATTATACTAAAAGTTTCTTATTCTTAAATTGCAGTTTTACTTAGCGTGTTCTTTTGGTTGCGTTTTTGAAACAAAAGGGACGTTGATTTCTTTCACGTTATCAAAATTATCGGCTAACAATAAAGAAATATACAATTTTTGAAAAGCACGCCATTGAATTTATTACTGGTGGGGATATTCATGTTGATTTGAAGTATTAAGTTAATTCCGAAATAAAAAAAAAATCATTGAAATAGGTGCATTCCACTATTAAATTGACGGATAGAGAGAGGAATAGAAAGATAATAGTTTCCAAAAAATATATTTATACAGCAGGAATGGTAGGGATTTTTTCCTTTTTTTTTATAAAATGAAAGCCTCAATTAGCTCACTTAAGTTTTGCAGTTGATTCGGTAGAAACCTTTCTATGGTATTAAAATTTTATCGAAAGAGATCTTTTCAAGATTAGTTCCTCGCATTCAAACATGATGATATTACACTTGTGCTGGGCTAATACAGTTCTCATTCTCAGACGTGCAGTTCATAATTTTTTTTTTTAATCTACTTTATGAATAGGCAATACAAAATAATATATATAAATTATCTAAGCAAATGCATGAACAGAATTTTGTGAACTATTCAAAGGTGCTGATTGGAAGAATACAACGCAGGTTGTATTCTAAAACATTTACGACTATTCAAAACAGGGCATTTCTTACATTAAATAGTTTTTCTTTACGTATTTACTCTACAAGGAATTCTCTAGAATTTCCCTTTTAAAAACTTCAACGGGCACAAAAAAACTGTGACTAATTATAACACAATCAAACCTAAATTATCTCGCCAATTGCAATTATATTAATAGAATATGCGATCTTCATTCGGGGTTGCTTTAGTTTTTTCTTCTTTCGTTTTAGCGGTGTGTAGTATAAGGGAGGCTAATTTTTCCTTTCAAAATTTACGTGAGAGTTCTGATTCACCACCATTTTCTTTGTCCTAAGATCTCGTAATTTTTATATTGACTGTACAGTTCAATAGAAATTGACTATTTGCTCTTTAGTACAACTAAAACCCTATTATCCTAAATTTTTTCTAGTTTTCATTTTTTTCTTTGTTTTAACTGATCATTTATGTATCTATTAACCACATATTGTATTCTCAAGGAATATTGATTCCATTTGCTTTCTAAATAATGAATAGACTATTATTTCAACTCTTGATAATTAAGTTCCAGCACCAGAACATGTAGAGGGATTAAATTATAACATGCATTTAATTAATCAGCTTTCCCCTTAGGTATATTCAAAAGTTATATAAAAAAAAAACGTATTCCGATTTATGTATGCTGACAATGTCATAGTTGATTTCCATCAAGAATCAGCCGAAATGGGAGCGAGTTAATGAGCTAGTCAAGTTCAGTTTAAAGATAGTTGAGTTTTACGATTTAAGAATACGGACAGTTCGCAGTACTAAGTTGAACCGTAGAAATCAACAAACTGCAAAATCTATAATTAATCCGTTTTAGCTCGGTTGAACGCCCCTTTTCCTCGATGGTTAGTGACTCCGTTTTGATTTCCTACTGACGTTACCTTCGATAATAATCTGTAGGGTTTAGCTAGTTCCAAGGCTTTTCCAGGCAGCAGAATAACTAGAGTTGAAACATGTCCAGATTCAACGCCTAACATATTTGGATATTCATCGTCTCCAAAATCTGCTATCTCTTGGGCTTGGTCTATCCAAGGATTCCAAATGACTGTGTCGAGGAAATTGTATTTTTGCAGCCTCCTCTTCCGTCCGGAGACAACATTCGCAATAAGTTGTTCTGGTGGTGTATGTTGATATATTATATCTGTCCATTCGCCTATTGTAACAACTTCACGGCCTTCTTGGTAAGTAGCACCATCTCTAGTCTTATCAATAAATGCACAACCGTGTAAACCTGTTATTTGGCATCGCCACACCTCGGGAACCTTCAGGTAGGTATGTAGGAGTAAATTGAATAAAAAGGTTAAGTCCTTACTAGGGTTGTAAACACCGATACGAAAGTGCAGTTCTTTTTCACGTAGTATTAATCGGTACGTTATTCAAGATGGATAATTCCACATTAAAGAAAATAATGCTTCGATATCGCCATTGTGTAATCGTTCAGGGGGTCGTTCAAATGTTAATCTGGTAATCCTTACAAATCCATGTTGCGGCCTGCGCTCCTCTATAATACATTAGCGCTACACTGTGATACCTGTCTTGTCCGGCCGTATCCCACGTTTCCAATTTAACTGTCGTATCATCTATACAAGAAAATCTAATTACCTTGGTAGTTCTGAAGCCAAATGGTGGAAACATTCATTTGCAGACTGTAGTACTGTTAAAACCGCTGGTACGGCATTGAAGGTGGGTATATTGTTGGCACAACTGCTGGTGGGTAAACTGCTGCAAACTGATCCCTAGGTATGTTGCTTATCGGAGCCGGTGGAGTAGCGGCATAATAAACGGTACCATTCGTTGCACATATAGGCTGTTCCTAAATAGCAGGAGGAATACGGAAAAACAGACTATTAGAGCGGTGAAACGAAAACTCAATAATGGAGTCGTATTTAAAATGCTACTTTTTAGGTTACCTTACATACCTTTTCGGTTGGCTCGTACTCGTATTCTTCTTCTTTTTCCCAATTCCTGCAATCCGACTTTTGATGGAAACGCTTTCCGCAATATTGGCAAGGATATGGCCGTGTATCACTATGTATAAGTAAATGAGTTGATAATGTACTTGAGCGTTTGAATTTTTTCCCACCTTGTTTGCACTGAAAACTTCGTTCGCGTCGTTTCTCCTCCGTATCGCAATTTCTTATCGACGTTACGACATCGCCACCATGCACTATAATCACCGTGGAATCAGGTCTTGCACTTTCCGTTTCACTTTTCACACTCCGGGACTACCTCGTGGGTGGCGGCCACTACCTCCACACTTCAATTCCATGTGGCTGTCAAATTCTGTTGGCATCCCACGACAAAATAGACGTGGGACTAAGAGAGAGAGAAGAGGAGTAAGTCTATCCGTGTAAAACCCTGTATGTGAATTCCGATATTTTGCTTGTACAGGCGGTTTTTGCGAGGGAAGGGGAAATCATAACAAACGTCAAAATTTTGTTTACGGCTTCGTGCATTTATCGTTGTCAATATGCGGAAAGTATCATTTTCTCGCGATTTTCGTGAAAACGGTAGTGAATATTTAAGTGGTGAACGTAATTCATACTGCTTCGGTTAGTTTCACACGATATATAGTGAAAATTTATCAAATCAAGTGACTCAAAAATTAGAAAACGACAATGCACTGCTCGGTTCCGTGTCGCCCGAATTTCAATAGTGGCTCGAGCGGAAAATCGTACTTTTGGTGAAAATTGATAGTTTCATTGGTTTATAATCGTGAGAAAGTTTATTTTCAATAGTTTCAATTTGTGAATCGCAAGAAAACTGCTCAAAAATATTTGCAATTTATTGTTTTGATTGCTTCATATTTTGCCGGATATCTTGTGGCTTAAAGCAGAAGCGGCACCAAATTGGAGCATTTTTAAGGGGGTCATAATTCATTGTAACTTTTTATCATTTTAGAATTCTGAATGATATTTGTGCGAAAATGGAATGGCGCTGAATTCTCGGGATAAATCCGGAAATAAAACGTTCGCAAGTTTGCGAATATCATTTCAAGGATGACGACGTCGTTTATTTGAATCTAAGCTAAAAGTGTAAGATAGCTATTCTTAAATTAATCTTTTGCACAAAATTCAAGTATCTCATATTTTTAGACTCGATGTGGAATTGAGTATATTAACACCTTTCATCCACTTTTGGACATGTAAGTATATTTCATAATTGATTAAAATGCCGATTTCAATTTTTTTATTTTAGAATTCAACTACGAATAGGACAAAGTTTTGTTTAAGTTCCGAATTTAATTCAGGATGTGTAAGTTTACATGTATTTGCCATTTTCGTTCCTAAGTATCTAATTTTAGTGCGATTATGAAACGATTTCTTCGGTTTCGGCGAATAAGTCCATTGGCCTGAATAGGGTAAGTGTTATTTAGTTTCCCGAACATTACATTTAGCCCGCTCAATTTCAGGACTCTTGGACCAGAAACGACGAAATTGTGAGCATGTCATCTGAATGATTTAGTGGGCTCTAAATCAAATTTGAAGAACGCGTATATTTCTTACATTAGGTGTGACAGCTGCAAAAAAATGTATGATTTCTATTTTTTAATTAATATTCGCACAAAATAAAATATATATTTTAGAGTCGATGTCAAGTTGAAGATACTAACATCTCTACAGCTACATTTGGACATGTAAGTATATTTCATGTTTGACTATTTTTTATTTATATTTATCTTTATTTCAGAAATCAACTTCAGAGATTAAGCTAAGTTTAGTGCGGTTTCCAAACAATTCCTTCAGCGGCGAATAAGTTGATTGCCCTGGATAGTGCAACACCCTCAATTTCAGGACTCTTTGACTGGAAATGACGAAATCTCCAATTGTCTCCACCCAAATATTTTAGTGGGATCTAAACGGAATTTGGAGAAGGTATGAATTTCTTATCCTAAATTTTAATGTGAATTTTAATCCCCTCTATTTTAGAACATGCTTTTGACGAAGCCCATGATACCTTTTCATATTTTGTAAAATGTCGGCATGATAATTTTCCAGTTACATACTAATATTGATTTAAGCCCTTCAGCAGCAATGTTGTCTATGGAAAGCCTTGAAAGTGTCAGTTTAATATATGATTAGTAGCATCAATTATGACATTTTTTATTCAGGCTTCTAAACGAAAATGTCAACGGGAGATGGTTCATACGGCTTGCAGTATTAATGTAAATTTAAATACATTACCTTAAATTTGAACATAATAAACAAAAATAAAGAAGTAAAAGGTACCATTTTGCATTTCATTCTTATAATGGTGCTTTATATCATATAAGTAATTTAATCAAAAAGATGGAAGATTGATTTTATCTAAGCATTAGGATTCACTTTCCAGCTTGAACAAATACAAGAAAATTTTTTTGCAGGATTTTAATTTTATTTTAGGGTAGATAATTTTTCCGCTTGTTTAATACTAACAATAGTGTTTTACTAAAGTATGCCACGTGAACATTGTATGTGATTTCTTCTGTTTAATTAGGATGGTAATTAAATGCTACATTTTTTCTAAAAAGGCGAATAACATATCAATCAAAGAACGTTTTTTAGAGAAGCTGTTATTCACTAAGTACAAACAATGTATGATCATAAGTGGTCACTAGTACTCCCTTTTATGTTTGTTCATCAAAAAGTATCTCAACACCAGGTATTATTTTAGGTCTAAAAAAAAAGTCAAAAAGATATTCTATCCACCAAAAACTGAATAAAACAATTCGCTTTTACTGTATGTAAGAAAAAAATATTCAACAGAAAGAGTATTGCTGTTAATATTATTTTATCAATAAAATACCAACAACAATTCCAACGGCCTGGAAATAACTCAGAATAATTTACATAGCATTTTGATTTAGCTAAAGAGTATGTGGGCTATTTACGAATGTATTTATACATTATTATCATTATAAATTATTATCAGATTAATGTTCAATAATAAGCATGAAGGCGATTGGAATCTGCTGAAAAATATACCTCAGAAAACTAAACAGTGGCTCTTCATTATCTAATTCAAATTTTTCAATAACCTCTATAAATACATCTTGCTTGATTGCATTTTAATCCAAAGTTTAGTTCAATAGTAAATTTATTTTTAGTTAAATATTTTCGGCATGGTGCTATCAATTTAAATTTTCCCGCCATATGATTAAGTTTGCCCCTCTTGTGATGAGACTACCCATGCTTTAAGCCAATACCACTACAAACAAAGTAACCTTACAAACACAAAGCCGACATTCGGAAATTTTTGGAGCTATCATTTACTCCTTTTCTTCCCTCCCTAAGACGTGGGATGTGCACTGATCGCAACCAACCTAAAATGACAAGCCACATAGCAGCAAAGTGTGTTGGTAGTGGTCACCAGCGGCGTCGCATGATTCATTATAAAATTTTCTAATTTTCGTCAGGCAACTTAAAAATTCGTTAAAAAATTTATTGTATTTCACTTTCAAATTCGCATTGATAAAGTTTTTATTAAATAAATCGTAAGGGATTAATATTCGTTACATCAGCTTCATACACATATTTTACAAGTTACAAGTTCATATTCTCGGATGAAAATCAATTTTTTAATTCATAAATATAAAATTCAAATTAATATTTACATTTGTGCACATATTCGGGCACACTCGGGCTAGAAACTGTCACTAAGATTACATTGCCGTTAGGAAGGTATTTGGTGTTAAGGTATGGTCACACTTTTGCTCAGTTTTATTGACTTTCATTCTAGTTTTACGACAAAACTGATAAAAGTACATTAACTGCAAACGAAAATTGCCGCATATTATAGATAGCGTTTACTCTGATTCATTCAATTCATATTTAACCAGTTAGGACGCAACTCATTAACCAACCTTTGATGGTATGAGATCACTCACTTAGCGTGAACAAGTCATTACTTAAAAATTCGTTTTCCCCATCCGTAGCAACTGAGCTAATTCGTGTCACTTAAATTGAACCCGAAGTTGCACTTCTGTCAAATCGACTGATAGACGTGAGTAAAAATTTTAAGCGTCGGGATTTCCGTCGAATTTGATCAAATAATTTCAAATCGAAAGTGTTGATTTGATTTTAATATCGGGTAATACGTGAGGTGAGGTTCAAAGAACATTGTGAAGTGACACTAGTTACAAACATAGAAAACTAAGGGGGGATGCCGGTCGACAAGAGCACTATTGGAGGCTAGCATTCTTTGGGGAGTTCCGCCCCCACGTACCCGAGGAAACTCCGCAGGGGGAATGCCGGTCGACAAGACCACTCTTGGAGGCTAGCATTCTTTGGGGAGTTCCGCCCCCACGTACCCGAGGAAATTCCCGCAGGGAGAAAGCCGGTCGACAAGAACATTCTTGGAGGCTAGCATTCTTTGGGGAGTTCCGCCCCCACGGACCCGAGGACTCTTATTGTATCTGGACTACGCTTTGGACAACGAACTGGAATTGACGCTTTGGGCTGGCGGATGTGATGGTTTGGACCTAGTTGCTTTGCACAGTAGCGCCGAGGTGAAACTCGTGTGTGAACGGCTCCAATTCAACTATCATACCGTCTCCGTCCCGGCAAAACCTTGGCAGGCCTCGGAGTACGTTCGAAGTTCGCACCATTGGGTTGGTGGTGTAGGTTCGGTTGAGACGGACTCCCGATTAGCGCTGGTCTGGCTCTGAGCACTTGTCCCCATAAGGGCTTGTGCCAACCCTCGCATGGCCTCCCTGCTCTGCAAAGATAACCATGGGACCAAAAAGGCGACTACACACATGAACGGAGATAGCGGCTCCGAGGGGGGACCCAATAAAATGGAGCAAATAAAATCAACAGATCAAAAACATCCAACAAATGAAACCACAAGCAAACAGGACGCTAGCACGGAGTAATCCTTTCAGGCAAAAACCGCTGTTGGCAAGAATACCGATAAAACAAGTCACCGATTGCGGGGGGTGGCAGCAAACCCTAGAAACACTGTCAAAGTCAACATCACAGGTTAAATCATCGGAGACAGACCACAGACGGACTAACGAACGAAAGAAGGCAGAGTGTGTTGTGCAACCTGGCATCATTGCGGCCTTTGGGCGCAGTAGAAGGACTATGCGCACCCCGGAACGCCCAGTGCAAGACGTACACAATCCGGATCAAGCTGCGACACCAACAGAGGCCAGTGTAAGACTGGGGGAGGGAGAAGTTTTGCCGTTGGCCGACGCCACTTCAAACGCGACCCAAGCGATAGAAGCAAAAGGGCTAGGAAACGGGGGCCTCTCCCAAGAGGTGGCGCCAAATAACACAATCGCCCTTGACCGCGCCGAAGAGGAGCGGCTTACTCGGAAAGCGGGGACTATCGTCAAACAACTGAGGGCTGCCTGCGAAGTGCAGAAAAACATAGGCAAGAGTGTCAAGAATGGCATTCTTGAACTGGAGGAGCTTTTTGGCCGCATAACGCACTACAGGCGGAGGTGGCTTGCAACCGAAAAGCACCAAAAAGACACACTCTCCCTCAAGGCATCAGTGGGTCCTAGCAGCAGCAAAAGAATGGCCGGTAGCCCAATTGAAGGCAACCGTGAGAAAAGGAGGAAGGACGAGACCATAAACGAAGTTGACACTCCAGGCGAGGAGTTTCATGTGGTGCGAAACAAGGCAGCGAAAAAAGCGGCCAAAAAGCTACTCCTAGAAAAAACAGACAAAGAGCTCAACCACGAAAAGAACAAAGAACCCCCCGATATACCGCAGAAAACAAAAAGCAAACCGCGGCGCAAACCCTTGCGAGAGGCACTGCTTATTAAACCCACTAAGGGCCGAACCTACGCAGATGTCCTCCGTGAAATTAAAGGAGCGGTCAAGCCAGACGACACCAAAACTGCCATCAAAGCAGTTCGACCAACCCGGACCGGTGGCTTGCTGGTGGAATTCGGGCCAGAGGCCACAAACAAAGATGCATTCCGTGACGCGGTTCAAAAGGTTCTTGGAGATGCGGCAACGGTTGCCTCGCTCGAACCAATGGCCACCCTAGAAATCAGGGACCTCGACTGTGTCACGGACAAAGCTGAAGTAGAGAATGCCATTAGGAGGGAGTTCCCCAGCTTAAGTGAAGTCAAGGCAAGATTGACACGTGAAAACACAAGGGGGCAACGCATGGCTATTGTCGAACTAGCTGATAAAGACGCCCAGCAAATCCTGGCGAAGGGCAAAATTAAGATAGGTTGGGTGATCTGCAGGATACGGAGAAGAGCGATCCCTATCCGCTGCTTCAGATGCTTCGAATATGGACACACCGCGTATGGCTGTAGGGGACCCGACAGGAGATCTCTGTGCTACAAATGTGGTGAAACGGGGCACAAAAGGAAGGAGTGCACGAACGAGGCAAAATGCATTCTTTGCAAGGATGCTAAGCTAGCATCCGGCGACCTCAAACATGAGCCGGGGACAGGGAGATGCTGGGTTTACAAGGAGGCCCTAACTTAAGCCAAATCGATACTCAAATGATCCGTATCCTGCAGGTCAATTTGCACCGAAGCACAAACGCCCAGGACCTACTTGAGCAGTTTGCGAGGGATAAGAAAGCTGACCTCCTGTTGCTGAGCGAGCAACATCATAACAATGACTCGCAAGCGTGGTACCCTGACAAATCTGGTACCTCGGCCATCTGGGTTCGAGACAGCGCCCGCCTTCAGGTGCAGGGCCATGGACGCGGGGATGGTTTTGTGTGGGTGCGGTGTTCAGGGATAACATATTTCAGTGTTTATCTGACGCCTAACGAGGCAATGCGATCTTTTCGAACCAAACTCGATGCCCTGGAGGACGCTGTCTCGAACACAGAGGGCCACATGCTGGTCGGGGGAGACTTCAACGCTAGAGCCATTGAATGGGGTATGCCACAATCCGACCCAAGGGGAAAGCAAATCTTGGACATGGCGGCCAGAACAGCGCTTTTTGTCCTAAATACTGGTAACACCCCTACTTTCCGCCGCTGGGGTTGCGTAGGAACCATACCCGATGTGACACTCGCTTCGGAGTCCCTGGTACCTAGAGTACACAACTGGCGAGTACTATAGGACTACTCGGCTAGTGATCACCAGTATATAGCTGTTGAGATTCACGACGGTGCCACTCTGCGTGCATATGCCCAAACTTCAATCCTCGGATGGAGGACTGGGAGGATGGACGTTGAGAGGTTTGCTGACGTGCTTACGGCAGGCGCACCGTTGCTGGGAGCTCCGTCAGGGGGTGGAGGGCCTACAGCCAAGGACTTGGTGAACTCAACTATGAGTACCATCATAGCTGCTTGCGAGTCTTCCATGCCCCGTCGGAGACCCCGACATGGTAAGCCTCCAGTATACTGGTGGTCAAACGAGATCGCCGAACAAAGAAGCGAGTGGCACAAACTTCGGCGAGAGGCCCAGCGGGCGCGAACACGGGAGGAGGCAGACACTAGGCTAGCAGCATACAGGTCCGGCAGGAAATATCTTCGCAGGCTTATTAACAAGAGCAAGGCCCGATGCTGGCAAGACCTCGTGGACGATGTAAATAGGGATCCGTGGGGCCTTGGCTACAAGCTGGTCATGGGGAAACTTGGTGCCCTACGGAAGCCTTGTATGCATGACGCGGAAAAGATGGACGCGATAGTGCGGGGACTCTTCCCCGCCCATCCCGTCCGTGTTGACGCTGTCCATGGTGAAACAGCAGTCGAGTGCCCACTCTTCACACAGCTGGAACTGGAGGAGGCAGTCCTCTCCCTGAAAGCGAGGAAGGCTCCGGGTCCAGATGGTGTTCCAGCTGAGGTTTTGCAGCTCGTCTATCACCATTGTCCTGACTTGCTGCTCAGCACATTCAACGCTTGCCTACGGGACGGGGTTTTCCCGGTACGATGGAAGGTGGCGAGGCTCGTGCTGGTCAGCAAGGGGAAGGGAAAATCCGAATCGCCGTCTGCATACGGCCCGTTATGCACGCTAGACACGGCTGGGAAGGTGCTAGAGAAACTCATCAAGGGAAGACTCACTGACGCGATTCGTGCTGCTGGGGACCTATCTCCTCGGCAGTACGGCTTTAGAGCAGGACGTTCTACCATTGATGCGATTGCAGAGGTGGTGAACGCGGTCCAAAAGGCAGAGGCATACAGTCGCACCAAGCGACGGATCGTCTTGTTGGTGACACTCGACGTCAGGAATGCCTTCAACTCCGCTAGATGGGTGAATATTCTGGACACGCTGGAAAACTCTTTTCAAGTTCCAGAATATCTAATGCGGCTTTTGAGGAACTACCTAAAGGACCGAAGCCTGCTCTACGACACGACACAGGGCCAACGAAGGATGGAAATTACATCGGGTGTTGCCCAGGGATCTATCCTTGGTCCGGACCTGTGGAACGTGTCTTACGACGGGCTACTGAGACTTGAGATGCTAGATGAGTCGCGCTTGGTCGGCTATGCGGATGATGTTGCGGCTCTGGTCGCCGGACGCACCGTTGAACAAGCGCAACTTAGGCTAGGTATGCTAATGCGCCGAGTGAGGGACTGGATGACTGCTCGCGGGCTCAGTCTAGCACTGGAGAAAACCGAAGTGGTCATCTTGACAAAAAAGAGAATCCCTAGAGTAAGGATGATCAGTATTGGAGATATACAGATCGAATCGAAGCCAGCAGTGAAGTACCTGGGGCTACTGATCGACTCGAAGATGAGTTTCTCTGAGCAAATCAGGGCAACGGCTGAGAAGGCTGCTTCGGGAATATCGGCCCTGAGTCGACTTATGGCCAACGTAGGGGGACCCAGCCCATCAAGAAGACGCCTCTTGATGAGTGCTGTAGGGTCAGTGCTACTGTACGGAGCAGAGGTATGGGGCGACGCTCTCAGCAAGGAGGTATACCGAAAACGATTGGCACAGGTACAGAGAAGAGGAGCACTGAGAATTGCATCTTCGTATCCAACAGTCTCCGACTCGGCGGTGAGAGTGATTGCAGGCGTGATACCTGTCACCCTCCTTGCTAGAGAGCGCCGCGCTATTTACCTGCGCCGAAACGAGGATGCGAGGGAGATGGTTGTCCGCGAGGAGAGACAACGCTCGCTCAACGATTGGCAGCAGTCTTGGAGGAATTGCACGAAGGGAAGGTGGACTGCGCGCCTCATCCCGGATGTGAGACCGTGGCTAAATTGAAGGCATGGTGAGACTGACTTCTATCTGACCCAGCTTTTGAGCGGGCACGGGTGTTTTCAGTCTTACCTGCACAAGATCGGCAAGTCACGGTCTCCCGATTGTCGGTTTTGCCCAGGAGAGGAGGACAATGCATGTCACACATTTTTTGCGTGTACCAAATGGGCCAGGCTGCGAAGGGAACTCTACAGGGAGACGGGAAAGCTCACCCCGGATAATATAGTTGCGGTGATGCTCGAATCGGTTGACAAATGGAACCAGGTGGCACATTATACTCGGGCAGTCCTAAAATATAAAAGGGACTCACAGCAGCCGGAGGCACTGGGGCTGGGGGATCGCTCTTCTGGCAATTCCTCTTCCCCTCACCCCTCCCGTTAGGAAAGGGACTCCCCAGCTTGAAGGCGTCCCACGGCGTAACAAAACGAGACCTGACCCGAAGTAATGTGTCAAACGGTTCCAGGCTAGATTCTCAGATTGACAGGGGAGGTGTTTAGTGGGTAGTCCAAAGGTATCCTCCATGGGAGTCCCACACTGCCAGACTCGGCGGGCATAAATGCCTGCACCTCCCTACCACAAAAAAAAAAATAATGAAGTGCATAGTGTTTACGTGCGGAAATTATACGAAATGCCGGTTGCCAGGAACATCTTTTCACAGGTAAGTTGGCAATTACTGCTTTATTTTTTGGGTGCACGTGTATTTTTTGAACATTTTGATTTAGTTAGTGTTAATTACGTGCGTTTTCTTGATAATCAGTCAGTACTTCATCCGTTTGTTTACGTGGGCGTGGCTTAATTCTTCATGCTATTTTCTTCGTGCTCAGCTTACATTCCCGTTTAGTTTGTTCCCCAAGAGTCAGTGAAATAGTCAAATTGAAATATTAATGGGGATAATTGAAATTTTAAAATTTTGTTATTTGGTATTGTATGAAATATTTTGCTTGTTAGTTTTCGAAGTTCTGGATGCCACAAGTAATTTTTAATTTTAATTTTTCTGTACGTTATTAAGTTTCGGATGCAGCAAATAATTGTTCGCTTGGATTTGTTTTTTTGCTAGTAATTTTTTGTGAAATGATTGATCATCAATATCATCAATATCAGTAATGCAAAAGAACTAATGTATAGAAATTGGATGCTAATATTTTAGTCTGAAATTTTATAACACTAAAAACTTGTTAAATTATTTAGCCTCAGCAAAATAAATTGTAAAATATTGATTTTGATGAAACAATCCACATTAGATTTATTATGTGTTACTGCAATGAAAATGAATGAATTATTGCCCCTACTTTTCGTCATCTCTGAACAAATTTGTTTGGTAGTTGAAACTTTATATAAGTATTAGTAAATTAAAGGGAAATTCGGACAAAAAAATGTTTATTGTCCTCTCTACAGTCTTGAATCTCTATGACAAAGAACAATCAAAACTAGAGATCCGCCAAGCCTTTAAAATTAAATCGTAAAAACGCCGAATTCACACGTTTAAGAGGAGAAAAAGCGATTTAAAGTTTTGGTGTTTTTTTCCTACTTCAACCTTCATAAAAAACAGTGTATTTGTAAATAATATTAAAAATTTGTACATGTCATAAAGAATAGACTGGCAGCTACAAAATGAGACCAAAACTTTGACAATCGGATAAAAATTGTGGGCACAGTGAACGATCAAAGCTAGAGATCTGCCAAGCCTTTAAATTAAATCGTAAAAACGCCGAATTCGCACGTTTAAGGGGAGAAAAAGCGATTTAAAGTTATGATGTTTTTTTTCCCTATTTCAACCTTCATAAAAAATAGTGTATTTGGAAATAATATTACAAATTTACACTTGTCGTAAAGAATAGACTGGCAGCTACAAAATGAGACCAACATTTGGACAATCGGATAGAAATTGTGGGCACAGTGAACGGTCAAAGCGAGAGATCTGCCAAGCCTTTAAATTAAATCGTAAAAACGTCGAATTCGCACGTTTAAGGGGAGAAAAAGCGATTTAAAGTTTTGGTGTTTTTTTTTCCTATTACAACCTGCATAAAAAATACTGTATTTGTAAATAATATTACAAATTTGTGCTTGTAAAGAATAAACTGGCAGCTACAAAATGAGACCAAAACATTGACAATCGGATAGAAATTGTGGGCACAGTGAACGATCAATGCTAGAGATCTGCCAAGCCTTTAAATTAAATCGTAAAAACGCAGAATTCACACGTTTAAGGGGAGAAAAAGCGATTTAAAGTTTTGGTGTTTTTTTCTCCTATTTCAACCTTCATAAAAACTAGTGTATTTGTTAAGAATATTACAAATTTGTACTTGTCGTAAAGAATAGACTGGCAGCTACAAAATGAGACCAACATTTTGACAATCGGATAGAAATTGTGGGCATAGTGAACGATCAAAGCTAGAGATCTGCCAAGCCTTTAAACTAAATCGTAAAAACGCCGAATTCGCATATTTAAGGGGAGAAAAAGCGATTTAGAGTTTTTGTGTTTTTTTCCCATTTCAACCTTCATAAAAAATAGTGTATTAGTAAATAATATTACAAATATGTACTTGTCGTAAAGAATAGACTGGCAGCTACAAAATGAGACCAAAATTTTGACAATCGGTTAGAAATTGTGGGCACAGTGAACGATCAGAGCTAGAAAGAATAGACTGGCAGCTACAAAATGAGACCAACATTTTGACCATCGGATAGAAATTGTGGGCACAGTGAACGATCAAAACTAGAGATCTGCCAAGCCTTTAAATTAAATCGTAAAAACGCCGAATTCGCACGCTTAAGGGGAGAAAAAATGATTTAAAATTTTGGGTGTTTTTTTTTCCTATTTCAACCTTCATAAAAAATAGTGTATTTGTAAATAACATTACGAATTTGTACTTGTCGTAAAGCATAGACTGGCAGCTACAAAATGAGACCAAAAGTTTGACAATCGGATAGAAATTGTGGGCACAGTGAACGATCAAAGCTAGAGATCTGCCAAGCCTTTAAGTTAAATCGTAAAAATGCCGAATTCGCACGTTTAAGGGGAGAAAAAGCGATTTAAAGTTTTGGTGTTGGTTTTCCTATTTCAACCTTCATAAAAAATAGTGTATTTGTAAATAATATTACAAATTTGTATTTATAGTAAAGAATAGACTGGCAGCTACAAAATGAGACCAACATTTGGACAATCGGATAGAAATTGTGGGCACAGTGAACGATCAAAACTAGAGATCTGCCAAGCCCTTAAATTAAATCCTTAAAAACGCCGAATTCGCACGTTTAAGGGGAGAAAAAGTGATTTTAAGTTTTGGTGTTTTATTTTCCTATTTCAACCTTCATAAAAAAAGTGTTTTTGTAAATAATATTACAAATTTGTACTTATCGTTATGAATAGACTGGCAGCTACAAAATGAGACCAAAACTTTGACAATCGGATAGAAATTGTGGGCACAGGGAATCCTCAATGCTAGAGAGCTGCCAAGCCTTTAAATTAAATCGTAAAAATGCCGAATTCGCACGTTTAAGGGGAGAAAAAGAGATTTAAAGTTTTGGTGTTTTTTTTTCCTATTTCAACCTTCATAAAAAATAGTGTATTTGTAAATAATATTACACGTTTGTACTTGTTGTAAAGCATAGACTGGTAGCTACAAAATGAGACCAACATTTTGACAATCGGATAGAAATTGTGGGCATAGTGAACGATCAAAACTAGAGATCTGCCAAGCCCTTAAATTAAATCCTTAAAAACGCCGAATTCGCACGTTTAAGGGGAGAAAAAGCGATTTAAAGTTTTGGTGTTTTTTTCCTATTTCAACCTTCATAAAAAAAAGTGTATTTGTAAATAATATTACGAATTTGTACTTGTCGTAAAGAATAGACTGGCAGCTACAAAATGAGACCAACATTTTGACAATCGGTCAGAAATTGTGGGCACAGTGAACGATCAAAACTAGAGATCTGTAAAAACGCCGAATTCGCACGTTTAAGGGGAAAAAAGCGATTTAAAGTTTTGGTGTTTTTTTCCCATTTCAGCCTTCATAAAAAACAGTGTTTTTGGAAATAATATTACAAATTTGTACTTGTCGTAAAGAATAGACTGGCAACTACAAAATGAGACCAACATTTTGACAATCGGAAAGAAATTGTGGGCACAGTGAACGATCAATGCTAGAGATCTGCCAAGCCTTTAAATTAAATCGTAAAAACGCCGAAATCGCACGTTTAAGGGGAGAAAAAGCGATTTAAAGTTTTGGTGTCCCAAGTCCCAAGTCCCAAGTCCCAAGTTCCAAGTCCCAAGTCCCAAGTTCCAAGTCTCACGTCTACAGTCTCAAGTCTCAAGTCCCAAGTCCCAAGTCCCAAGTCCCAAGTCCCAAGTCCCAAGTCCCAAGTCCCAAGTCCCAAGTCCCAAGTCCCGAGTCCTGAGTCCCGAGTCCCGAGTCCCGAGCGAGTCGAAAAACACAACAAATCATAACGAAAAACACAACAAAACAAAACGAAAAACACAACAAAACAAAACGAAAAACACAACAAAACGAAACGAAAAACACAACAAAAAAACGAAAAACACGACAAAACAAAACGAAAAATACAACAAAACAAAACGAAAAATACAATAAAACAAAACGAAAAACAAAACAAAACAAAACGAAAAACACAACACAACAAAAAGAAAAACAAAAGAAACCAAAACGAATAATACCACAAAACAAAATGAAAAACACAACAAAACAAAACGAGAAACACAACATAACAAAACGAAAAACACAACAAAATAGAACGAAGAACACAACAAAACAAAACGAAAAACACAACAAAACAAAACGAAAAACACAACAAAACAAAACGAAAACACAACAAAACAAAACGAAAAACACAACAAAACATAACCGAAAACACCACAAAACAAAACGAAAGATACAACAAAACAAAACGAAAAACAAACCAAAACAAAACGAAAAACACAACAAAACAGGACGAAATACACAACAAAACAAAACGAAAAACACAACAAAACAAAACGAAAAACACACTAAAACAGAACGAAAACACAACAAAACCAAAAACGAAAAACGAAAAACCAAAAACGAAAAACGAAAAACCAAAAATGAAAAACGAAAAACCAAAAACGAAAAACCAAAATCGAAAACGAAAAGCAAAAAACCAAAAACGAAAAACGAAAAATCAAAAACGATAAACTAAAACCAAAAACCAAAAACCCAAAACCCAAAACAAAAACCAAAAACCAAAACCAAAAACCCCAAAACCAAAAACCAAAAACTCAAAAACCATTAACGAAAAACCAAAAAGCATAAACCAAAAACTAAAAACCAAAAACCAAAAACCAAATACCAAATAGCTAAAAACAAATACCAAAAAACAAAAACCAAAAAACCAAAAACCAAACACCAAAAACCAAAAATCAAACACCAAATACCAAAAACCAAAAACCCATAAACCAAAACAAAAACCCAAAACCCAAAACCCAAAACCCAAAACTAGAAACCCTAAACCAAAAACTAAATACCAAAAACCAAATACCAAAAACCAAAAACCACAAACGAATAACCAAAAACCATAAACCAAAAACGAAAAACGAAACCCAAAAACGAAAACGAAAAACCAAAAAACCAAAAACCAAAAACCAAAAACCAACACCAAAAACCAAAAACCAAAAACCAAAAACCAAAAACCAAAAACCAAAAACCAAAAACCAAAAACCAAAAACCAAAAACCAAAAACCAAAAACCAAAAACCAAAAACCAAAACCCAAAAACCAAAAAACAAAAACAAGAAAAACCAAAAACACAAAACAAAAAACCAAAAACCAAAAATAAAAACAAAAAACAAAAAACAAAAACCAAAAAACAAACAAACCAAAATACCAAAAACCAATAACCAAAAACCAAAAACCAAAAACCAAAAACCAAAAACCAAAAACCAAAAACCAAAAACCAAAAACCAAAAACCAGAAACCAAAAACCAAAACCAAAAACCAAAAACCAAAAACCAAAAACCAAAAACCAAAACCAAAAACCAAAAACCAAACACCAAAAACCAAAAACCAAACACCAAAAACCAAAAACCAAAAACCAATAACCAAAAACCAAAAACCAAAAACCAAAAACCAAAAACCAAAAACCAAAAACCAAAAACCAAAAACCAAAAACCAAAAACCAAAAACCAAAAACCAAAAACCAAAAACCAAAAACCAAAAACCAAAAACCAAAACCAAAAACCAAAAACCAAAAACAAAAAACCAAAAACCAAAAGCAAAAACCAAAAACCAAAAACCAAAAACCAAAAACCAAAAACCAAACACCAAAAACCAAAAACCAAACACCAAAAACCAAAAACCAAAAACCAAAAACCAAAAACCAAAAACAAAAAACCAAAAACCAAAAACCAAAAACCAAAAACCAAAAACCAAAAACCAAAAACCAAAAACCAAAAACCAAAAACCAAAAACCAAAAACCAAAAACCAAAAACCAAAAACCCAACACCAAAAACCAAAAACCCAAAAACCAAAAACCCAAAAACCAAAAACCAAAAACCAAAAACCAAAAACCAAAAACCAAAAACCAAAAACCAAAAACCAAAAACCAAAAACCAAAAACCAAAAACCAAATACCAAAAACTCAAAAATCAAAAACCAAAAACCAAAAACCAAAAACCAAAAACCAAAAGCCAAAAACCAAAATCCAAAACCAAAAACCAAAAACCAAAAACCAAAAACCAAAAACCAAAAACCAAAAACTCAAAAACCAAAAACCCAAAAACCCAAAAACCAAAAACCAAAAACCAAAAACCAAAAACCAAAATCCAAAACCAAAAACCAAAAACCAAAAGCCAAAAACCAAAAACCAAAAACCAAAAACCAAAAACCAAAAACCAAAAACCTAAAATCAAAAACCAAAAACCAAAAACCAAAAACCAAAAACAAAAACCAAAAACCAAAAACCAAAAACCAAAAACCAAAAACCAAAAACCAAAAACCAAAAACCAAAAACCAAAAACCAAAAACCAAAAACAAAAAACAAAAAACCAAAAACCAAAAACCAAAAACCAAAAACAAAAAACCAAAAACAAAAACCAAAAACCAAAAACCAAAAACCGAAAACCAAAAACCAAAAACCAAAAACCAAAAACCAAAAACCAAAAACAAAAACCAAAAACCAAAAACCAAAAACCAAAAACCAAAAACCAAAAACCAAAAACCAAAAACCAAAAACCAAAAACCAAAAACAAAAAACCAAAAACCAAAAACCAAAAACCAAAAACCAAAACCAGAAACCAAAAACCAAAAACCAAAAACCAAAAACCAAAAACCAAAAACCAAAAACCAAAAACCAAAACCAAAAACCAAAAACCAAAAACCAAAAACCAAAAACCAAAAACCAAAAACCAAAAACCAAAAACCAAAAAACAAAAACCAAAAACCAAAAACCAAAAACCAAAAACCAAAAACCAAAAACCAAAAACCAAAAACCAAAAACCAGAAACCAAAAACCAAAAACCAAAAACCAAAAACCAAAAACCAAAAACCAAAAACCAAAAACCAAAAACCAAAAACCAAAAACCAAAAACCAAAAACCAAAAACCAAAAACCAAAAACCAAAAACCAAAAACCAAAAACCAAAAACCAAAAACCAAAAACCAAAAACCAAAAACCAAAAATCAAAAACCAAAAACAAAAAACCAAAAACCAAAAACCAAAACCCAAAAACCAAAAACCAAAAACCAAAAACCAAAAACCAAAACCCAAAAACCCAAAACCAAAAACCAAAAACCAAAAACCAAACACCAAAAACCAAAAACCAAAAACCAAAAACCAAAAACCAAAAACCAAAAACCAAAAACCAAAAACCAAAAACCAAAAACCAAAAACCAAAAACCAAAAACCAAAAACCAAAAACCAAAAACCAGAAACCAAAAACCATAAACCAAAAACCAAAAACCAAAAACCAAAAACCAAGAACCAAAAACCAAAAACCATAAACCAAAAACCAAAAACAAAAACCAAAAACCAAAAACCAAGAAACCAAAAACCAAAAACCAAAAACCAAAAACCAAAAACCAAAAACCAAAAACCAAAAACCAAAAACCAAAAACCAAAAACCAAAAACCAAAAACCAAAAACTAAAAACCAAAAACCAAAAACCAAAAACCAAAAACCAAAAACCAAAAACCAAAAACCAAAAACCAAAAACCAAAACCAAGAACCAAAAACCAAAAACCAAAAACCAAAAACAAAAAACCAAAAACCAAAAACCAAAAACCAAAAACCAAAAACCAACAATCAAAAACCAAAAACCAAAAACCAAAAACCAAAAACCAAAAACCAAAAACCAAAAACCAAAAACCAAAAACCAAAAACCAAAAACCAAAAACCAAAAACCAAAAACCAAAAACCAAAAACCAAAAACCAAAAAACCAAAAACCAACAATCAAAAACCAAAAACCAAAAAACAAAAACCAAAACCAAAACCAAAAACCAAAAACTAAAAACCAAAAACCAAAAACCAAAACCAAAAACAAAAACCAAAAAACCAAAAACCTAAAACGAAAAACCAAAAACCAAAAACCAAAAACCAAAAACCAAAAACCAAAAACCAAAAACTAAAAACCAAAAACCAAAAACCAAAAACCAAAAACCAAAAACCAAAACCAAAAACCAACAATCAAAAACCAAAAACCAAAAACCAAAAACCAAAAAACCAAAACCAAAAACCAAAAACTAAAAACCAAAAACCCAAAAAACCAAAAACAAAAACCAAAAACCAAAAACCTAAAACGAAAAACCAAAAACCAAAACCAAAACCCAAAAACCAAAAACCAAAAACCAAAAACCAAAAACCAAAAACCAAGAACCAAAAACCAAAAACCATAAAACAAAAAACCAAAAACAAAAACCAAAAACCAAAAACCAAGAAACCAAAAACCAAAAACCAAAAAACAAAAACCAAAAACCAAAAAACCAAAAACCAAAAACCAAAAACCAAAAACCAAAAAACCAAAAACCAAAAACCAAAAACAAAAACCAAAAACCAAAAACCAAAAACCAAAAACCAAAAACCAAAAACCAAAAACCAAAAACCAAAAACCAAAACCAAGAACCAAAAACCAAAAACCAAAAACCAAAAACCAAAAACCAAAAACCAAAAACCAAAAACCAAAAACCAACAATCAAAAACCAAAAACCAAAAACCAAAAACCAAAAACCAAAAACCAAAACCAAAAACCAAAAACCAAAAACCAAAAACCAAAAACCAAAAACCAAAACCAAAAACCAAAAACCAAAAACCAAAAACCAAAAACCAAAAACCAAAAACCAACAATCAAAAACCAAAAACCAAAAACCAAAAAACCAAAAACCAAAACCAAAAACCAAAAACTAAAAACCAAAAACCAAAAACCAAAAACCAAAAACAAAAACCAAAAAACCAAAAACCTAAAACGAAAAACCAAAAACCAAAAACCAAAACCCAAAAAACCAAAAACCAAAAACCAAAAACCAAAAACCAAAAACCAAAAACCAAAAACCAAAAACCAAAAACCAAAAACCAAAAACCAAAAACCAAAAACCAAAAACCAAAAACCAAAACCAAAAACCAAAAACCAAAAACAAAAAACGAAAACCAAAAACCAAAAACCAAAAAAAAACCAAAAACCAAAAACCAAGAACCAAAAACCAATAACCAAAAACCAAAAAACCAAAAACCAAAAACCAAAAACCAAAAACCAAAAACCAAACAAAAACAAAAACCAAAAACCAAAAACCAAAAACCAAAAACCAACCAAAACCAAAAACCAAAAACCAAAAACCAAAAACCAAAAACCAAAAACCAAAAACCCAAAAACCAAAAACCAAAAATCAAAAACCAAAAACAAAAACCAAAAAACAAAAACCAAAACCCAAAAACCAAAAACCAAAAACCAAAAACCAAAACCAAAAACCAAAACCAAAAACCAAAACCAAAAACCAAAAAACCAAAAACCAAAAACCAAAAACCAAAAACCAAAAACCAAAAACCAAAAACCAAAAACCAAAAAACCAAAAACCAAAAACCAAAAACCAAAACCAAAAAACCAAAAACCAAAAACCAAAAACCAAAAACCAAAACCCAAAAACCAAAAAACCAAAAACCAAAAACCAAAAAACCAAAAACCAAAAACAAAAACCAAAAACAAAAACCAAAAACCAAAAACCAAAAACCAAAAACCAAAAACCAAAAACCAAAAACCAAAAACCAAAACCAAAAACCAAAAACCAAAACCAAAAACCAAAAACCAAAAACCAAAAACCAAAACCAAAAACCAAAAACCAAAAACCAAAAACCAAAAACCAAAAACCAAAAACCAAAAACCAAAACCAAAAACCAAAAACCAAAAAACCAAAAAACCAAAAACCAAAAACCAAAAACCAAAAACCAAAAACCAAAACCAAAAACCAAAAACCAAAAACCAAAAACCAAAAACCAAAAACCAAAAACCAAAAACCAAAAACCAAAAACCAAAAACCAAAACCAATAACCAAAAACCAATAACCAAAAACCAAAAAACCAAAAACCAAAAACCAAAAACCCAAAAACCAAAAACCAAAAACCAAAAAACCAAAAACCAAAAACCAAAAACCAAAACCCAAAAACCAAAAACCAAAAACAAAAAACCAAAAACCAAAACCAAAAACCAAAACCAAAAACCAAAAACCAAAAACCAAAAACCAAAAACCAAAAACCAAAAAACCAAAAACCAAAACCAAAAACCAAAAACCAAAAACCAAAAAACAAAAACCAAAAACCAAAAAACAAAACCAAAAACCAAAAACAAAACCAAAACCAAAAACCAAAAACCAAAAACCAAAAACCAAAACCAAAAACCAAAAACCAAAAACCAAAAACCAAGAACCAAAAACCAAAAAACCAGAAAACCAAAAACCAAAAAACAAAAACCAAAAACCAAAACCAAAAACCAAAAACCAAAAACCAAAAACCAAAAACCAAAAACCAGAAACCAAAACCAAAAACCAAAAACCAAAAACCAAAAACCAAAAATCAAAAACCAAAAACCAAAAACCAAAAACCAAAAACAAAAACCAAAAACCAAAAATCAAAAACCAAAAACCAAAACCAAAAACCAAAAACCAAAAACCAAAAACCAAAAACCAAAAACCAAAAACCAAAAACCAAAAACCAAAAACCAAAAAACCAAAAACCAAACACCAAAAACCAAAAACCAAAAAACCAAAAACCAAAAACCAAAAACCAAAAACCAAAAACCAAAAACCAAAAACCAAAAACAAAAACCAAAAACCAAAAACCAAAAAAACCAAAAACCAAAAACCAAAAACCAAACACCAAAAACCAAAAACCAAAAACAAAAACCAAAAACAAAAACCAAAAACCAAAAACCAAAAACCAACAATCAAAAACCAAAAACCAAAAACCAAAAACCAAAACCAAAAACCAAAAACCAAAAACCAAAAACCAAAAAACCAAAAACCAAAAACCAAAAACCAAAAACCAAAAACCAAAAACCAAAAAACCAAAAACCAAAAACCAAAAACAAAAAACCAAAAACCAAAAACCAAACACCAAAAACCAAAAACCAAAAACCAAAACCAAAAACCAAAACCACCAAAAACCCAAAACCAAAAACCAAAAACCAAAAACCAAACACCAAAAACCAAAAACCAAAAACCAAAACCAAAACAAACCAAAAACCAAAAACCAAAAACCAAAAAAACCAAAAA